>JANPWL010000036.1:0-706714 GCA_027406405.1 Blastocystis sp. subtype 1
CAGGCAGTATTCCTTCAGGCGGCAGCCCAGGTTACTCAGCGTGGCAAGGGCGTTACTACCCAAACGTGTTTTTTACCTCGAGGGAGGAGGGCGCAAGCCCGGTCAGTGGGAGAGGGCGCGAGCCCGTGTCAGGCAAACTTGGGGGTTTTTCATGGGCGTTTACTCAGGAGAGGCGTACGGGCGAAGGGTGCGGGCCCTTCAGGGAGAAACAAGCCTGCAGGTTTTCCGTTAACATTTTGTTTGTTTGTTTGTTTGTTTGTTTGTTTGAATGGATCGAAATGGGTATTCCTAGCCCTAACCCTCACACATATGCTTATCTCGGCTAAGGAAAATAGAAGGTGTGGTGTTAGCGTAGTGGAAGGTGGAACGGATTGGGTGGGAAGTGGGTGAATGGAGGGGAGGTGGGTGAAGTGAGGGGATTTGAGGGTTGGATGAGTGGATTAGGGGCGTTTCATGGGACATGAGGTGAAATGGGTGGGATACTTGGGGTGTCTAACTTTGCGAGTTATTCATTTTGAGATGGGTTCTTGTTTTGGCTTGGGTGTCGCTGAGAGGACTTATACTTGAAGGGAAGACTGAATGGGTGGGCTAGAGCAAGGATTTGAGGTGACATGTGAAGTGAAATGAGTGGGATACTTGGGGTGTCTAGAATGATGAGACAATCATTTTGAGATGGCTTTGTGAAAGTGCTTGGGTGTCGCTGAGAGGACTTATACTTGAAGGGAAGACTGAATGGGTGGGCTAGAGCAAGGATTTGAGTTGGGCGATGAGGTGAAATGGGTGGGATACTTGGGGTGTCTAGAATGATGAGACAATCATTTTGAGATGGCTTTGTGAAAGTGCTTGGGTGTCGCTGAGAGGACTTATACTGTGAGACAACACAGTGAGTGTGGGCTAGAACAAGGATTTGAAGTGACCGATGACACCGAATGGGTGGGATGATTGGGGCGACATAACTTGGTGAAACATTCATTTTGAGATGGGTTTGTACTTTTAGGTGGAGAGTCGCTGAGAGGAGATGGGCTGTGTGCTGCGAGGACGAAGCAAAGCCTTGGGTGTGGAAGGCCATCTGAGGCAAGTAGGGATCCAAGGGTATGGAAGGCTACCCTATGGATACCCTATGGGATACCATGTGGATACACTATGGAGTACCCTATGGGGTACATTGTGGAGACCTAGGAACCCTAGGGGGTACCCTCAGAACCCCTGGATCCTCGAGAGAGAGACTCAAGAGAGACTCAAGAGAGACTCAAGAGAGACTCAAGAGAGACTCAAGAGAGACTCAAGACAGTCTCAAGACAGTCTCAAGACAGTCTCCACAACTCCCAAAGCATGGATCCCAAAGAGCGAGAAGAGTGAGATGAGATCGGAACCATCTCACAGGAATAGCAGCAGCAGCAGCAACACGGAGTGAAAGAGGAAGGCCTTTCTCTCCGACTCAGGAGTGTGAACAGGGTGAACCCTTCGATGTGGAAGGCCATCGGAGGGAAGGATGGGATATCCAAAGACATGTCATACCACATGTCACGTGACATGGCAAGCATGGCAAGCATGGCAATCTTCATGGAATCAAGTGAGTAACCATGAAGTCATGATCCCATCACACCATCACACCTCTCAGAGCGGCCCTGCGGGGCCTGCGGGGCCTGCAGAACCATCCACCCTTACTATTCTAATTATTACAACCCTCTCTGAACAGCTCTGACGAGCTGTCAGCAGCTCAAACAAAGCTGTCAGCAGCTCTCAGGAACTGTCAGAAAGGGTCCAGACCGCCCCTGACGGGGCAGTCTGCACAGAGGAATGACGACTCCCCTGTCATTCCCCTTTCTTTCCCTGCTGAGTCCATGGAAGGCTGGACTCACTCCTTCTCTTCTCCCTTCATGCTTCATGGAAGGAGACTGCCTAGTCGAAGCGTGCGTTCTTGCGTCAACACGCGAACAATGGAGTGTGGCGGGGGTTGCGATGGTGTTCGGGTGGAAGGCTGATGGCATGCTCACCCTGACGGGTGGGACATACCCTCACTGAAGTGAGGGTGGTGGGTGAAAGGGTCACCTTCACGCATGCGTCTGTCTTCTATCGGATCTGTCTTCTCCGTTTTCTGGAGCGTCCTGCGGACCGCTGGGACCGCTAGAAGGAGAAGAAAGAGAAAACAAACACCTCTCAATCCTCTAAACACTATATTGTACTAGGCTATCTCCTCCTACTACAGGCCTAAGGCCATGAGGCATGGGAAGGGGGGAGAAAGAGAAGAGAGAAGGGAAAGAAAGGAGAGAGGAGGAGAAGAGGGGGAGAAAAAGGGACTTGAAAACCCCATTGGGGTTACGGGGGTACTATAAGAGCGTGCGCAGGGCGCGCATGCGCGACCAAGCACGCCCCGCGATTTGGCGCCGCCTTAGCGAGGCGAAGCCGAGGCGAAGCCGAGGCGCCGCCTCGCTTAGAGCGGCAGTGACAAATCGCCTGTTCAGGCCGCGACCCAAAATGAAAGAGCGCACGGTCCTCTCTCTTCTGTCCAAATTTGAAGCCTCTAGCTCGCTTCCTCATCGAGATATTCGCGTTTGAAATTAACTGATCCACTTGAGGAGAGGCTCATTTTTGACTTGAGGGAGATTGTGTATGTGGTAAGTGGGGTGAACATGGGTTGTCAGTTGAGTTGGGTTGGATGCCTAATGGTGAATAATGGATGTTGGGATGATGACATGACATGTCATGAGATGATGCACATGCAGGCATCATGCATGCATCAGGCAACATGCATGTCCATGACATGTCCATGACATGTCCATGACACTTGCAACACGATGAGAGATCACTTAAGAATGACATGACTCCGAATCGAGGCAAAATGCACATAACTGAGAAAGATACGCTCAAGATACGCCTCGATTTCTGACACAACCAACCATGCAACATTGTGTTGCACATGTGCGTTCAAGAGTACTCCCTTAGGAGAGTAAGTGGGTGGAAGGGCGAAGCAGAAACACAAAGGAACACAAGGAACACAATTGGAAACACATCCTTTTTCACCTCCTCAGCCCTCCTTATGAGTCCCAAACAGGTCCGTTGGAAGTGAAATGATGTCAGCTAACATCACCCTCCATATGGCTTCATGGCCACTCGAGATTGCCGAAATCGTGATCTGCGATTACCCCCATCTCTCAAAACGAAGTAGAGAATTGAACAGATCTCAAAAGGCCGCATCTGAAAATGGTGCATATGTCGGGGTTTCAGCAAACACGAAGGCAAACCCAGTTCGCAAAGTAGCAAATCAAGCAAAGTGACGAACTGTAGGAGTCTAGGTAGTTACCAACTAACCTTCAACTTGTCAAATAGGTTCAAGGCTTCCCATGACTTGGCAATATGAGGGTGTAGAGTTGTAACACTAGGTAGGGGGAGGTTGGGGCTGAAAGGGGGTGAGGAACGAAAGTGAAAGTCGAGACATGCTGTGCATCATGCAATCGCGACTTCCACCGATCCCTCCGTTATGATGTTGGTTGGAAAGGGCTCAAAGAGATGGAAACGAGGATAATTCGCCATACAATCCTCTCTTCAAACAAACACCTTCCTGTCTTCATACACTACTAAACCTTCACAGCCTTCGTGGTCTTCGACGCAGTGCTCTTCTTTCCCTTCACGCCTCCAACAGCCTTCTTCGAGCGAGCAGCGCGGACAATCAGCAGCACCACCACAGCAATGACGATAATCACCACCACCACGATAATCACAATCGTCACCACAGACACACACACGCCACTGGCCTGCTCCCACACGCCGTCCTTCTCGCCCAACACACACGCTCTCTTCTGGTGCCCACGTAGTTGCCCTGCTTCGAGCACTCGTACACTGACACCTCGCCCACATGCGCTCCGTCGAACACACCTTCAGGAAGACAGTAGCCCTTGCGCACCGAGATCGTGATCGTCACGTACGTCTCGCCCTTCGGGTTCTCCGCTCTGACCGTGTATACACCCGTCTCCATCTCCTGCACCGGCTTGCCCACGATCTCGCCCGTCTTCTCATCGATCGTCAGTCCCTCAGGCAGGGGCATGCTCTCCTGCATGTAGAAGCGCGTCACGAGGTTTCGGTAGGTCGGTACGCCGCTGTTCACCTCCGTGCCCATCACGAACTCCAGGTTGTTGCTCTCGTACGCCAGGTTGGAAGGCACCTTGTACTCGCACTTGTCCGTCTTCACGTCGCCCAACACGCTGTCGTGGCACTCTCGGTACGAGTAGCCGCGGAATCCATCAGGACACATCGCCGGAGAAATCTCACCCTCACCCACAGAGGGATACTCGCCAATTGCAGGGCAGGAGCCGGAGCTGGACGGCTTGCAGTACTGCATCACGATGGCGTTGATGCTAGGCTTGCTCGTGGCAATGCTCTCCACCTCGTAGCGGAACTGTCTGAAACCCGCGACACCCGTGGGCATGTTCCACAACGAGCGCTCTCTGTTCTTCGTGACCTGGCTGCTCACCGCCAGTGCCTCCATGTACTCCTCGCTCTTCTCCCAACGACCGCCAATCGTGAAGGCAAAGTTAGTGACGGCGTTGTTCGTCTGCAGGCCAAAGGCGTTCCACTTCGAGCCCTCCAGGTTCTCCACCGTCCATTCGATAAAGGAACCCACCTCGTTCGGGATGGAGCCGAAGGTGGAGGGTTCAAATCGAACAAGTCCTCCTTCGTGCAGCCATTCACCTCGCTCGCGTCAATCACTGAGAAGGTGTCCAGCACCACCGAGCAGTCGTTCACGCCGAACACGCCCGTCGCATCAAATACGATGGTAGATTGATCGGCAGTGCGGTGCACCTCGAACGCCATCACGTTCTTGCCAGCCACAGCGCCCACCGTCGACAGAACCACGTGGAACTTGGAAAAGAGAGAAGCGTCGTGAGGAGCCGTGGCCTCCGTGTTCCTGTCAAACTCCTCCACCAGGTTGAAGCGCGCCACGGTTCTGCCGTTGAAGTACACCACCACACCGCCTGCGTACTTCATGCGCACGTTCAGCACGTGGTAGTCCTCCAGCGAGGGCACCTCCACCTCACGGCGGATGTACACCGTCGTCGCCATGTGGTTGCCCATCGCCGCGGCCTTCACACTCTGCCAGGCGTCGTCGTCAAAATCCAGGGCGTTCCAGCCCTGCGCCACCTGCTGCTCGTTGTTGTACAGCTTCCAGTCGTCGTACTCAATCTGGAACGGCAGCAGCGAGGAGAACACGCTGGTCACCGAAGGCACCTTCGAGGGCATCTGGTTCATCTCGATGATCATCGCGCCCAGATCCACCGTCAGGTACCAGCCCGCGGGGTTCTTCCAACCGTCCGTCGACGCGTCGCACACCTCCACCGTGTAGAGGCCGTGCGGCATGCAGAAGTCACCGTAGTTCAGTCCGGACTTCACGCGAAAGCCGGTGTTGAACTGCACCACCTCGCCCTCCACGCCGCGACCCGAGTGCAGCTTGTACGATCCCTCGTAAGGCCACGTGTCCGTGAGGGCCACCAGCGTGATGAATCCCTTGCCGCCCGTGCACACCTCCACGGACAGCGTGATGGTGGTGCTGGTAGAGCCGCCTCCCAGCTTCTTCGCAGTGATGGTGTACGGCGTGGCAGCCATCTCCGACCGCGCCGTGCCCGAGATCTTGCCCGTCGTGGGGTCCAGCGACAAACCGGCAGGCAGCACCGGCGTGATGGCAAAGTCGAAGTAGTAGTCCGAGTTGGGGTACACCTCGCCCATCTCCACGTTCTTGTTGAGCACGATGGGCGTCGAGTAGCTCAGCTCGGGGATCGCCGCGGGGAACGCGTCCATGCCAAAGTCAATCCCACTCAAGTACCACTCGCACTTTCGTGTCGTCGCCCGTGGCGATGTTCTCCAGACGGTACTGGTTGTAGGGTTTGTCATTCTCGATCCAGATCTTCTTGTGCTCGCCCACCAGCGACCACGTCATGCCCCTCACCTCCTGCAGCGTCGTCCACGACTCCTGGTTGTTGTTGCGCGCCTTCAGCGTGAACTGGCGCGGCTGCTGGTCGCCCTGCTGGTAGTACAGGTACAGCGTGATGGAGGAGAGCCACTCGCGGCGGTCGTTCTTGAAGGTAACCATCCAGTTGTTCGGAGTGCAGGTAATCGCATTCATCTTCGTCACGTGATAATGCTCCGTCACCTCCGTCTTGCTTCCCGAAATGACGCTGGCGCTAATGTCGCTGTTGAAGACGCGCGAGGCGTAGGTCGTGCCCACCAGGCGCACGGCGCAGTCGAACACGGAGCTGGTCTGCGAGGCAGTCTGTCCCACAATCGCAACAGCAATCACGTTTGAGCCCTGCTGCAGGTACTGCACTGCTTCCGTATCCTCCGTGACGAGCGTCTTCACGGGCAGCGAGATTTGGTGATACAGCAGGTCCGTGTAGGCGTTCAGACCCGTCGAAGAAGCGCTCAAAGCACCCGTCACGCCGTTGCGGAACACCTCCACGCCGTTCAGGTAGATCACACAACCATACAAATAGCGCAGCGAGATCACGAAGCCCGCCACGTCCTCCAGCGAAGCCACGGTGAACGTCTTCTTGTACAGCTGGATCTGGTTGGTCGACGCGGGGAAGCTGCCCATCGAAGCCGTCTGCCAGCCCGACTCCGTCAGCCAGTTGGCAGGGACGCTTCCCATCTTGTACTGCCACATGCTGCTGGGCGCCACAGCCCACTGCGCGTTGAAGATGCGGTCCGTCCCAAGACCCAGCACCGCATCGTAGCGGACGCGCGCGATCGTCTCGTACTCCTCGTCAAGGAGCAGCGCATCCACATACAGGAAGGACTTCGCCTGCCAGTAGTCGTAGTTGGTGGAGTCCACATCAATCTCGTACTTGGAGCCGGACAGACACAGGATCGTGCTCCAGTCCTGGTTGGCCGTTTGCCCGGAAGATACGCTCAGTACCACCTCCTGCGACGCCTGGTCCTTCACCGTGAACGTCTCGTAGTTAGCGCTGCCCTTGTAGGTGCGCAGGAACTTCACCAGCGTGCTGCTGCACTCGGAGATCTGCAGCGTGAAGGTGCCCGGAATGCTGGCAGCGCCCATCACGGAGGTCATCGTGAAGGTCGTCATCGTCAGACCCACCGTCGCCTTGCCGCTCACCGTGCAGGTCGCCGAATCCAGCGACAGACCGGCGGGCAGGGCGGGCTGGATGTTGCAGTTGGACAGCTCGCGCATCGTGGGGCGGATGTTCACCTCCTGGTAGTAGGCAAAGTGCGAGTAGGAAGCGGGCTCGAAGGTCAAACTCGTGGGCAGAGGCGTGTTGCACACCAACATCTGCGCCTCGTAGACGTACAGGAACGACTCTCCGGCGATGGCCGTGATGTCCAGACGGTAGGACGAGTACACCTTCTGGGCAAAGGAGGTGCTAAAGGACTTGTACTTGTTCGACGTGTAGGACGTGTCGGCGACAGACAGGATGGGGAACCACGCTCCGCTGCTCGCCGTTCCAGAAAGAGAGAAGGAACCGGGACACTTCGCGGGACTGCCCGAGGGCCAGATGCGCACGCCGTTGAAGAGGGCGGGAGGACCCGACAGATCGTAGGTCAGCGTCACGGGGAGCTTCGTGCGCGAGACCGTCATGTAGTTCGCCTTGGCCCAATCGGCAGCGCGAGCAGGGTTCGTGCCGCCGCCCGTCACGGTAGTCGCGTAGGGGTACACGAAGCACTTGTCGGTGTCCGTGACGGGAGTGGAAGAGGCCAGTGCCGCCACGAAAGCGTCGAACTCGACGGCGTTCTCTCCAGCAGTGGGATAATGCAGCTCCACGGCCAGAACATTGTTGCCCACGGTCACCTCCAGGAGCAGGGCGAATCACGCCGTGGTACTCGTAGTTGTTGTAGGCGCCAGACGAAGTGGTGGTGGGCGTCACGGTGCCCTCCTCCATGTGGTCGCGGAAGATTTCATTTCCGTTCACATATGCAATGATGCCGTAGCGGTAGTTGAAGCGGTACTCGTAGGCGGCCATGTTGTCAATGCCCGTGAAGGTCTTGCGGAAGTACTGCGTGCCGGTCATCGCCGGGGTAGAGCCCATCGTGGCAGGCGTCCAGCTGCTGTCGCCAAAACCGACCGTATTCCAGTTGGATGCGATGGAGGAAGTGGAGGCGAATGTCTTCCACTCCTGCGTCTTCATCACGGGGTAGTAGAGAGAGAGCGCGAAATTCTCGTGCTTCTTCTCGACCATGAAGCCCTTGAAAACGACGTTTCCGTAGATACCCGCGACACTCGCCCAAGCACCACTGGCCCAGGAATCACCGCGAGAGGCGTAGGAATCCACCATGCGGGATATGTGTACTGACTGTTTGGGGTTGCGGGCAAGCAGTACTCGTTGGTACGAAGCTCGTTGTTGGCGAAACGCTGGCTGGTGACCAATACCTCAGAACCATTGAGAATCACGTAGGACTCCTCTGCAGCATCGGTGGTGCACTTCTTCGTCACGGCGACGTAGACTTGGCCCTCCTCGCAGGTGATTGTGCTCATCGCAACGGATACTAAACCCATGACTATGTGTAGGAACGGGCTTACCTAAGATGGCAATAAGCGATATGGAGTTCATTCGGCTGTACCGATTTTGTAGAATAGTGAGAAAACCAACTATCACTACTCGTGGTGTTATCAGACCGTTGAACCTCAAAGGGCAATAGAAGGAGCCATTTTGGCCAAAGGATGCATTTGATTGGACGCCATAGTTTTGAACGAGTTTCGTACCGCCACTTTTTCCTCGCCCGTAATGAAAGGGAAAGCGGTCTTTTTTTCATTCTGCTCATAGTACTGCTCATTCCCGTATTTCTTCCCGCAATTTGGTGCAAAGGGAAATCACATGAAGCGTGTTTTAACGATTTCGCTCATTTCTCGTTTTCAATAGATGGAAATGGATGCATTCTCCACTAAGAGGTATGGCCAATGGAGGCAGCTTCACAACATCGCTCATTTCTGTTTATTAGAATCCTTCTGTTACTTCCACTCTCTTTCCCCACCTCATTTTGCACGGATGCATTGTTCTCTTTCCGTTCTGCATATGAATTATGCATATTGGTCAGAAGGCCGAGACCATGTCCAATACCAAACAATCAAGGAATCCAACGACTGTGGCACACAAGATATTGGAGTATGAACCAGAGGAAAGGACATTACTCTTCTTTTCTGTGTTTTCTCGTTGTCAACTCATGTCCATGCAAAAGCAACTCTACAGAAAGAACGATTCTCTTCTATGAGATCCCATTCAACCGCATATTCTTTCAAACAAAGACATCAAATGCGGTACAGATCATCCTCTTCTTCCTGCGCCTCCCTCTTCTCCACAGCCATTACTTCCATGTCCTTCGATTTCTCCGTTGTTAATACTTCCTCCATTGCCAGATTGTCCGATTCATCTGACGAAACGGGCATTTCCATTTCCATCTGTACCTCCTTCATATTCCCGTTCCCTTCCTTCTCCATACTCACACTCCCTTCCTTCTCCATACTCACACTCCCTTCCTTCTCCACACTCGCACTCCCTTCCTTCTCCACACTCGCACTCCCTTCCTTCTCCACACTCGCACTCCCTTCCTTCTCCACACTCGCACTCCCTTCCTTCTCCATACTCACACTCCCTTCCTTCTCCATACTCACATCCACACTCCCCTTCTTCCCCTTCAACAACGCTGACTCTCTCTCCACGCAACGTATCAGCTCGTCCGTCCTCAGCTTGTGCGAGCGCCGCTGGTAGAACAGCACGTACGCCGTGTCCCTCACCAGGCTGCTCTCATCCAGCGGATAGACGCTGCTGTCGTTGTACTCCAGCCACTCCTCCTTCCCACTATTCTCGTCGCAAGCGAAGCAGTAGTAGTGGCCTCCGCTGCTGCTCCCCGAGTGGTTGCAGATCGCGCGCAGGTCGTACACGCAGTCCTCGCCCTGCTCGCACGACTGCGGGTTCAGCCACTCGCGCATGTCCAGGTCGTGCAGAGGGAACGAGATGAGAGAGGAGATCTTCCTGCGCCCGCCGTAACTGCCATAGCCTCCGTAGCCTCCGTAGCTCCCATACCCACCAAACCCCGTGGCAGAGGCCGTGTACTCGAAGCGCTCCAGCTGAATGACCAGCGTCTCCGGCAGGCGGTCAATGCGGGTTGCGTTCTCCGCGCAGACGTGCTCCTGGCAGCGGTTGCAGTACCACTTGTTCTCCTCGTCGAGGTTTCCTCGCTGCGCAAAGAGCTCGAAGCAGTGGTGCAGCGTGCTCTCGGGATCGGTTGTCTTCCCCTGAGCCTGGATAGGCTTGAAGAGGATAGACTCCGATTCTTTGGAGATGGCGGCGAAGGACGGAACGGCGCGGCTGGCGGTGTAGATGGTTGGGTCGGAGAAGACGTCGTCGTAGGAGTAGGAGTAGTAGTAGGAATAGGAGTGGGTGGACGGGGCAGAAGTCTTTGGCGTTGTGGCATTACGGAGATCGGGGGTGATGGCAGCGCCCACCACCACGATGAGTTGGGTATTAAGCACATGGTGTTTGAAGGGCATAGTCGTGTTGCACAGGACCAGCTGCGAGAACAAGTCGATGGACGACATGCGGCTGGCTTGCAGCACCGGCACATAGGGGGCGCAACGATCCCAGTCGTTCACATCTACGATGAATGGCGTCACAAGCTTGTACCGTTTGGTTCTGTTGTGGGTTGATTCGTGTAGTTGTAGGGAGTCGTTCCCAGGTTGCTTGTGCTGAAAGCAGGGGTTGATGGGTTAACGCCATAAGACGTAGTGGACTGATTCACATCATAAGACGTAGTGGATGGATTCACATAATAAGACGTAGTGGACGAATTCACATCATAAGACGTAGTGGATGGATTCACACCATTAGCAGCCACAGACAGATTGTAGGACAGCTCCGGGTGAACAGCCACATCATTCTCGGAGCTCAGCGAGCTGGAAGAGTCACTAAAGTCGTCCTTCTCCATCATCTGTGCGTTGCCACCAGGCAGACCCGACACACCGTGAGAAGGACTGTCCTCATCGGCTTGGGACGACAGGACATGGTAGGCATGGCTCGTGTTGACGATACTGGATGTGTTCCGACTCGCCTGTGCGTCCATGGGCGAGGAGGGAACCCACGACAACCCCGTGGTGCTTGTCGCCTTCTCTTCGTACTCTCTCGCCTTCTGCTCCGTCGCAACACACTCCTTCTGCTCCGCCGCAACACACTCCTTCTGCTCCGCCGCAACACACTCCTTCTGCTCCGCCGCAACACACTCCTTCTGCTCCGTCGCAACACACTCCTTCTGCTCCGTCGCAATTGGCGTACTCCAGTCAACCACAATGCCGCTCTTCACCTCCTCCTCATCGTTCTTCACCAGCGTGCCGCACACTCGCTTGTCAACACTGCTGAAGGACGTGGAGGAGGGATACTTGTAATCCCACACATTCTGCCTCTGCTTGGCCTCCTTGGCCTCCTTCTTCACCTTGATCACTTCCGTACAGAGAGCATCCCACTCACGCACCTCCTTCTGAATCGCCGAGATGTCCAAACCGTACTGCAATACTACACAGGCTTGGATCCGCGCTCCAATGGACAGGCACGACTCGTCCTCCTTGCACAACAGACAGAACGGCACGCCCGCGTTGGCCGTCTCGTACTGTGGCTCCATGTAGTAGTTGATGGCCTTCAACCCAATCACAGCAGGCTGCACCAGCAGACAGTAGTCGCCCCTCTCCTTCTCCCGCGGCAACTACAGCTCACGTTCCAGCCGCGCCCCTACCACATATGCCACGAGCGTCTTGCTGGAGTAGTAGCCATCGACGAGGCTGCCTACGGTGGGGGATGCCTCCAACGGTTCGTAGCGCCCGTTCTGTTCCACGTACACGTGAATCTGCGTTTCGGGCAGGAACAGCGTAGTGGCAAGTTGGGAAAGGATGTCTGTGGTGGGCGCTGACTTCTTCAGCGTCATGACCACTTCGGAGGGAAGCGGCGCTCCCTCGTAACCAGAGAAGGAGCCGCTCAGGACGTTGACGAGAATCGACGCCTTTTCGGGAGGCAGAGGAAGGGTAAGGACGCTGAACGGCTCGTACTTCACACGCTCCTGACCGCACTTGCTGCACTTGATGAAGGTGACGGTCTGACCGTAGAACATGTCGATGATTTGGCTGTTGTTGCGCTGCAGGTGGTAGCCCCACATCTCGGCGGACTGCCTCGGGTCGAAGGAGTCGTACGTGGGGAGCTCGATGTACGGCTTCGACGACACCTTGTTGATATCCTCGTGCAACAGATCCAGCAGCATAATCTACAACTCAAAGAGAGGGACAAAGTAGCACCAAGAACTCCTGACTGTCGTGCTGCTGGTACCCAGCGAATTGGGTGGCAAAGCGCTCGATCACACTTTTGAAATCGCGAGGGGTCACGGAGCTGTCGTTTCCCAGCCAGAGGCGCTTCAACAGTTCTGCAAATGCGTTAATCGCCTGACCCATGGTGCTCGATCGGTTCTCCTTGTTGATCTACACCGTTATGGGCGTAAACTGCATCCAAGTACGAATTTCTTGTACGCATCGGTGATCAAAAACTGCACGAGTGTCGGCGTGTGAGATAAGCACTGCGCATCAAGAAATACACTCAGAACCCACTTGGATCGCCGTATTCATGTAGCATGTGTTTCCAACATTTCCCAGTCCCGTTCTCCCGTACTTCGCAGTAGTTGGCGTGTATGTTGCTACAGATGGCGGCTCGGAAGAAATGGAGCCCCAGGTACCCATCGTACCATAGTAGGAATTGCTAGAGTACATGTATCGCCTTGAGTTTGCGATTATTTGTCGCAGAAGAATGATCCACGTTCCTCCGTTAGTTTTCTTCTCCTTCCCGTTTCCCCCCATAGTCCAACCCACCCTCCATCCTCTGCGTTTGGAACAAGCAACCCCGTAATGTACAAGCACCTCAGTTAACCCATCGACTCCCTCATGCGGATCTGGATCTTCTCCATCAGCGCCTTCTTGCTCTCGTCCACGATCCGCTGCTTCTGCTCCTCGCTCAGCCCCTTCCCTCCCGTCTTCACCAGCTGGTTCAGCCCGCGCAGCGTGCTCTCCGGACCCACCTTCTTCTCCGGCCCGCGCAGCGCGCCCCTTTCCTTCCCGTGCCTCGCACCGTTCTGCCCGTACAGCCTCGTCCCGTTCTGCCCGTACAGCCTCGCATTCTCGCCCTCCTGCAGCGCGCCCAGGAAGCTCGCGCGCGTCTCGTGCCGCGACCCGGACTCCCACACGCTCCCGAAGTTCGGCAGCCAGTCCTCGCTCGCCTTCTTGCCGCGCACCACGCCCACGTCCAGCGCGCGCAGCCGCTTGTTGAACCGCTGCTCCCACTCGCGCTGCTTCTTCCACTGCCGCATGCTCCGGCTGTCCTCGCCCTGCGTCAGCCACGGCGGCAGTGCCATCGTGTGGATCGTGCCCGCCACTGGCGTCGCCTGCGTCGCCTGTGCTGTCGGGATCTACGCCTCACACCCTCGTCTCTTCCTTACGCACGTCAGGCCCTCGCCCACCGCGTGCGTCGTGAACACGGGCGTCGGCTCCGCCTCCGCCTCCTTCGCCGCCTCGCGCCGCTGGAACAGCGCTTCGCCAGAGTGGATGGCGCGCTGCGCCTGGCTGCGCCGGCGGATCACGTGCAGCATCAGCAGGTCCAGCGGCCACGCCACCCACTCGCTCTCCGCCACCTTCACCTGCCCGCCGCCCCACACGCGCCGGCCCGTCTCGGTGAAGCCGGAGGCGTTCTGCAGAATGCCCGAGCGACTCTGCAGCTAGCGGTGAGAAGAGGAGATGAGAGCAACCGTGGGGAAGGTCTGGTGGCTGAGGAACGCGTCGCTCTGCATCGGGCCGTCGAGCAGCGACTCGTAGGATGTGTTGGCTAGCTGCGCATCCACGCCCTTCAGCGGCTTCTTTCGCTGGATTGTCGCCATGCTCTTCTTCTGCGCCTTTATCTCTTCGGTGCTCGGCAAAGAGGGGCCGCAGACGGGGGCTGGCTTTGAGTACATCGAAGTTGACGTCTTGTTGTGATAAATGAAGCTCTTGCACCGCTCCACATACTAACCATCATGAAAGGGTGAGAGAAAGACCTCATCGCGAAAGGGCTCTCCGATATAGAACCACTTTTGGTCAATCGCTTTGTTGTTCGTTCCGTTCTTTCGGAAGAAGGCGTACACGGTGTCGCGGTGCTCCTTTGTGCACAAATGGGATAGGCAGTTCTTCCTACGGGTTAGCACGAAAACGCGCAAACTACACAATCATGGGAGCTTCGTCCAGAATTTCCACTCCACAAAAGGCGCACCAGAAGAAGTGGTTCGTTACGGATGGATTGGCGTAGCCCTCTTGAGCCAGAAGAAGGCAGTCGTCAACACGCTTCTTCTGTCGTTCCGCCCATTCCTGAAGCTTCTTGATATGCTTCTTTGAGTAAATGTGGCCCCTTCCATTCTCATGGTTGATCTTGCAACACTGACAGTAGTCAAATGTCATTAAGGATGGCCTGATTTGGAGTCTTACGGGAAAGGATATTCAATATGGATTGTCGTAATGAGAGGAGAATTCGTGTGAAACAAAGAGGGAATGGTTTAGGGTTCTGTGTGTGTTGTGTTCTTTGCCTCCTTCTTCTCCATCTTCATCTCCTCCTTCTTCTCCATCTCCATCTCACTCTCCTTCATCTCCATCTCCTCCATCTCACTCTCCTTCATCTTCATCTCCTTCTCACTCTCACTCCTCTCCTTCTCACTTTCACTCCTCTCCTTCTCTCTCCTCTTCATCTCCTTCTCCTTCTCCGCTTCCTGCAACCGCTCAGCATCGCGCATCACCTTCGAGTAATCCACGGGCGACCGTCCCTTCCGCTTGCCGCAGATCGCCTCCATGTCCACCGACGTGATCGTCTCGCGCTCCAGCAGCAGCTCCGCGATGCGCACCATCTTCTCCCGGTTTGCCTCCAGCATCTTCACCGCATTCACCATCGACTCCTTCAGGATCGCCCGTGTGCGCGCATCGATCGCCTTCCCCGTCGCCTCGCTGTACGGCTTCTGGAAGCCCTCCTCCTGCTGGTAGTTCACCGGGCCCACCTCCTCGTCGAAGCCGTAGCCCGCCACCATGCCGTACGCCAGCTTCGTCGCCTTGCTCAGGTCGTCCGACGCGCCCGTCGTCATGTTCCCGCAGAACAGCTTCTCCGCCGCGCGCCCGCCCATCAGCTGCACCAGCATCTCGCGCATCTCCTCCTGGCTGTACAGCGCGATCTCCTTCGGCAGGTTCTGCGTGAAGCCCAGCGCGCCGTTGCTGCGCGGCACGATCGTCACCTTCAGCATCGGGTCCACGTGCTCGCTCAGCCAGCCGATGATCGCGTGGCCCGCCTCGTGGTACGCGATGCGCCGCTTCTCCTCGTGCGTCATCAGGTCGTTCTTCTTCTCCATACCGCACAGCACGCGGTCCACCGCCGCGATGATGTCCAACAGCTCCACCTTCTCGTGCTTGCGCCGGATCGCGATGATCGCCGCCTCGTTCACGATGTTGCAAATGTCCGCGCCCGTGTAGCCTAACCCTCACACCCGGTTGTCATACCCACCCGGCGTCATCTCCGCCAGCTTCTGCGCCATGGCGTCCACGTCGCCGTCCACCACCACCTTGCTCAGGTAGATCTTCGCGATCGCCACGCGCCCGCGCAGGTCCGGCTTGTCCACGGCGATGTGCCGGTCGAAGCGGCCCGCGCGCAGCAGCGCCGGGTCCAGCACGTCCACGCGGTTGGTGCCCGCGAACACGGTGATGCCGTCGCGCGGCTTGAACCCGTCCATCTCGATCAGGATCTGGTTCAGCGTCTGCTCCCGCTCGTCGTTCGACCCCGTGAACTTCTACGCCTCACACCATTCGTAAGGGAGTACGCCCTCGCTCCGCTTCTTGCCGATGGCGTCAATCTCGTCGATGAACACGATGCAGGGGGCCTGTCTCTCACGTCACACTCACACACTCACATTCTTGCGCGCCTCCGCGAAGAGCTCGCGCACACGCTTGGCACCCATGCCCACAAACAGCTCCACGAAGTCGCTGCCCGACATGCTGATGAACGGCACGTTCGCCTCGCCCGCCGCCGCCTTCACCAGCAGCGTCTTGCCCGTGCCCGGCGGGCCCGTCAGAATGGCGCCCTACCCCTGACTCGCCACACACGCCCCCACTTTTGGCAGCTTCGCGCCGAGCTTGGCGTACTTCTCGCTGTTCTTCAAGAAGTCGATGAACTCCATGATCTCCGTCTTCGCCTCGTCGATGCCCGCCACGTCCTTGAAGGTCACGCCCGTGTTCTTCACGATCTCGATCTTCTTCGCCTCCATGCCCATCATGCGCGACAGCATGTTGCTCTGCCCGCCGCGCAGCAGCGGCAGCACGGGCAGCAGCAGCACCGCCAGCATGCCCAGCGAGAACAGCGCGGACACGGTCTGTGGCTGCATGGCCGCCGCCTGGTACGTCATGGGCACCAGCTCGAAGCGCGTCAGCCCCTGCTCCAGCTGCATCTCCTCCACCGCCTTCATGAATGCCGCGGGGTCCGGCACGTCGAACGTGTACCGCACCGGCTTGTCCTCCGCCGTCGCCACGAACGTGCGGCCGTCCTGCGCCTGGAAGTCTGCGCGTCACGCCACGAGAGAGCCCTCACCCCTGTCGATCTCCACGACCACGCGGCCGGAGTAGCGCACGCGGATGGAGGTGGCGCGGCGCGGGAGGAGGAACTCCTTGACGAACTGGTCGTAGTCGATGCTGGAGAAGTCGTCGCGCGGCCCGAACTGGGAGTAGAGCCACATGCTGGCGAGGAACACCAGGAAGGACGTGATGTTCTTCTAGCCGTTAGTGAGGAGGTGAGTGGGAACGATGATCTCCTCCTTCTTGCTCTTGTTGTCGGGGTTGAGCGACTCCGTGTGCGGCGTGCCCTTGCTGGTTGTGTTTGCTGTTTGTTTGTTGTTTGCTGTTCCTTTGTTGTTTGCTGTTCCTTCTTCGCTGTCCTTCTTCATCTCCTCACTTCCCTTCTTCATCTCCTCACTTCCCTTCTTCAACTCCTCACTTCCCTTCTTCATCTCCTCACTTCCCTTCTTCAACTCCTCACTTCCCTTCTTCAACTCCTCATTTCCCTTCTTCAACTCCTCACTTCCCTTCTTCAACTCCTCACTTCCCTTCTTCATCTCTTCACTTCCCTTCTTCATCTCTTCACTCCTCTTCTCCAATCGCCGAAACAAGGACTGAGTGAATGCCTTCACCTCATCTGCAGGATGGGCCTCCGCTCCACTTCCCTCCTCCAACCGCTTCTTCTCCTTCTCCAACACCTTCTTCAGCAACGGAGAGCCATTCTCATCCTTCAGCAAACGGTCAATTGCTTCGGAGTACAAATCACGCTCTGTGAATTCCTCTTCAGGAGGGGTCTTTGCCTTCTCAACTATACACTCAATCGCTCAAGACAGCACGAACCCTTTCCCTTTCCTCCTCTACGCATGTGAATTCTTCTCTTCTGCAAAAAGACACGGTTGCCCTGACGGAAGAATAACCCAGAAGTCGAATGGCCAGGGACAGCAAAGAGCGCCCTGCCGGATGAATAGAACTACGGGTAATGGTGACTGCATTAAAATTCACTTGGATGCCTTCTCTTCTACCCACAACTTCACCAAGGCTTCGTAGCAGTGCAGTACTACTCATCTGCTCATAAGCGTGACCAAAAAAGCCGATTACCCTATTTGAAGTGTGCTTTTCGAAGAAAAGAATGACAGACAATCCCTCTCCCGGACCCCAAAATGCCGTGGCATGATGACCTGGACGAGGAATTTGACTTCCAGGAGACCATTCCAGAGAATGACGTCGCCCTGCTGAAAATGGCCTACAAGAATGAACTTGTATTCTCCAATGTGCTCACGTGAAACCCAGATTGCTCCAGAACTGCTCGATTACAAGCTGGATCTCATTAGCTCCATGAAACAGAAACTCGATCTCTACGTAGAATCCTTCCCCCCTTGTCATCCCGTAGGAATCCACAATTGAAACACAGCCTCGAACAACGGTGGACGAGTCCTTTAAGATGATGCTCTATGAAGTAGCGCATTTGAATCGGCATGTGAGTGTAGATGGATATCGAACGGATTAAGTACCTCCTTGTCAGCTACCTGCGCGTTCGCCTCAACAAAGTGGTCTCACGAAGCGTCTTTCATGTAGATCGAAAAGTTCCACAAATACATCTTGAAGCACGAGCAGATCGCCCGCCTTTCGTCAGATGAGCTGCAGTTCATAAAAGAGTACTCCCCTCGGATTCTTTGTTTCCTAGTTTCGACGCGCTGTCCACGCAATACTTTCAGTCCTCGCTGCTGGAACACTTTGAGAAGCCGCCCTACGTGACAGAGGATCCCCAGATGAACGAAATCAGTAGCAGTCCTTTACTTCCTCCATCGTAGCCAATGTCATTTTCAACTTCAACCAGTATCGCGAGGACGAAATGGACAGTCCCTTCCCCAATCGGAAGAAGCTGGTGGGCATTCGCCTCCGAGAGGGTGGCGAGCCGGTGGAGATCCCGGCGGAGGAGGACGGAGACACCGGCGAAGTCGTGACCATCCGCATTTCCAGCGACCATGTGACGGTCGTGCAGTATGAGGTGATTGAAGCAGTCCTTTTGGGAAGCAGTCGTTTTGAGCTGTCATAGCATGGATTGTTGAACTCACGTGCGCAGTACGGACTGCAACAAACAGACAAGGCCAATTCCATTTCCTCCTTCTTCTTCGCCTCCTTCTCCTCCGCCTCCTTCTTCTTCTCCTCCTTAATCACGGCGATCTTCTGCTCGACCACCTCCTTCGGAAGCGTCTCCTGCACGGAATGCTGTCTCAGCACCACCACGTCCACCGACTGCTCCGCCATGCTCACCGTCTATTCTTAACTTCTCCAAGCAGTACCCACTTCGAGAAGGCAGGACAGCACCAGTGAAATGCCCTCCTCCTCGGAGAGGCCTTCTTTATAATGGGACTCCAGGTAGGAGCGGAGCGCGCCCTCGTTTCGGCCGCTAGCGTTTGCCTGTCCGTCACCACACTCCGTTAATCCCACTCTCCACTCCGTCACGATTCCGGCAGGGTCCGTCGTGAACAGGTGACCCTCCTCTCCGTCCATGCCGCAGATAAAAGCGCAGACGCCGAAGGGACGACGACCTCCGCGCTGAGTATATCTAGCGATCAGAATGTCACCCGAACACGTGCATTTGTTGCTGACGACCCACATAGTTTGCTATATACTTTACAGAAGGCACTTCATCGAAGGAAATGCGGTAACTCTGTGCCTCCACACGCGCCTACTTCTCACATAGCCCATCCCTCTCCCACGATATCCACCAACTTCCTCGCATCGGCATTCAATCCAGCGAAGAGGAAGGTAATGTTCTCATCAATTTGCATCAGCTTCTTCACAGAGCGGGGGTCCTGCAACTGCGCTGTCGTCTTCTTTTCCACGCCCAGCACAATGCACTTCTCACACACAGCCGCAACAACTGAATATCCCTATCCCTTATCCAACTCCCCTCCGTCCACTTTGCGAACAGCCTCCATGGCGTACTCCACCTGGAACAAATGGCCATCAGGAGAGAAGACAGTCAATGCTCGATCGTAACTACACGATAACGACTCGCATATAGCATGAAAACCTCATTGGAACGGGTCAACTACGATTCTGTGAAGAGATTTTGAAGTGAGAAAGAGTGCACAAAACGCCCGCTACCGTGGCAGTGAAAAGTGTGGGCCCGACCCCTTCGCCTTGTTATGACCTCGAGTCACTGCACGTGCAGTCCTTCCCAACCCCGATGATCAGAATTGTCCACTCACTACACTCATTTCTATTTGTTATGGGTATGCTTTCTGTTTGTCCTTGATTCCTCTTTCGTTTCCCTTTTGTTGGTTGGCATCTAACGAGTGTGTAGGTATCTGCCGTGATTCTCGTCATAAGCGTCGTTTGACTGGTGGAAAGGTGGTGATCAACATCAAGAAGAGAAAATTCGAGATGGGTCGCCAGCCTGCCATGACCAAGCTCGGTCCCAAGCGTATTTACCTGGTGCGCTGCCGTGGTGGAAACCTGAAGCACCGTGCTATTCGCCTCGATACCGGCTCCTTCTCCTGGGCGGGTGAGGGTGCATTTTCCTCATCCCCTTCACTTCTAGCTTTCTCCGCCAAGACGAAGATCCTAAACATCGTGTACAACGCGTCCAACAACGAGCTGGTGCGCACGAACACGATCGTGAAGGGCTGCATCGTGTCGATCGATGCCGCGCCGTTCAAGGCCTGGTTCGAGAAGCACTACACCTGCAAGATCGACGCCAAGGGCGCCGTGGTGAAGGACGATCTGACGAAGCTGGAAGGCAAGAGCAAGTACACGATTGCCAAGCTGCAGAAGAGACAGGAGTCGATTGTGGACCAGAAGGAGGTGATCGAGCAGTTGGCTGCCGGCAAGATCCTGGCGTGCATCTCCTCTCGCCCCGGCCAGAGCGGTCGTGCTGACGGCTACATTCTGGAGGACGAGGAGCTGGCCTTCTACCACAAGAAGATCAACCAGAAGAAGAAGTAAGTGAGAGAGTGGAGTGTATTGGGTATTGTACGTTGTTTCGATTTAGCAGGCGTGTAATTGAGTTGGCATACTCCAGTTCATTCGACACACTCCTTTTTCATTTCATTAGCATCCCTCTTCAATTCATTAACGCATCCCTCAATTCATTATCACATTCTTCAACTAAGTCAACACACTCCCCTTTCAATTTACCATCAAATGGATTCCAACAAACACACAAAGCATTGGTAGGACTCAATTCCTGGCAATGATACTTGCTTTGTTGCAACTGAAGGAGTACATAATCACAAGACAACGACATCATAGGGAACACTTCCCTTGCGAGGTTAATAACACGCTCTGCATCCTTCTGCGGCACAGACTCACAACAAGAAATGGAATTGGGCCAGCGACGATTGGGAAATGAGAACGACCATGTTAATAATACACATACACGCGACAAACAGGACGAAAGAATCCCGATGGATTGATACCCTACGATCAACGCCACTGTCCGCCCCTACTTATACATATATTCGTGACGATAGAATAGAAACGAGGAATTAGATTAATACAGTTACTTTCTTGCAATCGCAATACGCCGTATGAATACGGTGTAGGAGGCAAAAGATGAAAATCAAGTACGCTCAGTACTTCATTCACCATCTGTAAGACAGACTCTTGTGAGTATGTATCAGCAACAATCTGAAAGATCTCCTTCTACGCCTCACTCCACGAAACGGCACCTACTACAGACAAGTAATACATCCGGGTACTCATCGTAGCAGAGGCCAGGTGCAGACAACACCACGACAGCAGCTCTACGTTCGCCGTGTCAATTACTCTCTTTGATAGATAGCGGTCAAAGTAGTTCATTCCAGTGTAGGCCACATCTGGCGCAAAGTGGCGGTCCGCGCTGATCTACTCTTCACTCCGCCCCACAGGTGCATACGTGCAGCATCCATCTGTACGTCTCCTCTCTATACTGAATGAAGCGTTCTAGACCCTGGACTGAGATGGCGTAGGAAAGATCCGGGACATATACAGCATAGGACCCGTGTGGAGTAAGCGACTTGGACTCGCTATCACGGTTGTCCGAAAACTGAAAGACGGAGGGCAGGCATGAGGTAGAAACTGCATTCTCTGGCAACTGCTTATCAGTTGAATTAGAAAGCATGATCGGGGCCAGGCACTCTCAAGCAATGATCTCTTGCAGAGGGATAAGACAAGCACCGACTCCTGAATTGTTTTATGGGTTGATATCTCAGCTGACTAACGGGCGTTTCATCGCATGTGTTGACTACTCTTGCAATACGACGAAATAGCAGATGCTCTGTGGCGTAGATTACACGCATTCCTTGTTGGACAACAAACAAGCAATAACGGATGGAATACGCATTCCAGAAGAGCGGGCCCCGTTATGACTTCCAGCGCATGCTCCATACGTCCGAAGTGGTGACACTGCCAAAAATGCCCAACTTACTCAACCGGGCATCAATCGCGCTTCTCTTCTCGTTCTTGCGGCTCTGAAGACGTTCTTGCAAGCCAATGCGACTTGGTTGGGTTTCGTTCAATAACTCGTCTGTCTTCTCCTTGTGGAGCATGGAAGGGATTGTCTTCTTGCTCTCCTTGTGTAATGGTTTCTTCTTACATGGTGTGGGCGTGGGGTGCTTTTCTTGACGTGGGTGTTCTTTTTGTTCCGTTATTGTTGTTGAGGTTCCATTTGTTTGTTCTACAGTTATCTTCTTCATGTCTTCCTTCTCCTGTTCTTCTTTGGTTGCATCATGTTTCTCTTCTTCCATCACATCACGATTCTTCTCTTCAATCGCGTCGTGCTGTTCTTCGCTTCCATCACCCTTCTCCTCTTCCATTATATCGTGTTTTTCTTCATTCACATCACCCTTCTCCTCTTCCATTATATCATGCTTTTCCTCTTCCATTATATCATGCTTTTCCTCTTCATTCACATCACCCTTCTCCTCTTCCATTATATCATGCTTTTCCTCTTCCATTATATCATGCTTTTCCTCTCCACTCACAACAACCTCCTCTCCAATCACATCACCCTTCTCTTCTTCATTCACATTACCCTTCTCTTCCACAATAGCCTCCTCTCCACTCACAACAACCTCCTCTCCATTCACATCACTCTTCTTTTCTTCATTCACAACAACCTCCTCTCCATTCACATCACCCTTCTTTTCTTCATTCACAACAGCCTCCTCTTCTCCAACAACACCCCGCCTCTCCTCCTGCACGATGGCTGTCACAGAAGGCAACTGAGAGAGGAAAGTGGCAGGCGGCGAGGCCACATCCTCCTTCACGGCAACGCCAGTGATTTCAAGGTGCTGCTGCACGCTGTGAGACGATAAAGGATCCATGGGCGCTGTGTCCTCCACAATCTCGTGCTGCAGACTCGAACTCCTCTCATCAATGGCGCTCACTTCCTCCACAGCCTTCTGCGTGTGGATGTTGAGAATCGAATCCGAGGAATCGCCTCCATCCAAGAACAAAGAGTTGATCACGTCGCCCTCGTCCTCGTCAATATACGACTGCGATGGCTCCTCCTCCGCGACGGCAAAGAAGGGAACGGGCAGGGACATCTACGATCCACAACCAAACGAGCATTCTACACTCGTCTGCAGACCAACGATTCCGTAGGGAATGCGCTGGATGGTTGCTGCAAACAACGGGCAGGACATCAAGTCCAGAGGGTTTCCCTGTAGATCCTCGTCTCTCCCGTATTTCACCATGTCCGCATCCTGCACCAACAGCACGAAATTGTCATTATCTATCCTCAACTCCCAAAACAAACCCTACAGGACCCGCAGCTGTCCATTATATTTGCTTTTGAATAACAGAACGATTTGAGAACGATCATGCCATGGGCGATCACCTGGGACGGATCGGCTTTCGCTTGGTTCATTTTCCGCGTCACGGTGTCGTTCAGGATGGCGCTCACCAAGTACTCACTGTCGTGCAGCACCATGACGTTCCTCTCCTCATCGAAGGAAAGCACCTGCGCCAGTGTGCCAAAGACCCCCGGTTCCGTTTCCAGCGGACTCCTCAAAACGGAGGACAGGGAACTCTTGATCCAGCAGGACAGCATTCTATTTGCTTGACCAAAGAAACATACTCTAAATAACAGTTACGCCTTCTCCAGCTTTCCCTTCTTCGCCTTCTTCTTCAGGTTGGCGATCTTCTTCTCCTTGTCCTTCTCCTCCTTCTCCATCTTCTCGTACAGTCTCTGGTGGCGCTTGCTCACCATCGTCAGCTGTCTCTCCTTCTCCTCCTCCTCCTCCTTCTTCGCCACCTCCTTCTTCGTCGGCTTCTCCTCCGCCTTCACCTCCTCCTGCTTCTCCTCCGCCTCAATCTCCTTCGCGAACTTCGTCACGCCGTCCTCCACCTTCTCCTCCTTCTCCTCCTCCTCCGGCGCCGCCTCGCCGCTCTTCAGCTGGTCAATCTCCTTCTGGTACTCGGGCGTGTATCTACGCCTCAGCCCCACGGTCCGCGCTCACCCCTCTGCCTCGTTGTTCACGAACGGCGACAGGTGCGGCGGCAGCGCCTGGCCCGGCGCGTACTTCTCCACCGGCAGCAGCAGCCCGTTGTTCACGCAGTCGAACAGCCACTGCGGCTGCACGTAGTCGCGGTTGGCCACCGGCTGCTTCACGCTCGGCCGGTCCATGATCACGTGCGTGATCGCGCTGTCCGCGTACGAGAACGGCGAGCCCGCGCCCTCCCAGCCGATCTTGCCGCCGAAGCACAGGATCACGAACTCCACGGACTCCCGCGGCACCTCGCGCGACAGGAAGAACACCTTGCCCGCGAACAGCGACGTGAACTGCTTCAGGTCGCGTTGCTTCTTCAGCAGCGCGCGCGCCTCCTCGTCCTCCGCGAACGCCTCGTCCAGCTCGTACTCCTCCTCCTGCGCCTGAGGCTGTGCGGGCTGTGCGGGCAGCGCGGCGATCGGCTGCAGCGACTGCGTCATGGCCTCCACGTTGGCGGCGCTCTGCTCCGCCTCCGCCGCTACGCGTCAGCCAGCCACCATGCCCCCCACCCATCTCCTTCTTCTCCTCCTCCGTCGCCTCCGTCGTCGCGGCCTCCGTCTTCACGGAGTAGAGCCAGCTGCCCTCCTCGTCCTTGGCGCGGTCGATGGCGGGCGGGTACTTGAGCCCCAGCGAGCCGTAGAGGCGGAAGAGCACGAAGCCCAGCAGCACCTCGTAGAAGTCCAGGAAGGTCAGCATCACCTTGTAGTCCACGTCCGTCGGCAGCTCCTGGCTGAACTTGTGCGGCACCAGCCACGTCACCTTCTCGCCCATCACCTCCGCCTGGTAGTAGATGCCCTTGATGCTGATGAAGCACTTGCGCAGCGACTTGCTCTTGATCACGTACATGTCCCACTCGCGCACCAGCCGCTGGCACGTTGCCGTCCGCTTCGCGCGGATCTCATTCTTCGCCGGCAGCAGCGCGAACAGATGCACTGTGGACAGCGCGTCGTCCAAATCCGTCAGCGCGGACTAGGCGTTATAGAGAGGGGAGGGGCGTACGGCGAAGGTCGGGTAGCGCTCCTTCACCAGGTGGTCCAGCGACATTTCCGGCTTGTTCTCCCACTTGCGCTGCGCCTCCGACGTCTCGTGACGCGTGTTCGCACGGGAGATCTAAACGCGTCATCGAGAAGGAATAGCGCAAACCTTCTTCAGGAACGACTTCATGTGGCGGAAGTAGTCGATGATCGGCTCGTTGGCAATGTAGCTAATGTCCTTCACGTGATAATAGGTCTGGGAAGCGTTGGGCTTCTTCTTCGGGTCTCTGGGGTAGATGCCCTTCAGAATGCAGATGCGACTAGACGTTACTCACCTCGAAACGCGCAGTACCGGAAATCCTTGAGAGACAAATCCAGCTTCCGAAGCGCCTGCGCTCTGCTCATGTACAGCACCGCCTCTCCGGCATATCCCTTCTTCTGCTTCTTTCCAAACACATCAAGCTTGCGCTTGCTGTTTTTGTTGATCGCTTTGCTCTTGATCGATTTCTGTTTCGGTTTTCCAGCCACGCGCTTGCCCATTGCGGAGAATCGATGGATATGGAATGAGAAAACACCACCCACAACGAGGCGCAGAAACGGTTATTTCCATAAACTGTCGGAAGCCCTCAATTTACTTCCACAGCGAGTCTGGAATGGTGCTGGACCGAAATCTGGTTGCCCTGTCCATAAATGACTCCACTTGCCAGGCCGGGTTCTTCCTCCAAGAGAGATACCTCGAGCTGAGCAACTACAGGAGCGAATATGTGTTTCCCTCCACGGTCACGATTATGAGGGAGCGAACGGCGGTGTGCGATTCATACTCGCTGAAGCACTTCCCTCAGTACACCATCCAGCATGCGTACCGTTTGCTCGGAAAACGAGCCAGTGATCCAGAAGTGGAGGAGGAAAGGCAGCGCAATCCAATTCCCATTCACGCAAATGCCGAAGGCGAGGTGGTGTTCGAGCTAAATGAGGAAGAGTGGTCTCCCAGGGATGTTGTGAAAAGGATTGCTCGCTACCTGATTGATGAGTGTCAAAAGCGCATGAAGTCTCCTGTGGAGCAGTGCGTTCTGTCCGTCCCGGATCACTTGACACAGGAGGAGCAAGATCGAGTGAAGCGGATCGTTGAGAGTTGCGGTGTTGAAGTGCTTCAGGTGATCAAGGAGTCTCTGTGTATCGGTCGCTATCTCACGAGCGAGCACTGCTATTCGGAGGATTCGGTACGGTGGGAGAATGATTCCCTTCTCATTTTCTCCCTGACACACAGCGATCTGACCGTTACCGTGTTGAACATGGTCGACGGCACTCCGTCCATCGCCTGCGAAGTGTACGATCCTTCCCTCTCGGGCCGTGTTCTCATCGACATTGTCCTGCATTACATGGAGAAAGTCGTGTTACTGCGCTACCAGTGCGAGTTGTGCAACGGAATGGAAGGCAGTTCCACGTGGTTGTCCGACTATGCGCGATTGAGTGTCCAGATCGAGGAGAACCTGACGTTGCTGTCCCAAGTGGACGAACTGCTCTTCGACCTTCCCCCGACCTGCAGCCGGATGGTGCGGCGGAAGCAGAAGGACTCCGAGGGGACTCTCTCCCTCATGCGCGGCGAGATCCTGATGATCGTGCAGTTCTTTGTAGAGCGGTGTTTGGAGAAGGTGAGAGTGGCTCTCCAGCGGCTGGGGATCCACACGAGTGACGTTTTCAGAGTGGTCCCCGTGGGTCCCTTTTCGCAGATGCTCTTTGTGAAGAACGCGCTGGTGCGTCTGTTCGGCGAGGACTCCGTAGTTCGTTGTTTCGTGTCGTCTTCTTGTTTGGTCAAGGGGCTGTGTGAGTATGCGCAGCGCGATTGCTCTGTTTGTGGACAAACACGACAGCAATACACAGTCAGCAATTACACCTTAGCAGCATCCTTCTTCGCGTCCTTCTTCTTCTTCTTCGGCTTCGCAGGGCCAAGTGAACCTAAAGCGCCCTCCTTCGCACCCTCTGTCGTCCTTCCTCTTCTTCCCCGTCTCTCCTTCTTCTCCTCCGCCGGCTTCTCCTCCTTCTTGCCCTTTTTGTCCTTCTTATCCTTTTTGTCCTTCTTCTTCTTGTCCTTCTTCGCCTCCGGCTTCTTTGTTTCCTCCGGCTTCTCTTCTTCCTTGGGCTTTTCCTCCTCTTTGGGTTTCTCTTCCTCCTCCTTCTTCTCTTCAGCCGGCTTCTCTTCCTTCGGCTTCTCCTCCTCCTTGTCAAAGTCCTCGTCAAAGTCCTCGTCGTCCACAGGCGTTTCCTTCTTCTCCTCCTTCTTCTCCTTCTTCTCCTCCTTCTCCTCCTTCTCTTCTTCAGTCGGTTTCTCCTCAGCCTTCTCTTCTTCAGCAGGCTTCTCCTCAGCCTTCTCCTCCGGCTTCACTTCCTCCTTCGGCTCCGCCTCTTCAGGCTTCGCCTCTTCAACCGGCTTCACCTCTTCAACCGGCTTCACCTCTTCAACCGGCTTCACCTCTTCAACCGGCTTCGCCTCAACCGGCTTCTCCTCGGGCAGGTCGTCCGAGAAGTCGCTGTCCTCCTCCGACATCACGAACACCTCCTTCTTCTCCTTCTTCTTCTTCTCCGCCTTCACCGGCTTGCTCGGCTTGCTCGGCTTCGCTGCCGGCTTCGCCTCCTCGTCAAAGTCCTCGTCAAAGCCCTCGTCCGCCGGCTCCTCAGGCTTCGCCTCATCCTTCTCCTCCGGCTTCTCGTCGGGCGCGTCGCTGTCGTCGCTGTAGCTGTAGTCCGAGTAGCTGTAGTCGTAGTAGCTGTACTCCTCCTCCTCCTCCACGCGGCGCCGCTCCTCCTCCTCGCGCCGCTGCCGCTCCGCCTCGCGCTTGCGCTCCTCCTCCTGTCGCTTCTCCTCTGCCTTCTTCTTCTCCAGCAGCAGCAACTCCTCCTGGTTCAGCTTCTTCTGCCCGCCCACGCCGCCGTACCACCGACTGCCCGTGGGGATCGGCGCGAACACCGCCTCCTCGTCGCTGCTGTCGCCGATCGCCTCCTTCTCCTGCGCCGCGCCCACGAACGACCGCGCGCGCGGGCTGCGCTGGAAGGCGGGCACCTTCTTCATCTTCAGGATCGGCGACTTCCACTTGGCTGGCGCGTCGGGGATCACGCACTCCGGCTGCGGCGGCAGCAGCACCTCCTCCGGCTTCGGCTCCTCCGCGGGCGGCGGTGGTGCCGTGAAGAGGTTGTCCATGTCGGGCTGCGCGATGACGGCGCGCACGGGGCGCAGCAGCCCGTTGTTCACGAGGTGGTTGCTGAGCTGCGCCTGCATGACGGCGATGCGCGTCAGCTTCTCCTGCACCTCCTCCTGCATCGCGTCCAACCGCTTCTGCGCCTCCTGCACCGACGCGCGCAGCGCCGCGTTCGACTGGCTCGTCGCCTCGCACGCCGCGCACAGCTCCTGGTACTTCTGCGTCTGCTCGCGCCACGCCGTCATGTTCTTCCGCCACATCGCGCACAGGTCCTCGCGGTTCGCGCACACCACCGCCGGCACGCCCTTGTCGTCCGTCTCCGCCAGCGGCTCCGCGAGCGACGTCTCGGACTTCTCCGGCTCCACCAGCGAGGGAATGAGGTCCAGGTCCAAGCTCGTGGACAAAAAGTTCGCTTGTTCGGGCTTCGCCTCTGATGTTGTTGCCGATACTGTCTCTGCAGTGGCTTCAGGAATGGCTTCATGAACGGTATTAGGCACGACGCTAGGAACGGCCTCAGAGAAAACGGGAGCCTGCTGCTTCGGAGCATCCATACTCAGATCAAAACCGCCCATGGGATTCTCCGTAGCCGTCTTCGTTTCCTCCGCAATAGGCTCTGCGGGCGGCTGCACTTCCTGTGCCGGCTGTGACTGGGGAGCGTTCATCCCAAAGTCAAAACCAAAGGAATGCGCAGCGGCGTCCTTCTTCTCACTAGCGCCTCCAAACATGGCAAACGGATCCTCCTCCTTTGTACTGTGTTTCTCTTCTACACTCTACAGGGTGACCGCTTTCCAGAAAGCCAAACGGGATTACCAAATAACTGTGAAAAGGGATCTGAGCTGGATTGGGCAAACCCGAAGGGATCGTTCTGCGATTGAACACCGGGCAGATCGCCTCCCATTCCCAGTCCGCCCTGGAATATGTCGCCTTGTTGCTGCTGAAAATCCTGACTATTCCGTAAAAATAGCAAACGCGCGCTCCTACTTCATTTGCAAATTATCGTTGTACTACAGTCTATAACCTCTACTGATTATGCCATGGCAGAGAACGAGCCACAGTGGCAACGGATACTTAATAGATTTGCACTCAGCACAACTATTTTCTGCGATATTGAGAAGAATAGAACAGATCTGAATGGAGGGTTTCAATTCCAAAGTGACCCATTTCCTGCAGTTTGTACCTCCTTTGCATTCTGAAATGCCATGCATTGCGCGCTGTTCGGCCCCAAAATCTATTGCAAAGAACAATAACGCAATGCAGGGAAAACACATGGTTTAATACAGCATTTGAGGAGAGGAGATGATGTAGGGGAAGAGGACGATCGCTTCCAAATCAACACGTCATGTTGTTGATTTGGCGCTATTTGCTCCTATCTATTGCTTCTATCACCAACTTGAACATTACTAATATGACCTGCGCCTCTTTCACTGTGGATTCTGGACTCTCCTTTTCAGAGGCTACAACTCCCACCCTAAAACGCAAGCAGCATGTGCTATCACCGCAATACCGTGTAATTGCAGAGAAAAAAAGGAAGACCCCTGGGTCCAGAGGCGCGCTGCAAATGCAAATCACCCCCTACAATCGAAGGAAGCCGCAATAACGATTGCTTTCACACAGTCCTTTGAATTGAGTTGTAAGTAGTGTTGATGGTAAACACACCGAGTGAACGCGTGATCACTTCTGGAGTCCCATGGGTCATTTCGGGCTGCTGCCTCTTTTTGACGAACGCATGTTTCTCACACGATCGTAGGCAATGCCTCACGCTAACGGTTATCGTGCCCGCACTCGTCACATGTTCAAGAGAGATTTCCGCAAGCACGGAGTGATTCCTCTCTCCACCTACATGAGATGCTACAAGTATGGTGACTACGTCGATATCGTCGCCAATGGTGCCATCCACAAGGGTATGCCCTTCAAGGGTTACCATGGACGCACTGGTGTGGTGTTCGATGTGACCAAGACTGCTGTGGGTGTGGAGGTGAACAAGCAGGTCAGAAACCGCATCATCAAGAAGAGAATCCACGTCAAGGTGGACCACGTCCTCCCCTCCAAGTGCAGACTGCAGCACCTGAACCGTGTGAAGGAGAACGACGCCATCAAGCGCCAGAAGGGCGCGGAGAAGGTGTGCCTGAAGAGAATCCCCGCTCAGCCCCGCCCCGCTCACTTCGTCGCTCCTTCCAAGCCCGTGAAGACTGTGTACGTGCTGCCTTACGAGATTCTGGCTTAAGAGTGTCGTTTCTCAGGGATTGTGTATTGCTGCTTTTTGTTCGACTCACTTCCTGTGTCTTCTTCTCCTCTTTTCTTTCTTCCTCTCCCTTCATTCGTTTGCTTTCGCTTTGCATTTGCGTGCGTTCGATTCTGTGGGGCATCCCCCATGCCGCATTTCCACTTTTTCTTTCTGCGAGGTAGGTTGTGTGTCCAGATTCCATTGCCTATAGTCAAAACGTTTGCACTCTCTCCATGGGTGCAGGCGGCCGTATTAGGCGCAAAGACAGGGTTTTTGTCTGACGATTGCCCTGGCTCGTAGTGTGATTGTCTTGGAAGAACCCCATACTTATGTCTTGTAGGTGTGTGTTCTGTTTGTTCAAAGAAATAGTAATTACGATACAGGACCCATGGGAACGACATCCGACTTCCCCTTGCAGCATCCACCCTTCTTCTTCTTCGGCTTTTCCACCACAGGAGCCACCACCACTACACCTCACTTGCCACACACAATCCCACCTTCTTCCTTCTCCTCGAACATCACGCCCGGCAAACCAGCCACAAGAGTATGCAAACGGCCGTCACAGTCCTTCATCCGCTGGTACAGCGCCTTGATCGCCTCCTCGCCAGTGCACATATACTTGTCGCTCTGAATGAGCGTCATCACCTCCTCCATCTCGCCCTCCTCCATCTCCAGCGCGTGTAATTCGTCACTCTTCCCTTCCTCTGCGGGTTTTCCTTCGGGCTTTGCTTCTTCGGGCTTTGCTTCCTCAGGCTTCTCTTCAGGCTTTGCTTCCTCAGCAGGCTTCTCTTCAGGCTTTGCTTCCTCAGCAGGCTTTTCAACCGGCTTCTCAGCCTCAGCAGACTTCTCACTTGCCATCTTCGCCTCAAGGGCGCGGCGAGCCACGCGCAGGTTACCCATCACGCGCTGGTGCTCCTCCATCAGCTTCTCGCGCTCCTCCCGCACCGCCGCGTGGGTGCCCTCCTCGGCGCGCGCCGTGGCCACGAAGGCCTCCAGCTCCGCAGCGAAGGCCTCCAGCGCCGACGCGTCCACCTCCTGCAGGGGACTCACGTCCGTGTGTGTGTGCGTGATCTTCAGCGTGCCCGGCACCTTCCACGTCGCGTCGTTGGCGGCGGCGAGCTCGGGCGAGGGCCAGAAGATGGTGTTGACGAACGCGGGGTCGACGGCCGCCTTGCCCGTCAGGATCAGCTCCTCCAGCAGCGCCGTGCCGTAGGCCACGCTGTCGGGGCGGTTGGCGGGCGAGTTGAGCCGCTTGTCGCTGGCGTTGCCGGTGAAGGCCTTGAGCAGCGGCGTGTGGATCTCGGCCAGGTTGACGATGTCGCCCAGCGGCACCACGCGGTCCACCACGATCTTGTACTGCTGCAGCACGTCCACGAAGTTGCGGATCAGCGCCTCGTACGCCTCGAACACCTTCGTCTTCTTGCTCTCCTTCAAGAAGCTCTTGCGCTGCACCTTCTCGTCGTACGCCACCGGCTTCCCGTCCAGCACGAAGCCCTCGCTGTCCGCCACGCGCACGAACTCCACCTCTACCCCTCACGCCGCACCCGCGCCCCCACTCCCGTTGTAGAACTCCTTCAGGTGCTGCCGCGCCAGCTCCAGCGCGTGCAGCGCCGCGTCGCCGTTGCGGAACAGCTTGCGGTGCTCGGGGTTCGCCTTGCGGATGGCGTCCGCCAGCGCCAGCTCGATCGACCGCACGTTCGCCTCCACCGAGTGCAGGTGGCACTTCACCTTCATGTGGTTCTACGCGTCAGGCGGCGGTGCGGCCCGCACGTGGTTCACGGAGACGAGGTAGGCGTTGGTGCAGGTCGAGCAGAAGTCGAACACGGCGAAGGTCTTCTTCGCGTTCTTGTCCTTCGCGTAGGCGTCCTTCCACAGCGGGTAGCACGCCGACAGCACCGCGGGCAGCGAGCGCTGCACGAAGGAGGACGGCGGCAGGTTGTAGCAGCGCAGCACCGTCTGCAGGCGCGCGATGTCCGCGAAGGTGAAGTACGTCGGAACCTACGACTCAGCCGGGGAGAGCAGCGCTACGGCGTACAGCGTCTTCAGCTGCTGCAGGACACTCTTCCAATCATCCTGGCCCGTGTAGGTCAGCATCCAGTCGTTCGACGCGCCGTTGGTGTTGACCACGCTGAAGTGCTCGTACAGGAACAGCAGGCCGAAGGCGGCGGGAACGCTCAGCTCCTTCTCCGACTCCTTTCCCTTGAAAATCATGTAGACCATGCCGTTCTTCTTCGACAGAGAGACGGAGGAGAAGAAGCGCTCCGTATCCACGCTGAGGGTGTCGCGCAAATAGTCCGTGGTGAAGTCCGCGATGGTCTGGTAATTGCCACTGTTCTATCCCTCACACAACACCGCGCGGATTCTACGGAGGGGGTACAACGGTCCGCAACGTTCAGAGCCAGGTTTGTGTACTCCACTCTGCATCTATCCATTATTGCTGCCAAATGAGCATCACTTGAAGTCATTCCCTTTGCTTTCATTCACTTGAATCTCAATCGTAGGGTCTTCCTCGCCTGCGGCGGAGGGCATGACCTTCGCTACGTACTGAGAACTGAAACCCACATCAATTCCGATCACAGAACTCATTATTCAAAAGATTATGATCATTGTTCTGTTGCGTCGGGTGCCAAAAATCGGAGTCTTTTCTGCTCGATTCGCATGTCTTGAACGGTTGTGTTGTTTTGACCCTCCTCTCTCGGTCTCCATCGTCCTCCACTCGGATCGTTGTTCCCCGCACTCATGGGACTCATGTCGGAAGAAGGGGAAAAGGGAAATGCGTATGAATAAGGCATGAAGTGACAATCTCATTGTGAATGTCTGCGCTCAAACAAACAGCACACACTAGATGGTTGTAGAGAATGGGCCAAAACACTCCTCTCCGTAGAGCAGAGCAGCATGGATGGTGTACATACCGGATTCCAGACCGGGGATGGAAATGTCCACCGCCTCCTCATCAAAGTATCCCACCTACAGTGAATGCCTCCCCCATGCACTACGTTGTTCCCGTGGCGCACCACATCCCACACTGTCACGGCATCTCTCGGCTTTGCGACCAGCACGAACAACGACCCCTCTCCCTGCACAAATACCCACCCGAAAAACCGTCCCTCGTGGATATATCCCTCCATCCAAGTGATGGAGAACAACTCGGGCTCCATTTCCGCCGGCTGCACTTCTATGGATCATTTGGAAGAAGCACTCCAACCGTTGCGCGAAGTCAGCTCGTTGAACAGCTTCCGCGCCTCCACCGTGGAGGACTTCAGCACATCCCCCGCGGTGGTTGGCAGGTGAATGGCGGACGGCGCAACGGTCACTACATCTCACCCAGTGATCTCACTCTAACCTGCAGAGTACCGACGATACTTGATTCCGATGTTCTGGGGAATGACTGTGGATGAGGGAGCGAGGGAGAGAGTACGGCGCGTTCTCTCCTGCCACTGCTTCATGGCGGAGCGGCTCCACTTGTAGTCGTTGAGGTAGTCTGGCAGATCAGCGGAATGGAGAGCCATTACGGGGGATGGAGAAATCCTTGCGCACGGGGTCGTGCATGCACTTTCCGTTCACAAGGGTGACAAACAGGCTTTGCGGCTCCCCTTCCGCGAAGCGGCAGTAGATCGTCTTGACAGAGTCGTGCTTGTGGCTATGTGTGACCAAGCGAATCAGGAACAACTGCCCGAGGAAGACGCCTTCATTCACGATGGTACGGGCGAGGGGAGCGTTTTGCCGAGAATCGCCCAACAAGTAGACATCGCCCTCCCCGTCCACCTCCACGCTTACCTCCACGCAAGAGTCCTGGAGATCCGATAGGGGGCCGAAAGACAGTTTCTGCGAGTTACACTGAATGGACTCGAGAGGAATGGGATAGTTCAAAAAGGCGGGGATACTCGAAGAGTACGAAGTCGCAGCGATGGCCAGAAACACCGATGTTGACTCTTGCAGCAGGGGAAATCGGATGAAAAACGCGTCGTTGGCAAGAACGCTACCAAAGGACCTCATCTTGTCTTTCGCGGTAGCGTAGTCCAGCGTCTCATCGCTGTTCGCAAAGTAGGCAATCTGCGCAGAGTGCACGCCCTCGATGTGTGCAACGACAGTAGCACCGTATACGCCATCGATGTGGATGGTGATTTTCGAATCTAGCGCTTACCCGAACATTATCGGCTTACAGACGAATTGAAGGAGAATACACAGGGCAAACGGCAGCGCACGCATGTGCTCTCTCCAGCCTCTTGAACAAACACAGGGAACGAAAAAGAATAGCTTAATCATTCTGTAGGTAGAGATTGAACGAGTGTTTGAAAAAGTGAAGCAGGTTGTACACTCTGGGGTCGGAGCTCACCAGACTACTACACGTCACGCCCGCCGCCCTCGCCCACCATAAGAAGTGTTTGTTCTTTGAGAAAAACGCGATTAGCCGCGGGTGCAGCGTCTCCATCGACTGCAGCCGATTGATTGCGTCGGCCTTGTCGTCGTCGGAGGGCAGACTGTAGTAGTTCAGCGCGTAGATCTCGATGAAGGACAGCAGCAGGCGCGTCGCCCACGTCGGCTTGATCGCGTCGACCTTCTCCTCCGCGAACGCGCCCGCGCTCGAGCTGCGCGGCGACGGGCTCGTCGTGGGGCTGGCGGAGCGGCTCGTGGAGCGGCTGGAGGCCTCGTCGGAGCCGTCGGAGCCATCGGAGCCGTCGGAGCCGTCGGAGCCGTCGGAGCTGCTGTGTGCCGTCTCGTTCCAGCTCTCGTCGCGCGACTCCGCCTCCGTCCGGCTCTCTCCATCGCCTTCCAAGCGACCCTCCAGCCGATGCTCCAACCGATCACTCAATTGACCACTCAATTGACCACTCAATTGACCACTCAACTGCCCCTCCAACGGACGACTGAGTGACGCCCCCTTATGGCAGCCCTTCTCGAAGGCCTGGCGCTGGCGGTCCGTCATCATCTCGATGCGCTCCCAGAGCGGGTTCAGCTGCACCAGCGCCTGCTTGCGCGTCAGCACCTTGCCCACCTTGATGCACCACTTCGCGCACTCCGCCAGCCCCGACGGGCTCACCGCCTGGCCCACCGCCTGGCCCACCGGCCGCCCCTGCGCCACCTCCAGCAGCACGCGCAGACAGTGGAACGCCTGCTGGATGCACACCGCGCCCAGCTCGCTGCGCCGCGCCTCGCTCAGCCGCGGGATGTCCTCGCGCAGCGCCACCTCCACCGCCACCTCCACCGGGCGCGCGGGACTCGCCGCCACCTCCGCCACGAACTGCTGCAGGTACGCGCGCTGGCAGCACAGCACGTGCACGATCTCGCCCTCGCCCAGCTGCGCCGCCGAGTACAGCGCGCCGTTCGGGTGCCGCTTGGAGCGCGCGTCCAGGAAGCGCGCGCGGCTCACCAGCTCCTGCACGCAGGCCACCGCGTTGTGCATCAGCGCGTAGCTCAGCGCCGACTCGCCCGCGAAGCTATACAGGTTCGCGTCCGCGCCGTGATCCAGCAGGATGCGCGCGCAGGCCGCGGAGCCCGTCTTGCATGCCAACATCAGCGCCGTCACGCCCTCCGTGTCCTGCACGTTCACCAGGCTGCGCGTCGGCGACGGCGACGCGTGCGGCGGGTGGGAGGCCTCGCACAGCACGGCGAGGCAGGCCGCGTTGCCGTGCAGCACCGCGTACATGAGGATGGTGATGCCGCACGAGGCTTGCACCCGCACGCTGCAGCCCGCCTGCAGCAGCGAGCACACCACCTCCACGTTCCGGCTGTACACCCCGTGGAAGAGCGCCGTGAGGCCGTGCGCGTCCTGCTCGTTTACATCCGCGCTTCCCAGCAGGGCCACCTTCAATGCGGCTAGGTCACCTTTTCTGGCGGCTATCATCAACGGCGTCAGCTGCTTGTCCGTCCGAGCAGGATGCGACAGGCGGGCGCGCGAAACGAAGGACGTGTTCCCCACAATTTGACAAACACCCCCCTTCTGGTTGTTACCCTCATCGGCCATCTAGACAGTCACGGGAGACCGCGAATGAACATACCGGAGAAGGAGTGAAGGGGGAGACATCACTTCCTTCCTCCGAACTCGCACTTCGCTTGGCGCGATGGTGTCGAAAAACATAATGAGTGCTCATTTACAGATAGAACTAAAAATCAGCGCCGTTGGGTCATTCTCACTTCTCTCACCAGCAATTGTCGTTTCGAATCGCGAAGTCGTAATGGATAAGCACGCAACAATGTGCTTCGAACAAAATGGCTCGACTTTTTCTTTGAAATATGGCAACCATTCTCGTTTTAGCACACCACCCGTTTGATCTGCCGCAAATCCCGCCGATTTTGACTAACGAGAAAGACCGCCCGAAGGATCTCTCCAGTTGTCCCCACAAACACGCCCCCATTCGAAGCAACAACGGCTGGCGAAGGAGGAGTCGCATGGACACAAATCATCCCGCCTCGAATCAATTTCACCTCCCCGAAAGGATGGACACACCGCCGTTTGAAATTAAATGCGCAGACGATGTATTGCCTCTCCCTCCGCATCACTTGCAGATCATGGACATTTCGCTCTCCAAGTGCTCCAACCTCATTGCCGTGGCGATTGTGGACGGGTCGGTTGAAATGTTCGGTGCGCGCAGCATGGCTGATGGAATAGACACTCCTTCGACGACAAGAAGGACACGTTGGTGAGAACCATTCGCGTCGATCACTCTGAAATACGCTGCGTGACGTTTAACCCAAATGCGACAAAACTCTTCTGCGGATGCGAGGACGGGCGCACGCTCCTTCTCTCCGTTGAGGGTGGCGTTTCCGAAGATGGATAAGGGGTAGGAAAGGAGCTCTGGCGCTGTGACGACAAAGTGATGCACTCTGCGGAGATTTCGCGCGTCTTCTGCGTGGACGACAAGTCCTTTTTCTCGGGAGACGAGAATGGAGTCGTGAAGGTGGCATCTGGTGCATGTCGTGATGGGTAGTTGTGGAACCCGATTCCCGGGAAGACGACGGTGGAGACGTTCGAGAAGCACCAGGACTACATCTCGGACTTCGACTACTGCCCCTCTCGCGAGAGCGTGGTGGTGGCGAGCGCGGACGGCTCGCTGTCGTTCATCTCGGTGAAGGACCGCGAGATCGTGTACCAGACGACCACGTGCAACGACGAGCTGCTATCCTGCTGCGTGGTGAAGCGCGGCGAGTTCGTGTGCGCGGGCACGCAGGAGGGCGTGGTGAACATCTACCGATGGGACGACGAGGAGGAGATCACGGACCGCATCACGGGCCACCCGGAGAGCATCGACGGCATGCTAAAGGTGGACGAGGACACCATCTGCACGGGCAGCGACGACGGCGTGCTGCGCGTCGTACAGGTGATGCCGAACCTGTTCCTGGGCGTGGTGGGCATGCACGAATTCCCCGTGGAGAAGATGGAGGTGGTGAAGATGGAATGCGGTGAGGCGTAGTGGACCTTCGAGAAGAAGTTCATTGCCACGTGCTCGCACGATAATGTGGTGAGACTGTTCGACATGTCGATCTTGGAGGATGATGGCGAAGAGAGTGAGGAGGAGGAGAAGGACAGCAGCGACAGTGACGAATCGGAGGAGGAGGACGCTCCCAAGGAGTCCAAGGCCGATTCCAAGAAGCGGAGGGAGAAACCCATCCCGGCGAAGAACTTGAAGCGCCAGAAGGTGGAAAAGAAGGACACGGGCTTTTTTGACGATCTGTCGGATGTTTGGGACAAACAGGCGCTATACTACAATTACATCCGAGAGAAGTACTGCCGAATCCACCACTCCGTGATGTTCACTCCGAAGAGCATCAGACACAGAACGACGCACACGACGCAGCCGCCCACCACCAGAATGACGAATGGCGTCTTGATGAAGGGCAGATCTAGGGTCCAACCCAGCAGTTGCCGCTTACACATATAACCCATGAAGGTGATGAAGGAGTAGGCGGTGATCGCGGCGGCAAACAGGAGATCGGCGCAGAGCGTGGGCAGCCAGGTCGTGCGCACCAGGAAGGGCAGGAAGATGTACTGCAGCACGCCCAGGATGAGCAGCACGGGGAAGAACGAGTTGAAGTGGATGTCCAGCGCGTACAGCCACTCCACCGACTGCTCGGGGCTAATCCTTATTGTCGCTTGTTTCTATCACCTATGGGGGCGCTGAATACGCATGTAGTGGTTCGACACGTACCACGTGATGGTGGCAATCACGAGGCCCGCCAGGAGCGAGTAAAATACCGTCTGCAGCACGGTTTGACTACCCTAAAGCAAGAGGAAAGCAGCTACATCACACAGCTGGCGCAGAGAGGGCGCGCGGCAAAACAGTAGGCAATGCAAATGACCTACACATTAGATACGGCCGATGCAATCACGATCAGGAAGAAGTACGTGATGACGATGAAAGAAGGGTCATCGCGGGCCCATTGGTTCTTCGTTTCTACCACTTACACCCATTCCTCATTTCGCACGCTTTCTCCACGCCGTCATCTTGTACCTACACTTCATGCCCTTCTCCAGCGCCCTTACACTTTACTCGGCGACAGACAGATTTGCAGCATTTGGGTAAATGTGTAATCCAGATCCATTTGGCGCAGGCTGAAGAAGCGCTTGAGATAGACAGTCGTGAAGACATTCTGCTTCCTAGCATCGCCCGTAATGTCGAGGTTCATCATTTTGCACAATCCAACACAGAAAGAGTGCTTGAGAAAATGGAATGTGGTTTGCACACTTCTTCTTCCCCGTGAAGCAGCTAATTTGTCTAGTGTGATGGAGATGCATTTGAGGGTGTTTGGTTCCTTTCCTTGATTCTGCTTGCCATGCCATTTGGGGTTGTTAAAGGAATGTGAAGGATAACACATATTGAAATCAAAGAGAAAACCAAAGAAGGAAGAGAGAATCAAGGATTAGGTCACTCTTCCTTCCTCCCTCCTGTCCACCCTATCTACATAGCAATTGAAAGCGTGTGCACAAATGGGAGCACTATCCAATACAATGATGGGAGTTTCGTCCTAACTGCGTCGAAGGAATACCAAAAACTGAAAGAGGTAGGAAACGAGGGTCGTCTTCGTGTGACTCCATAGATTCTTCACTCTTTGTTCTGTCGTTATGGAAGTGGAAAACGCGAACAAGGAAGTCCCGAAGGAAGATGCGTCCCAGCAACCCTTGGAGGAGTCTGAAGTGACGGAAATGAAGAAATATGTTTGGGCAGGCAAATGGCTCGTAATACGCAGATGGGTCCCTACGTTCTGGAGATTCAGGAGATGGAGAAGAAAATCAAGGATTTGGAATCGGAAGTCATCCAGGCCGTAGGTAAGTGCTTCCATTCTGTGCCCTCATTCGAATAGGCGCAAAGGAGAGTGATACGGGTCTTGCGCCTATGAGTCAGTGGAATCTAGCACAGGATAAGAAGAGAGTCAACGAAAAGACGTATATGGTCGGTGTGCCTTCTCCGCGTAAACTGTAGATCGCACAGTGTGTCCAGTCCCTCACCACAGATAAAGGAGACAAGGCGTTCGTCGTCCAGGTCCCGCAGTACGCCCGATTCGTCTCGGGCCTCGAGAAGAACGTGTCCGAAGTGGATATCGATGTGGGGAAGCGCGTGGCCATCTCCCAGGAGCACTACAGCATCGCCGTACCTTCCACTCTTCCGCTTCACTCTAGAAAGCGCTCGACAACAGCATCGACGCATCCGTGTCGACGATGGAGGTCGAGGACAAGCCGGACGTCACGTACGACGACGTGGGCGGCTGCGCCGACGCGCTGAAGGAGCTGCGCGAGGTGGTCGAGACACCCCTCCTGCATCCCGAGCGCTTCACGGATCTGGGCATCGACCCGCCCAAGGGTGTGTTGCTGTACGGCCCGCCGGGCACGGGCAAGACGCTGTCGGCGCGCGCGGTGGCGAACCGCACGGACGCGACGTTCATCCGCGTGCTGGGCAGCGAGCTGGTGCAGAAGTATGTGGGCGAGGGCGCGCGCATCGTGCGCGAGCTGTTCCAGCTGGCGCGCAGCAAGAAGGCGTGCATCGTGGGCAGCAAAAACGGGGGGCGTGAGGGGTAGATTTTCTTCGACGAGGTGGACAGCATCGGCGGGACGCGCTTCGACGGCGACGGCGACAGCGGCGACACGGACGTGCAGAACACGATGCTGGAGCTGGTGAACCAGCTGGACGGCTTCGACGCGCGCGGCAACATCAAGGTGCTGATGGCGACCAACCGGCCCGACACGCTGGATCCCGCGCTGAAGCGGCCCGGGCGGCTGGACCGCAAGGTGGAGTTCGGGCTGCCGGACCTGGAGGGCCGCACGGAGATCTTCAAGATCCACTCGCGGCCCATGACGTGTGAGCGCGGCATTCGCTTCGAGCTGCTGGCGCGGCTGTGTCCCAACACCACGGGCGCGGAGATCCGCAGCGTGTGCACGGAGGCGGGCATGTTCGCCATCCGCGCGCGGCGCAAGGCGGTGACGGAGGAGGACTTTTTGAAGGCGATCGACAAGGTGATCAAGGGGTACCAGAAGTTCTCCTCCACCTCCAAGTATATGGTGTATAATTGGGGTGTTTGTTATTCACGTTCATCACTTTGTGCGTGTTTTGAGTGCTTTGCGGGTGCTTTGTGAGATTTCTGCAAATCAGCATTAATTGTTCTACGGGAGTCCTTTGAATACTATCAGAATACCAACAACACGCTAAAGAAACCTCTGCAATTCCTAAACACTTCACACTCCGTCAATGACGATTGAAGCAACAAACACACACTAAACAACTCACAGCTTTCTACGCTTCGCGTTCTCCTTCTCGTTCTTCCACAGCCTGCCCTCGGGCGTGCGGAACGAGCTGCGCGGCTTGCCCGTCTCCACGTCGATCAGCAGCTTGCGCCCGCCCAGCTCCACCTTGCCGCTCTGCGCCACTGCCAGCTTCACGCTCTGGTTCTTCAGGTAGTCCACGTAGCACAGGCCCTTCTGGCGGCCCGTGTCGTTCCAGCGGGGAATGCGCACGGCGCTGATCTTTCCGAAACGCCTAGGAGTGAGAGGGAACAGGCAATCCACATGAACAGGTTCTTGATCGCCTCCTCGTCCGTCTCGTAGGGGATGTTCTTCACGAAAATGCTGCGGCAGTCCAGCGGCACCACCGTGTCCTTCCCGCCAATCGGAATCGCGTCAGAACGCTCATTGGGGAGAGACACGGTAATGTAGCGCGTGCCGAGCGTCGCCTTGTCCTTTTCGAGCGCCTTGCTCACAGCATCGGACGAATCGAAGCGGATGAAGCAGTACCCTCTGCATCTTCCACTGTCCTGGTAGCTATGTGTGAACTGGAGAAGGAAAGATAACCGAGGCATGCGCAGCTCCACCACGTCGCCGCAATCCTCGAAGAAGGACCGCACTTGCTCCTCCGTCGTTTCGTAGGGAAGGCCTTCCACGTACACCTCCAGCGATCCACTTTCGTTCTTGCCCTCCGCCTTCTTTTCCTCCGGCTCCTCCTCCTTCACTGTGGGATTCTGTCGCTTCCTCAGCGTCTTGCGGCTGCGGCGGAAGTGCGATATACTCAAGTCGATCGGCTTTTCGTTCTCGCCGATCAGAAACGCCAGTAGATTTCCATATAGACTATCACAGGGGGGATTCAGCTCAAAGCCGAGTTCATTCTTCTGCAAACCCTCCGTCTCCTTTGCCCTAGGAGTGAGATTGCAGGAACGAGCTCACCCGAGAATGCCGATATTCTGGTTCTGCATCTCTCCCTTGTACTCCACTTCCTTACCGACTATCTTCTTCACAGCCTTCTTGTCCGCCAAACAGACCAGAACTTCCTCCATTTCCTCATTGGGCTTGATGAGAACGCAGCGGCGCTTAATGGATTCGTTGTCCTTTGTGGTGGCGGAGAGCATGGGGATTTGTATGTGACTCGTTTCCGTGAAAGGCAACCCACTCTCACCTCGCAAACAAAAACCCTTTCAGGGTTGCAACAAACAACATCAACTACTCTTTCATCGGCACATCCTCCTTCAGCAACTCCTTCATGTCCTCACAGCCAGGCACCATGTCGAACAGCGTCGGGTCGTTCGCAGCAATCACCATGCCTCTAAAGATGCCGCCCTCCTTGCGCAGCAGGTTCGCAGGCGTGTCGTACTCCGCCACCACGCCCTTGTCCATCACGCACACACGATGCACATCCATGATGGTGTTCAGTCGATGGGCGATGGTCAGACCCGTGCACGTCGCGAACTGCTTGCGAATCATGTGCTGCAGGTGCGTGTCCGTCTCGTTGTCCAGCGACGCCGTCGCCTCGTCCATGATCAGGATCTTCGGGTGCTTCAGCAGCGCGCGCGCCATGCAGATCAGCTGCCGCTCGCCCACGCTGAAGTTCGAGCCGCCCTCCTGCACGTCGTCGTCCAGGCCCCGCGGCAGCCGCTCGATCGCGTCCTTCAACTCCACCTGCTCCAGCACGCTCCAAATGTCCTCGTCGCTCGCCTCGTTGAACGGGTCCAGGTTGAAGCGCACCGACGCCGAGAACAGCACGGGGTCCTGCGGGATGATGCACAGCGCGCGCCGCACGTCCTCCAGCCCCAGCGTCGCCAGGTCAATGCCGTCGATGGCGATGGAGCCCTCGCACAGGTCCGTGATGCGGAACAGCGCGATCATCATCGTCGACTTGCCCGCGCCCGTGCGGCCCACCACGCCCACCTTCTCGTGCGGCTCCACCGTCAGGTTCACGCCCTTCATCACCAGCGGACCGTCGCGGTAACGCAGCTTCGCGTCCTTGAACTCGATCTTGCCCTCGCTCGGCCAGCCCTCTGGCGGGCGCACCTCCGTGATCATGGGCGGCTCGGGCTTCACGTTGTCGACGTAATCCTTGATTCGCTCGATGGCGTTCATCTGCGCCTCGGTCTGCGCCAGCATCTTCACCATCTGCTTCATGAAGTTGCTGAGGCCCGAGCACGACGACAGCGCCACGCCCAGCAGGCCCGCCGTCATCCAGTTGCGGCCCGCCATGGCGATCACCGCTACGAGGAAGTACATGACAGCAGCGATCATGTCGGAGCGCACGGACAGCCAAGCAGACGCCCACTGGAAGATCATCATGCAGTTGCTGTTCGTGTCGATGCGGTGCTCGATGCCGTCGATGAAGCGCTGCTGGTGGCCGTAGGCGCGGATGGAGGGCGACCCCAGCAGCACGGCCTGGAAGTCGGTGAAGATGGGCGAGCGCGTGAGCGACTCGATGCGTTGGATGTCGGTGTTGGAGCGGCGGAAGTTGTGCTGGATGAAGTAGTAGGCGAACAGCGCGACGGCGATCACCACCGCCATGTACCCGCGCGTCGACACGATGATGCACACGGCCTGCGCCAGCAGCATGAACACCTGATTGAGCAGCATCGACAGCGAGTGTGGCAGCTCGAAGTCCACCGTCGCGATGTCCTTGTTGAAGCGGTTCAGGATGCGGCCCACGGGCGTCACGTCGTGGAAGGACACGGGCGCGTCCAGCACCACGTCCGTCAGGTTGTCGTGCAGGCGCTGCGCGGACACGATGCGGCCGGGGATGAAGAGGCAGACGCGCAGAATGGTGAGCAGGACGTAGGCGGCGATGAGGAAGAAGTAGGAGCGGATGTAGGCGTTGGTGGTGGCGGTGCAGGCGTCGGGGTTGAGGTCGCAGGTCTTGTCGCCGGACCAGTCGGAGAGCTTGAACTGCGAGAGGATGTTGAACACGCAGGCGACGGCGAAGCAGACGACGATGGTTATGAACAGCGGCCAGCCGAAGTTCTTGAAGTAGTAGTTGTACACGCTCCATTTCATCTTGCCCGTCACCTTCGATTCCGTCGTGGTCAGCGAGCCCTCCTCCTTCTCCTCCGCCTCGTTCGCCTTCTTCTCCTCCTTCTTCTCCTCCTGCTCCCGCTTGCTCGCCGAGCGGCGCGCGACGCTGAAGGACGAGGAGCCATCCTCCTCGGTCAGCAGCGCCATCAGATCGATGTTCTGCGCCTTCAGCTCCTCGTAGGTGCCCTGGTGGGAGATGGTCTGGTTCTCCAGCACGATGATGTAGTCGCACTTGTGCAGGTACTGCGTCGCGTTCGTCACCAGGATGCGCGTCTTGCCCTTCAGGTACGACGCGATGCATTTGTGGAACAGCGCCTTGCCCACGTGCGAGTCCACCGCGGCGATCGGGTCGTCCATCACCACAATGTCCGAGTCCGAGTAGCAACAACGCGCCAGCGAGATGCGCGCCTTCTGCCCGCCCGACACGTTAATGCCGCGGTCGCCGATCTCGCACATGTCGCCGCCCGCCAGCACCTTCAGATCGTCCTCCAGACAGCACACCTTCAGGATCTCGTTGTACTTGGCCTCCTCGAACGGCTTGCCAAACAGGATGTTGCCGCGCACCGTGTCGTTCACCAGCCACGCCTGCTGCGCCGACAGCGACATGGACCCGTTCACCATCACCACGCCCGCGTTCTTCGTCATCTCGCCCACCAGCGACGACACGAACGAGGTCTTGCCGCTGCCCACGCGGCCCACCACCGCCACCAGCGCGCCCTTGGGGATGCGCGTGGTGATGTCCTTCAGGCAGTTGTCGTTGCCGCCCCAGGCGAAGTAGCCGTCGCGGATCAGCACCGCGTCGTGCTCCGCGTCGTAGTCCTCCACCACCTTCTCCGCGCCGTGGATGTCCTTATAGGCCACCTTCGAGCCCGCCGGCAGGTTCTTCTCCACCAACGTCTCGTCCACCTCCTCCAGATTCAAAAAGTTCGTGATACGCTTCACGGAGACGCTATGCGTGAAGGAGAGAAGGAGACATTACTTGAACTGGACGAACATGAAGGCGATCATGGGCAGCATGGCGAAGGGCATTTGCAGCATGTTGAACAGCGTGAAGGAGGTGAAGGCGACGGAGGAGGTGAGTGGCTTGCCCATCACGGACGGGTACAGCGAGAAGCAGACCAGCGGCACGATGTTGGGCACGATGGTCATCAGGCAGTCGATGCCGAAGTTCATAAGCCACGTCATCTTCTTGTGCAGACGCAGCTCCACCTGGCGGATGTCGTGCACCTTGCCCTTGAACGGCTTCTCCCAGCAGTAGTACTTGATCACGCGGATGCCCGTCAGGATCTCGTTCATCAGCTTCACGCGCGCGTCCGTCGTCTTCAGCACCTTGCCACGGATCGGCTGCGCGCAGCCCACGGTGATAAACTGAATGATGAGCATGATGACATAGATCGCGATCGCCACCCACGTGATCCTGCCCATCTGCCACGCCACCATCGTCACGCAGATGACCATCTACGCCTCAGCGGCGACTGACGCGCCCACCATGATGGGCACCATGAACACGATGGAGACCACCATCGTGAACATCAGCAGCGCGTTGGTGTCCGTCGACATGATGTTCACCAGCTGCCCCGTCGAGGTGGAGCCCTTGGCGGTGGAGGTCAGGCGCAGCGCCTTGCGGTAGATGGCCTCGGAGGCCATGCACTTCATGGAGACGGCGATCCGCACGATCATCATCTGGAAGGCGGAGTTGAGCAGAGATGTGAGCAGCGGGATGATCAGCAGGATGATGGCGTATGTCCAGTAGCGCTTCATGTCTGTGCTTAAGGGAGGAGAGGGAAACTACCCGAAGATCCGTTGTCCAGGTCCTCCACAAAGAGATTCATCACGATGACGGGCACAAAGGAGAGGAACATGGCGATGATGTAGATCACGAGGCCGGTGGCCCAGTAGCACTTTCCCGTGGCTCGCAGAATGGCCTTGGTGAACGACCGCTTGCTGGGCTCCTTCTTCATTTCCTTGTCCCATTCCACCGCAAAGTGCGAATACAGAATGGACGACTTCATGTTGGCTGGGGTATGACCCAGGTCAGCCAGATTGAGAGGACGCTTTCCTCCCGTTCGCAGCAACTTTGAAAGGAAAGATACTCTACGCAGTAAGGCGTTGTAACAGGAAGGAACGTGATCCAGGAGAAGAAGTTGGACTGATCAACTAGACAGAAGTCGGGAACAGTCTATGGCATCAAGCAGAGCTGCGCTACCCCACCTGCTCAGCAGAGGGTTCTGGCTTCGCTGAAGTGGGTTTCTCCACCGGTTTCTTTTCAGAAACAACAGGAAGCTCAATCTAGGCGTGACGACCACAACCACTTGCCAACCTCGTTAGCCATTTTTGAAGACGCTTCGGAAGAACGGGCGTTTCTGTTCCCGTACGGTTTGGAAACTTCGATAGAATCGTGTTCTGGGGAAACAGGAAAACACCACCCTGAGTGTTTTGGCGTTGTGGCGTTGATCGGTCTTTTCCGAAACACATACCGCAACGGGTTGGAACGAGTTTGTCTTCAACCAAACAAGCGAATCATACAGGTCATTACTAGCGTCGCTAAACTCCGGAGCCAATCCTCTTTGCCTCCGACTCTGTCTCTTCGGCATCGACGAAAAGTCCAAAGCGGAAATATCGTCGTCGCTGTCCGATAACGAGTCCGAGTCGTACATGCTTCTTCGCTTTCTCCTTCCTCCCACCTTTCGCTTCTTTGCACTCATCGTTCCCTACTGCGTCAGACACACTCAAAGCACTCACATCGGGAGAGCCCTTTTGCAGATACTGCAATGCGGAGCGCAGCACCGCTAGCCGGCTAAGGAGCTGTTCGCGCTCGAGCTGCTTGTTCGTGCGCTTGTCGAACACCTCGCTGGTCTGCTTCTCGCTGAGCACGGGGATGACCACCTTGTCAATCTCCTCGTTTGACAAGCCGTACTTCTTCAGATTGTACATTCGCCGCTGCTTCACCTCCTGCGGCGTCATGTTGTCTACGCGTGAGAGAATGGACGAAAGCACACGTCCCTCGTTGACAATGATGCCATTCTTGCGATGAACGTCCGTTCTCTTCGCGTTCTCTCTTCCAATCACAAGCACATCCGCGTGCAGCTTCAAAAACTCTGTATCGTTACCCCCATTTCCAATTCGCCTCACCCTTCAACGACTGCTGTCCTATCATACGCTGCACCTGACACACGATTTGTGAAACCGTTTTACCGGGTAGCAGCTTTAATGACGTGATTTGTTTCCAACTCCCAATACCATACTTCATAATGGCACAACGCAATACCTCCGCTTCGGCCTTGGTCCATCCTAATCCCTAACAGCATATCAGAATCACCCTACCCGGAGCCAGTGTCACATTCCACAACGACTTGCTATCAGAGCCGAAGATCTTCGAAATGCGATCTATGCCATGACAGAGAGGTAGAAACGCGCCTACTCGTCGACATAAAGCAGCCGTATTCTCGATTCTGAAAGGAAAGAGTGGGTTGGAAACCGCGGGGATATTCGAATTCTGACGGACGTTGCTCTCTCTTTGGCGGGAAAACGGAGTGAATGCCGCTATTGTGGGGATGCTTGCTGTCTTTCTTGATTGTGCTTTGGAATGACAATAAGTGAAGGTGGTGACATTATAGGCGAGAATGAGGTGATTCTGAGAGTGATTCCAAATGGGAGTGAAAGCTGGAATATGGTATATTTAACACAATAGCAAGTGAATTGAACGAGTATCGGATAGAATGAGTGGCTAGAACAGCAATTGTACCTATTCTATAAAGTGGCCCCATTTCCCATTCCCTCATTCATCCTTCTCCTTTATCCCTTTGAATCAGTGAAGTGAATGGAATCTAAGAGAAGAGCGAAGGATGAGTGTGGAGACATTCTGATGAAGAATACGGTGTTGTTTCGGGATGCTCTGTATTCTATTCGTTGTAAGGATGGTACGTTTCAGATGATAGAAGGGATTGGAGAGATTACCGATTCCATTGTGCTGGAAGTGAGGGAAAAGAAGGAAGTATTGGTAAATGTGGAAAAGAAACAACTTCTGAATGTGTATAAGAAGGAAATGAGTGAAGTTGAACACAATCGAGTATTGGACTTGAGTGATGAGGGAGATAGATGGGAAGGAGATGTGCTTTGCAATAAGCCATTTGGCTGGGGAGTTTTGTATGACAAGGACAATAACGTGATGTATGAAGGATTTCGCATTGAAAATGTGAATGTCTGCTATGGTATTCAATACTACGCTGATATTCACAAGATTGAATACGAAGGAGAGTGGTGTGGAGGAAATCGTTGGGGAAAGGGAGTCCACTATGATCGAAATGGAAATGTCACGTATAATGGAGAGTGGATAAACAGCAACCATCTAGAAACGAAGGTGATATGGAATGAGGAGAATCTGCTTCTTCACAATCATATTGAAGAACTGATCATACCTAATAACTGTTGCAATGGAAAAGAATGGAAGACCGTTGATTTCTCTCTGATTCATAACCTGCGGGAATTGCGAGTGGGTAACAAGTGCTTTCGTCATGCGGTTAGAATCAACATGGAGGAAATGATGTCGTTGGAGAGAGTTGTGATTGGAAAGCAATGCTTTCGTGGTAGTTCCGATTATGACCGTGGCTTTTATCTCAGGAAGTGTGATAGAATCAAGGAGTTGAGGGTTGGTACGGGATCCTTTTGCTCCATAAAAGAATGTGTGATTGAGAACAATAGCCGTTTGGAAGTGATTGAGTTTGGGGACTTTGAAGAGTCAATGAACAGCGCGTATAAGAGTTATTTGAAGATAATGAGTGTGTTACGGTGGAGAGAAATGATGGATAGACTTGCCAACCTTGAAATCGCTTGTGTTGGGTACTGAAGCTTTTTGTTCTTGTACAAGGGTTAGAATCGAGAGTGAGTGTTTCTTATTGGATGAATGAATAGATTTGCCTGAACTGCTCTCCATCACACTAGGCAAAAATGCCGTGTGCTTTACAGAGAATCCAAACTCTGAATTGATCCTGCGGAGTCCCTTTGTTGTTCATCAATAATGAATAGACTTGCCCAAACTCACAACACTCAGATCGGTTTCTGATTGTTCTCGGACTTTCGCGTGTACTCACTCTGTGATATTTGAGAGTGGTGACTCTCATCGAGAATGACGAATAGACATGCCAGAACTGACAACGCTTGTTCTTAACGAGTGTGCATTCGAGTACACCACCCGATTCACATTGAAGAGTGATTCAAACAGATTGGAGTGAGAAATAGACGCAGGTTCACTCGCGAATCATCCTTCAATCCTCCGACACAACGCCGAGGCCACTGTTCGAGACATCAGTGAATTGACGGACCTTTCTCCAACGATCACTCATTTGATCGTGGATTGCTGCTGCTGCAATGACACCTCTCTGAAAACGCTTTGCTTCTCGTATTGGAAGCAGTTGAAGGTGATTGAGATTGGTGCGCACAGTATGGAGAGTGTGAGAGTGGTGAAGCTGGTTGGATTGAATGTACTGGAGAAGGTGATTGTTGGAATGCACTGTTTTACCTGTCGTGAATCGGAAGATAAGCAATCGAAGTGCAGTTTCACCTTGAGGGACTGTGAAAGGCTGAAGGAATTGAGAGTGGGTCGTGAATCGTTTACCAACTATCCCATATTCGATGTGTCGAACTTGCCTTCCCTGGAAGTGATTGAAATGGGAAGCATGGAGCTTAGAAGTAGCAATTTCTATCCTGCTTCACTGGAACTGAGAAGTGAGTTGAATTGCATGGGATTAACAAATAGACTTGCCCAAATTGAAATTACTTTTGCTTGGTTATGATACATTTGCTAGCTGTTCTCGCGTCGTATTGGAGAGTGAGTGATTTGAAAAGAAATGAGGAATAGACTTGCCTGAATTGACTTCCATTCAGCTTGGCACGTCAGCATTGTGTTATAGCGATGAGGCGGAGGATACCACGCTGATCATGCGAGGTGATGGCAGTGAAGTGAATGAATGAATAGACCTGCCCAAACTCACCACACTCGTTGCAGTTGATACAAAGTGGAGGGACGTTTGCATTGGCGACTCTTTTGATTATCTTTCGCACGTTATTCTGGAGAGTATATGCTTGGGGATGTGACAACCATTAGATATACCGTCGCTCACAACCGTTAATCTCAGAGATGCCTTCAGTAGAAAAGAGGACATCCGCACATTCAGTGCCTTCTATCCCTGTCTCTCATTTCTAGACATCACTCCCGCTCTTCAACAGTATTTCTCATTATCTGTTTCTTTCACACATTCATCCCTATGTGAGTGTATTGACAGTTGCAAATGCAACCATCACCACCTAGGAGACAATCTCACAGTATCAACAACAAACACACAACCCACTATCAAATAATACAGACTTAATCCACTTCCTCCATCTCTCCAGCCTCCTCCTCCTTCGCCTCCTCCTTCGGCGCCTCGCTCTCCTCCAGCGCGGGCATGTCGTCCTCGTCGTCGCCGCTCAATCCCAGCTTGATCAGCTTGTGGATGCGGTTGGCGAAGGCCACGGGTTCCTCCAGCGAGAAGCCGGAGGTGAGCAGCGCCGTGTCGTACAGCAGCCAGATCAGGTCCTTCACCGTCGAGTCGTTGCGGTTCGCCTTCACCTTCTCCAGCATCGACTTCACGATCGCGTTGTCGGGGTTCAGCTCCATCGTCTTCTTCGCCGACATCATGCCGAAGGTGTCGTTGCGCAGCGCCTGCGCCTTCATGATGCGCTCCATCGAGGCGGACCAGCCGTACTCGCTGGTCACCAGACAGCAGGGCGAGTCCGCCAGACGGTCGGACACGATCACCTTCTCCACCTTGTCGCCCAGCACCTCCTTCATCACCACGCACAGCTCCTCGAACTCCTTCTTCTTGTCCTCCAGCGCCTTCTTCTCCTCGTCGTCGTCCTCCATGTTCATGTTCTCCTTCGTCACGCAGATGAACTTCTTCTCCTTGTACTCCTTCAGCTGCTGCATCGCGTACTCGTCGATCGCGTCCACCATGAACAGCACCTCGTAGCCCTTCTTCTTCAGCTTCTCCAGGAACGGCGCGTTGCGCACCGCCTCCAGCGACTCGCCCGTGATGTAGTAGATGCCCGGCTGCTTCTCCTTCATGTGCTCAATGTACTCGTCGAAGCTCACCACATCGTCGCCGCTCTTCGTGCTGTGGAAGCGCAGCAGCTTCGCCAGGCGCTCGCGGTTCGCGCTGTCCTCGTGGATGCCGAACTTCAGGTTCTTGCTGAACTGCTCGTAGAACGTCTTGAACTTGTCCTTGTCCTCCGCGATCGTGTCGAACATCTGCAGGCAGCGCTTCACCAAATTCTTCTTGATCACGCGCAGGATCTTGTTCTGCTGCAGCACCTCACGCGAGATGTTCAGCGGCAGGTCGTCCGAGTCCACCACGCCGCGGATGAAGCTCAGGTAGTTCGGCATCAGGTCCTCGCAGTCGTCCATGATGAACACGCGGCGCACGTACAGCTTGATGTTGTTCGGCTTCTTCGTCGTCTCGAACATGTCGAACGGCGCGCGCTTCGGCACGAACAGGATCGACCGGAACTCCAGCTGGCCCTCCACCGCGAAGTGCTCGTGCGCCAGCGCGTCGTCCCAGTCGTTCGAGATGTTCTTGTAGAAGGCGTTGTACTCCTCCTCCGTCACCTCCTCCTTCGGACGCATCCAGATCGGCTTCTGCTTGTTCAGCACGTCCCACTCGTGCGTCACCTTCTTCACCTTCTTCGTCTTCTTCTCCTTCTTCGCCTCCTCCTCCGTTACCTCCTCCACCTTCGGCTCCTCGTTCTCCTCGCCCTCCTTCTCCTCCTCCTCCTCGTCCGGCACCTCCTCCTCCGTCGTCTTCTCCACCCACAGGCGGATCGGGAACCCGATGAACTCCGAGTGCTTCTTCACCAGGTCGCGGATCGTGCGCTCCTCCAGCATGTCCTCTTGGTCGCTCTTGATGTGCAGGATGATCTTCGTGCCACGGCCCAGAGGCTCGTCCGTCGACGGGCGGATTGTGAACGAACCACCGGCGGCCGACTCCCACACGTACTGCTCGTCGTCGTTGTTCTTCGAGATCACCTCCACGCGGTCAGCCACCAGGTACGCGGAGTAGAAACCCACACCGAACTGACCAATCATGCTGATGTCGCTCGTACCCGCCTGCAGCGCCTCCATGAACGCCTTCGTGCCCGAGTGAGCAATGGTACCCAGGTTGTTGATAAGATCAGCCTTGGTCATGCCAATACCCGTATCGCGGATCGTCAGCGTCTTGTTCGTCTTATCGGCGGTGATCTCGATGACCAGATCCGGGTTGGACTCCAGCACGGCGGGATTCGTCAGCGACTGATAACGGATCTTGTCCAGGGCATCCGAGGCGTTGGAAATGAGCTCACGAAGGAAAATGTCCTTGTTCTTGTAGAAGGTGTTGATGATCAGAGACATCAACTGCGTAATATCGGCAGAGAACGCGAAAGTCTCAGTTTGCTCGGCCATCTTGATTTGATAAGAAACGGTCTTTTGAAGAAAGAAATACTGAGGGAACTGAAATGGAAGCTTTGCCTCGTTTGGAATGTTCCAAAACGGGCGTTTCATCTGCACGGGAGTGCTCAGTCAACCGCGCTATTCTCCTCTAGCACTGTTTCCCTGCAATTGAAACACAATAGGAAAGAGATTGGAGAAGGGAGAGGGAGACTGAGTGGATGCACTCAACTTGTGACTGTTCTTGTGTTAATTGAATCGAATGGAGTGTGTGCTATTCGTGGACATAGATAGAAACGGCACACAGATCACAGTCAATTACTATGGCCTCCACAAGTGAAAGGATTGTCAAGGTGCTCGTGGTCGGGGACACGGCTACGGGAAAGACAAGCATCATTAAACAGTGGGCGATGGATTCTTTTGTGTCACTCCGCTAGATGCGTGTACTCCCAGTTCTCTGAAGAGCACATCGCCACGGCGACCGTGGATTTCACCGTGAAACTGCTGACTCGCGGAGATACGACCTATCGCGTGCAGCTGTGGGATATTGCCGGCCAGGACCGGTTTCAGACCATTTCGAGAGTAAGGCAATGACAAATACGCGTGAGGAATAGGTGTACTACCGCAATGCCCAGGCGGCGTTCGTTGTCTGCGACTGCACGCGGAAAGAGACTCTGACCAACGCGGTGAAGTGGAAATCGCAGGTCGGAGAGAAGGTGCTCCTCTCAAACGGAGAAGCCCTCCCGGTGATTCTGCTTGTGAACAAGTGCGATATCCCCGACAACGGAATGACGGACGAGGAAATCAGCGCTGTCTGCAAGCAATGCGGCATCCAGCAGTGGTTCAGAGTCTGATCCCTGGCTCTCGATGATGCAATAGACGTCTGCGAAGAGTGGAGAGAACATTTCGGCAAGCATGGAGAAGATGCTGGACGAGGTGATTGCCCACAACGCTGTGGGCGTGGAGGAGCCGAAGGAGGACGTGGTGGTGGCGGAAACGGCCGAGGCTCCGAAGAAGGGTTGCTGCTAAACCTGTGCTTTATGTTGTGCATCTCCTGTTCCTTTCACACACAAGTGTTTCTCTTCTCCTTTTGGGCTGGGGTGGGGTCAGGTAACAATTGATTTCAGAATCCAATTCCTTTGCTGTAGTTTGCTACTACCAATGTCTAATCTGTGTAGGATGGAAGAAATCGCGGAACACGGACCTGATTGGGTGATTACCCATGAGGGAGTTAAATACGTTTTACGAACAATGTCTGGAGGAAATACAACGGAGTACAAACTTTACAGCGAGCAAGAAGGCAACACTTCGACACTGATTCAGCTCTCGAGCAATCGCGTGTCTGTTTTGGACAAACAACGTGTGGAAGAATATACGGTCATTGTGGATTTCGCCGCTTCTGAGGGTTTGCTCATTGTTGACAAGTGCCTGTATATTCAGTTCGATTTGCGTCCCTCGGAAGAAGTACATTTGATCCTTGCAGATATTACTTCCAAAGAGCTGCTGGTTGTGCCGAGGGATGCATCGGCTGATTCTTCTGTGATAATCTCTGCAGACCGATGGGAAGGTCCCTGCGAAATGGATTCCCCTTGCGGGTGGGGAAGGAGCATTATTGGAGGTGGTGTCCTCGCCTATGAGGGTTTCCGTGTGAAGAATCGAGATGTGTGCTATGGTACATACTATCGTACAGATGGAAGCAGCCGCTATGTGGGCGGGTTGGTGAATGGCCGATTCTGGGGACCTGGCGACCATTTCAACGCCAAGGGAGATTTGGTGTATTCCGGAGAGTGGATATGGAATCGAAAACGCCCATCCCGTGCATTCATCAAGTCGTACTACGATCCCGTGGTGATAAGCCAAACTGTTTCCTCGCTCACCTTCGGCGACAACGCAGGCACATCTAAGCATCTTACCGACATCGACTTCTCCCCTTTCCAGTCTCTCACCCACCTCACCTTCCAGCATGGCTGCTTTCCCCACGCCCGTCGTGTTCGCCTGTGCAACCTGCCAGAGCTCACCACCGTCGACGTCGGTGACACCTGCTTCTTCAACATGCGCCCCAACCGCTCCGACGAGAGGGAGTTTCGTCTGCAAAACTGCCCGAAACTGAGCGAGTTGTGCATTGGGGCGTTGTCCTTCTACACCTTCACGGTATGCGCCCTGGCGGGTAGGTGCGGAGGGGGAGGTGCACGAATAGACTTGCCGGCACTGCAGGAGATCCGCATGGGAAAGAAGGAGGCAATGTCGCATTGCTTCATGTATGCCGATTTGGTGGTGCGGGGTGTGGATGCGTGTAGGGGTTGACGCATAGACCTTCCATCCCTGGAGGTGTTGAAGCTGGGCGACTACGCGTTTGGAGCAACGGAGAAGGTGGTGATTGAGAGTGATGAAGGAGGAAGGACTTGAGGGGTAGATCTGCCCTCGCTGAAGGATGTCTGCTTCGGGAGATGCGTGGCATACAAGAATGACACAAAGGCGGCAAATGTGCTGCTGCGAAGTGGGAATCGATCGAATCCATGATGGTTAGATCTCCCCGAGTTGACAGTACTGGATGCAGACTATTACTGCTTCGATAGTGCGGAGGAGGTGATTGTGGAGAGTGATCCTCAGGAAAGGGAGTCAACGGTAGACGTGCCAAACATCAACGAAATTCACCTTCAGCAGTCTTGCCTCCATATCCAGAACGCCATCGTGTACAGTAGGAATGAAAGCGATTCGCGATGTGTAGATGCCGATGCAGTGCTGAGGGAAAACGAAGTCCTTCGGAAGCTATGCACAGAGTATTGTGTTTGTTCTATATCCGCTTTTCACATCCCAAGCGATGCCAGATCCAGGGGCGATTTTGTGGATCAGATGAAAGGGCAGAAAATCTACCGAACGAGTCAAACCCAGTGATTGCATCACTCTTCCCGTGTGATTATTCAGGTGTAGGAATTGAATTGGGGACGGTAACCGTTGCTAGTTGCTAGATCAATAACTATGCTATCAGGAGCGTATTCCATTCGAAGTACCGACATGGGTGGCCAGATGTTGACTCCGAGCGAAGAGGACGCGCGCTTCAGAAACGTGTGGAAATCAAACCTCGAGGAGGAGATGTACACCCTTATGAAGGCGGCGGAGGTGTATCCATACATCGCCCTGGTGAATGCAAGCAAAACCATCTAACCAGCAGGACACAGAGTACCCGGGCGTGTGCTATTCGGTATCGAATGACAGTTCTAACATTTTCGAGTACAACACCCTGCGGGAGAACGTGAACAAGCTAAAAATCATCCAGCTGGGAATCACACTCTGTAGCGCTGCGGGACAGGTGGCGTCCGACTACCCCACCTGGCAGTTTAATTTCCAGTTTGATACAACGTGCGTCATCGGGCTGGGGCTGAGCTGTAGCAATGATATAATCAACGAGGATTCGAAGCTGCTTCTGGAGAGCTCCGGACTGAACTTCTCAAACCACACTGACAGCGGAATCAACCCGACCCGTTTCAGTGAGCTGCTCACGATGTCCGGTCTGGTGCTAAACAATAAGATCCGATGGATTTCCTTCCACGGGGACTACGACTTCGCCTATCTCATCAAGCTCCTCACGGGAAGCAACCTCCCGGAGTCGAAGGAGGAGTTTGACAAGATTCGGGAGATCTTCTTCCCCCACGTGTTCGACGTGAAATACATATTCCATACATTCAACACGATGAGCGTGGGACTCAACAAGATCGCGGACCAGCTGAAGGTGGGAGAGGGGAAGTGACGTGATGCGCAGGTGCAGCGATTGGGTATTCAGCACCAGTCGGGAAGCGACAGTCTACTAACAGCGGAGACGTTTTTCAAGCTGAGAGAACTGTACATCGAAGACGGCGACGAGTCGCAGTACGATGGTCATCTGTATGGTGCGTTGGACTTGCACAAACAGAGTTCTTTTACGTTCGTGTGATGCTTTATTGATTTTTTTGGCTCCTTGCATGTCATGATGGGTTCTACGTGTTTGTTTCAGTCATTCAACAAACAGCCTGTATTTACGTATGTCAAGGTTCACAAGTCGATATAAAGGAGCATTACAGTCCAGAGGCCTGGCGCATTTCCCTGTTGATCGCGTTCTGGCGCTTTACCCACTGATCGCGCGTAATGAGGTCGTCATCAAATCCATCGGTCATCACAGGGCGGTAGTTCTACAGTGTCATCGTCGTCGTCGCAAAAACCCACCTTGCCGTAGAGCATTTTGTTACAGACAACAACAAGGCCGCCGGCTCCCGCAACACCTACAGCAATCATGCTGATGGGAAAGACAATTTGCATAGGCATGGTCCTAGTGTATTTGCTGAAAAAAATGGAAGCAGGGAAAGACGCAGTAACGGTTATTCTCCAGATTTGGCGGAGCCTCCTTCTTCGTGATCCAACAAACACACCAAAGCGATTCTTGACTCACTTCCACCTTCTTCGTTAAATCCACAACCTCAGGGTCGGGGCGTTTCACCGATTGTCTGTTACCATCCGAAGGGACCGCCGCAACGGTGCTCTTTTCCTCTTCCACAGAGGGAGCGGGCAGCAAAAAGTAGAACTGGCATTTGATCATGGACACGGCATCTCCATCATTCAAACAGCACTTCTCGTGCTTTCCGATGTGCTGTTCTACTCTGTTACAGCCAGTTCATACACGCACTATTCACGAAGCAACCCTGCTTCCCTCGGACTTCAAGTATATAGGCTTTCTAATCGTTAACGGAGAGAATTGGGGATACATGTTCTTCCGAGTAGGTTAGAATCGCATGTTCCCTGGACACGGTCTTATCGGGTTCTCCCATGCAAATATCGACAAAGTCGCTGGGGCTCTTCTCCGATTTGCGGCCAAAGACGAACGGGATATTCTTCACGTACCATGTCTCCTCCTTGCCTTGCAACTTGGCATATGCCTCCACTTCGCCTCCTTCCATGAAACGGGATCAAATGGAAAGGATCCGCAATGGAATTGTAAGAGTCCAAATTAGTGCAGGAAAACGGTTTTCACTAATCTCTTTCACCATGTGGTCTAGGATCGTTTCGTTAGTGGATGACCTGAACTACGAGGAGGGAGAAGAGTACTCGGACGTCAGCACGGGTAATGAAGAGCATGGTCGTCGCAGTGTGTCCGAGGAACTGGAATCGACGAAGAGCGAATTAAAGAAATACAAGGAGAAGGTGCTGAAGCTGAGAGAAGAACTGCGCGACGCTGAAACGAGTTCCCAGGAGCTGAATCATGAATATGGACGTCTCATTCAGGAGAAGGAGGATGAGAATGCGCAATTGAAGAAACAGATCGAGGAAGTGCGAATTGGGTTGGGGCTTGAGGAATAGCTTCAGCAGAAAAGCGAAGAAGTGAAGACCGCAGATATCCCATCGCAGGAGAGAATTGACAAGGCGGTGGCTGGTATGGCTGGGGGATGAAAGTGAGGGGTAGAGCAAACGAAATCGTTGCAACAACGCATCCGCGATCTCGAGACCGAGGTGGCATCCAAAACGGAGCAACTGGAACAGACCATTGATAGAAGTGCTGTATCTCCTATCATTCCGTGTTATCTGCTAGAAGGAGACTGCCGTTCTGAAGGAGAAGCTGATTCGTGTGGAAAGCAACATGAGTCTTCCCCGCACCGATGATTCCTCTCTGTCCATCTCTACAGAATCCTTGGTGCGTTTGTATTGTTTGGATGATGGGTAGAAGTGGCTCCAAGAGTTCCAGGGGAATCTCGAATCCCTCTCTCGAGACTCCGCCGTCACGGTGAATCCTCCACCTTCAAGTGATGGTGGGGAAGTGTACCTGTGTCTGGACGCGCTGTATACGGCCTATCAGGATCTTGCCGTAGGCATGGGAAACGGTGCCTTACGGCATAGAGCAAGCATGAGCAGAGAGTGAAGGAAGCAGAATCGCTGCAGTTGCTGGTGGAGCATCTGAATCCGATTCTTCATCAGATGGATAACTCTCTTCCCGAGCGCATGGATGTGAGCGTAGTCATTCCCTTTTGAAATGACAAGTAGACGATGCTTCCTCTATTGGGACAAGTCGGAACCAAACTGGAATCAATCGGGTCACTCCAGAAGCAGCTGGCCGACCGGACCGAAGGCGAGCGCCAGCAGCGCGAGGCCCTCCAGAAGGAGAGGGAGCACGCGTCCGTGGCCCAAGCCAACGCCGAGCGTCGCTACGAGGCGCTGAAGGCGGACATGCGCGAGCTGATGCGAAAGGAACAGGAGCAGGAGGACCGGCTGGAGACGCTGGCGGATGAGAAGAAGGCGGCGGAGGAGCGGCTGACGGAACTGCTGGGGAAGAAGGAGGAGAGCGCGAACTGCATGAAGCTGGCGGAGGAGACGCGCGAGCGTTTGAATAGTGGGGGTGGTGGGGGCGGGTGAGGAGTAGACGCGATTGGGAAGAAGGACGCGGAGATCGAGTCGTTGTCGATCCAGCTAGCGACGTTCAAGACGGAGAACGACGAGCTGCTGAAGGAGAGACTGGATAAGAAGAAGGAATATCGTAGACTGGAGGAGATCAAGGCGCAGCTGGCGGCGAAGGAGGAGGAGAACGCGGCGCTGACGGCCTCGTGGGAGTGTGAAGGGCGAGTTGAGGGTAGGGTGAGTGAGCTGACGGCGGAGGTGGCGAAGGCGAAGGAGGCGAGCGCAGTGCTGGAGGCGCAGTACAAGAACGCGCAGGAGGACGTGAACTTCGCGCAAATGTGCGTGAAGAACCTGCAGGCGACGCTGGCGGTGTACAAGAAGGAGGAGAAGGTGGAGGAGAAGGAGGAGATCGTGGAAGAGAAGGAGGAAGAGGAGAAGGAGGTGGTGGTGAAGGTGTGTGAGGCGTGTGCGAAGAAGGAGGAACAGATCGAGGCCCAGCAGGCGCGTCTGTGCGTGATGGACGCGGAGCTGGTGAAGACGCGACGCGTGGCGCGCGAGAAGGTGACGATGCGAACAGATGGTGAGGCGTAGCAGGAGGAGGTGGAGAAGGCAAGGGAAGAAACGAACCTGCAGGCGCGGACCATTCGACAGCTGCTGGTGACGTACCTGACGTCGGTGCGGGGCGGCGCCGCGCTGAAGGCGATGATGGAGACGCTGGTGGGAGATGGCGGGAGATGTGAGATGCAGAAACTCTCGGAGGAGGAGCAGCGTGTGTGCGTGCTGAAGGAGGTGGAGAAGTACAACGAGAACGAGAGCAGCAGCGGCGGGCTGTTCACGTGGCTGGGAGGCATTGGGATGAATGAGGAGCCGGAGAGGGTGAGCGTGCAGCCGGATGCGACGGTGGAGGAGCTGTGGCGGCGGTTGCTTCAATACGAGCAATCTAGGTGATAGACTGTTTGTTGCGGCGAAACAGGACACATGGAACAGTCAATACATAAAATACAATCGCCCGCGTTCGAGCACAGCGTGCAGACCGTGCGGTGGCACCGGCTGCACTCGCGCATGCACTCGCTGCACACATTCTTCTTGCAGGACTCACAAACGCCTTCCTGTGAGTATCAATTGAAACGACGTACGTGTGGGACCCGTAGCACCGCTCTTTTCCTGACAAACGTAGCAGAGCGCGCGATTGTAGAAGGTGCTGTCCGAATTCTGATAGAAAAACGATGAATTCGCTACAAATAGGACGGGCGGGGTGAAAGCAAACGCGTGTGGGCAAGTCGACTTCCAGCCTGTTGGAGCCTCCTTTCGCTGCAGTCATCAGCGCTCCGCTTCCTCGAGGAGCCATTCATGATGTGTGAAAGAAACAGGAAGAGAATGGATGCTTTGAATGGAGAAGCAATCCATGAAGTGTGGAAGAAACAGGAAGAGAATGGATGCTTTGAATAGAGAGGCGACTCCACTAGCTAGCGAGCAGCATTATACGCGCGAATTGTCCACGTTACTTCCTCGAGTAAAAGAGGCTGAAAAACTAGATGCAGGAATGTCCGAAGTCCTTCCCGCGCTTTGAAGAGAATAGAAAGTCTTGTCTCCAGAAATGGTAGAAACGTCCTGCTTCGCCACATAGCTTCCCTGCGGCTTCCGATCCTAATCATCACCACCGCCTCTCTCTCGCACCGCCAGGTTGAATCGCGGCCGCACCTGCGGCACCAAATCCGATTGCCGGGGTCGGATGTCCGGCACGTTGCTAGTTGTGATGCCCCTCGAATTAGACCTCACGGAGCGGGGTGCCCCCGAAACACGACCGCCGGCTCGCCCTCCACGCCCTACGTCTGACACGCCCCACACGCCTCCACAGTGATGAACGGGAAACTCAGCAGCGTTTCCACGGGCGCGCGGTCGAGCGGGTTGACACACAGCATCCGGTTCAGCAGCGCCAGGAAGCGCTCGCGGTCGCGCTGCTCCGTCTGCCGCGCGGCGGGCGCCATGTTCAGCGGGAAGGGCTTCTCGTGCACCACGCGCGCCACCAGCGCCTTGCCGCCCACCAGCGCGCGGACCTGTTCCTCGGCCAGCGGGTGCAGCTCGTACAGGTGCGTCTTCTGGGAGTTACGGAGGAGTGAAACGCCCACGGGCACGACGGAAAACAGCTCGGCGCGCCGTGGCGATCGCATGATCATACTTTGCGGAATCACGGCCTGTGCGTTACACCGCGACGAAACGCCCACCACACGTCGCTGAATCATGTGGAGCACCTCGAACTCGCTACGGCCGGGGAAGGCGGTGTAGCCCAGGAACAGTTCCAACAGCACCACGCCTAGACTCCACACGTCAATGCTCGTGTCGTAGGGCAGGCGGAGGAGAACCTCGGGCGCGCGCCAGTAAAGGGACTGGCACAGCACGGAGGGCTTGGGGTAGTCGTTGTTGCAGGAGCTGAAGTCGATGAGACGCATGCGGTTGTTGAGGATCTGATCATCGGTGGAGATGACATCATCTTTAGAAAAGGGGTATTCGAAGAGGAGGTTCTGCGGTTTGATGTCTGTGTGAATGATCCCGTTGCTGTGGAGCAGGGACAAAGATAGAAGGACCTAATGCTCAAAACGGGGAAACGGGGAAACGGAGTGGGCAATACAGCGGATGGCACGGAAGGAGAGTCCCTGGGAGTTGTTGTCCATGAACTCGCGCAGGGAGCAGAAGTAGCGAGGAAACACGAAGATGTGATGATTGCGGTAAAAGCCATAGGCTTTCAACTGGATGATGTTGTAACTGTCCTCTTCGTCCATGGTGTGCACCCAGTCCAGCATGTCTTTCTCGTGCTGGCCTTGCTCCACGTAATCGGGAAACGAACGAAGAATCTTCACGGCAAAGTACTCGCCGTTGATAATATCACGACAAAGAAAAGACTGGCCGAAGGTACCTTCGGCGATAAATGAAAGAACACGGAGGAAGTGCCGATCCGTCCGCAGCAGCATCCCCTTATTCACCACTAAAAAGCCTTTGTTGGTGTTGAGCGACAGGGTTCCCGACCTACACTCACATCCGCCTCCAATATATACCGAAAACCAACATCGATCCTACGAAACCGAGTAACGTTCCCGAAATGCAGAGCTGGGTCACACCGCTCGTAGGTCTTCAACAAATTAAACGTCATCGCCGGGAGGTAGTAGGAAGCCTCTTCCTACGCATCACGATACGCTCAGGCGGAATACGGGATAGAGGTCAATGTCTTCGATGGGCCCCTTCTCGTCGCTGTTCCCGGCATTCGATTCATCGTATTCGTACACGTGAACCGAGCCGTTATATTGCGAGTCGAGGTCGTCAGTGGTCGTGCTGTACAGGGCGCTGCCTGTGAGATGGGAATACTTCGCATCCGACTCATTCCCAGAGGATGGGCTACGGAACGCACTAGACATCCTTTTTCTGCAAATGACGCAAACTGCACAAGAACTCACCACTCTGATTCGCTCTCCAGCGAAAGAAGGCGCGCCTTTACCAAACAGTCAAAGGGGGAGGACGACGCTTTGAACGAGGTGATAACCCTTCCCTACAGAGAAAAAAACAGGAGGGGAAGAAGAACTCTGCCCATCGCGTGTGTTTCACAAACAGACCGGAATGTTACATTAGCAGGTTCAGCTCCGCCTTCGCCACCTCGTTGTCCTTCAGCGCGAAGCACACGTCGTCCGGCTGGATCACGAGCTTCAGCATCGTGTCGAACTACGCCTCACCCCCCGCGCCCGTCGCCACCTTCGTGGACGGCGGCACGATGCTGATGATTCCCACGCTGGCCAGCGACGCCGCCACCGCCTGGAACTCGGGGAACAGCAGGTCGCGTTTGGCGTGGCGCGCCACGAGCGGGGTCATGCGCGCGTACACGTCCGTCACCAGCACGAAGTCCACGCCGATGGCGTTCATGTGCAGCACCATGGCGGCCAGCAGCAGCACCTGGTACAGCGAGCAGTGCTGCAACAACTATCCTTCACGCCAGCACCCACCACCACGTTCATCTTGTAACTCTCCGCGTGCTCCTTCGCCGCCTCCGCCACCAGCGCGATCGACACGCTATCCTTCACACGCCCCGCCGCACTCACGTGTCCGCCCCGCGCTCCGCCGCCAGCTCCACCCCGCGCTTGGCGATCATTAGCGCGCGACGAATGTCGCCACTCACAGCACTGACCTTGCGACTGCACAAATCGATGGCCTCGGGCGAGAAGACGGCCAGCGCGTCGAGCCGCTGCTGCGCGTGAAAAGGAGGAGGGGAGAAGACAATGATGATGGTGGCGATCTGCTCACGGGAATAGGGCTTGAACAGCACGCGGTTCATGGAGAGGCGGCTGATGGAGCGGAGAGAGAGAATGCGCTCGGGGAGGTCGATGGTGTTGGAGATGCCCTGCGGGTGACTCAGTCCCGCGAACCGAACGATAACGATGAGGTGCGAGTTGGGCTCGTTGGGCCAGTCGAACAGCTTGTAGATCACCTGCTGGTTCTTCGTGAACAAATAGTCCAGCTCGTCCGCCAGCAGCACCAGCGGCGGCTCCTTCTCTGCCGTCAGCGCCTCACCCGTCACCCACTTCGCTTCGGCGCGGAAAAGTACTCGTTCAGCACCTACACTCGATTGACAGGCTGACGCCTACCTCCGCCGCGTGCGACGACACCATGTACTTGTGCGTGAGGAAGTGCAGGAGCAGCGAGAACGCTGAGCTGGCCGAAGTCAGCTTCATCCCGTTGATTTCCAAAAACTAGGCCTAATTCGGACCTGCGGCGCAAACGCGAAATGACAGGGTTTTCTGCAGCTCGCGCACCACCTCGCGCACTGTGGCCGTCTTCCCGGTGCCCGGCATGCCCGAGATGTACAGTGGTGAGCCGTTTCCCTTGTTCTGGATGCTGTGATACAAGTAGTCGTAAATCTCCTTTCTTTCCTTCTCGCGGCATGGAATGGACTCCGGAACGAAGGACAACATCAGGTGCTCCTTCGCTCTCTCCATCAGCACCGCGGGCGTTTCGCTGGAGGCGTCTACTTGTCAATTCTTCTTCGCCTCCCACTCTTCCGACTTCGCTTGCGCGAGGTCAGTGGAGCGGGGCTGTCACGTTTGGAGGACTTGGGGTTCATGTAGGAGTACAGGTGGATGCGCTCCAGCTTCTTCGCCGGCGTGTTGTCTTGGAATGAGAATCGCCGGAAATGCCGACCGTAGAGCGGGTGGATGTAGTTCGTTTTCGTCGAGAAGAAGTAGTCGCAGAAGAAACAGCTCTCCCGCTTCTCCGCAGGGAGCTCAAGCCACTTCTCGTGGGAATAGCACGGACACGCTCTGCACAATCGCCCCCAGCTCGTTGTTGCTGAGGTGGTCCGTTTCGAACAACTCTCTGCACTCAAAAGGGAAAAGGGGCACTACCGCTTGCGATAGGGAGGTCGCGCCGAGGCGCTCATGTCGTTGATGCCGTAGTACCATCTGCACTCCATCATCTTCTCTCCGTGCTCGTCCTCCCACAGCGCATCAATCTCCGCGATCCAACTCGTCTCTTTGTCACTTCCCCTCTTCTCCACTCACCTTGTAATCACCCTCCAGACTGGGCTGCTTTCCAGATGCGCACAATTCCACAACATCGCCAATGGCGAAGTGATCCTCGCCATGTTGCACTTCTTCGTAAAAGACGCAGTCTACAGGGTTGAAACAAAATGGCAAAACGCACCGTTGTGTTTGTACCCACTGCCCACCCAGCGGAATGCCAAATCATCCTCATCCTTCTGCCTCGACGATTTCCTCTTCACCGCTTTTCGGTGCGCCGTCTTCATCCGCTTTTAGTGACGACATGGCTTCCTCCAAACCTGATGCTCAAAGGCTGTCACAACAAACAGGGGAGTATCATACATTGGCTAGAATATCTGAAACGAGAATGTCCTCCAACTCCCTCTTCACCGAGATCCGCTCCGCTACACATTACACTCCTCTCAGACCCAAACTGAGAAGGATCATCGCGATCATGCATCCCACCATGGTGATCCACCAAAACAGGTGGACGGGAAATCCCTGCAAATGAAACGGGAAGAAGAGACATACGTTCACAAAGAAGCAAATCACCAAGTGGTTGATGAACAGTGTGGAGCAGTAATCCAAGCACTTCTTCGCTCGTTCCGCAATGTACACAACGATGGGAACCCTATCCGGTGAGCACACGCGAAAACACGCACATGATGCCGCAGGTGAGTGCCAGCTCCACGACGATAAGATAGAAGTGGAAGTCCACGAGACTAAACTCCTATGCGTGAAGGACGGATGGCGGATGCACGTAATCGCTGAAGAAGAAGGAGACGGAGAAGCTCGGACTCATTCCCAGCAGAAAGCAGGCGATGAGGTGGAGGTTCATCCAAATCGCGTAAAACCAGCACTAGGCGTGAATCGCACGCGCTCGTGCCACTTGATTCGTCAGGATCTGCGTAATGATCAGAAGGGGATTCCATTCTTCGGGGGAATAGATCGCCATTCTCCAACAAACAGCGCGAGGAAAACTTAGAGCTCCTGATCCATGTACTCCTCCTCCTGGGCGACCTCCTCGTAGTCCTTCTCCAGCGCGGCCAGATCCTCACGCGCCTCGGCGAACTCGCCCTCCTCCATGCCCTCGCTCACGTAGTAGTGCACGAAGGCGCGCTTCACGTACATCAGATCGAACTTGGTGTTCATTCTGTTGAACACCTCGCCGATGGCCGTGTTGTTGCTCAGCATGCACACGGCACGGGGCACGCGACCCATCTCGCTGCCCTCGATCTGCACGGGCGGCTGGTTGTTGATGCCGCACTTGAAGCCCGTCGGGCACCAGTCCACGAACTGCACCGTCTTCTTGTTCTTGATGGTCGTCACGGCGGAGGTCACGTCCTTGGGCGTCACGTCGCCGCGGTACATCAGGCAGCACGCCATGAACTTGCCGTGGCGCGGGTCGCACTTGCACATCATGCTGTTGGCGTCGAACACCTGGCTGGTCGTCTCCGCCACAGACATGTTCTCCATCAGCGCCTTGTGCGGGGTGATCACGGGCGCGTAGGAGGACAGCATGAAGTGGATGCGAGGGTAGGGCACCAGGTTCGTCTGGAACTCGTTGATGTCCACGTTCAGCGCGCCGCTGAAGCGCAGCGACGCCGTCATGGAGGAAATGACCTGCGCGATCAGGCGGTTCAGGTTCGTGTAGGAAGGTCTCTCGATGCTCAGGTTGTTGCGGCAGATGTCGTAGATGGCCTCGTTGTCCAGCACCACCGTCAGCTCCGTGTTCTCCAGTAGGTTGTGCGTGCTCAGCACCGCGTTGTACGGCTCCACCACGGAGGTGCCCAGAAGGGGAGACGGGTAGATCGAGAAGCCCAGCTTGGACTTCTTGCCGTAGTCCACGGTCAGTCTCTCGAGGAGCAGAGAGCCGAAGCCGGAACCGGTGCCTCCGCCCACGGAGTTGAAGATGAAGAAGCCCTGGATCGAGTCGCACGCGTCAGCCACCTTTCGCAGGCGGTCCATCACGATGTCCACGTACTCCTTGCCCACGGTGTAGTGGCCGCGAGCGTAGTTGTTGGCGGCGTCCTCCTTTCCGGAGATCAGCTGCTCGGGGTGGTACAGGTTCTTGCAGGGACCGTTGCGGATCTGGTTGATCACGGTGGGCTCCAGATCCACGAAGACGGCGCGGGGAACCAGCTTGCCAGAGTCCGACTCGTTGAAGAAGGTGCGGTAGTTCTGGTTCTGGTCGTTCTTGTCCATCTTGTAGCCCTCGGCATTGATGCCGTGCTCCAGACAGAACAGCTCCCAGCAATCACTTCCCAGCTGAATACCAGCCTGACCAATATGCACAGAGACGATTTCACGCATTCTTGTTAATACTCAACCTGAGGGGCAACGAAGACACTCAAGAAAGAAATACTGCGCGATCTGTGCCGAGCTAATCACGGCGGAATATCCGTTTGAATCGCTGCATCCGCTCTGTGTAATTGCCTCATTGCCATTACCCGCATTCACTCGGTCCATCCGTCGTGGAGTTGGGAGGGAACGGAGAGGCATGCGGGATTGGGAGATTCGGGATTGGGGAAGGAGAATACAGGGGAAAGGAGAAGAAGGAGAGGGCATGTTGGGTTATCTCTTGTTCACTCGCTAATGGGAGGGAGAGAGATAGGAGAGGGAGAAGAGACAGGAGGAAGAAGAAACGGAGCCGATCATTGTTCTCTTTGCATCAGTACGGATTGTCGATTCGATGAGTACGAAACATCGAGAAAGCAAAATCGTGAACGAACTCGCTCCTGAAAGCAGCGGCAAGACGATCCGGTTCCCCAAGGGTAGGCCTGCAAATCACCTGAAGGGTAACGTGCGTAGGACTGAAGCCGTTTGAGCCCGTGCCCAGAACGGAGCAAACTGGAGATATCGACTACTACGCCATTCTCGGTGTTTCGATTTATGTACTCCACTATTCTCTTCGTTCTCATGTGTGTAGGCAAGTGAAAATGAGATTAAAGCTGCCCAAAAGAACATGTCCATGTTTTACCACAGAGACCGTCGCAACCGCGTCTTCGCGAACTATCAGTTGGAGTGGCGCGGTGCTGTGATCCACTAGGAAGCCCGAGGGCTTTGACAAGGAATGCGACCGTATTTTCAACCTCGTCACGCAGGCCAAGGTCGTAGGCGATGGACGAATCGGAATAAGTGATTAGGTCCTGCTGAACGTGAAGGAGCGCCGATCTTACAACTTCCGCAACTGGCCCAGCCACAGTGGCAACGACAAGCACACGGTAGTGCTTCTCTGTCCATTTCACGCACAGACGTTCTGCAACAGTCGTCAGGAGGCCCTGGAGGCAATAGAGAACATGCGCGTGTCGGCGGGTCTAATCGAGGAGAACGAGAAGAGCAAGGGGCCCAACGGACTGGTCATTCTGGAGGCCTACTACGGCGCCATTGAGAATGTGGTCGATCCGAGCTGCACGATTGACGATATTGTAATAGTTTGCTATTCTCCTCATATGCAGGCGTATGGGCGTGTGCTGGACGTGAAGATCCCGCTGCTGTGTCTCATCGACAATTCCCAGATCATTCACCGAAGTGGGCTCATTTCTTGCATGTGACGCATAGAGGACGCGCTGCTGAGCCAGGACTCCATCTCGGCTCTCCCCGGCTTCTATGACTGCTGCATGGGCGAAGTGAGCGAGTTGGCGGGAAATGAGGTCTAGACGAAACGCCTGTACGTGAAATACACATTTAAGAATGCGCTCTTTATCGTGACTTGCCAGACCATATGATTAGGAGTAGATGAACGTGGGAGAGTTTGATGATTTCGGATTGCCGCAGAAGCGTACTGCTTCGAGTTCGTGGTGACGAATAGGTCACATGGTGTCCAGAAAGGACGAGGAGGGACGCATTCTGGTGGTGGAAGAGGAGAAGAAGAAGGCGAAGAAGATCCACGACCGCACCTACGACATCATCATGAGCGAGAAGCCGCAGCGTCGCTTCCACTTCCGCTACGTTGTCTACACGGCAGGCATCCTGATCGGCGTCAAGATGCTCTACCATCACAACGAGTCCTTCAGACACTGGTGCCAGAAGGTGGCAATTTCTTACAAATGCGGACGCCTGCGAGACGACTTCAAGAACTTCTGTTATAACTTCCTGTTTGCGGAGAATGCGACCGTGAAGGTGTGGCTCTCTTCCCTCGGCGCGCAAGCCGCCTCCCTCCTCTGCGGCGTGAGCAACGTGGGTCTGTTGAAGCAGTGTTCGCGTTTGTTGCAAGCAACACGTCATTTATCGTACATGTGCGCATTCTTGGTATCCTGCACCTTGCGGCCGCAGCGAGCGCAGATTCCCTTCTTGAACGCGCAGGAGTTGCAGTAATTCGCCCACGGCTCGATTTGAGTCCCGCACAAGCGGCACGCCTTTCCCATCGGGTTACTCCTACGCGTGAGCCCAGTCAAGTGGAAGAAACCGCGCCATTCTTCTCGATTGTTCAATGCTGCGAACTACGCGCTTCGTGTTTTCCTCGCTTCTCTCTCCGTTTCCATCTACACATAATAGCGGAAGGTAATTCAAACCCGTGCCTCGGCTTGCATTCCTCGCTCCGTCCTTCCACTTGTCCGGAACGATGAGTTTTCCCATCTTCTTCTCACAGCGAGAGCACACCATGATTCTTCCTTCAGGCAAGAAAAGAAATGAGAGGTGTGATGAGAAGACGACTTCCACGCAGCCAAAACGCTTCGCACATACAACAAACACAAACACCCCTTACAGGCAAATCTCAGACCACTCCACATTCTGGTGCAGACCCTTCTCGCAGACGGCGTGGACCAGGTGGCGAGTAGTGGCAGGGAACGGAAGCGAGTGCTTGCACTTGGAGAGCAGAGCGTCGAACATCTCGGAGGCGCACTCTCTGTCGTACTCGAAGGTGTCCACGTTCAGCTTCTCGCTCATCTTCTTCTCGCCCAGCACCGCCGCGCCCAGACGCATCGCCTCCACCTCCTCCTTGGCTCTGACGCTCAGCAGCTCGCGCAGCTCGGCGAAGGCAGCGTCGTTGGCGTTGCTGTCCGCGCGGATGGCGCGCCACTTGGCCTCGTGGATGGGCGCCTCGCTCTTCTCCACACGGGTGGTGGAGGCGGAGCGCTGCGCGAAGTGGCGGGTCTTGATGGGCTTGTCGCCAATGAAGGTGGTCATGGGCAGGTCGCGCATGGACAGGTCGCCCCACTCGGACACCTCCTGGTGCGTGAACTTGGCCACCTCGTCGTGCGTTCTCTGGAACAGCTCGCCCAGCGTGATGGTCGTGGACTCCTGCTCCCAGAGCAGCTGGTAGGCGTTGTCGTAGTACATGGACATGCACACGCCGATGTGCTTGTGGTTCACCTCGTCGTTGGGAGGGCAGTAGTCGCACCAGGCCAGCTCCGTCTGGTTGGCGGAGGTGAAGGCGTAGATGTTCAGGTTGGAGGGAAGCGTGTCGAAGACGGAGCCCGACTCGCAAGCCTCCAGGAAGAAGGCCATCTTGCCGTATCTCTTGTTCTCGTGCAGGTCCTTCAGAGCATCCTGCATCTGCTTCGTGGAGATGCGGTCGTTGCCGCAGCCGACACCGCCCTCGTAACCGTGGTCCGAGTAGTAGATGAAGAGGGTATCGTCTTCCGTGGTGTGGAACACCTTGGGGTTCTCAAGACCCGTCAGAGCCTTGACCTTCTCCTCGTCCTGGCGGATGATGGCCAGCACGACCTCGGGCTCGATCATCTTGCCCTGGTAGTCGAAGTGCTCCTTGCATCCAGCAGCATGATCCCAGCCCTCGCCATCAGGGTCGGACAGGGTGAACAGCTTGCCAGGCCAGGGGTTCTGGTCGTCCGAGAGCGTAGCCTCGTTCGCCATGTAGATAACGTGGTCAGCGGGGATGCCAGAGGCGATAATATCCTACGCATGAGCAGAAGAGGCTAAGGGTACGTCGTAGGCACGGCAGGTGTTGCTAGAGTCGGAGTAGTTACCGTAGCCGCGATCACCCTGGAAGATGATGGCATACTTGTCAGCGAGGACAACAGAAAGAAGGACCGTGAGTCCGAAGATGAACTTGTTCATTCACGAAAGAAATTCTTCGAAGAACACATCCCACAAATCCCCCATAGTCCCTCACTTCCCATCCTCTTCAAATTGTGGGCTCCCCATTCCTCATAATCTGCAAATTGTGGGCTCCCCCACCCACCCGTTTTTCCCCAAACTCTCTTCCTCTCCCCCTATTCACAAACACAAGATGAGCTATATGATGGTTTTTTGCACTGCTCACCTTCTCACAGCGTAGCAACCCCAAATCATCCTATTGAAGGATGGAACAGACACAAGTCAAGGCCGTGGCCAACTGATCAGCAACATCAACGCCTGCGAAGCGGTGGCGGACGCCATTCGCTCTACGCTCGGTCCTCGCGGAATGGACAAGCTGGTGCAGACTACACAGAAGCCAGTGATTTCAAACGATGGTGCGAGCATTATGAAGCTGCTGGATATCGTCCATCCCGCCGCCAAAACGCTAGTGGACATTGCGCAGGCGCAGGACGCCGAGGTGGGTGACGGAACGACCACCGTCGTGCTGCTGGCCGCGGAGATACTGAAGAACGCGAAGGAGTTCATCAACGAGGGAATGCACTCCCAGGTGATCATCCGCGGCATCCGCGCGGGTCTGCGGAAGGCTCTGGAGACGCTCAACACAATCGCCGTGACCATTTCCGACTCCAACCCCGAGGAGAAGCGCAAGATGCTGGAGAAGGTGGCAGGAACGGCGCTGAACTCGAAGCTGATCCGCTCGCACAAGGAGTACTTCGCGCCGATGATCGTGGAGTCCGTGTGCATGCTGGACCAGGATCTCAATCTGGGTCTGGTGGGAATCAAGAAGGTGCCCGGAGGCAGTGTGACGGACTCGAAGCTGATCCGTGGCGTGGCCTTCGAGAAGACCTTCTCCTACGCGGGATTCGAGCAGCAGCCCAAGTACTTCAAGAACCCCAAGATTCTGCTGCTGAATCTGGAGCTGGAGCTGAAGAGCGAGCGTGACAACGCGGAAGCAGTTGCTTTATTCGTCACTGACGATTAGATCCGCATCTCTCCGGAAGAGTACCAGAGCATCGTGGACGCGGAGTGGAAGATCATCTACGGCAAGCTGGACGCGTGCATCGCGCTGGGCGCCAACATCGTCCTGTCGCGATTGCCCATCGGCGATCTGGCCACACAGTACTTCGCCGATCGCGGTGTGTTCTGCGCCGGGCGCATCGCCGAGGACGACATCAAGCGCATCGAGAAGGCCACGGGCGCCCGCATCCAGAGCACGGTGTACGGCGTGGACGCCAAGGTGCTGGGGACGTGCGGCGTGTTCGAGGAGGTCCAGGTGGGCAGCAAACGCTACAACCTGTTCACCGAGTGCCCCGCGGCCGAGACGGCGACATTCATCCTGCGCGGCGGCGCGGAGCAGTTCCTGGAGGAGGCGGAGCGTTCGATCCATGGTGGGTGCGCGATGGAGATGTGATGGACAGATTCGCTGATGGTGACCAAGAAGTGCATCAACAGCAACCGCGTGGTGGGTGGTGGCGGCGCGGTGGAAATGGCGGTCAGTGCCGCGCTGACGGAGTACGCGCGCGGAATTAGCGGCAAGTTGCAGCTGGTGGTGATGGGTCTGGCACGCGCGCTGGAGGTGATCCCGCGACAGCTGTGCGAGAATGCGGGCTTCACGTCGACGGAGATCATGAATCAGCTCCGCCATGTGCACCACGAGAAGCAGTGCTGGATGGGAGTGGACATCGATAAAGAGGACATTTGCGACACGCTGGAGAAGGGCGTGTGGGAGCCCCTGGCGTCCAAGATCAACTCGCTGAGCTCGGCGTGCGAGGCGGCCTGCGCGATCCTCTCGGTGGACCAGACGGTGAAGAACCCCAAGAGCCAGCAGGCGCAGCTCGAGGCGCAGCCCCCCAAATTGAACATGGGCGCCATGGGCGCCATGGGTGGCAGGCCGATGAACATGAACGGAATGAAGGTGCTGAAGGGCAGAGGAGGCAAGTAGTTGCTTTCCCTTTCTCATTCGCGTGTTTGTTGAAAATCGGGCGGTTTTGGGGAGTCCCTTCGGGCGCAGTTTTCTCTCTGGATTGTGTGCGTAAGCATGAAGAGCGATATCCGTGTCGTGTTTATCGGTGACAGTAATCGATGCGCGGGTAGCGTTGACGGAATAGGAAAGAGCGGAAAGACTTCTCTTCTCAGCGTGATTCGCGACGGAACATTCCCATCCGAATGCCCGCCTGTGGTCGGTGAGTTCTCTATTGCGGTTGATGATGTCCCTTCACTTTCCACGATTCATTTGAATGATTCGTCCTGTAAATCATCAATTCGGGTTGATTCCATGTAGCTGAAGATCACCAAAATGCGGCTATCGAATCTCTGGTGCGCATTGTCCCATCCTTCGTTTTCCGTTAATCCATAGGCGGATGTGATCGTACATGTTGTGGATGCAGCCGACGAGGACTCGAAGCAGTCCCTCTTCACGCATTGGATTCCTTTCTACCGCGTGATTGTGCCTACCGTCCTCTTCTCCCCTCGCTCTGATGAGTAGACTCCGGTGCTGGTAATCGCGAACAAGGTGGATTCGTTGCTGGAGGAAGAAAAGGAGAATCTGATGGCGTTCTTTAACCGCGCCCTTTCCAACTACATCGTACAGGGACAGCGGTGGTGTAAACGGTAGAACATTGAAGTGTGTATTGACTGCTCTGCGAAGACGCAGCAGAACTGTGACAAAATCCTTCTCTATGCGGAGCGCTTTGTAGTGTACCCGATTGCGCCCCTGTTAGACCGTATTACCAATGTGCCCTCTCCCGCCTCCTGTCACCGGTAGGCCCTCACTGGAAATGCCGCACGTGCACTGACATATGTATTCCGCTATTTCAACGCGTCCCACTCCCGATTCTGGGATGACGCCGAATTGAGCACATTCCATGTACTCGTGTTCCCTCTGGTTGATTCTAGGACCACTGCTTTGGGTTTCCGCTGGACGAGGAGCAGATCGCCAACATCAAGCAATTGGTTCACGATGACAAGGCGTCTCCGTCAGACCCCATCTCCGAAGCAGACTTCCTGAAGCTCATGCACCTGTATCTCCTCCACGACCATCCGGAAGACGTCTGGACGATTCTGCGTGCAATGCACTTTTCCGATGACTTGCAATTTGAGGGACCCCAATTCATCCCCGAGCCAGGCGCGCTGTATGAGTTGAGCGACGAGGCCAAGTCCTTCCTGACCACTGTACGCTTCTCTCTTGAGGGTCAAGGATAGTTGTTCAACACATTCGACAGCGATCACGATGGAGTGCTCACCAAAGAAGACCGCGAGGAATTGTTCTTCGCGCACAAGGACTATCCGTGGAGTGAGTCTGCGCAGGGTGGTTGTGTCTTGTGGGAGATGCGATTGCCGGTGATGATTAGCGCCTTCCCTGAGTTCCCTCGAAACTGCGAGCACGACTACTCCTACGGCATCACCATCATGAACTGGATCTGCGAGTGGCAGCTGCTCGTCCGCACGGATCTCGTGCGCACCATTTCGTCTCTGTTGCTGTTCGGCTGGAAGCAGGAGCCCTCGGCGCTGCTGAAGCGGCAAGGACCCGCGGAAGAAGAATGGCAAGAATACGGGGTTCTTCGACACTCCGTGATTCACGCCTTTGTCTTCGGCTGCGACGGCGTTGGCAAGGTGACTCCAGAAATCGGGGCTCATTCGGTAGTCGTCTCTCCTGCAGCGGTTCGTCCACCACCCGATTCCCGCGTCGACGGTGGGTCTGGCGACGGTGGTGGGCATGACATACCACGACCCGCGGCGCGCGACGGTGCTGTGCCTGACGGAGGTGAGCGAGCAGGCGGCGGCGGAGGTGGCGAAGAAGCAGATGGCGCTGTGCGACATTGCCTGTCTGGTGTACGACGTGACGGACTCGGCGACGTTCGGGTACGTGCGTGAGGTGATGAAGATCCTGCCGGACGGCTGCAAGGTGCTGTTCGTGGGCACGAAGAAGGACCTGTTGGCGAGCGTGGATGCGGCGAGCGCGTGTGAAGCATAGGAGGCGGCGAGCAACGCGGAGGTGGAGGCGGTGGTGAAGCGGTTCGGGCTGGAGGAGCCGCTGCTGACGTCGTGTGCGACGGAGGACAAACTGTTCCCGGTGGTGTTCGACTGCGCAATCTACCCGTGGGTGGAGGAGGCGGGGGTGAGGGCTAGGGACATTTGCGTGCTGGACAAGGCGAAGGAGAAGAAGTCGGGAGCGTGGTGGCGTCTGGGCGCGTTCTCTTTAGTGATGGGAGTGGTGGTCGGAGGTTTGATTCTGTGGCGTCGTCGCAATTGGCGTGTTTCTTTAAGACGATCAATGCTCTTGTCAGCGGGAAAGTGATACTGGAAGGGATGGGAAAGAGTGTCAAACTGGAAGGGATGTGAAAGAGTGTCAAACTGGAAGGGATGGGTGACAAACAAACACGCCACAAAGACTGCATCTCCACATTCCTGCTCCCATCGGCGCCCTTCTGCACGTTCAAGTAATCGGGGTTCACCGTCAAGTACACCAGCTCCGTGATGGGCTTGCGACACACGGGACACTTGTCGGATTGTAGCCGCAGCGTGTTGGCGCACTCCGCACAGCAGCACACGTGCCGGCAGGGAAGCACGCAGGTGTCGCGCGGGTTCGTCATGCAGATCACGCACTCCTTCGACTCGTTGTCGGACTTGGACAAATCGCCCAGACCGTACATTTCGGAGATGAAAAAACCGCGGTTTTGGATTTGGCACTTCTGGGTGATGACTTTGATCTTCGGACTCCCGTTGACGACGCGCGCTGCGCAGTAGACGAAGAGGGATTGGATGGCGGATTCCTTGGGAGAGTTGAGATGGATGGCGATGATGAAGGACCACTGATCCCTCAAGTTGAGGGGGTGCGACGCAAGGTCCTCCTCGCTGACGATCGCCTCGTCCTGGTCCCAGCCATTGAAATGGAAAGCGTCACACTATTCGTGATGATGGACACGTAGAAGAACAGGATTCACTGCAATCGCTCTGGGCTCCTTTCTGGACGCTCCACTCTTCTGAGGGAGGAGCGAAAGAGATTGTGTGAAGTCATTTCCGTCCACACTCTCCTTCACAAAGGGATATCTGCTCCATCATGAGTGACAAACACAACTACATCCGAATGGTGCAAGGATCTGAACAGCGCATGGAGAAGGAGAGAGCGAAGAGATTTGGAGTATGGGAAGAAGGCACCAACGACACACTACTGATATCGACAGAGAAGGGGCACTGAATCTTGTACAGGGTTTTGGGGGTATACTACTTCTAACGGAAAGTCCGTTGAATCCTACGGGAGGGAACTCAGGAGCAAGAAAAGGATGCTCGGACGTGTCGTTTCTTCTGAGAATCGGATTGTTCACCAATTCTATCACATCACTTCTCTCTCATTTATACGACCTGGGGGCGGCACTCCCTGCGTAACGGTTCTCGATTCTGTGGATCCCATAGAGAGAAATAGACCGAAAAGATAAGGCGGGGATAACGGTTCTTTGTGTACTTTGGCGGAGTTTCCCGTCCCCTGTTCCTGCGTGTATTTCAGAATAAGGAATCGAGATGCCGTACGCGAGAAGACGCCTGAAAAAGAAGGGACCGAGAGTGTCGCTGAAGCAGAACAATCTTCTGAAATACAGAAGAGGCACCCATGCGAATGGCAAGTTGAGCGTAGCCTCAAGATAATCTGCTCATTGTGTAGAAGGTCTGGGATAACAACAAAACGATTCGCCAGAACTACGAAAGAATGGGCATCATCGCCGATACGAACCACCCCGAGCAAACGCATAAGACGGATGATCCCCTCATCCGTGGCATTTCAGAATTCGTGTGAATTGTAGAGTTCGTTCCTCAGGAGCAGGTGAAGAACGAGAGGATCCTGATCAGCTGCCACGATCAAACCATTTGCCGCAAGTTGATCACGAAGTATGGAGACGATTACGAAGTGCGCGTGGATGGTCGGTTTGATTGCTAGGCCATGTTCCGCGATATCAAGCTCAACCCCCAGCAGCTGACGGCCAGACAGCTGGAGAAGCAGTGCGAAAAGTACAAGAAGTACCTGGAGATGTACGACGAGAAGGTTCCCACCAAGGAGACCAAGACGGAGGAGCTGAAGACGGAAGCGTCGGAAGAGAAGACCAACGAGGAGGAGGATGCCAGTCTTTTAGATTGCTCTCTTTGTGCCCATACGCAAGGCTATTCAACAAACACGGAAGAAGATGCTTTATCCCAGTTAGTTCTCGAAGGTGCGAAGAATATCAGAGTCACCAGCGTCGGTGATGGCGACGGTGGACACGCCGAAGTACTTACCGCAGCCAGTGCCGAGGTCGATGCAGTTGCCCTGGTAGTGGTGCACGGTGGTCTTGGTGAGCATAGCGTAGTACTCAATCTCGGACTTTCTCAGGGGAGAGCAGTTGTTGGCCACGAGAATGAGCTTAGCTAGAAGTAAATAGATGAAAAAGGGGACACCCTTGCCGCTGCGGATGCACTTCAGGACAGACTTGAAGCCCAGAGTGAACTTTCCGCTTCTGGCGACGAGCTGGAGCTTGTTGTTAATGTTATCGGTGGTCTTCTTCTACACAGCGCTGTTAGCGGCGATTCCACACGGGAAAAGGGAAACATCCATCCAATTGTCTCAACCGACTTACGGCACTCTTAGCAGCAGTGGACATGACTACGATTCGATAAAGCAACCTCTTTTGTGAAGAATGGTCAGCAACAAAACAACCCAGGGGGTCTTTCTTCCTTGTAGTAATTCCTTCAGAGCCATTTTTGAATTGTTGCCCCCCTCCACACTTTACGATTGAGTCCATTTCACCCCTTTCACTCTTCTATTCCATCGTATGATTTATACAATTGCCATAGAAACCAGTTGCACTCGCGTTGACCTCACTATTTCTTTCACTGAAAAGGGAAGGAGTGGCTGATCCTTCATTCCGCTTCCACTATTTCGGCGAATGCAAATTCCAATCGCAGAGGACGGTTCCACGCCCATTGTTGTACTATCGCTGTTTCTCCCTCTCTCACCTCCAGAGTAATACCCACATCGTTTTACACGTTTTCCTTCCCGTACTTCTTGTTTTTGTCTTCATTGGGTGTCACTCCACTGACTGTGTCACGACTAGACGTATTGTGCTTTTCATCATGAGATACTGCGGATGGCCCATTCTTATTGCACAAGGTTGCGTCGCCGTTTATTTTGGCGTGCGGTGGCTCAGCAAGAATCTCATGTATATGAACACGTCTGCCTATGTGCGCTTCGCCGAAAGAATATCACCACATAGTTAAACCGTATGTGCTTGCTGGATGCGACACGCTGGCTGAATCAGAGAATACACTACGTGCTGCGCACCGTTTCTCTTGCGTATGGCTTTCATCCTAGATTCAAAGTGGAGTGAAGCTGCTTGAGAACAATCGCTCTGCGGGTTACGATTCGATTGACCGTGCCCGTAGCACACTAACCGATATTCGTTACATTTTGGGAGAGGACCTCCCCGTTTCCAGTGATCTCTGTGATGTGCCATTCCCCTTAGAGCTTCCCGTTCTGGAGAGTGTGACCGCGCTTCTCGACGCCCTGAACCAGCTTTCCGAGACCCAATCCCTCACACCTGGTGATCATCCCTCCTCCCTCTCACATCCAGACCTCCACCGCACCATCGAAGCCGAGTGCCACCGTCTCCACGCACTCGTCCGTTCCTCCACCCCTCCTCACCCCCAGACCACCACCGCCCTCACCACTCCACCTCTCTCCAACCCCCGTGTCCTGCTCCGCCAACCCCACTTCTGGCGCACCCTCGCCTCCCTCTTCTGGGGCAAGAACGCCTTCTTCATGACCTTCCCCATGCTTCAGCGCCGCCTCGTCCGCCTTTTTCTCCTCCTTCACTGCTAGACGCGCTTCAACGCCGCCCGCGTCCACCAAATCCCCGTGGCAGGCGGGTCCGTGTCGTGTATCGTGTTCGAGCCTGCTGTCAAGAACGCCTTCAACACTCAAAGCGTGCTCATCGCCTCTCCGAATGCATGTCGGCGCGCGTGGCGGGTATAACAACCAGGCATCGCGGAAGTGAACTACACGAGCGATTCCGACGTGCGCTTCTACACCAACATGGGCTTTTACGTGGGCGTGTACAACTACCGCGGGGCTGGCGAGTCCACGGGCGTCGTCACTCCCGACAACACCGTCAGCGACGCGCTGCATGTCGTCGCACTGATGAAGAGCCATTATCGTGCCACTCTCTCCGTCGTGCACGGCATCAGCATTGGCGGGTATGTCGTCCAGGGATGTACGACGCACAGTCCGTTCGTAGTGTACGATCGCAGCTTCCGCGACATGGACTCCCTCGTGGCGCATTTCGTGCGTGGGCGTTTCATTGCTCTTTCATGCACAGCTTCGTTCCTTGCGTTCCTCGTCCGTCTGTGTCGCGGGTGGCCCATGCCCGTTGCTTCGCGCGTGGACATTAAGAAGCCGTCGTTGCTGATCTTCGATCCGGATGATGAGATCGCCGTGTTCCCGGCATCCCTGCTTATGGGTCTGACAGATCGTTTCTATCGAAGAGACGAAACCACGGAGAAGCTGGAGGCGCAGATGGACGATGATTACCGTGATTTCCAACAGGCGCTGGCGAAGTTGCTGGAGGAGCTTCAAACGAGCCTGGAGTACGTGGATCAGAAGTGGGGAGGTGCGAGCGGCAAGAATGTGATGGAAAGCGGGGAATTGACGGATCGGATGAAGATCCTGCTGCTGACGTTGCACACGGAAATCCTTGGTATCCCCTTCATCAATGTGGTAAGGGAAGACTACATGAACGGAAATACGGAGAAATGGAACGAATTGAAGCGAATCATGACGGTTTGGCGGCAGCGCGTGGAGAACGTGGACTCGAGCGCCTTTTCCGTGGACAAGACGGTAGAGGTGCTGGAGACGTTCCCGGAGAAGGACGACGTGATCGATCGATTGACGAGAGTGGTCCGGGCTTGGGAGTTGGGTGAGGCATAGCTTTCGTCCATCAACGACTTCTGCAGCCAGCGAAACAACATCATTCCGGGTAGAAGCGGCGATGCGGTGGTAAGGGGTAGATTCCTTCCGTGTGATGGCGATTCACTGCGGACACAACGGAGGTCTGTCAAAGAAGGAGTTCGCTTACCTCCAGAGTCTGTTGGCTGCGCAGCTGGGAGAGGATCGGGAATCCGCCCATTCGGAGTGCACTGTTTGTTGAACAAAGCGCAGCGTTACTGGGAGAGTTGCTTCAGACAGTCGTTCACCTCGCCTGGCGACAGCACCTCCATCATCTTCACATTCTCCGAGCAGGGCACGAACGCCCAGGAACTCACCTGGAACTTCTCCCTGCACGCGATCATGCCGTAGTTCCCGCCGCTGCTCTCCCGTCTGTACCACGTCCTCGAGGGCTTGTGGAACACCAACCCGCGGTTTACGAGCGTCTGCGCCGCCAGCACCTGATCGTCACATCTCACCGCCGCCAGCACCTGCAGACAGTCGCCCGGCTTGGCGTAGAAGAGGAAGAGCAGCACGGGGGTCTAGCGATGATGCGAGCGAAGTGAAGGCACCTCGAAGGATTTGAGTTGCGAGGGCGTGAAGGGCGGGCGTATGAGCAGGAGTGTGCTGGGCAGCGTTTCGTTGAGCGAGGAAGCGGTGAGAAGCGTGTTGGCGAAGACGGGCGGGAGGCGGTAGCTAGCGCGTGAGGGCGAGGACAGGCGGGTACGGGTAGGCGCCGTCCTTGAGGCCCAGCTCCTCGTCGGAGAAGGAAACAGACAGAAGGGGTGTGGGTTTGGGCGACTCGGGCACTACGCGCTGGGAGAGCGAGGGACGGAGCGGCTGGGGCGTGGTGGGGGCCATGTGGTTGGGGGTCCACGGACTGTTCCATGTGGGCGATTGGAGGTCGGAGGGAGGACTAATGATCATGATGGAAGGGAGTGGGGACAGGGGCGGTGTCGACACGGGGAGGGAATCCATTGGCTCGGGACCTGACATTCCGGGAGCTCTGGTGGGCACTAGACTCAAGAGGAAGGAGAATGACTACTGACGGGTCTATAAGGGAAGTTCACATTTGCGTTCGGAATCTCATTCGACTTGTTCATCGACATCATCATCGGAGACACGATATGTTTTGAGTAGTCCAAATTACTCCGAATCGGTGCTGAATCCATGTGACGTTTACCGAAACCAGGAGCTGTGTCTATCGCTAATCACTTCCTCTTTACTGGTTACCCATCATATATCCATTCTTGTCAACTTGTCGTCCACGGACTATACATCACGGATTCAGCATCCAACCAAACGATAACTATCTGTAGGTATATAATTGGCACTCATCGCTCTCTGCTGGTTCATGCCTACGGAATTAGCCTTCCTCACGTCCGTTTGTCCCACCTTGTACATAGTACATGTTGTTGTATTGATCTACGAATGATCCCTCTACCGTGCAAGCGTCTACCCATTGGTTGTCGATTTAGGCTTGTATTGGGCATAGTGTCTTTACAATTACAGAATAGACGTTACGCAGTACCATATACAGGGTATCCCATTCCTGGGCCCATTTGTTCATATCGGTAATCGGACATTCTCTGAAGGGTTTTATGATTCGAGAGGAGCTAGTATGGCTGTAGTAGCGATTCACAAGGAAAGGACGCAGAGGAAACCGCTTTCTATCCTGATCAGCTGCCTGACGCAAATCGGAACCATTTTGGCATTCACCTTGGATTCCCGACGGTGTTTTGTACTTATGCGTAGTTCACAGCCAAGAAGAAGAGGCGTCGTTCAAAGAAACAGAAGAGAGACATGATGGATTGCACTAAATGGACTGCGAATCGGAGGAAGCGTTTCCCTTGCGTTTGAAGAGTCGAGTAATTTCGGGAGGCAGCTCCGCGATTTGCCGCAATGTCCCGACAACCTCCCTCCCTAACCAATGATAACAGCACGCATGTATCTACCATCATCAACCAGCATTTGGATTCTCCGTTCGTCCTTCTCCTCCCTGTTGATGGCGAACACATCCCTAACGTTCGACCGCATCTACTCCTCACGTTTACATGCCAACGCCACTTTCCGTTTCACCATAGGATCGTCGAATCGCGAACACACGCGCAGAGCCTCCTTGTACAGGGAGAGAGCTGCCCTCCTCGTGACCACACTCATTCCGTTCGGTGTGCAACAAATTCAACGTAGAGGAAAGAATAGGTAACAACTACAGTCTCTGCTTGATGATGTCCAGCTGGCGCACAACGCCCTCCGTGGCGGCGATGGCGGAGTCGATGAGCATGTCGTCGCAGCCGGGCAGACAGATCTGGCTGATGGCGTTTAGCTGCTCGCGCAGCTTCTGGATGCGCTTCAGGTAGTCGTGCTTCTCGATCTGCAGCGACAGCGTCGTGTTCCACGAGCCCGCGCCGCCGAACTGCACCGCGCCTACTTCTCACTCCTTCCCTCTTCTCCCACCCGGATTGCAATAGTCGTCCTTCACCGCCCACGCGTCGCGGCACTGCGTGAACTTCTGGAACGGCACGTCGTTCATGTCCACGTTCGACTCCTACGCCTAACACGCCCTCGCCACACCTACCGGAATGGACGGGCGGTACACGCCCTGCTTCGCCTCCACGGTGGTCATCGCCAGCAGCGGCACGGCGTACGGCACCCAGTTGGCCGGCTCGTCGCGCAGGTTGCGCAGCGTCACGCAGTAGCCCGTCAGCTCGTTCTGCACCAGCGCGCCCGCCTCGCGGCCCAGCGAGTAGGCGTAGTCGCAGTCGAACAGCGACGGGAAGGAGGTGCGCGCCTGGTAGCCCAGGAAGTGCGTCTGGTAGTCGAACTTGCCGCTGTAGGTGCCCTCCGCCTGGCGGCGCGCGAGCTCCTGCTTCACCAGCGCGCCGATCATCACCTCGGTGGAGATGGCGTGCAGCTGGAAGTTGCCGCGCGACTCGGGCGGGTTGAAGATCTGCTGCTGGATGGTGTCCGGCAAAAAGTCGAACAGCGCCTTACTCCAGGGCGTCAGCCGCGAGTAGATCTCGTCGCGCGTCACGCCCTTCTCCACGTTGGCGGAGATCTCGTCCAGAAGATAATAAAACTCGGAGATGGCCTTGATCAGGCCCTCGGGGATCAGCACCACGCCGTAGTTCTGCCCGTTCTTGGCGCGCTCGCAGATCACGTCGGCGATCTTGTTGATCACCTGCAGCAGGGTCATGCGCTTTGCCGCCACCTCCTCCGAGATGATCGCGTAGTTGGGGTGCGACTGCAGCGCCGCCTCCAGCACCACGTGCGAGGGCGAGCGGCCCAGCAGGCGGATGAAGTGGTAGTACTTGGCGGCGGAGCGCGAGTCCGTGCAGATGTTGCCGATCAGCTGCGACACCGTACGGCAGTACGTGTCGAAGCCCACCGTGGTCTCGATGAAGTGGTTCTTCAGGTCGCGCGAGTAGTCACACGGCACCACCACCACGCGCGTCTTCACGCCCGTGTTCAGGAAGAACTCCGTCAGCAGCGTCGCGTCTGTCGCCGTGTACGCGCCGCCGATCAGCACAAGCCCGTTCAGGTTACACTTGGTGCAAGTCGCCACCACGCGCGAGTAGTCGTCCTCCGAGATCTTATCCGCCGAGCGGCCCAGCAGGTCATAGCCGCCCGTATTGCGGTACAGGCTCAGCTTCTCCGCCGTCAGCTCCACGCACGAGCCCTCGAACAGGCCCGACGTGCCGCCGATGAAGCCGATCAGCTTGCTGTTGGGGTTCATCTGGTGGATGTAGTCGAAGAGACCCGTGATGATGTTGTGACCACCGGAGGACTGGCGGCCGCAGAACACCACGCCCACGTTGATGGCGTCGGTCTTGGCGACTTTGCTAGGAATGAGTGCGGAAGGGAATCCCCCACTTCGTAACGTGCATGATGGGGAAGTTGATGGTGTTGGGGAAGTAGCTCTCCAGGATGGGACGGTCGATGTCCTTGAAGGTGGTGTTGTCGCAGAATTCCAGCTAGGGAGTCAACGCGAGGAAATGACGTCGTACGCAGACCTTTTCGGGGTTCTTGAAGCACTGGGGATAGCGAGGCTCGTAGAGCAGACAGTCCTTCGCGAGGGGGCTCAGGTCCTTCATCTTCCTCTCTCCCTCGTCAATATGAATGTTTCCGGTTTGGATGGAATCGTAGGTAGCCATGTGATGTGAAAACGACAGTGAAATGTGGCAAAGGAAGTGTGAGGGTTCTGCCACAAAACGGCCCAATTCTGAATTGGGGTGGTTCTGCCGTGAATTGGGTGCGAAGTGTCCCAATAGGTGCGTGGGTTGTTTTCCTGTTCCAAAGCGCGTGAAGTGTTATGGTATGTGTATTTCAGGATGGGAGGAGGAATGGGTGTTTTGTGGTCCGTCATTCCAGTTTGTCATGTTTACAGGGGATTATCAAGAGTGATGATGATTAGTACTCGAGCGATTGATGTTTGAAAGAAACACACGATTTGAAAAAGGAAGAAAGAGCGCCAATGTCTAGGCATGAACAGGGAGAAGGAAGAGGGACTTCCTTGGATGCGAACATCCTCCTTATGCGCGAATGCATTTCCTTTGACAAGAAGCACGTTCCTTAGAGAAGGCATATCTGGGCATCATCCAAAGCGAATAGCCGCTACTCTCAAGAATGACGTGATGTGGGTCCTCGAACGAGTAACTCTTACCGACAGTGGTGATGGTATCAAGCTTCGGTAGATCTACGTGTTCAATTCACCACCCACCCGCTACTTCTCATCCGTAGCGTGGAGTTGTTGTCATGGCCGTTCATGACGAGGGAATTCAAACCCAGATTGATATGAACCAACTCCGGCAAGTCTATTCATCACTTCCTTCTTTGCAGCGTAACTCTCAAACACAGCCTCATTGCAGTAGTTGAATCCGGCTCTTCCGATGCTAATGCGCTGTAACTGACTCAAGTCTATGGATGAGCGGGATGGATTGTTCTCACCCTTCAGTTCCAACGAAGCGTAGTAGAAGTTCCAGCACTTGTGGTCCGGGTCCAAATCACCAATATCAATCACTTCCAATGCGTTTGTGTTTGCAATCTCACACACGGAGTAGTCAGCGAAGGAGTACCTCCCAATCTTCAGCAGCGTTATCCTCTCACAATCCCTCAAACAAAAGTGACGATATGGATTCAAACTGGACATGGGCGAGTCGTCCTTCTTCTTTGTGAAGCTCTTCTGTCCAATCACCACTCTCTCCAACTCCTTTAATCCAATCAACTTCACTTCATTCACATTCTCAAAGCACTCATCACCAATCTCAATGCTCTTTAACCGCTTCAATCCACTCATATCAAACAGGGAGAAGTCACTCTCATTGCAACAATTCGATGGAATCACAAGATCTGTCACTCTCTTGTTCACAGTCTCCCATTCAGTCCAGTCGTAAACCTCCACCATCAAATCCTCCACTTTCAACACTTCATCGCAGACTTCTGTCAACGCTTCACTCTCTTCCCTCTTCATATACCAACCCTCAAATAGTTCAGTAGACTCCTTCAATTCACCTCTCTCCCACGTCCCTTCTCTCACCGCCATTCCAGTATTGGCGTCAATCTCACAACCATACCCATGTCTCAACACCTCTCTCTTTTCTTCATCAAACACATACCCTCCTTCATACACGGGATTACGATTCAGCACATTTCGATTCGATTTGCCCTCTTCAATCGCATACTCAATCATCACGTCTTCACTCTCACACTCCTGCGTGATTTGGAACAATTCATCATTCTTCCACACTCCACATCGCAATACTCTTCCACTCTTCTCATCAAACTCCATCCCTCTTCCTTCTCTCTTCATCGACTCCACATCATCATAGCCACCTCTGTAAACCACTCCATCTCCTTCCACAACCAACTCCAATCCACTCCTATGATTGCAAAAGAAACGATGATCGCCCTCTTTCCACAAAGAAGCCCATTTCTCTCGCCGTTGCACTTTTCCATGCTCGTACACAATGAAATCTTCTTTTCGAATTCCGTTATTCTCTTTCCAACTCAACTGAAGGATTCCCTTGCAGAACAACGAACATCGCCCACTCTTCACTTCTCTCACCAAATACTCATCGCAATGTTCTCCCTGATACGTTACAATCTCAAACTCCACACCATCGATCGTTTTCCTCCTCTTCCTGTCCGTTACATATCCGTCCATCATGACCTTCTTCACAAGATCCGTCCTGCTCTTTTCTATTCATTACACTATTATTCAATTGGCACGTAGCATTGGATCAATACTCTGAACCGCACACACAGACGTTGGTATAAGAAACACGCGCACTACGTTAGCATACTGGTACAGATACAGAAAACGCCATTGTCAATGGATGTCCTCGTTAGAAGCAGCACGTCCTTCATAAGTTGCTTCGAATCGTCACGGTGCATTGTGATCGACAGAAGGCACATAGGGATCCGCTCCTCAATCTCACCCCGATGCGATCGGCAGAAGGGGTTCGCGCACGCTTCCGCGCCGCATCCAGAAAGTGCCTGCTTCATGTACCGCACGGACACATACTTCACGATCGCTTTGGGATCATTTCCGTTCTTCGTTATTATCGCATCGAAACACGACGAACACAGCCCATACTACTCATCACTCCACTCCTGCAACCAAACCGAGTTGGGAACACTGACACGGTTCCCACACATCACGTTGGAACACCGCACCATCCTGGCCAGCGCCGCCTTGTCCATGCGTCCGTTGCACCGCTGCGCATAAGCCCGCTCACGCACTCCCACCAGACAGAAGTCCGCCACCACGCTCTGCCGATACCCGCAGAAGGCGCACACAACCCAGCCGTCCACCACTACACGCTCACGTACGCGCCCACACCCCACCGGGCAGTCCGTGCCGCTGCTGGTAGTGACTCTGCAGGAAGCGACTCATCACATGCTCGCCGCACTTCAGGCACGCTACGGTCTTGTTCGCGCACACCGACTCGTGCTTCGACAGGCCCTCGAACCGGTCCACGGGGTCCTGCTGAAATTCCCGCAGACGGGGGTTGTCATCCTCGCAGAATGGGTGGCGCTCGCCGCAGAACTGGCAATGCACCCATCGCAACGGGCAGTCCGTGTGGAGGTGCTGGGGTCGCGTGGCCTCCGTGACCTGCGCGCCGCACGCACACTCCACGGGCTCGTGGGCGAAGCGACGGTGGAGGGGGAGGTGCGCCTGCGTGGTGCAGAAGCCGCAGTCGGGGCAGTGCTGGTGGAGCTGGGGCTGCTGGCGGTTGAAGGCGCGCCCACAGTGGAGGCACGTGGCGAAGTGGCGTGCGCAGTAGAGGCTGTGCGTCTAGAGGTCAGCACCGTGCGTCTGTCCCACGCGGTAGGAGGCGCTGGGGATGCTTCGTCCGCAGAGCGGGCATTGTGTGAGAGGTTGTGATGAGGGTTGTGATGAGGGTTGTGATGAGGGTTGTGATGAGGGTTGTGATGAGGGTTGGGATGAGGGTTGGGATGAGGGTTGGGATGAGGGTTGGGATGACAATTGTGTTGACGGTTGAGAAGACGGCTTGTCAAGATGCAACTCCAAAACAGAGCCGTCCAAAACGTGAAGAAGAAGACCGTCAGAAAACGAACCGATTTCGGCCTAGGATGGAAGCGAGTACGTGAAGGTACAGAAAAGGGAGTTTCAATAAATAGGGCGGATTGGCAAGAATCGCGGGAAGGAGGCTGAGTGGTTTCGTAACCGCGATCGGACTCGGGTATGCCAGAATACGCAATGGCGCAGAAGGAGGCGCCGCGAAGAGAGAAGCGAGAGGAGGAAGAGGAGGAGAACTGGATGGGGATGTCTTGGGAGGGAGAGACGGAAAGAGAAAGGGAGGGCGTTTCATCGGAGAGAGTGATGAGAGAAGGAGAGACGGGAGGGGATGGCGTGGTGAGATAGTCCCACGAAATCTCAACGTCTGTATCGATGAGGGAACAGGCCCAGGAGGGCTGGAGTTGCTTGACTGTGAACGAAATGGACTGCGATTCCCAACTAGGAGTGAACATAGCGCAAAGCGCAAACGGAAGCACCACTGTTTCGTTCTCGTAGAGACAAGAGTACTTTTCCAGCAAACGATTCAGCAAAACCTGCTGAAGTCTCAATTCATCCGAGATTACCGCTTTCGTTTCCAAATGAAGTGCAGTCGCCTATACGTGATGCATTGTGATAGGTGAATACTTTCGGAATCACGATGCTGCCCACTTCAACGCAATCATCAGTTTGGATGTTCAGGTTATCCATAATCTACGATCATTATCACGAACAGGGATGGTCTACATCATCGGATACTTCAATACAGCCTTCGGGAGCGGAATACTCCAAAACGCCACATACAATCCGTTTGTCCCTTCCATCTTCATGGTGAACAGTAAGCGTGTATGTGTGATGTGTATGTGTCTGATTATCGTCTTCCAGTTCTCTGGACAGAAATGACTAGTCAATCACGCATCTCACTTTGAAATACTTCTGGGAGAACGATTCTGTCTCCATAGAGCAATGAATTCAGAATCACCTTAGCAATCATTCTTTTCTATGAATGGGATGTGAAAGTGTCGCCTTTGTAAGGAAATGAAGAGTGGGGCTAAGGGACGTACAAGGGACAGATTGGGATCTTGAGAGGGAAACTCCGTCTAGAGTGTGAGTAGTGCATTTTCATGCATTATCGTGTCTATTCATACGATAACTGATACAAAGTGATCGCAATACCTAACAATCCACTCTTCTCTGCGCAAACACCTCTATATGAACACACAGTACATATCGAAAGGGAGCAACACGGTTTGGTTTGCTTTCAAGAGAATCACAGGTGGACAATCGAATTCTCGGGTTTTGATTCCGTAACGGTTTTGCATCGTAGGAGCGGAGATCATTCACTTATGTCGCGCAGTCCATCACGCCATCTCCCACAACACAAAGCAGCACACCTTTACTTCCCACAACACATCAAGACTACTTCACCAAGACACATATTACACACAAAAGACAAAGGGCAGAAGGCGGAGACATTCCGCGGTTATTTCTCGTTTGCAGCGCGCGCGAACACTGCTCGTCTACCAACACCCATTTCTTGGCTGTGCACATTTGGGATGGCCCCATCTGAGAAGGTTGGCCGAATCGATGAGCAAGGTGAGTGCTACTGTATCGCTTCACTCCTAGAACCAGATGAGCGAGACACAAACCAGTTGGTGATAGAAAGCCACAGAAACGCGTCATTGGTGTACTGTGATGAATGCAAGGAGATTGCCATGCCCACGGAAGGATGTGCTTCGTCGTCCCTGCCACTTGAGCCCTTTTATGACCCGCAGCGTTCCTCTAGCTATGTACATCCGAAACGCGTATGTGTTTGTGGTGTTTCTAACGCACTAGTTGGAAGTGTTTGCCTTGTACTTTTGCTACCCTCTATCGAATAAACCCGCTTTGCAGACGGATGGCTACTGTACTGTTTCAAAAGACAATAGTGCCGTGGTTTCCGGGACTCCTTTAGTCCCCTTCAGAGCTGACAGACGCGTTGCTAGCGCCAATGTCACCTCCCTTTTGCCTTCTTTACCCGTTTCCGTCCCCTTTCTTCCATGCCAGAGTCGAGGTCCGTTGGGGAAGAAGACACTCGTTCTCGACTTAGACGAAACGCTTGTACACTCCTCCTTCGACCCGTCACAACCCCACCAGTTTTCCTTCCCCGTTATGTTGGATGGACGTGTGCGCCACGTGTACGTGTCCGTCCGTCCCGGAGTCGAATCCTTTCTTCAGTCCATGAGTTCTTTATACGAGATTGTCGTGTTCACCGCCAGTTTTCATCAGGTCGGAGTGCATTCCCTCCTTCATTGCGTAGTACGCCGACGCCGTGCTGAATCGTCTGGATCCACGCAATCTCATCTGTTCGCGGCTGTACCGCGAGCATTGCATTCCCTTCCGAGGACAGCTCGTGAAGGACCTTTCGTTGTTGGGTCGTTCCCTGTCTTCGGTGGTCATTGTGGACAACTGTGCGAGAAGCTTCCTGCTGCAGAAGAAGAATGGAATCGAATGTCAACCCTTTTGGGGAGACGAGAAGGACTGCGAGCTGGAGAACCTGACGCACTTTCTGCAGTATCTGGCAAAGAAATCGGTGCGTTTGAAGGGAGTGGGTGATGAGTAGGATGTTCGCAAGTATACGAATCTATGGCAAGGGACACAAGACTTGCGCAGTGTGCCCGCTTCACTTTAGGCGTGTTTTCGTTTCATGCTCCGTCTGTTTGTTTCATTATTCTTTTGTGCGGGAACCATGAGCAGCGACGATAGCGACGATATTGGATTTGAAGTGGAGGACGACGAGGAGTCCAACGATATTCAGAGTTCCCTGGGAGACGATCGTTCCGAAACGGCGACGTATCTGTCCGCAACAACGAGGCATTCCGCTACCATGAGCATGATCTCTGGAATGCCGGATACGAAAACCGTGGTCTCCGAGTCGAATCTGGGAAGAGAAGAAACTGCAAAACAATATAACAGAAACAACGTGTTGAGGCAACTGTAAGACGGAATCATGGAAGGCGTAAGAAATAGAATCGATTCGAAGGGTCTCAGTCCCATGGAGTATACGCGGAAGAAGTGCATGCTATCCTCTCGGTTTCACCCCGTAAAAGTGGAATCTGTGGGCAACGGAGGAACGCGTGATGTGTAGATTCTTGCCCAGTGCGCAAAGAAGAAGGGCATTCCCTACAAGGCGCAGCGGAAAGAGACCATCGCGATAGCAGGTATGGCGAAGCTGTATGTGCAGGACATCATCACCATGGGTAAGAGTACGATCCTGGGATCACGTGTAGCGCGCAAAATCCAGGGAGACGACAAGTCCATGCTGACCCCAGACTCCCTCCGCCAGGCGGCGCACCAATGGAAGAAGGAGAACACACGCTTCTTTCCCCACTCGCTTGTTTGTTGGAACAAACAACCCACGGCTTCTTCGCCACGAACATCACTCCGCGGAACAGCGTGGTCATCATCGACAGTCTACCCCTCACTCGCGCCTCCCTCCCTCACATATTGTCGGTGTACGGCGTGCAGATTCTCCTCTCCTCCTCCACCTCGAACCCGCACTGCACCATCGCCTTCTTCAGCTCCTCGTACGACAGCTCGATGCTCTTCCCGTACCGTTCGTCCATCTCCTCCGCACACACGTCCTCGGAGCACTACGCCTCACGCACCACCACCTCCTCCACCTGCCAGTGGTACAGCAACGGACCGAGGTTGATCCAATATCCCCCGGGTTTCAGGATCTTGTATATAAGCTCCACATACCTACACATCACCCCACCCCGTTGCACGCACTCGAACACCACGGGCGCGGTGTCCACGAAGAAGCACGTCAACACGCAGTCCCACTCGCTCTCCTGCTCGGAGTAGCTGTCCACGAACTCGCCCGCGCACATCGAGAAATCACTGCCCTCCGGTACCTTGTTGCAAGGGACCACGTCGGGGATCAGAATGGGACGGTTGTTGTCACCCGTGGCGAAGATGTTGTTCGTGCCGTCGGTCCACGGATAGAGCGTGATCTACGGAGAAGGCGGGCGCGAAGCGATTACGGACTTCTCCTCGAAGACGTGATTCAGCATGTAGTTCGACACGAGGAGCATCTGGTAGGAGAACTCGTTGCCCTGACCGCCGTAGCCGCGCTCCACCACCTCCATGAGGAGACGGCTCAGTCCCGTGCCGGGGACCAACACACGGCGATGATGCTCCGGCGTGATGGTCCCGTCCGGTTCGCGCACGATGGGAACGTACTTCTCCAGCGCCTCGAGAAGGGGTGTGTAGCACAGCTCTCTCTCCTCTCTCCCCTACGCTGAAAAAGAGGATTGGCATCAAACCTCATCGCTCCAGTCACGAATGAGCTGGTGGAGCGTGGACTTCACCTTGCTCATCTGGTAGGCCGCAGTGAGGTGGTCGCGCTTCTTCGTGGGCACGCCGAACAGATCGGTGTAATAGTTCTTCGTTTTCACCACGTTCCTACGGGAAACGGAGCGGAAAGAGGAGGTACACTAGGAAGCGAGCGTTTGTCATAATGCACTTCTTGAAGTCCTCCTGCTTTGCGTTCCACACCTCTGGGGGCAGGTATTTCTTGTACTTCTCGGGGAGAATGTCGTAGGCGTGCTGGCGGCGATTGTACTCCAGCGACATGTAGGGTGCGTAGTCCAGGAAGGAGTACTGGATCTACCCGTGAATGCGCTTCCATTTTATCACATCTCGGAAGTGTTCCATCTCCTTCTCGTCATTGCGAATATCTTCCTCCGTTCTCTTCTCCGAACCGTCGTACTCTTCCCCCGTCGTGGGTGCGGGACAGTGAGGATTCTTGCGAGAGCTCTTCTTTCCCATTCTTTGTTTGCGGATATGGGATATCCCAACAATTGCGACCGAACGTGCGTTTCAAAAGATGGGATTGACAAAAGTGGGTTATCCGACATGGCATCCTTCTTCGATCGAATCCAGTACACGGAGGAAGCACACTCGACCGAGTCGGAGTCCGAGAGTGCAGTCGATCTGTTTTCCCACCCGTCAGACGTCAATAAATGGATATCCTTTCATCTGGAGGGGGGACGAGAGTACCAAGTGAATGTAAAGGCACATGAGACGTATGATTCCTAGGTGAAGAGCCACGACTTTGATTTGTGCGGTAATTGCGCTGTCCTCCTATGAGCGGTAGGCCTGCCACAGGGTATCTTGTTTACTCCCCAAGACATCGTGACCATCCTTTCGAGCTGTCGCCAGCACATCGACTTCGTGAACAATCTGGAGACCATGCAAATCATCAGTTCACTCCAGTTGCTATCGATCATGCGTAGCGCGTAACATGGACGATCACTGCTGCAACATGATGATTGACCTCTTTGAGGAGCTGCAATTCCCCCGGCTAAAGGTCTTTTCCCTGTACGGTTGTCCAATGAAGGCGGATACCTTCATCCGTCTGTGTGACTACATTGCGACGAGCAGCCACCCTCACTTGGAGGAGCTGACTCTTGGTCGTAGAAGAGGGAAAGGGGAGTGATGGGTAGAGATGGCGATCGGCGACGATGTCTTTGTTCACACGATGGAGCAATCCAATCTATTCGGCATAACCAGTCTTCGGGTGCTCATCTTTCTCGGTAAGAGATCGCAGTGGGATTGAGCATCAGAAGTGGGAATTGGCGATGCTTCCAAAGAAACTCTCCTCCGCTATTTGACAAACCCGGAGAACAATCACTTGCATCTTCTCAGTGTGAGAGGTGGGCGTTGGAGGGGATCTTGATCCTAGGCAACTGCTTTTCGGAGGAGACAAAGGAAGAACTGAAGCGGGCGGCAGAGAAGAAGGATGGACTTTATTTCATCATTTAGTTGCTCTTTGTTGTACAACCCCGTAAATGAATGAGCCGGAGAGGGTGAAATCATACAAGTGGATCGTAAGGGGTAGAGCAACAAGGAGTGTGCGATGACACGAGAAGACCCGGATGCATCGACCTCGGATGACAGTGATATTGAAATTCAATTGCCAATCGCAGTGAAGCGGAATCATGCTGACATGCCAGCAAGCACCGAAACGGCACAGAAACGGATTGCTGCTGTTGAAAAGAAGAAAGGTGAAGAGGAACAGGAACAAAGGGAGGAGGCTGGAGGTGATGCGGAGAAAGAGGCTCTTCATAAGACCATTCGAGATCGTCTATCCAAGAAGAGTGGATACAAGCCCGATTTTTCGTGAATGGAGTGGATGGAAGTGAGGCGTAGAAAACTCCCAAAACCGCCCGAGGAGACCTTCCTCTTCTCTGATTCCCCGAAGATCAGGGCGGAACAGAAGCAGCTGATGGAGCAGACGCGATCGATTATGGATGAGCGCGTGGCGTGGAATGTGACACCGGAGGAGGCAAAGAAGGCGCAGAGAGCGACGTACAACAAGTGGGTGGTGTTATGCGGATGTGATGTAGAATGTTGGCGAGAACGATTGGCAGAAGGAAGCGGCAGCGATAGCTCGACTGTTTGTTGAACGCAACAGCAAAGCACTCATTCCTTTCCATGAGCGAAGTGAAGGTGATTCAGACGGCAAAGCCCGTCGTCCGGCGATTGCTCGTCGGCCTGGGCAATGTTGGGCACGAATTCCATCGAACGCGCCATAACGTTGGTTTCGCCGTTTGCAAGCTGTTTGTGGACGAGTACCTCCCGAAGATGGAGTCCTTTGGGCAAAACAGTGAATGGAAGATGTCCAAGTCGAACAAGTGCAACTTGTACACGACGACGTGCGCTTTCAGCCAGGAGTCTCCCCTGGGACTGGACCTCGTGGACCACGTGTCCGCTAGAGCGGCGGAGAAAACGAAGACGAATGGAGTGCCTTTTTCTACAATCAAGCTGGCCGTATCGCTGCCCACAACGTACATGAACAACAGCGGGCAGTCCGTGGCTCTCTTCGCAAAGAACAACTCCTTCCGCTTGAAGCGCCCCAACAGCAAGAACATGATGGACGAGATTCTGGTCGTTCACGACGACGTGAGCATTCCCTTCGGGGAGATCCGTTTCAGCCCGAAGGGCGGCGATGCTGGGCAGAACGGCGTGAAGTCGGTGATCAAGTGTCTGGGAACGGAGCAGTTCCCGCGTCTGCGCATCGGAATAGGGGCGCCGAAGGGAGAGGCGCCGATGAAGGCCGATGCGCAGTACGTGATTGGTCGTTGGGACTGCATCCAGCTGAAGCAGCTGCCGTACATTTTGAACTTTGCATGCGAGGGGCTGCGCGTGTATCTGCACCGCGGCGTGAATCTGGCGGCAAGTTGCTGCAACTACAAGAACTGCGAGGAGGAGTACAAGAAGCTGCATCCCGATTGCTCGTTTGACCGTTTTGAGGTGAACGACGTGGCGCTAAAGTGTTAGTTTAGTTATTCATTTGTTTGTTGCGAAGAAGTTGATGCGAAAGCTCACTCCCTAGTAGGAAACGGAGGACTGACGTGGTAATCGAGTAGTTGCAATCATTCTCCCAACACTACCTGTATTCATTGCATGAATGAAGAATCGAAGGGAGAAGACATTCACTGGCTCTGCAATCATGGACCTGTAGGAATCAGTTGTATGGAAGGGGGAATAATGCGTGTAGGGCCAAATGTGTCCCAACTGCGTAAAACTGAACAAGGGGGAGAAGGTGGAGTTGGAAATGCTGTGCCAGCACGGCCCAAACCAATAGTGGGAGTGTATGGCGCGAAGTTGATTCCTAGTTGTACAAACTGCCTCGCCACATCCGATAACAACAACGCAAAGCACATTTCGTTCGAGGACTATATCAACAACGAGAAGAAGCTGTGCCTGCATGGGCCCAAACAGCGCTGCCCGCACTGCACGCTCCCCACGCTCCCCTCCTACAAAGTGAAGAAGTACTGCTCGAACCACCCGCCCTACCCGCGCGGTCTCTGCACCACCTGCGCCCCCAAGCCATGCACATTAGCTCGTCAGGTATGCTTCTCTTCTTCCGCTCACGCACCAGAAGTACCGCCACGTGGACAACGTGCAGGTGGTCAACCGGAACTGCATGGACGCCTTCGTCCAGGAGTGGATTAACTACGGCGAGCGAACGCAGTTCATGGCGCTTCTGTTCGGTCGCTACATGCGCAAGGAGGGCGAGAACGGCGTGCGGGAGATCGCGCTGGTGTACGCGCTGTACAAGCCGAAGCAGCGCTGGGAGAACGGGAAGATCGTGTTGGAGAAGGACGCGTTGATGGACTGCGTAAACGGCGTTTCGGCTTCGTTGAACCTGCGGTGCGTGGGCATGGTGATGACGAGCGCTCCGCACGAGGATCCCATCACGTCGTTTGATGTGGACTTCATAGCGCCTCTGCAGCTGATGTACAAGGATCGCGCCGATTATGCCTCCAAGTTCGTGACGGTGATCGTGAAGCGCGACGCGAAGAAGGTGATCGAGCCCATCGCGTGCATGCTTTCCGACCAGTGCATCTGCATGTACCGCGATGGATTGCTGCTCCCGCCGAAACAGGCCGACAAGTGCAAGTCAACCACCACGGGCAAGAACAAGGAGCTGTTGTCCTCGGTCATCCGAAACGATGAGAAGATGGGCAGTCAGGAAGTGACCGAGTTCGAGCCGCTATTCTTCCTCGTGGAGTTGACGGTGACGACGGCGAAGGCCGGAAGCATTTCGCCCATCTTCAGACAGGCGTCGTTCCCCTGCGTGAATTCCGCTCAGGAAACCCGAGACACGCTTTTGAGTAGGCGAATGAGTAGTTTGTTAGGGATAGAGGAGCTGATCACGACGCTGAAGGAGGGGAGACGCGATCCGAACAAGATGCGTATGGTGCTGTCGGACTTCTATCTGCTCATCGAGCTGGCAAGCGTGATTGGGGTGGAATCGGTGGTGGACATGTGCCAGGACATTTTGAACGATCGTCCGATTTCGGCAAAGTCGATGGTGGGCGTGTGGGCTCGCACTTACCTGTAGGAGCTGCTCAGCATGATTATGGAATCCAGCTACTAAGGCTTCTCATTGTTTGTTTTTCTCATACCCGTGGGTTTGTGCCCGAGCGTATCAATGGATTCGGCAATAAAGAAGGAGTTTGACCGCTGGTGGGCTTGCGGAGAAGGAAGGAGTGATGTCGTAGTGAAGAGGACGGACTCTGCAGGTCCGACGTCGCTGGACTGCGGATGAAGTGGATCAAGGGGAAGAAACACATGATTGCGCAGTATCACCCAACATGGCAGCTTGTGGTCGGATTTGAAGGGATTCGGTAATGTGATAGAAGCGGAAGCCCTATTTTGCAAGACCGAGCATGACGGAGCCCTTCTCGCACGATGCCTTCAATTTCACCAAGGTGAAGGAGCCGGAGGTGCTGGCGAAGTACTACGTGGACAAGGGAAAGGTGTGCTTCGTGGACAAGTCCACTTCGGAGAATCCCGAGGGCGTTTCCGTTCTCTACACAATCCTGCTCAACGGTACTTTCAGTGTGATACTTTCACGTAGTGTCCCCCATTTGCAACAACCACCATCTCATCATTCCCAACCTGTCGGCGTGCTATCCCCAAATCTGGCGATACGAGCTCACCGAGGACTTACTGACCATGTGCGTCAATTCGGAGCGCGATGACTACGTTCTGTTTTTCAATTCCCTCGGTGGTTTTTCATCCGTGAACCATCTTCACGTCCCTTCACTCTTCCCTTCTCACCGCTAGTTCCAGGTCATGTACACCTCCTCCTTCTACGCCACCGCCACTTCCCAGCCCGATCCGCCATTCACCTCACGCTTCTCGCCCAACAAGCTTCCACTGGAATATGCGCGTTCCGCTGAGAGATACAGTGTGCCTCTTCCAGAGGAGGAAGACGCCTGTGTTTCGATCAGCGAGGTGCACGATTGGCTTTCGCAGACGATCAAGTTCAAGTTGGAGGGAAAGAAGTCCTACACTGCAGCGGATCGTCACGTGATGGCCGGTTTGCCTGATCAGAAGCGTGAATGGTAGAGTGCTTCAATGAGCTGATCCGTGCTTGCTACGACTTCTCGTACCCGTACGACGTGATTATGTGCAAGTGCTGCTTGGATCCGAGTGTGAAGTCTAGTCATGGCGAGGAAATGTACGTGTTCGTGCGCCGGTACCAGAAGTCGCTGGACACCATCCGCGTTAATGTCCGATTGAGTGCAGCAACTCACTCATAGCCGGCGTGCGTGGAACTCACGGGCATTGTGGTGTACCGTTCGGAGGAGGCGTTCGATCAGGCGGAGTGCGTGCTCGTATCCTAGTTGACGCATAGCGAGGAAGTACTGCTGAACCTGTGCAAGAAGGAAGTGTACTTCCCCGGGGAGACGTGGGAGGCGTTCATTAGAGCGTACATTGACCGTATGAATAACAAAGACATCTAAGCCCGTGGTTTACTTCTGTTTCTTTGATTCCTTCTTGTCCTTCGCCTTGGCTTCCTGCTCCTTCTCCCACTTGTTATACTTCAAACTAAGGTTAATGTACACGTATGTCAAGCTGTTGCTCATCCATCAACGAAAAGCACCTACGATCCAGCGCAGCACCAGCAGAACCACAGCAGGTTCGGAGTCGTGAAGGGTCCGGCGACAATCATCACGGAAATCACAACCAGGAGCCATTTCATAGGACGCTACCTCCATAAAGGAATGGAAGGTATGATTACCTTGGGCGGAAGCGCAGAGTCCACAATCTCGTTTGCCATAACAAACAGAACGATATACTACAAGATCACTCCTTGGACGAAACGGCTTCAAACCGCTTCAGCCACGGCTCCTTCTCCGCACCCCTAGGGTCCACACAATGCACCGCCCCTACCCCAGCGAGAAGTCCCAATTCGTGTTTTCCACGTACGCGGGCTTTTCCCTGCGCGTCACCGCCTCTTTTCGTGCTCACTTCACTCCTTCCATGAACGTCGACTGCTCGCCCGCCAGATCGGGAATCTCCCTCAGCAGCTCCACCAGCTTCTGCTTCCCCTCCAAGCAGTTGCTCAGCCAGCGGTGTGCCAGCGCCCGCGACGCCGACAGCCGCTGCCTGGGGTCCTTCTTCAGCACGGCGCCGACCCAGCTCACGAACGCGGACGAGGGCTTGGTGGGGTAGGTGTCGCTGTAGGAGGCGAAGGAAGGCGCGTCGCCCTGTAGCGTCCGCACGATCACCTCCATGGCGTCGAAGCGCGCCAGCGGCGGGTAGCCCTTGAACAGCTCCAGCGCCGTAATGCCCAGCGACCACATGTCCGCCTGCGCGTGAGGGAGAGAAGAGGCGGTCACGCTCGCATCGTAGGTCTGGCGGTTCATGATCTCCGGCGCCATCCAGCACGGCGTGCCGACAAAGGTATGGGCGTGAACGCGCTTGTGCGAGCCGTCCACCACGCGCGCCACGCCGAAGTCCGCCAGGCGGACGTTGCCCTCGCCGTCCACGAGGATGTTGCCCGCCTTGACGTCGCTAGGCATCAGAGGGCGGAGAAAAAGACACCGGTGGAGCAGATTGGAGTCGTGCAGGTACTGCAGGCCGAAGGCGGTCTGCTGGATGATGTAGGCGACGATCGGCTCCTAGAGGGGACGAGAGAGAGAAAGAGGAACGTCGAGTCCTTGGCCCTCCTTGATCCGCCCGGTTTTCCGGAGATACTGGAGAACGCGCAGCAGGGACCCTTTGGACATGAAGGGCGTCACGATCCACAGCGACGCGTTCACGTTGAAGCAGCAGTGGCACGACAGGACATTGTCGCTGCTGCACAGACGCATGGTGAGGACTTCCTTCCGGATGTCGTCGAGATTGATGGACGGGTTTTCGAGCTTCAGCACTTTCACAGCCACATCGCGATTATTGTCCTTGCAGTGCGCTTTGTAAACAACGGCATATGCGCCCTATAGGGTACCGTCTCTTCGTCCTTTCTACACTCCCGATCACCCCAATAAGCTGGTAGTGGGAGGCATCGGTGGGCCACTTGATCGGAGCCGCGTCCTTGGATTTTGCGTTTGTTGTCGTATCGATTTCCTCCATCGGAAGTGAAGAAGGAGCCACTTTGGATTGAAGTGAGATTCCCTCGCGTGGATCCGAATAGTGGGGGCTGTGGGCAACAAACAGCGCTAGGATACAAGCGACTAAAGGGTAATGACGTCCTGGAGTGTGGTGAGCAACTGCTGGAAGTAACCGTTGTATCTACTCGTCAGCGGAAGGACGATTCGCCACATGTTGGCATTATCCACCACGGCCACTGTGTGGATGAGATAATACGTGACCGGCCCCACTTCCGTGACGATAACATAGAGGGCAATGAGCATGATGCCAAACTAGAGGTGATCACAGAAGAGAACAGCAACATTGTTCATGGCGCTGCCCACAAAAGGCAGCACACGAAAAAGGATGCGGAGAACGAGCGCGATGATGGAGAAGGACACGATTCCCACTTCCCTTTTGTACTGCTTCCATTTGATCTCCACGCTGATCAGTGTTTGCCTACGGGTGATCAAAAGAAGGGGGTCCCACTGAAGCAGCTCCTTCAGTTGCCTCACGTAGCGCAACAACTGGATGATCACGTAGCACTCCAGCACAGAGAAGACGATGCTGTTGGAAACCACCAACGCCCTTCCAGAGAGGATGGAAAGACAGTACAGCACCATCGTGGTGATGATGTAGAGTATAACAGCCTGGAAATGAAAGAAGTGGAGAACCAATACGATGAAGGACAGGAGGAAGTGTAGCCGCATATCGATCTTGTCCTGGATGACGATAATGGCGGGATGTGTGTTTAGAGAGTGGATGCTATGGGTAACAGCAGGAGAGAAAGCCTGCCATATCATCGCATAGTGAATGAAAATGAAAAAGACAAGGGCGTTGTTACACTCGTCGATGATAAGCAGATACAGCTCGGAGTAGTGAAAAAACGGCATGAATCCGATAGCATTCCAGGCATAGTTGAAGCACGCTAATAGGAGAAAGTGGATCCCACGAACTAGCCGATTACGCGTGATATGGAAACTCACAGAGCGAAAAGAAGAAGGAAAGACGCACGAGATTCGGATATCCGACAAATTCTCCATCGGATCGCATGAGTCTGCGAATGAAGCAAACTCCTCAACGATCACTTGAAATAGCAGAGGATGCTGAAGACCAGCAGCAGGGAAAAGATGAAAACGAGGCCGAGTTCCAAGGGGTTGAATTCATCCATGCCGCGTGTTTTCTGCTGCGAAACGAATGACATGGGGGCGCACACTTTTGAATCGTCGTGGGGGATCCCCATTCTTCTGGAAGTGGTGTGGGATCCCCATTCTTCTGGAAGACGTCCTGTGGGATCCCCATTCTTCCAACTCATGATTGCACAAATAGCGACGATTTGAGCAGCCCTCCCGCCAAATAGTTTTCTCCTCAATTCGTGAGTGCTTCTGAGAGAGGAAGTCGCGAGCGTCTCTCCCCACTCTCCAGAAACGATATGTTCAGCAACCTTTACGAGAATCCCTACAGCAGCTACAACCCGTATTCCATGGCTGCGACGGCGGATGCAGCAAGTCATACTCCCACTGGAGAGGCTTCTGCGGATGCGCAGACTCCTGCTGCTGTAATCCTCGCAGGACGCGTATTCATGCGTAGCCACCCTCGACAAAGTCTGCAGTGCCGATGACGGTGCAGTTGATCAAGAGCCGGATTCAAACGAAGGATACGAGTCATTTCTTCTTCGGCAAGGAAATCCGAAATGTCGTGCAATGCGCTGTGCATGAATCGTAGATTGTGTTGGTGGGAATCGTATCCTGCGAAAAGACGTCCCAAGTGGCCAACTATCTCTTTCACGACGGGACCGGATCGATCAAGTGCAAGCTCTACATTGGCGAAAGCAACCAGGAAATGGCTGCGATGTGAGCGCTTTGGGCGATTGCGAGCGTAGAACGAACTGCTACGCGCGGATCATCGGCAACATCAGCTACATCAACGGCACGTACTCCGTGAATGTGCACCACATCGAGCGAGTGGTCGACTTGAATTGTGTCATGACGCATTTACTCAACGCGATCGCGTCCTTCGTGTACTATAAGCGCAGAGATGTCAGCGCCGCTGCGACGAACGAGATTCCTCCCACCCCGAGTGACATCTCCTCCACGGTGGAGATGATGGTCACGCAGGCGCTGCGCACCCTGTTGGCATCGACACCGAGCGGAGCCTCGCTAGAGGCCATCGTGTCTTCACTGTCCCCCTATGGATTAAGCAGGGAGCAGGTCCAGTGGGCGACGAGAAGGAGAGTGAGGCGTAGAGGCGCACTGAGCGATATGGAGAGGGATATGAAGGTGTACTGCGCCGATGTAAATACGTACGTTCTCAATACGTAATCTTCCAGTTTCCATTCTTCTGTTTCGTGTGTTTGTTCAACAGGGTTGGGGATTGATTTGACTGAAACGCCTTTTCAAGCCATTCACTTTTCCGATAGTTTTGGGATGAACAATCGTCTTCGAGCCCAGAAGCGTTTGATGAAGGATTACGAGGAGATTATGAACGATCCCCCCTACGTAAATGGGTCGCGAGGGGTGATCATATTCTAGGGGATCAGCGCATCACCATCGAATATGGAAGATTTGTTCACGTGGGATGCGATGATATCGGGCCCGGATGATTCACCGTGGGAGGGTTTTCTCTCACGCAGCACCATTATGCGTAGGAGGCATGTTTGCTCTGCAGCTTCGCTTTCCCGATGATTATCCCTCGGTTCCTCCCGTGGTGCGGTTCACCACGCCCATTTTCCACCCCAACGGCAGGATCCAGCGTTTCGTCATAACGATTAGTTTTTGTGGATGGAATGATTTGTCTTGATATAATAAAGGAAAAATGGTCCCCCATTAACACAGTGAGTATGGTTCTGACTTCGATTCAGGTGCCCCTTCCTCCCTCCCGTCATCGCTAGAGTCTGCTGAACGATCCGAACCCAAACAGTCCCGCGAATCCCGATGCAGCCAGCGTATTTCCAACGTCTTCCGCTAACGATTAGCTGTACGTGAACGACAACAAAGCGTACAGGAAGAAGGTGCGAGAATACGCAGAGAAGTCTCTGCAATAGTCCTGTTTGTAACAAACACTCCAGTTCTTTCTTCTCCGCTTCGTCTCCTCCTCCGGCACTTCATCTAAAGGACTGCGCTTCCTGTCAAACGAGTTGCCCTTCCGCAGCATCTCTACGCCTCACACACCTCCCCCTCGCCCACCCAGCAGCTTCGGGTTGCTGGTGATGTACGACCCGCCGTATGTCACGCCCGAAATCGGAGTCTTCAGCAGCGTCTCCAGCTCCTTCTTCATTCCCTAGTCCTCACACCTTCTCCTTCGCCCCACGCGAATCTTCTTCCTCTCCGCGTTCGTCAGCGTCACCTCCTTCGCCTCGTCGGCCTCCGCCTCGTTCAGGTCCGCCTCGCTCGCCGTCTTCTTCAGCCACACCTCCTCGCGGTCGTTCTTCTTCCCCTGGTTCACCACCTCACTGATCTTCCGCGCAAGACTCACGCACTGCTTGATCTGCGGCTGCACGCTCAGGCCCAGCGGGAACCCGGGGAACCCGCTCTTCTGGCCCACCGCCGTCGCGATCGTGTGATACAGGCCCTTCTCCTGCGCGCTCACCAGCGACAGCGACAGGCCGCGCGACCCGCCGCGCGCCGTGCGCCCGCTGCGGTGGACGAAAATCGTGGGGGTTGGGGGGAGATGATAGTTGATGACGGTCTCGATGTTGGGCAGGTCCAGACCGCGGGCGGCGACGTCGGTGGCAAGCAGCATGGCGTTGGGCTGCTTCTGGAAGGTGTTGAGGTGCTTGATGCGCTGCTTCTGCTGCATGCCCGAATAGATGCGGAATACGGGAATGCCCAGATTCGAGAGGATATCGTACACTCGCTTGATCACGTCTATTCTTCACTTCACTCTTCTAGCATGACGAATCGAGTTGAAGAACACCAGAATATGCCCCGAATACTGCTTTCCGAAATAGAACAAAAACTCCTCCTTCTCACGATCTCCCGCCAACTGCACCGCGCGCAGCGCCAGACCCTGCGGCAGCAGACTCGTCTCTTTTCCCTCCTTCTCCTTCACATCGCTCGTCGCCACAATCTCCGGATTCCCGCGGGAGGACAGCTGCGACATGTACTTGCGGATCTGGTTCGGAATCGGCGAGTTTTCCGCCAGGTTCATGGTGGCCGAGTAGAAGAAAACTTGGGGCCGCAACGCTAGAATGAAACGCCCTCTCCAACACCCACTCTTGTCCTTGGAGGGAATGATCGCTTGCGCCAGCGTGGCGATAATCGAGCCGATTTCGGGATAGGCGCCGGGCGTGATCTGCGCTTCACTCTCTCCTCACAGCGCCACCAGCTTGTCGGCCTCGTCCGCCACGACGAACCGCAGCGCATTGAAGGCGTCGAGCGGAATGGCGTGCTCCTCCATGAAGTACCAGATGCTATGGCTCATCACACCTCACCACACCCACCGGCCCGGCGTGCCCACGATCACCTCGGGGTGCTGGCCCAGCAGGCGCTGCTGCTTCGGGATGGCCAGTCCGCCCACCAGACTGGCGATCCTGCGGCTCACTCACGCCTCCTCCACTCACTTCACTCCACTGCCCTCGCACAGCCGCGTCAGCACGCGCAGCGTCTGCAGCGCCAGCTCGCGCGTCGGCGAAATCACCACCGCGCGCACCCGCCATTTCGCGTCCTCCCCCGCGGGACGCTTCAGCAGCCAGTCCACCAGCGGCACGCAGAACGCCAGCGTCTTACCGCTGCCAGTGGGCGCCGCGCCGAGCACGTCCTTCCCGCGGCAAGCCGCGTCGACGCCCTTCTCCTGGATGACGGTGGGCTTGTCGCAGTGCAGGGAGGCGAGGTTGGCGAGCAAGGTGGGATGGAGGGAAAAGTCCGACCACGCCTTGGTGCCGTAGAGGAGAGTGGCTTGCTCGGTGCCGGAAATCGAGGCGATTTCGTTGCGGAGCTCTTCCTGCTTCTTCTGGCTCCTGAGGGTGAGATAGAGGGAGATTGCGCACTTGCTCTCCTTCTGGGACGCGGGGGTGCTCGACTGCTTCCGCGACTTCTTGTGCCTAGGAGTGAGCTTTCAGAGGCGAACGGACGCTGATGTCTTGACATGTCCCAGCACTTCCTTCTTTCCGCTCAGATTCTTCTTGCAGAATGTGCACACGTAGGAGCCGTCTTCCTGAGACTCGATTCCGTTGGAAGAGAGGAGAGAAGGCTTCAATACAATGTCCCCCTCCTCCTTCGATTTCGGTTCTTCCTCCGTCTTTGACGGCTCTTCCTTCACAGAGGGTTGCTCCTCTTCCTCGCTGTCGTTCAGCAACGCATCATCCTCGGCAGAACCATTGCTCTCCTCCTTCTCCACTTCGGCGTGCCTACGGGTAATCACCAGCGCATTCTACTACTCTCGCTTTCCGTTGCGCTTCTCCAAGTCCTCCAGAGAGCCTAACTACTTATTCCCCCCACTGTCATCAACCGTGGAACACTTCCAAACCCATGAAACCCTCAAAGTGATCGTCTCCGAAAACATCCGCATTAGGAACGGCATCCTCCCAGCCATCCTCCTCCTCCTTCAGTTCGTTCAGTTCGGGGTAGAATTTCAGTTCCTCTCTACGTCGTTAGCACCCTGCGCGAATCTCCATACTCCGTGGGGGCAGTGTCTTCGTCCTTCCTTCTCACGATTCCACCCTGTTTTGCTCGCTTTCCCATGGGTTTCTTTCACAAAACAACACAATAGTGAATCGTGTCCAACAAACAGGGCATATGTCAATTCTCCGTAGATGAATACCTTATTCAGCCTCGGCCTCGACCTTCGCCACAGCAGCGCTACGAATGAAATCGAGATGGAAGGACTACGCTCCGTTAATCACGCGGATGGACAGCTCGTCAGCACGCTTGAGGATCTCCACTCTCTTCTTGGAAGACACTCCGTGGGCGATCTCGGCACAGTAGGTGTTGTTGTGCATCATGAGAAGCTCCAGGTCCTTGACGTTGCTCACGGTGAACTTGTAGAGTCCGTTGGGGAGCATGTACTTGGTGCGGGCGTCAGAGCCGTAACCAATGTTGGGCATCAGGGTGGCACCACGGAAGCGGCGTCTGCAGCGACCATCAATACCCTTGGGCTTTCTCCAGTGCTGCTACGGTATTAGATCCCACCACGAACTGCTCTTCACGTACATTCATTCTCTTGAATTTATCAGCCTGGAAACGGGGGAAGGAGGTAGTTCTCTTCTTAACAATCTTCACCTTGCGAGCAGGGGACATGATAACCTACGTACGCGTTAAACGACCACGTTCCAACCGACCCCGCCCCAAACGGGGCAATCGCATCCCAGAGACAAGACCAATACAGTACTTTATTAATCAGAGAGATTGACAATAAATCTGTGGAGAGCCATCACGCTCCACATTTCGGTGAAGGCGTTTCTTTGTCCTTTAACCGCGGTTCTCCTTCTATTCTGCGTTACTATGCGAGGAAGAAGCAAATAGGGTTTTCATCGAAAGAAAAGTGCATAATTCCAGAAGTGGACATGATTGGGCGGGTTTGGTCGTGGATGGGATCATCACTGTCGATGTCCTTAATTCTTTATTCCTTGGTTTTATTAGTGGATTGTCTACAGATAGAATGATAATGAACAGTATCGAGTTGTCAAGACCCAATACCCACCCATCCTATTGCATATAGATTCCCCCATTTATGGATGAATTAGATACACACTTCCCGTCCATTCAGTGTTCATTTCGTGGATCTTCCCTCAAGCGTGTTCTATTGCGGTTTGCACATTCTAGCAATAGTATTCGTTGTGAACAACACGATTGGAACCCAATGAGCGAGAGTGACCCAAAAGACAAACAAAACACAAATTTGGTAAGCACGTCTCCTCTGCATGTTTGGTAGATGCCCTATTGCGACATCAACGAGAAGATCATCGCGCGACTGGTAAAGCGGAATTCTGGAATCAGCATTCTGGTAGGCAAATGGGAGGAAAAGCAGTGAGGGAGTAGGACGTTCGCAACTTCATCCTCTGGCTGTTCTCGCTGGATGCAGTGCCTCCGACCTGGATTTTTGTGGGAAACAAACCGCAACTTAACAATGTGACGTTGTTCATTGCAAATGAGGAGGACGTGAGTATTGCGCTTTCTCTCCTCTTCACACTCAGCCGATTTGGATGAGGTGTTGTCCCAAAAGACGCTCGTGCACTCCATTCCCGTTCGCAAGACCCCTCTCCCCTCCCTCTGGGATCAGTACTTGCTCTACGGCATCCAGCGGCAGAAGCGCAGCCACGACGAGATGGCGAAAGCGTCGCAGGACGAGCCGCACGCCTCCTACCTCTCCCTGTGCCTCACAGAGGAGGAGCTGGAGAACAACAACTACATGGTGATCAAATCAGCAGGTGGCGTTTGAAGTGTCGAATCACCGTCAGACCACCGCCGCCAGCTGGAGGCCGAGGGCTTTCGCGTCATCGATTTCCCGCGGGAAGCCTACCCCACAGGCTCGGAGGAGGCGTCGTGAGCACGCCGTCACAGCGTCAGGTGTAGGTGCCTAATCGCGCTGGACTGCGAGATGGTGGAGACGAAAGGCGGGCGCGACGAGCTGGCGCGCGTCAGCGTGGTGTCTCGCGAGACAGTGCTGTATGACGCGTACGTGCTGCCGGAGGGCGAGGTGACGGACTACCGCACCCCGTACTCGGGCATCACAGCGGACATTCTGAAGGAGTGCTCGAACCGTGCGGGCGTGTGGGTGACATGAAGGATAGACTTCGCGCAGGTGCAGGAGGAAGTGGTGCGGCTGCTCTCCGCACGACCCAGCATTCTCGTGGGCCACTCGCTGGGTGGGAGCTGCCCTGTGGGCTGATGCGAAGAGAATGATCTGAGTGTGCTGAAGATCGTGCACACGCGCGTCATCGACACGGCCGTGCGTTTCGTTCACCCGACCGCCGGTTTCAAACACGCGCTTCGCTATCTCACGAGCAATTACCTGGCGCGCAGCATTCAGACCAAGAACGGCGGGCACGACTCCGTGGAGGACGCCCGCGCTGCGCTGGACCTGGCGATGGTGTTCGCGCAGGGGGGAGAGGCGTTTCGGAGGAGTTTCGAGGAGGCGAAGCCGTATGCGAGTCGAAGGAACTGCTTGCTGGGGCAGATTGCGCAGACTAACCCGAAGGCGCGGATCGTGTGTTTGGGCTGGAATGATTACGTGATGAGTGTGAGCCAGAGCAGTCGCGTGGGGGACATGATGATGATGAACTCCTACCAGAGTGGAGTCAACAAGCTGAAGGCCATCGCTCGCTCGCCCAACCCCGCCAAATTCGTGTATGTGCACGGAGTGGAGTACCACTTCGCGGAGATCAACTCGGGGAAGGAGAAGAAGGAGAGGAAGGAGAATACCTTGAGTTTGGAAGAGCTGCTCACGTCGTATGACGCCAGCTTTTCGAACAGTCTTCTGTGCGTTCTGCTGATGAAGAAGTCCTTTAGCGAAGATGCCGTTGCGGGTCAGTTACTCGTTCACATGCATTCCGACCACGCGTAGCCTCCATTGTTTCTTGGACACTGTCTATTCTTTGTGGAGAACAGAAGATATAAGTAAGGAACGGTGGGAATGGAGGATGACAATACCGTCCAGTGGTTCTTGCGTATCAAGAATGACTGTGAAGGATATTTCCGGCTTGATTGCTCCCACTTCCTCGCTTTTTGCTTTTTGAACACCGCGCTTCGGAAACAATTCACGAGATCTATCGAGTCGACAGAAAGTTCCCTTCGAGTAGGACGCAGAGGGCTCGTTTCCTAACCCGCAGAAAAATGAATAGTTCAAAGAGACAAGCGTGCTCTTCTCCGGATGTGGACCTGAAACCCATTTTAATAATGAATGATAGCGGGGGAAGAGCCGAATCTCCGCTGATACGCACGGATAATGACGCGGATGATGATCCAATTCCCATTCTCCCCTCCCCTGGATTCAACGTCACAGAGAATCAGATAGCTCAGGGCCGAGAGGCGATTTCAAAACAGAAGAGCTACCCGGCTTCCGGAGTAAATGTATCCGTGAAAGAAACGGATAGTGAAGGCAATTCGATGGGCGTGTTGTACCAGAGCACCATTGGCAGCATCAATGGGGACCAAAAGGACAATCGTCGTAACGGTGACTTTTTCTTCCCATTTTTATTGCGTAGAGCTTGGGTCGCGCCTGAACAGTCCTCTCATCAGCGGCATGAATGCGGACACTTCCGGTCTATGTACACTCGTTTTCTTTCCGTGAGTACTAGCGATGGATATGCCGTTTCTGGACCCCGGCCACGGCGTGTTCAGTTTATCCGCCGTACGCTCTAACAACGCCCATCACGTGTAGCCTCTGAACCAGGGCTCCATGTCCCCCGCGCTGCAGCGCGAGCGCAGCAACAGCAAATCGCACTTGATCGGCAATCTCACCGACCAGTCCTTCACGCCCTTCTCGGGCAGCCTGCTGAACCTGGCCCCCTCCTCCAGCACGCCGATCCTCCACCACCTCATGCAGCCCGTCTCGCAGCCCTTCGCGCCCAGCCCGCTGTCCTCCTTCCTTTCGCCCATTCTCCCGCCGTAACGCCCGTCTGTTCGCCTCACGCCAGAGAGAAAGAGAAGCCAGCGCCGCAGCCCTCGCTCCAGGAGCGCGTGCCGACTTACATTCGCGACACGATTCTCCAGCACCGCGTGAAGCCCTCGTGGTACAGCCAACTGGCCGCCGCCTCCGCCGTGCGCGTGCCCGTGCTAACGCCTGAGGTGTTGGAGAAGGAGGTGGAGCTGGGTGGCTATGCAAGCCTCGCCTGACGTGTAGACAAGGTGATGAACGAGGTGTGCTTAATTCGCGGCGTGTTCGACGGCTGCACGATCCCTCTGGAGCAGCTGTCGATCGGCACCTTCCGCCAGCTGCTGGGCGACTTCTACGACGGGTCGATCCAAGTGGTGGTGGGTGGTCCCCCGTTTTATGGGTAGGTGGATGGCAGTCGGTTCAAGTGCGGACTGAGTGTGTGTGACACACTGGTGGAGGTGGGTGCGTGTAAGCAGGATGAGGCGCAGAGCAAGACCTGGCCCGTGACGGTGATCCTGGACTCCTTCGCCACCAACAGTCTGTCCGAGTACTCCCACGGGCGTTTCATCGACCAGCTGGACTGGGAGAAGGACCTGCTGCGCTTCGAGAAGTCCGAGGGCTTCAAGAGCCGCACCTCCACCCTCATCGTTGGCCCTGGCCCGTCCTCTCACCATCAGACGCCCAAGTCGATTCTCTTCATGACGCCCGGCTCCGTCTACGACGGGCGGATCATGTACTCCATCGACAACAACCTGCTGTTCGTGCACCGCGGCAGCGTGCGCGTCTTCTACTTCTCCGCCAGCAGCAAGATCGCCAGCGACAGCCAGCAGACCTGCTCCTCCGTCCTGGCTAGCATGACGCTGATCTTCTGTGTGGCGGTGGAGGCGGGCCACCACCTGCTCGTGCCCTCCGGGCGACTGTTCATCGTGCAGGCGGCTACGGACGCCACGGTGGTGATCACGCGGTTCCTGTGCGGGCACACCATGAAGAAGCAAATCACCTCCTACCGGATGTTCTACAACGAGAACGTGCGGTTGTCGGCAGGGAGTCATGATTAGTATGACGAGGGCTACAAGTGGCGGTTTTGGAAGATCAACTGGCTGGCGGCATTTCGCTATCTGCGCGCGCTGCGCAGCCGCGCGGGCGTGCCGAACGAGCCGGTGTGTCTGACGGAGGGCGCGCTGACGGCGGCGCAGCAGGCGAGCATCCCGTTCCTGATCGTGGCGCTGAAGATCCTGCACGAGATCTACGGGTCGGGCCACAACGAGCTGCAGCAGTTCGAGGCGCTGGTGGCGGAGCGCGCGGGGTGCCTGGGCCCGCTGGACCTGCTGATGGAGCTGGCGACGCGGTGCCGCGGGAACGTGTGGAACGCGGGGAGTCACCATCTGTCACACCCGGGTGGGCGAGGCGTGGGGAGGTGAGGCGCAGAGAACATGTCGAGTGGGAGCGAAGACACGCTGGCGGTGATGGACATCAGCCCGTACCCCGACAGCATGGACAGCAACGAGGGCGTCTTCGCCGACGCGCCGCTCCGCTCCGTCGGCAGTGGGGAGGGGTCCGGGCTTCCGCTGAGTCCCGTGCGGGCTGTCAATGCTGCGAGTGCTGTGAGTTCGCTGCATGGTGTGAATGCATCCGGTGGTGTGAATGGTGTGAGTGGTGTGAATGGTGTGAATGGTGTGAGTGACACTGGAAAGAAGCAGCCTCTGCAGAAGGCACAGGAGCAAGAGGAGGACCCCGAGGAGGAGTGGGAGTTCCGGTGCGTGTGCGGAATTCAGGGGCACAACTACGACGACGGCCTGCCGATGGTGCAGTGCTGCGAGTGCAACTGCTGGTCGCACACGGCGTGCGTGAAGTACCGCGTGGGGTCGATGGACGAGTTTGTGTGTCGGTGGTGCAAGGAGAGGAAAAAGAAGAATCCGGGCATGAAGTGGGCATTACGCGCAGGGATAAAGGGTAGGATTATCATAAAGAACGGGAAGATATCGTAGTCGCGCCCGATTCCTCGTTTAGTGTACCCTTTTCTTTAGCGGAGTGTTTGTTACTATTCCCTTCTCCTTTCCCCGGATCCATGGAGTCGGACTCACAGCAGTCGGAGAAGGCATTTTCCATTCCCGCATCTATCGATACACGTGAGGGCCAGTGAATCCCCTACTATCGTAGACAACGCAATTCTGGTGAACGAAGAGGAGAACCCGGATGTTGTACGAATCAAGAACACCATGGCGAGTATGGGAATCACGTCCTACGAAGATAATGTGATTCCCATGCTTCTCGAGTTTTGCGATGGTAATAGTGTAATAATACGAGTAACTGCTAGAATACAAGCGCAGACTTGTGGCAGAATCGAAGACATATGCGGAGGTGTGCGGACAACGCCAGATCGGCATCCCCCACGTGATCGAGGCATCCACCTCATTGAACCGTCGCTACTTCTCCTCGGTTCGGAAGGTGTCCGACTTCTCGTTTCGTTACCTGTAGTATCCGAACGAGGCGCAGAAGGTGAACACGGCGCACCTGAAAAAGGACGGCGAGGGCGTGGTGCTTCCTCATCAGTCCAACCTTATGTCCGGCACAGAGTACACTCTGCCAGCCACCGATCACTAGTATTGTAGCAGTATTTGCTGCTGTTTGTTCCCTCACAGTATGATGGGCTTTTCGCTCCAAACTGCGTTGCTTGCTTCATTCCAGCTTAGTAAACCCAACACCGCGTCTCTCCTTTCGTTTCCCTCCTTTGAATCATTCGGGACAGTTTTCTCCTAGTCCGTCCCGATTGTTCCCTTGCCTTTGTGGTTGTTGGTTTTTCACTTTCCCCACACTAGCAGATTCATTCATGGGTCGTGTTATTAGAGGTACGTTTGTGGATGCAGTGGGAGCGAGGAGGAACGATTTGCTGTTGTCGTTGGCATGAACGGTTCTCACCGAGCGTGTAGGTCAGAGAAAGGGTGCTAAGGGCGCTGTGTTCCAGGCCCACACCCATCTTCGCAAGGGTGTTCCCCAGTTCCGTGCCCTGGACTACTCCGAGCGCGAGGGATACATTAAGGGCGTGGTGAGAGAGATTGTGCACGATTCCGGTCGTGGCGCTCCTCTCGCTCGTGTCTCCTTCAGAAACCCGTAATTCCCTTCTTTGGTTTTCTTATGCGTGTAGGTACCACTACCAGGTGGACAAGGAGCTGTTCCTCGCTGCGGAGGGTATGTACACTGGTCAGAGCGTGTATTGCGGCAAGAAGGCCGAGATCAGCGTGGGCAACGTGATTCCCCTGCGTGAGATGCCCGAAGGTACCGTGATCTGCAACGTGGAGCAGAAGGTGGGCGACCGCGGTTCCCTGGCTCGCTGCTCGGGCGATTACGCGACGGTGATCGGTCACTCCGATGACCACAGCATGACGTTCATCCGCCTGCCCTCCGGCATCAAGAAGACGGTGCAGTCCTCGTGCCGTGCCATGGTGGGCATCATCGCCGGTGGAGGCCGCATGGACAAGCCGATGCTGAAGGCGGGTCGTGCGTACCACAAGTACCACGTGAAGCGCAACGAGTGGCCGAAGGTGCGTGGCGTGTGCATGAACCCTGTGGACCATCCCCACGGTGGTGGTAACCACCAGCACATTGGTAAGCCCTCTACGCGCGGCAGAGGCACTTGCCCCGGTAAGAAGGTGGGTCTCATCGCTGCTCGCCGCACGGGTCGTATCCGCGGTCGTGTGGAGCCCTAAGTCGCTGGGAATTCTAACAATTCAGTGTGGAGTTGTGGTCTGTTTGTTTGTACATGCCTCGGATGCGAATCAATGCCGGATCAGTCGCCGCAAATGGAAGGGAAAGTGGTTCGCCAACCAGATCCCGCGCACAGTTATGGTTGAGTTCCACCGTGCATCCACGTATTCAAAATTTCCTTATTTCTGGAGATCAGCTATGCTTGATAAGAGTGAACTCTGGGCTTCGATCGTGATTGTCTGCAGTGGACTTCTCGGTCTCATTTTCGCGCTCATTCAGAGATGCAAGGTTGCCAAGGTTGTGTAGAGGGCTCTGGCGTCCACGTGATGCGTAGGGTGAAGCACATTCCCGAGTCTGGCGATAGCAAGGAGGGTCTGGTCGAGGCGGAGGGTGGTTCTGCCACCTACGACGAGGCCATCACGGAGCGCCTGAACAAGATCCAGGGATACATTTCCGACGGTGCCAAGGCCTTCCTGTGGGCTGAGTACAAGATCCTGTTCGTCTTCATTGTCATCTTCGGTATCGTGATCTTCTGCTTCATTGGCCTGCCCAAGACCTGCGGCATCCCCGAGCCCGTCTTCAACGGCACGAATTGCAGCAAGGATACGCCTCTGGACGGCTGCGAGTGGATCATCAAGGATCCCGGCTCCTGCATTTCCAACGGTCTTCTTACCAGCATTGCCTTCGTGGTCGGTGGCCTCACCTCCATCCTCTGCGGCTACATCGGTATGACCATTGCCGTGTACTCCAACGCCCGTACCGCCACCATGTGCCAGGTCTCCTGGACGGACGGTTTCAACACCGCCTTCCGCGCGGGTAGCGTCATGGGCTTCTGCCTGACCTCCTTCGGTCTTCTGATTCTGTACGCCTCCATCTACGTCTTCCGCTTCTTCATGCCTTGGGACAAGGACAACACCCACACCTCCGAGATCCTGTTCGAGTGCATCACCGGTTACGGTCTGGGCGGCTCCTCCATCGCTCTGTTCGGCAGAGTGGGCGGCGGTATCTACACCAAGGCTGCCGATGTCGGCGCGGATCTGGTCGGCAAGGTGGAGGCCGGCATTCCCGAGGATGATCCTCGCAACCCTGCCGTCATTGCCGATAACGTCGGTGATAACGTCGGTGATGTGGCCGGTATGGGCGCCGATCTGTTCGGCTCCTTCGCCGAGTCTTCTTGCGCCGCTCTGGTGGTCGCCTCCGTGTCCAAGGAGCTGAACTCGGAGTGGGGCTACATGATGTTCCCTCTGCTGGTGTCCGCCGGCGGTATCGTGTCCTCCTTCCTGACCTCCTTCTTCGCCACCTCCATCCCCGGACTGCAGGTGACGGAGGAGCGCCACGTGGAGCGCAACCTGTCGATCCAGCTGTACGTGTCGACCATCATGTCCACCATCGCCATCGCCATCATCACCGAGTTCTTCCTCCCCGAGAAGTTCTGCGTCATGATCAGCGAGGTCGCCAAGGACGGCACCTGGTGCAGAATGACCTCCTCCAAGTGGCTGGGCTTCATCTGCGTGGCCTGCGGTCTGTGGTCCGGTCTGCTGATCGGCAAGATCACCGACTACATGACCTCCTACAACTACAAGCCCGTGAAGGAGGTGTCCAAGTCCTGCGAGACCGGCGCCGCCACCAACATCATCTTCGGTCTGGCGCTCGGCTACAAGTCCGTGGTCGTGCCCATCTTCGCGCTGGCGACCACCATCTTCGTCAGCTTCTACTTCGCCAACATGTACGGTGTGGCGCTCGCCGCGCTGGGCATGCTGTCCACGCTGTCCACCTCCCTGACCATCGACGCCTACGGCCCCATCACCGATAACGCCGGAGGTATTGCCGAGATGACGGGTCTCTCCGCCGCCGTGCGTGTGAAGACCGACGCTCTGGACGCCGCCGGTAACACCACCGCCGCCATCGGCAAGGGCTTCGCCATCGGCTCGGCCGCCCTCGTGTCGCTCGCCCTGTTCGGCGCCTTCGTGACCCGCAGCCACATCAGCGGCGTGGACCTGCTGGAGCCCATCACGTTCGCCGGTCTGGTGGTCGGCGCCATGCTGCCCTACTGGTTCTCCGCCATGACGATGAAGTCCGTGGGCAAGGCCGCGTCCTCCATGGTCGAGGAGGTGCGTCTGCAGTTCAGAGAGCACCCCGGCATCATGGCCAACACCGAGGAGCCCGACTACAAGCGCTGCGTCGCCATCTCCACCAAGGCCTCTCTGTACGAGATGATCAAGCCCGGCGTGCTGGTGATGCTGACGCCCATCATCGTCGGTTTCTTCGTGGGTCCCGAGGCCCTGACGGGCGTGCTCGCCGGTGGTCTGGTGTCCGGTGTGCAGATGGCCATCTCCGCCTCCAACACGGGTGGTGCCTGGGATAACGCCAAGAAGTACATTGAGAAGGGCAACTTCGGTGGCAAGGGATCGAGCGCCCACAAGGCCGGTGTCGTCGGCGACACGGTCGGTGATCCTCTCAAGGATACCTCGGGTCCTTCCCTCAACATTCTCATGAAGCTGATGGCTATCGTGTCCCTTGTCTTCGCGCCTTCTTTCAACCTCCTCAATCACAGCATCTGGAAGCGCCATCTGTAGACGTAGCCTTTTTCGTCTGTTTGTTGATAACGCGCTTTTTGTGTCAGCCAATCAGATGGCTCGGCTCATGTGACTCGGCGCTCCACCAAATCATCTTCTGGAACCGTTCGGGTCGCGCGAGCGGAATGAACCACGTCATCCCCATTCAGTCGCGGAAGAAAAAGCGGATTCAGTGTGAGGAGCCGGCCGATCCGCTGCCTGCCATGGCCGCTTCCACCGTATCCTCATTGGGACGGAGTAACCAGTAGGCCAGCATCCTCCAGGCGGGATGCAGTGTATGCTGCGCAGTGCAGTGTGAATGCCTAGACAATCGAGAACGTCCTGCTCGAAGCGAAGCGGGAGGCGCAGGAGTGAGCTGTGTGCGGTTGGTGTTCTGTAGAAAGGAGCAGAGGGAGCCGCCGCTCTCCATGGAGTACATCCAGAAGGCGCTGGAGGATCACAATCGGCGCCTCAACTACTGCGAGCACTGCCAAGACGACCTCAGACAGCAGTTTGCCGATCTGGTGGAGTCGTCGTTGTGTAATCACCCGTAGAGCCAGCTCGTGAACTCCTCCCTTCTCTCGGGCACGTCGTCGAATCCTATTTCGCGCATCAGCAGCGTGCGGCAGACATCCTCCTCGCTCACCCAGGAGGATGGACTCGGCAATCCGCCCCTGTTCAACGACGACTCCCTGCCGCCAATGCAGCACACGCCCGTGCAGGCGGGCCATGTGGGACGGTGGTCTGCGACGATGGTGGACGAATTGGTGAGGGCGGTGGTGACGAGTCTTCGAGTGTGGGTGCGCGAGAAGGAGCAAATGCTGATGCTGAAACGGCTGCTGGCTCGATCGCGCTGCATCGATGGGGAGAAAAGCGACCGCTGGTACCAACGGGAGATTGACGTACTGGAGGTGGGCGTGGCTTGTGGGAATGACCAAAGGAATTCGACAAATGTGAGCTGAACTCGATTCAAAAGGATCTGAGGGACATTCGGGAGTTAAGCAAGATGAAGTCTTCGAGCAGTACATCATCCTTCGTGGAGCCGATTTCGGAACAGAAGGTGAATATGGAGGAAAGAAATGAGGGACAGAAGGAGAGCGTGCTACAGATGGGAACGCTGCGGAGTTTCTCTCCCATTTCGCAAACGGAGGACGGAACGGACCTGATGGAGGACGATGGGGAAACAGACCAGCCCGAAGAAAGTCTGAACATCGCCCTGTATGAAACGCTGATTGAGCACGAGGAGGAGATCGTCAATGCACTCACCGAAGACGCCTTCCGCTCGTCATCTACTCTGCAGGACGAACTCACGAAGGCCATCAAGAAGCAGCAACTCTTCCCTGTAGAGGATCTGGACATGATCGCGGCTTCCTTCCTGGCCGACATGATTGCATTCCATTCGGCTATCTGATTATGCGTAGGAAACACACAAAGCGGAGATTGTCCTCGAAGAGAATGGAAAAAGAGCTATTCGCCTCCCCAAACTCAACGTCTCCTCCCTTTTACCTCTCTTCACACGTAGGAACTAATAAAGAATGAATTGGAATCACGAAAGGCAGTCCACACGGAGAAGAGGGAGTACAGCGCAAAGCACGACGATCCGATGGCATACAACACAGCCGTGTCCGTTATCATGGCGGAGCGGAACATCGATGGCCTTGCCGAGGAGTACTCCGCTGAAATCGCCTCCTCCATCACCGCGTTCGTTGATTCCCTGTCCAGGGACGTTCTCGATAACATAATCGCCTCGACGGTTATGTGATCCCCAACTATCGTGTTTGTGATACAGCCACCCGAATCAAAACCACTTGAATCAAAACAAACAACTACTTGAGTCAAAATAAACAACCGCAAACTACCCAATCTCACCTAAACCTTCACAGCCTTCGTCTTCTTTGGCTCCACCTTCTTCACCGTCTTCTTCGCAGCCTTGCCCTTCACGCCGCCGGTAGCCTTGGCCGAGCGCGTCCCTCTCACGATCAAAAACACGACCACGGCAATGATGACAATCACCACCACCACGATCAGCACGATCACCATCACGGGCATGCAGAAGCCCGTGGCTCTCTGCCACTCGCCGTCCTTGGCGCCCAGCACGCACGCTCTCTTCTGCGTACCCACGTAGCTGCCCTGCAGCGCGCACTGGTACACCGCCGTCTCGCCCACCACCGTGCGGTCGAACACGCCCTCGGGCGCACACTCGCCCTTGCGCACGCCGATGTTGATCGCCACGAACGTCTCGCCCTTCGCGTTTCTGGCGCGCACCGTGTATCCCTGCGAGGTCAGCACCGTCGTCGGCATGCCGGTGATCTCGCCGGTCGTGGGGTTGATGCTCAGACCGGCGGGCAGCGGCGTGCTCTCCTGCATGTAGAACTCCTCGACGATGTTTCGGTAGGTCGGCAGTCCGCTGCTCACCTGCGTGTTCAGCACGAACTCCATGTTGGTGTTCGCGTACTGCAGTCTCGCGGGCAGCTTGTACTCGCACTTGTCGTTCTTCACGTCGCCCAGCTGACCGTTGACGCACTCTCGGTACGAGTAGCCGCGGAAGCCCTCGGGACAGGTGGACGGCGAGATCTGGCCCTCACCGACGGACGGGTACTCACCCACGGCGGGGCAGGAGCCGGAGCTGGCAGGCTTGCAGTACTGCATCACCACGGCGTTGATGCTCGGCGCGGTGGAGGCGAGCGCGTCCACCTCGTAGCGGAACTGCTTGAAGCCGGCGATGCCCACGGGCATGTCCCAGGCGGTTCGCTGGCGCTCGCGCGTGTAGGCACCCACCACCTCCAGCGCGGTCGTGTACTCCTCGCCGTCCTCTCAGCGGCCGTAGATCGAGAAGGCGACGCTGGACGACACCACGTTGGTCTGCAGCGCGAAGCTGTTGAACTTCGAGCCCTCCAGGTTCTCCATCGTCCACGCCAGGTAGGCGCCCACCTCGTTCGCCAGCGAGCCGTAGATCGTGGGGTTCAGGTCCAGCAGCTCGTAGCGCGTGCAGCCCGACACAGTCGTCGCGTCCACGGCCGCGTAGGTGTCCTGCACGGGCGAGCACTCGTTCACGCCGAACACGCCGGTCGCGTCGAACACGATCGCCGACTCGCCGCCCGCGCGGTGGATCTCGAACGCTATCACGTTCTTGCCGGCCACAGCGCCCACCGTGGAGAGAATCACGTGGAACTTGGAGAACACCGAAGCGTCGTGCACCGTCTGCGCCTCCGTGCCGGCTTCGAACTCCTCCGCCAGGTTGAAGCGCGCCACCTTGTTGCCGTTGAAGTACACTGTCAGACCGCCCGTGTACTTCACGCGCACGTTCAGCACCGCGTAGTCCTCCAGCGAGGGCATCTGCACCTCGTGGCGGGCGTACACCGTCGTCGTCATGTGATTGCCCATGTTCGCAGCCTTGACAGTCATCCAGGCAGCGTCGTCGAAGTCCAGCGCATTCCAGTTGGCGGCCACGGCGGTCTCGCTGTTGTACACCTTCCAGTCCGAGTAGTTGATCTGGAAGGGGATCAGCGAGGAGAACAGCGTGGAGAGCGAGGCCGTGGCGGCGGGCATCTGCCCCATGTCAATGATCATCTCGCCCAGGTCCACCGTCAAATAATAGCCAGCAGGGTTGTACCAGCCGTCCTTGTAGGAGTCGAACACCTCCAGTGTGTAGAGGCCGTTCGGCACGCAGAAGTCGCCGTAGTTCAGCCCGCTGGACACCTTGAAGGCAGACACAGAGGATACCACCTCGCCCATCGTGCCCTTGCCCGCGTACAGCTTGTACGAGCCCTCCGCGGCCCAGTCGTCCATGCGCGCCACCAGCGTGATCAGGCCCTTCGTGCCCGTGCAGACCTCCACAGATAGCGAGACCGTGGCAGTCGAAGAACCACCGCCCAGCTTCTTGGCGGTGATGGAGTAGGTCGTGGCGGGCAGCTCCGCCGTCGCCGTGCCCGAGATCTTGCCCGTGGCCGTGTCGAGGACGATGCCGGCAGGCAGCGCGGGCGTGACGGCGAAGTCAAAGTAGTACTCGGAGTTGGGGTACACCTCACCCATCTCCACGTCCTTGTTGATCACGATGGGCGTCGAGTAGGACAGCTCGGGGATCGCCACGGGGGCCGCGTCCACCGCTATGTCGATGGCGCCGATCCTCCAGCTGCAGCTCGTCTCGCTGCCCGTGGCGAAGTCCTCGAAGCGGTACTGGTTGTAGGGCTTGTTGTTCTCCAGCCAGATCTTCTTCTGCTCGCCTACCAGCGACCACGTCATGCCCGTCACCGTCTTCAGCGTGGTCCACTCCTCCAGGTTATTGTTTCTTGCCTTCAGCACGAACTGCTTCGGCTGGTCGATGCCCTGCTGGTAGTACAGGTAGAGGGTCACCGACGAGATCCACTCGCGGCGGTCGCCGTCAAACACCATCTGCCAGAAGTTGGAGTCGCACGACGACGACTGCATGCTGGTGCCGAAGTAGTGCGAGGCCACGGCGCCCTCGTTGCCGCTGATGGTGGTGGAGGCCGTGACGGTGTAGTCGAACACGCGCGACAGGCTCGCCGAGCCCATCACGCGCACGGTGCAGTCGAACACGGAGCTGGTCTGCGAGGCGGTCTGTGCCACAATCGCCACAGCAATCACATTGGAGCCCTGCTGGATGTAGTTCACGGAGGGCTGGTCGCCGATGACCATCGTCTTCACAGGCAGCGAGATCTGGTGGTACAGTAGGTCCGTGTAGGCGTTCAGACCGATGGAGGAGGCGCTCAAGTCGCCGTCCACGCCGTTGCGGAACACTTCCACGCCGTTCAGGTAGATCACACAACCATAGAGATAGCGCAACGAGATCGTGAAGCCCGCCACGTCCTCGAGCGAGTCCACGGTAAACGTCTGCTAGTACAGCTGGATCTGGTTGGTGGACGCGGGGAAGGCGCCCATCTCGGCGCTCGTCCAGCCCGAGGCCGTCTGCCAGCCGGCGGGCACGTCGCCCATGTGGTACTCCCACGCACTGTGCGGCGCCACGGCCCACTTCACGTTGATGACGCGCTCGGAGCTCACGCCCAGCGTAGCGTCGTAGTTGACGCGCGTGACGGTCTCCGACTCGTCGTCGAACAGCAGCGCGCGCACGTACAGGAAGGAGTTCATCTGCCAGTAGGTGTAGCCGTCGGAGCTCACGTCCACCGTGTAGCGCGCGCCCGTCAGGCACAGCACCGTCGACCAGTCCTGGCTAGACGGCTGGCCGGCGTTCGCGCCCACACTCAGCACCACTTGCTGCGAGGCCGCGTCCGTCACCGTGAACTTCTCCACGTTCGACAGGCTCTTGTAGGTGCGCACGAACTGCACGAAGGTGCCGGCGCACTGCGGAATCTCCAGCGAGAAGGTGCCCGAGATGGAGTTGCCGCCCATCGTCGACGTCATTGTGTACGTCGCGGCGGGCGAGGCGGCCGTGGCCTTGCCCGTGACGGTGCAGGTGGCGGCGTTCAGCGTCAGACCGGCGGGCAGCGTCGGCTGGATGGTGCAGTCGGTGAAGGCGATGGTGGGGTGGATGTTGACGTTCTGGTAGTAGGCGTAGTGCGTGTAGGAGGCGGGCTCGAAGGTGAGCGAGGAGGGCGGCGCCGTGTTGCAGACCAGCGGGTTCACCTCGTACACCTTGATGATGTCGCTGCTGGCGCAGTCGGTGATCTGCAGGCGGAACGCCTTGAAGGCCTGGTTGGCGAAAATCGCGTAGAACATCTTGTAGGTGTTGCTCATGTAGTAGCCGTCCGTCACCTCGATCAGCGTCGCCCAGTCGCCCGTGCCCATGGAGCCCTCCCACTTGAAGCCCGTCGGGTTCATGTCGGGGCTGCCCGAGGGCCACAGGCGCACGCCGTTCGCCAGCGCCATGGGACCGGTCAGGTCCATCGTCACGGCAATGGGGAGGTTGCTGCGCAGCGCCTGCGAGAAGCTGGTCTTGTAGTAGTCCATCGCGCTCATCGGCGAGTCGATCAGGCCGCCCATCGTCGCGGGGTACGGGTACACGAAACAGTTCGTGTTGTCCGTGATGGACGTCGTCGGCGTCAGCGCCGCCACGAAAGCGTCGAACTCGACAGCGTTCTCTCCAGCAGTGGGATAGTGCAGCTCCACGGCCAGAACATTGTTGCCGACGGTCACCTCAAAGGCGGGACGGATGATGCCGCGGAACTCGTAGGCGTCGAACGCGCCCTCGGAGGCAGTGTCGGGAGTCACGGTAAATCTCCGCGCTGTTCACGTAGGCGACGATGCCGTAGCGGTAGTTGAAGCGGTACTCGTAGGCGGCCAAATCCGCAATGCCGGTGAAGGCCTTGCGGAAGTACTGCGTACCCGTCATAGCAGGTGCGGAACCCATCGTGGCGGCCGTCCAAGCGGAATCGGCGAAATTCACAGCCGTCCAGTCGGAAGCGATGGAGGAGGCGGAGGCGAGCGTCTTCCACTCCTGCGTCTTCATCACAGGGTAGTGGAGGGAGATCAAGAAGTCCTCCTCCATGGCCTTCGTCATGAAGCCCTTGAAGAGCATGTTGCCATACAGGCCGGAAACGCTCACCCAGGCGCCACTCCACCAAGAATCGCCGGAAGAACCGTAGGAATCGACCATGCGGAGAGTGTACTGGCTGTTGGTGGCGGCAGGGAGGCAGTATTCGTCCGTGCGCTCCTCGTTGTTGGCGAAGGGCTGGCTGGTGACAACCACATCAGCGCCATTCAGAATCTTGTAGGACTCTTCGTCGGCGTAGCTGGTGCACTTCTTCGTCACGGCCACGTACACCTGGCCATTCTCACAGGCCAGCGTGCTCATCGCGCTCGAAACTATCGCTTAGGGGGCAACAACACGCTTACGCAATAGCGTTATCAAAACCAAGCTGTTCATATTTATTCAAATGTAGCTTTTTGTGACTCCATTCACTTCGGAGGGTGTTGTTTCGATAACCGTCCGTGCCGCGGGAATTCTCGCCCTTTAGGCGAAACACTCCATTTGATTGGCTCTGGCGAAACACTGTCGAAAACAGTGCTTTTCCTTCAATCGACACTACCGAGTCACGTCCTGTCGTCAGTTGCATCACATTCCTCTCTCAATTTCCTCTGTTTTTCCCATCTAAAGTCGTCTGTTGCACACTCGACTCGCATAGTGCGCATTCCTCATTAGTTCACTCCTTTCCTCTTCCCATTTGATTCATACACACTCTATGAGCATGGAATCGTGGATACTTCACTTCATCACGATTCGATATCGAATACACCGATTTCAGTCTTACTCCTCTATTGTAATTTCCATCCTCACCAAATCAGGGAGGGTCATTGTTCACATCCAATGCGCATTGGTGAATGGCCGTCTCTCTTTCACAACCCATGGTATATCAAAACAGCATTCATTTTCAGTACAGCCGTGCCACTTTAGTTGCCCATTACCGTTCGGACGAAAAGTGGAATCAACGCGCATTCTGATTGGCCCGCGTTTCCCAAACCATAAACGCCATCTATGGTGTGTGACGATCCGAGATGAACACATTTGTTCCCATTCGTCCCTATCCACATCAGCGCCGCAAGACTCGTGAAGATGCAGCCGTGATTCGGGTGATTCCTCGAGAATCCTCAGCACTCAGAGGAGTAGCCACTTCTCCGCGCACTGTATCAATAAGTGAAGGTGATTCTACGGTTTTGAGGTAATGATCAGAAGCGTCTCCAAACCAGCAGCGAAGCGTACCTGTGCGCTGTGTACCGATTCCCTGTGAGAGTGTGAGAGGCATTCCCTCAAGATGTGTCCCCCAAGCAAAATGGATTCCTGCATCCAGCCATGCACGCAAAATGGGCAACGTACATGTGGCCCGTGTGCTATTTCATCGAACTGTATGCTCCATTCCCCTCTTTGCGGGTTTTTCTTAACGGCATGATTTCTGGTAGCTTTGTAGCTTGTTGTTCCTGTTTGTTTTGCAATTGCGTTCATTCTCCCTTCTTCATCCTTTCATGCGAATTCATTCTCTCTGCGTGCCCTCCTAGGGTCCAAGCCCCCAAACTCGGCGAAATCCAAATGGGAAGACTAGATGAAGAAGGAGAGGGCCCAACAGTTTCACCTTCACGCGCAGCATCGAAATGTGGGGCTATCCCACAAGAGGATTTCAAGAAGAAACTGTAATTCGCATATTGCTCCTTCGTGTTTAAACGCAACATGCATAGACTCACGACTGGATTGGTTTTGGTCGGAATCTGTGTCGTTTTGTTAGCACTCTGTACATACGGGTTGCTACGTTACTACCGCGAAAAGTCGGTTAGCTTTGGATACTCATTGACAATTTATATAACATGGTACGGATATGGCTTAGCGTGCTGATTATCAGGTTCCTCGGCTTCATTGGCATGATTCTCTATCCCGTGGATATCGGTTACTCGATAGCGGACAAGGCAGCGAATCCCAAAATCAAATTGATTTGGGTTGGGGTGTATTGGTTCACCTTCTTCCTTGCGTGGGTGTACATTCCAATTATGATGGAGTACTGGGCGTCTGGCGAATTCAAGCCATCGTGAGCAAAGCGGAGTGTGCTCACGAGTAGATCGCGCTTCAAAGAGTCTCTTTGGGTGAATGCGAAGTTCTACGTGAATTTAGTGCCCCTCATTGTTGTCATCGTCATTTGGTATTTGATTGCCAAGAAGGGGTGGTCGTTGGAATCGGAATTGATCATAGGGATACGAGTGGAGTGCAGGGCCTTATCATCGCCCTCTCCAACACCTACGGCCTCTTGTTCGTGATCTTCCTCCTCGGGCCCGGTCTTGTAGAGTTGCCCATCAAGTCGTGCTTGTTGTTATTCTATTATGCCTAGTTTGTGGAGACGCCGTGACCAGCACAGAGCATTGGAGGCTCTTTACCAGAAGTACTATTAAGTATGTCCACCTGATGCACAGGGCCTACAAGCTGGATGCGGCAAAGTACGAATACGAGTACAAGGTCGTCTCGCTGAAGATGAATCTCCAGGATCTCCAGAAGACGATCATATCGGCAAAGAAGTCGCCGAGAATACAGACCATCATTAGTGACGTCTCCATTTCTCTGTCGGCTGATCGCTAGATGATTCTCTCGATGCCGTCAGATGAAGCCATCAACCTGCGCCGTCATTCCGCCGGAGTGATCGACAAGAGCGAGTGGCTCGTGATTCCGCTGCTGGACTGCGTAAACATGACGGATGCCAAATTGATCGATCGTCTTTCCGCCGTTCCGAATCGCGTCGATTCAGTCACTTCTAGATGAACTCCAAGCTGAAGAAGACCTGCCTGGTGTACGAGCGGAAGATCAACCAATACGAGGAATGCATCGATTCCATCCTCTCTCTCAAAGCCGACCTCAACGAAACGGTCACGGTACCCGCGGTTATTCCCACTCATCCGCAGGACGCCAACGGGCAGTCCCTCCCGTTCCAAATCGATCGCAGCAAGCCGGGTCGCGTGTTCCACACCTTCTGGCTTCGCATTCGCAGCGTGTGTTTGGGAGTCGGTGAAACGCCCTTCACTTACGCCTAGCTGACCAGTGTGGTGTGCGGGTGTCTCTCGATTGCCATCCTGCTCACCGAGTTGACCACCTTAGGCTTCCCCTTCTGGAAGAAGTCGCTGTCGATTATTGGGGCGCCCCTCCACCACATCCACAACAACTCGATGCTGCGGACCTTCATGTCGGCCGTCCCTCTGACCTACCTGTTCATCTGCTTCTTCCGCTCCTTCTTCCTGCTGCGCATTCCCTTCGTGGAGTCGTACCACCTGTACTACCACCACACCGACGTGTACGCGCTGTCCTTCAACGCCTACTATCTCTGCAGACTGCAGTACTCGCTGTGCTATCACTACTTCACGCTTCTCCAGATGGACGAGCAGGCGTACGAGTCCATCGCGCTGTCCTCGCTGCTGGGGGAGATGAAGACCATTCCCTTCCTCGGCAGCGAGTTCAACTTTTACGTGCCGGCGATCGTGTTCCTGGTCTCGGTCTTCACCTTCGGGAAGATGATGTGGCCTGCCAAGAAGAAGGCGGTGGGGCAGGCGCGAGGGCGTGAGGCGTAGGACACGCTGCTGGATTCGGGCGTGGACGAGGTGAAGGCGGGGCAGGAGCTGGTGGTGCTGACGCTGAAGCGGCGCGCGAGGGAGGTGCTGAATGTGGAGGTGACGACGATGCCCTCGGTGTACTCGTATCAGTCGCCCGTGGTGAGTCATTCCGGGAGAAAGGCTATTGCGTTGTGTGTTTGTTGATTGAAAGGTGTGGTTGCCTTTTGCTTTGTGTGTTTGTAATTGCCTTTTGAGAAGATGGAGTGTGGTTGTTGAAAGAGAATGGTGGTTGTATTACTACAGAACGACAATGGTATGAACAAAGAAAAGAAACAGGCGTGGAAAGACAGAGGGAAGAGAAGCGGGGACAAGAGGGCTCCACAGCCACTCCGAAGAAGTGGTGAGCAGTGCTGGAACGGAGCAGAGTCTGGAACGCCATCTCGCAGAGACTGGACGCGATGAACGACGACTCCGTGTCTCGCCTCAACGCCTGAATGGCCTGGAGGAGCGGTGCCAGCAGTGCCTGCAGAATGACTCCCGCCATCTCCTCTTGCGAGACGCAGCGCGTGCTCGCCTCACCCGCCGCCCACGCCTGCAACGCGTTCAGCGCATACTCCTCCGCCACCTCCGGGAACTCCCCGCGGAAGAAGGCCTGACAGGCCTCGAAGAAGCACTACCCGTCAGACGCCTTCCCACACACCACGGTGGCGAGTCGAAGACCGGCGAAGGTGGCGGCCAACCAGACACTGGCTCGACTCTGCTTCGCGACGCGCTGCCGCGACTCCCAGGGCTCCCAGGGCTCCCAGGGCTCCCACCGCGCGAAGCGCAGCAGAACGGCTTGGAGGGAAGGAGGGAGGGCGAAGGTGGCCAGACGAGGAAGCAGGCTGAGGTGCCCGAAGTGCACGGCCTTCTTCGCCTCTTCGTTTGACAGCTGGAATGACATCCCCTCGAAGATGGGGCTGGGGATGGAGGAGACGGAGCCGTCGTCGGCGAAGACGTCGTACTGGTCCGGACTGGGCTTCATGGCCACAGCAAAGCCACGACAGTGGAATGTGTGCGCATCGAGCTGATCGTAGGTGACGAGAAACTGCTCCCTGCCGTAAATGACCTCGCAGCGGATCTCTGCTCTAGTGGGAAGGGAAGCCAGCAAACCACACTCGGTCGATGATGTCCGATACACGTGGAAACCGACCATCACATCCTCCGAGAGGGCGTGCACAACACACGTGTCGTCGATATAGTACAAACTGAGGTGCTAGCCATCAATCACCCTTGGGGATAAAACGGAGCGGTCTATGCTGGGATCGATGGGGCATTTCTGCTGAACGAGACGAAACTGCCGTTCCAGTGAAGTGAGAGGTGATTCCGAAGACTGAAAGGCGGAGGAGACTGGACGGCATAAAAAGTTGTAGGAGAAGTCAAACCTTCCCATGACCTCCAAATCCCACTTCCTACGGAATGGCGGAAGGCGAAGGGCTGTCCATCCCTAGTCCATCATTCACCGCCACCGAGAATACAATAAATCTAGCCGGTTTACGCTATGATTTTCTCTCAACGCGGAGTCTATATCCCGGTGCAGTGGATCCCGCGACGAACCCATAGAGTGCACCGTAGCAGCGAACTCGATCCAGTTCCACAGGATAAAGCAACAATCTCCTTGGCTGGAAAGAATGGCGTTGAACGCATCAAATCACAACCCTCATAACATATTCTTGGACGCAGAATGCAATACGCACTACCATCCAGCAATCGTAATCCCTCATTGATTCTTTGTGCGATGGACAAATCTCTAGAAGAGTGAAGATTATACACCGCCACTCATGCAATAGAGTGGAGAATTCCCTCCAGAACCAGTGCCGTCTTGGCAATCTGGATGCTGTGTTGCAGAAACTTGATGGGGGCGAGGACCCTAACGTAGATTGCATCCATATGGCAATAACAGAATAGGGAAGGGACGACGATGAAAGGACGCCCCTTCACTGGGCTGCTTCGTCGAAGAATCCGGAGTTGGTGACACTGCTGTTGTCCCTTCCCAAGGTCGATGTGAATGCTCGCGATGATGTGGGCCATTTGGGAGGGAACTCATCGACAGTCCGGATACACACCGCTGATGTGTGCGGTAGCTGCTGGAAGAGTGGAAAACACGCGTCTTCTTCTCCAAGCAGGCGCCGATGTGAACAGGGTCAACGAATACCAAGAAACGGTGGTTCATATGACGAAGTGTATGCAGTGAGGATTATGACATCATATGCAGCGAATACAGCCATCCTATCCATGCTCATCGACAAGGTGAAGGATGTGAATAAGCAGGTTTGCTATGACAATAGTATGCAACACATAGAACGAGTATGGAGTTACGGCGTTGATGAAGGCGGCATCTCTTGGCTGCTTGGACAGCATGCGACTCCTCCTCGACCACGGTGCTCGTGTGGACATGGCGGACGGAGAGGGAAACACGGCCGCTCATTACGCTGCCTTCGACAATCGGAGGGAAGCCTATCTGCTGCTGAAGGCACGAGGTGGGTTTTTGGTAATTCCTTCATCCTAGGTTACGACGAGGAGACGCGAAACAAGGAGAACAAAACGGCGCTCGATTATGTACACTCGCCTGTTTGCAACAAACACGACGTTCTCATCAAGTAAAGCGAATTACTTAATGGCTCTTGACGTACTGAAGCACCACACCGAGAGCGGCGGAGTCCTCACCAAAGTCGGTAATAGCAGCGCTGGAGCACTTCACAACCTTTCTGGCGTTACCCTCAGCATCGATCTTGCAGAGACCGCACCACTGACCAAGGATCTGCTTCTCGGGGATCTTGATCAGAGGAACCTGACGCTCAGCGCACAGGGCCTACGCATCACCAAAACGCGCCCACCACTCACCTCAATGAGACGCTTGTACTCGGCCTCATCGCAATCCTCAGCGAGGAAGCAAATCTGGGCGACATTGCGGTCCAGGGCCTTGACGGTCAGGCGGAGACCACGCTGGAGTCCCTCGTGGTGAAGAGCGTTCTTCAGCACTTCAGAGACGGCGGTCATGGTGTCCATCTGAGGGACGACGTTCACGCTACATAGTCACTCGCTGCACACGCATTCGTACGGTTCAGTAGCAACGGGAGCAGCTTCCTCAGCCATAGTATCTAATGGTGTCCTTAGAAGAGAACTATTTCTGAATTGATGGTGTGGAACGGCACGTTCCGTCATCCGGCTCGTTTCACGGACAGTGATCGGCCCCAATTCGGCCCTTTTTTCGACACTCGATTCCGCATTTCCAGGCTTTTTCAGAATCCGGCTCCGATGTCTGTCTCTGTCCAAGAACTGGGAAGACTCTACCTGGCCCAGCTGACCAAGGGGTGCAAGAACGAGAAGTGTTGCAACATGGATTGCGCCAGGAATCGCTCTCCAAACGGGGCTCCGGGGTCACCTCCATCTGAAGAAGACAAGAAGGCCGTTGTGCAACGCGCCATTACCATGGCGAAGTGTGGAACAGTTTTCAGCTGCTCCTACGTGAACCGCGCATTTGCAAGCGATGAAAGTGCAGAGGAAATGTTCGTGGATCCGTCCATACTAGATGACGTTACTGCGTGCGAGAAGATAATCAGGTGCGTTGCATTTCCGACGATTGATCGCGTAGAATTCTGAGACTGGCGCTGCAGGGGAAGAAGTACCGGTCGATCAACGTGAAGGCGCCTTTTCTCCGGGAATTGCTTGACGCACACCCCACACTATCGGTTGTGTTTGCTGCTGCAGGGTTCCGATTCGACTGCTGTGAGGACTGTGATACTGGTGTTAGTGTAGCCGCTTTCCGCTTCACATCCGAGAAGAAGACCGAGAAGATGATCCACATCCTGTCGGGCCCCGTGTTTGTCGAGCCGATCGTCCCTGTTGATGCGTAGAAGGCCAAGGCGATTGACATTCCCCAGTTTTCCAAACTATCTGAGGTATGTATGCCTTTTCCTGTCCATCCTAGCTCTCTCCCCTTCCAGACACGAGCATCGTCGACAATGCGCTCCTGTTCTTCTCCTACGAGGCCTTCCACGCCAAGGTGGGTCGCATCGCGTTCCCCCATTCCGTGCTGCTGTCGTCCGACTTTGAACTCACCCTGCACTGTTCCGTGGAGAATTGCCGGCTTTGCTTTCTCTGGAGTCGCGACCCCGAGGAAGTGAAACACTTCACCCTGCGCGATGGAGTCGTGGTGCGAGACGACGGCCATTCCATCTCTTCTCCCATTTCGGCCCTCCTTCTGGATCTGCAGAAAGAGTCCCTATTTCTGCCATTCCTTCCCCGTAGTCTTTCTTGCTGGATCGACCACGACCGCGTGATTTGCGTGGACGAGCCTTCATATCACGCCTCCCAGTTCCCTCTTCACTTCCCCTCCAAAATCGAGTCGATTTCTGTCATCCACCAGAACCATCAACTCTTTCTCTGCTTCAACGCCACCTGCGTGCTGGCAGCCTCGCTTCCCGCGGGAATGCTCCTCGAAGATGACTGCTACGGCTGTCTGTTGGACGCCTGTAACGGTCTGGCGCCAGCCGCGTGCTCTGTGCGCAGTCTGCGGTACACGGCGGAGGTGAGCGCGGCGCTGGCGGAGGAGACGAGCGGAGCGAAGGAGGGAAGGGAGGTGGTGGGGGTGGTGTAGTGATGTGAGACGTAGCACCCGGCGCTGTGCGAGGGAGCGATCGACTCGCTGCTGGATCTGTGTCGGTACGAGGTGGGCGAGAACGCGTGCCGCACCACTCTGCGCCGTCGCGCCATGCGTGATGACCACATGGTGGGGGTGTGTGGTGTGTGTGAGTGTGTAGCGCGTGCTGCACTGTCACGACATGCGTGGCGGCTATCAGGAGGATGCGTGGTTCTATGTTGGTGTTGGTGTGTTTGTTGAGGCGTTAGGGCTCCTCCTCTCCCTACTACGCCTTCCACTTCTGGTCGTCGATCGACCTCTTCGTGTACTTCTCCCACCATCTCATCACCATTCCCATATCCTCTCCTCTTCTCTCACGCTCCTTCACCCCACCCCGCCAACTGGATCCAGGCCGCGCATCTCAACGGCGTACCCATCCTCGGCACCTTCATCGTCGAAGGCAACAACGACCAGCTTCTCTATCAACTGCTCACTGGACCCGATCCTTCGCCCCACAACCCCAAGTTCACTCTTCCTCCTCTCTTCACAGTAGGTTCGATCCCTTCTTCGCGGACCGGCTCGCCTCGCTCTGCGAACAGGCCAACTTCGACGGCTATCTCGTGAACATCGAGACCCGCTCCGTTCCGACTCCCCTCATCCGCCCTCTCCAGGAGTTCCTCAAAGAGCTCCGCCTCAAACTCAAGGCACTTTCGCCGGAGTGCCAAGTGATTTGGTACGACTCCGTCGACGCCAACGGCGCTCTCAACTACCAGAACCAACTCAACGCCAAAAACCGCGTCTATTTCAACAACTGCGACGGCATCTTCCTGAACTACTGGTGGCAGCCCGGCGATCTGGTCGTCACGCGACAGAATGCCGGAAATCGGTTCGATTTCGTCCGCTCTCTCACCTCCAGCAAACGCGACGTGTACGTGGGCGTCGACGTTTGGGGCCGTGGGAGTTTCAGCGGCGGGGGTTACAACACACACAAGGCGTTGGAGCAGATCGCGAAGCAGGGCCTGTCGTGTGCGCTGTTCGCGCCGGGCTGGGTGTTCGAGCACGAGTTCGACTGCATCTACTCTCCGGAGTATGTCCGAAAAGAGGCCGATTTCTGGCAGCGGACCTTGCTGAGCGTGACGGAGAGTGGGCGCATGTGTCTGACGCAGAGTCCGACGTGCGTCACCTTCTTCGTACGTTCAGTGGTGTGGGCTGAAGTGTAGAGTGGTCAGCATGGGATCGGTCACACCCTTCCTCTGTACAGTGATTTCTGTACAGTATGGGAACTCCTTGATAATCATGGATAGATGGTGATGCGTCACGAGTTCATCCGAGGCGCGTGCTATGACGCATCCTTCTATAACCCGCGATTCTGTTCCACATTGCCCTTCGTGGACGTGACGAAGAACCAGGGCAGCGAACTGCAGGGCGAGCTGGTGGAGGACGACGGGTACAACAGCGGGGGATCCCTCCTGGTGCGGAGTTATGTTGGAGGGAAGGTGAAGTGCGGCGAACTGGTTCTGTTCCGGTTCGACGACGATTTGATGGTGAATCAGCCGCTGGTTCTGAGTGTGGTGGGCAAGGTGAATTCAAAAACGTGGGGAAGGAGGGATGAAGTGATCGATAGGGCCACGTGGAGGATTGTGTTCCGTGGAAGTGTGGAAACCGTGGAACCGCTGCTGCCGAGCCAATCCGAGTATTGTTGTGTTCTTGGGTTGGAGGGCGGTGAATCGTGCATCGCACCCTTCTTGCACACGCGCTGTGGCAATGGGTGGGAGCGCTGGTGGTGGGTAGTGTATCCTGTGATGAAGGACTACCACGTGACGTGCATTCGCGACATCGCATTGCAATGTCTCAATGACCGTTACGAAGAGGGCGGACTTCGTCTGGGCAGCTTCTATCTGAACAGGGAAGTCACTCACGAACTTGTTATGAAGGCGAATTGTGATTTAGAGTTAATCCGCTGATTCGTAGACATTCCCGCGAACTATTCCCTCCAAGTGCTTCCGAACCCCGCGGTGCGGAACAAGCAGGACGCGCTGCGCAACCAATATGCGGTGCTTCGTTGGCAAGTGAAGAACGCGGATTTGGTGTTGGAAGACGGAATCATGCCCATTGTGGACTATTTCCGTGTTTTCGGAAATGGGCGGTATTTGGGGAAGACGAAGACGATGAGCTTCTGTCTGAGGAAGAGTAGGGAAGGGGACGGGAGGTCAGGGAATAGAGCTCGAGGAGAAGAAGAAGACGATGACGGTGATTGTCCAACCCGTGACTATTTTCGGCTCCTCCATTCCCCTGACCAAGTGCAATTCCTATACTGTCGTGTTCTGAGCGAGCTGGTTGTTCAACAAACCGATGCACCCAAAATTCACGCTATGGAAAAAAGCCTCTCTTCACGGGGCTCGAGACGGATTTGCCGCGCACCGCAACCACATACACTAAGTTCTTCACGAACATCACGTAATCTGTCACCACGATATCGAACGAAGCGTTCTCAAAGCTCCCAGCCTAGTTGATCAGAACATGCATCGAAGGAACCACCTTGGAGCCGTATCGCATCACCACACGATCATCCGGTTCCTCCCTGCCCTTCGCCTCGGGAACCACCATGTAGTACACATCGAATGGACCTCCGATCACAATGCACCGGATGAACACGATGTTGTGGATCGTTTGGATGCTGCGAATGCGAATCGGAGAATTTCCAGCACTTCCCGACCCTACGCCTCACGCCCTTTCACAGCACGCACGAGCGCGCTCGCTGTTCAAGTTTCCGTAGTTCACTTCCACGTCTACCACTCAATCGCCGACATCATTCCCACTCACTGGAGGCGGCTCCTTCTTCTCGCCTCTCACCGCCGTGACCATCACTACACATCACAGAGAGTCATTACAATCACAATCGCTTTCGGGTTGGGGCGCCTTGGGCGGAATCACAACGGGATGGTCGAGATCGATGCGGACGATTTTGCTCTTCACGTCCTCGACGCGACAGCCAACGAATGCGAAGTGGAATTGGCCAATCACACTGTTGGTATTCACATGAATGTAGCGACCTCTCTTTCCACTACGAATGAGGCGAAGCCGACGAAGAAACAGCTCGATGTAGTTCTCGTCGCGGAACAGCTCGTCGTCCATCACGTATACACCCTCCTCCTTGTAGAGAAGGTAATACTGCGTCTCCATGACGCTGTTCCCTCTCATCACGATCGTGGAGTCGTCTCCCTTCTTTATGTAGCTGGCATCGAAGGAGATCTCGTTTCCGAGGATATCTGCGCATCACTCCGAAACACACACACGCATTACATTTGTTCAGGGGAAGGTTGATGAACAGCGGCCTCGTCATGCAGTGGTTGTTGGAATACAGTCCAACAATGTAGAGCGCTCCGGGAAAGCCGCCGAACCGGCTGGTGTGAACCGTCCACTTCGATCCTCTGACGTACTTCCCTTGGTGGATGCCGTTCTCGATGATGTACTCTGAAGATAGATGGGGAGTCGTATCATCGATCGGCATGATAAAAAGATTCATGAAATCCGAAATCACCTCGCCGCTGATGGAATTGCTTCCCAATTCGTACTTCAGCGATACGGGCTTGCACTCTACACCTAACTTTTAGTTTCCACTCTACACCCATTTCGGAAGTAACAGAAGCAGTTGCGGCACGATTCTCTACGGCATAACGAAAAGCACGAATGGGCCCATACGAAAGAACTGGAGGTATGCCATATACAGCAATAGTATGCATAGGAAGTACCCGTACAAGGAAAGCACTCTCTGCTTCTGCATACCGATAATCTGGATCATCCTGTTATTAACAAACAGTCCATTGTACAGAATCCGTCTCTTCCTCCCTAAACACGCAGTGGCACGTACACGTCGCGATCGCACACTTCTTCTTCCAGTTATGCACATCATCCGAAAACCATTCCCGGATGTGTCTCAAATGGCCTCCGTGGCCGCACCGCAGACACATCATCATCATTCCCTGGTTCTTCGCCTGGCACACGGAACAGAACGAATTCACATTCGACTCGCCGCTCGCCTGGTTGCTTCGCGCCATGCCCGTGTCGATCTCCTTATTCCGAAGGTGCTTCGGTCCGTGCCGCCCTCGCCGCTCTCCCTTCTTCCGCGGAGGCGACGAAACCGCCTCGCCGCCCGTCACGATGAACGGAATGCCTTCCATCGCCGCGTCGCTCTCAGGAGCCTGCGCCAGCCGCCCGTCCGACGCGAAGAACTGCGGCGAGAGGTGGAAGTTCTTTTCGTCCTGCTTCGTCGCCGTTTGAAAGGTGATCTCGGGTCTCTATCCCTCACGAAGTTTCTTCGTTCTCACGTAGTGTTCGTCTTTCGGCATTCCAACAATCGAGCAGATTTCGCGCATTCTCACCAGTTCCTCGTAGCACTCCTCGCGCGACAGCAGGTCAAAGAAGCACTCCAACCACGTCTGAATCTCGCTCTTCGCCGCCTCGTCGTTCTTCAGCGAATTCCACAAAACGAGGCTAATTGTGACGGCGCTCTGCAGGTCGCCCTCGCGCACGAACGCGCGGAGAAAGGACAGGTCCTTCGTCAGCGACAGATCCGTCACCACATGACACAAATCGGGGGAATAACTGGCATCCTGCATGCTGTGCAGCGACGTGAAGGAGTTGTTCCGAACCGTCTGCGTGTCACTCTCTCCTCTCTCTCTCACGCCCGACGCCATGTCGCCCAGGCTGTTGGCGTGCGGCACGGACGACAGGGAATTCCCGCGGGAGCCTACGCCTCACGCCCACGGCACACGGCAACGCGTGGGCGAGATGATGCTTCGCGAGCGGGCGTGCACGTCCTCCTCGTCCTGTCGGATGGACTTGACCGCCACCAGCGTGCTCAGCACGTACCAGACGCAGGCGATGGACGGCAGGCCGTGCGCCTCGCAGACGGCGGCGTTGAAGTGGCAGAGGTCCGCCAGCGTGGGGCAGACGGCGTCGCAGGCGTAGTGGTAGGCGTGGAGGAGGGTTTTGAGCGTGGGGAGGTCGTACAGGAACCCCACGTTGTCTGGAGCGTCGTGGAGGTGTGCTTGGAAGAGGAGGGTGTCTGGGGTTCACTAAAGGGCGTTTCACTCACTCGGGTGTGTGAAGGGGTACAATTCGTTCTCGCCCAGCTCGGCGGGGATGTGTTCCTCCGCACGCATGTCGGCGTTCAGCGTGCCAACCACCGTGTCCATCTTGCACACCCTTAGGCTCGTCAGACACACCTTCTCCACCAGCGGCGTCAGCGACCGCAGCGGGAACACGTCGATGCTCGTCGCCGTGTGGCAGTCCTGCAGCAGCACCAAGTACTCTCGCGAGGCGGAGGACCCAGGATGAGCCATCCAGTACACCTCCTTCACGCGCTGCGACTGTTCCAACAGGGTGTATGGCATGGATCTATGGGATAGGCGTGCGCGACGACATACGGGCGACGGATGTCCCACACACACACCGCGTTGCCGTCCGACATACCGCAGGCGGCCAGCATGTCTATGGGTGACGAGGCATGACAGAAATCACTCGGATTTTGGGGGTTCCAGGAAATGTCCCGAATTGCGAATTCGGTCTCGATGAGGGAAGGTGGTGTGATTTGGCTGTCTGTAGACGGGTGGTAGAGAGAGGGAAAGAGGTCTGCGAAGCCGCGATTCGCTGTGGAGAAGAGCAGAATGGAGTGATTCGAGCAACCCACCGCCATCACGCCGGGTTTGTATTGGTTGTACAGCAGCGTCGTGAAGGAGCACGAATCCGGACTGCGGTGGGAGGCCAGAGGGGAATCACTGGACATGTCGAACATCTGTGGAATGAGAAAGAGCAAATGCATACGTGAAGTGTGGAGTCATCGTGGATCGCGGAAAAGAGGTTCTCTTGGAAGGGATCGAACATCACGCAGGAAATGCCGTGCGCGCCGCTTGACAGATTCCATTGGCGAGCCGTGCTGTACTGTCTTCTGTCCTAGTCTTCAACGCAGGAAGCGATGGGCACCCAGAGGTAGATGGAGCCATCCTGGCTGCAGGAGAGCAGGAGGTTTGGATTCTTCGGATTCCAGCTCAGTCCCTGGCACATAGAGGAATGACTTCCCAAGGTGGAGCACGTCTTGACGTGTTTGTTGTAGTCAATGTCCCAAAGGATCACGCTTCCTATCGCATTCGTTGACGCAATCGTGTACACTACGGATCAATCATGGATAGGACCTGAACCCTCTGTGGGGTGCGAATTCAGCTGGAGAACAGGATACGGCTTTTCCCTTCTCTTCTCCTTGGAGAACTTTAACTGTTCGTACTTCACGTTCCATCCGGAGTCCAGCGAAACCACACCCAAGTCTATGTTGGTAGCCGCACGCAACCTCTCACTGTTTTGGCACCCTATCATGATCTTGCTGTTGTCAATCCTGCTGGGACGAAAGACATTGATGATCTCCTCCCCATGAATGCTCTTCAAGGGATTCACTTCGTAGAAGGACATTCTCACCGAATTGCGCTTTTGTGTCACAACTCAACGGAATGCTGACTTGAGTGGGGGGCCCAATGATTTGAATGCGTGTTTTTTTCTTGCACTATCGTGTTTCTTGCAAATGAGTAACAAACAATTGAGCAATACTACATAAGATCCCTGTACGTGCTGAGTACGCTCTGAAAAGTGGCATTGCCTTCCACACTCAATGCACTTTCAAACTCCATGAGTGCAGCGTCAAACTCTTCTCTCCATTCTTCTGGAATAGATTTGAGAATCTCATTCGCTTCTCTCTCGAGTCTAGTGTGTTCGTCCATCATAGCCTCGTATGCATCCAGCAATGCTGTATCATTCTGCAGTTGGTGTTGCATGCCCTGAATCTCCTCCGCTGTCCACGTCGCCTGGAAGTTGTGAATCTTCCTCTCTGGACCGTTCTTTTTCGCATCCTTCACGCCCAGAGTCAGATTGCCCATTCGGTCCATTGAACAGGAAATCTCAAACGCGTTCTCTCCCGCTCTCCCAGGATGGTTGATGACCAGAACCACTTGCTTCAACTTCGTGTTGTTCGCACACATTGGGTCATTCCCCTGATAGACGCGAATCGGAATCCTCTGCACATAGTCCACTATGTTGCTCACATACTGAGTCTTCCTGCACGGCAGCTCGTCGCCCGCATGGATCAACACGATCATCTCTCCTTCACTTCCCTGAATGCCAATGTTGGACGGACAAATCGACTTCACCGTCACTGTACGAGGCATCTCGTCAGGATTAGGCACATCATGGACAACAGGAACACCAATGCCGCGGGAAAGGGCATAGGCATACTTCGCAGCACCCACCGCCATACACTCGTCGGGATTTACAAGCTGACTGATTACCAGCTGAGGGAAGTGATCCCTCAGCTTCTCTTCCACGATGCACAACCGTGTCGAACCACCTACCAACACAATCTCATCGATGTCATTCACAGTCAAACCCGCTCTGGCGATTGCCTCGTCACACAAACGGATGGATTCATCGATCTTACCGCCAATCAAATCACTCATATGACTGCGAGTCAGGTTGTATACCCACTCAATGCCGTCATTGATTACAATCTCCGTTTCCATGAGAACCCTCAAATCAATCTTCGCATCCTCGCACTTCTTCAACAACTTGTCAACGTCTCGCCTGCTTAACTCCCCATACTCCTCCTCTGCCTCCTCATTATACGTCCGAATCAAGTCATCTCGAATCAGTCTGTCAAAGTCGCTTCCTCCCAACAGAGGATCACCTCCCAGTGCCAACTCCGTGAATTCCATTCCGTTGATCTTCATAATCGTCACATCAAAAGAGCCACCACCCAAATCGTAGATCAGCACAATCTTCTCATCCTTCACAGTCGCGTGTCCAATATTCATCACATCGGCGTAAGCGTATGCAGCAGCAACCGGTGATGGAATAACATCAATTGCATTCAAACCAGCAATGGTGGCAGCATCCCGAACAATCTGACGCTGGATTTGGGTATACCCTACCGGTACAGTGATGACCACATCCTTGATGTCAAAGCCAGTAAAGGACTGAGCTAGCCTCTTGAGATACTCCAAAACGTAGGCGGATATCTGCTCAGGATACAATCTTTTCTCTTCTCCATGTTGCTGGAATGCAACCATGGGCTTGTTCTTGCCATCATCGACAATGGAATAAGCAACCGTTTTTTGCATGGTATTCACAATAGGATCGCTATACTTTGCACCAATCAATCGATTTACACTATGAGCGATTTCCTTGGGGTATCTATCCATCCTGTCCTTTGCAACGAATCCGCAGATATAGGGCGGGTTTCCACTCCTCGGGAAGTACACATAAGAGGGAGTAATGCAACTTCCATTCTTGTCCACGAGCATCTCCACTCTCCCGTTTCTGAATATTGCAGCAACAGAATTGGTGGTCCCCAAATCAATTCCTAGTATCATCGAAGTGTTTGGACCTTCCATAAACAAAGAGTAATCATTCCGTTAACCTGAAACTGGACATCGTTTACTCCATGCTACTGACTCACAATCACACACACAAACGCAACCAACATTTCTTCAGGAGCACAACGATGATTGAAATGAACAACAAACAGCAAATCTTACAATAGAGAATATAGTTCTCCAGACTGGTCAGAATCCGAAGAATCCCCAAGCGGGTGAGGAGAGGGCGAGGGAGTGTACTTGCGACATCGCAAGCTTCCCGTGCCGCTCACAGAGCTCCTTGCCGAAGACACAGACTCGTCGTCCGACAACGACAGCGTCGGACTGCGAGGAGAGAGTGCAGCGACGGAGTACCTCCTCCCCGAGACGTGAATGAACGGAGGAGGCGAAGCGGCTTGGAAGAGTGCTTGCAGCGTGACCTTCAGCTCTCTGGCGGAGGGGCGCTGAGTCGGGTCTTTCTAACGGTCACTTCCCCAACTCTGCTGTACACGGAGCAAACTCTGAACGATGCGGACAAAGGGAGAAGGGCAGGAGGAGGGAAGAGGCGGCGTCTATGGAACAGCAATAAACCATGCGTACGGGAGTGTAGATGATGGAGTGGAACAGACCACCAATGCTGGAGCCATGAAAAGGAGGATGCTTCGCGATTAACTCGAATAGGACTAAGGGGAAGGGGATACACGGTCCAGCACTGCAACCGAGGGACCACATATCCACTTTGTTCGTGTACACTCGGTTCCCGCAGATCTCGGGAGCGATATAGAAGGGAGTGCCGACTTGGGTCACTGCGAATTCCTACGTTCGCATTTGAGGGTAGGGATACACCCGTCGTCTCGCGTGCAATCCCGAAGTCCGCGATCTTCACCTTCAGCTTCATCACTTGCGTTGGGGAGTACACTCTTCGCAGCTGCTCCTTCGACAAGGGCTCCTGATCGCTTGAAGACAGCAGAATGTTCTCTGGCTTCAAATCACGATGAATGATGTGTCTGCTGTGAATCCAACGCAGAATGCATACAAGTCATGGATGTACTGCAGTCCATCCAGAATCGCGTGTATCCAGGAGAGAAGAAGTGTAATGGCAATAACCCTGTCTGTATCCTTCAGATAGTCAATGTACTGTGTATCACCCATGAAGTACAGCATTACATTACGCAGAGACAAAGCATTTGCGTACTCCATCACAAGAACGCGATGTCCCTCGTGGACGAATGACTCGATATACTTGATAATGTTGGGATGGGACAGGGAGGACAGAATTGCATTCTACAGGGAAAGGGGAGAAACAAGACTGACTTCCTTCTCCAGCCGCTCCTTTTCCTCGTACGAATACTGCGAAATCGGAAGGTGGTACACCTTGAGAACGACGTAGCATCCTACTTTGCAGTCGAGGAGACTCCATTACCATCCTGCTTCCGCTTCGCCAGTTTCACAACGGAAGACGCCCCGGATCCGATCGTAGAGAGTTCGACGTACTGGTCCATGGAATAGCTGTCTTCCCGCAGTTTGACAAGCACTCCTTCGGGTCGGATCAACAAACAGGAGTAGCAACGCCATAGTAAAACACACTACTCATCGCGCATTCCGAAGGGCATAGATCGTGCAAACTCATCCATCCTTTCAAAACTGGGAAAACGATACTCCTGTGCCTTCTCTTCGTACGCGCGAGGTTCCTCCCGCGCCTCGCCCATGTCACTCATGTCATCACTCGACTCCTCCTTCTGCGGTGTGTTCCACTCATTCGGATCTACTCCTCACCCACTCCCAAAACACGTCACGGAATAGCCGACTTCCGGGCAGAGTCGACGGGAAGCTCATCTGTGGCTGCATCACGCGCGTCACCACGGAATGGTGCTACGCCTCATCATCCCTCTCCACTCCCACAATCACCGGAGGATTCTTCACCCACTCCTTCTTCAGCACCTCCTCCACTGTCGGACGCTTCGCCGGGTCCTTGTCCACCATCTGCTTCACCAGATCCACCGCCGCGGGAGAGACGGCGCTCCACCCTTCCGAAGAAAAGTCGATCTCGCCCCGGCTACAAATCATCCCGATTTCTGGCAACTACACCGTGAAGTCCAGAATGGAATGGGTGTCGTTTCCCTTGTACGGCGGATAGCCGACAAGCAGCACGTACATCAGGATGCCCAGTGCGTAGACGTCACACTGCGGCGAATAGGCGCAACTCTGCACATAATCCCCCGAATGTGCAACATTACGGTCAACACTTCAGGAGCGATGTAGCCAGCCGTGCCGACGATTTCCTTGTCCATGTCCATCATATCCGTCACCAGACAGCAACCAAAATCGGCCAGTTTCATGTCCGACTGAGGATCCTTCGTCAAATAGATGACATTTTCCGGCTTCACGTCGAGATGGAGAATGTTCTTCTCGTGCAGTGCTTGTAGCGCGCGGGCTATGTGGCGAATCACACGAGCAGCTTCATGCTCTGTTCATTAGGCGCCAATTCACTGGCATACCCGAATAGGCTCCGTTGTTGTTGATCCGCTCATACAAATCGCCGCCACCCAAATACTCCATCACAATGTGAATGAGGAAGTCGTCTTCGTAAATCTCGTTGATCGTCACAATGTGTTCGTTATAAACACGCTGCTACACCCTCAAACCATTTCAGAAGCACAACTTTGATAGCCCGAAGGACCAACAGCTCGTGAGTCAAGATGTCGCGATCGACCTTCTTCTTATTGATGATCTTCACCGCATAGCTCTTCAGGTTTGTCTACTCGTAACGGAATAGCGTGAAACGCACATTGCACTCCGCAAGACGAACAACGCCGTACCGGCCTTTTCCAAGCACCTTTCCCAGAGAAAAGTGATCGTAGACGCTTCCAATGCCGCGCAAGGTGGGACGACTGTTGATTCGCTGCACCAGGAATTTGCACACCTGGATACACTGGATCCACATATTCTACACAGTAATATAACGAAAAGGCAGCAACCCGCTCCTCCTGTGACCCGGCGTCAAGAATGTACAAACGATCCGCTTTGCTCGGGAGGACAGAAAAGGAGAACGGCCGGTTCGATATGTTTTCCAGGGAGATGCGACAATCCGCCGTGATTTCCGCCTGGTGCCTCATTTTGTTATGGTTGCTTGCCTAAGCGTCATCCGTCACGAAATCCGATACCTCCCAATAGGACAAGATTTTTCCGGATAGGATAAAGAAGCGATTCTTCCACAAGCGTAAACGCTTGAATCCCTTTTTCATCATATACCCTTCGACTCGCAGTTGGAAAAGAGTCTCGTGCGCGTCACTCAGAGACATGGCCATCACATCATCGCGACTCAAAGACAGAATGTCGTGATTATTACACATGATCGATCTCCCTGTGTTCGCAGTAATGTAGGTAGCATCATTTCGTCCGGAAGATTGTGTCCCGAAAACACTATCCAAACCGGGCTTTGAATGATACTCGCCCAGCGAGACGGTGTTGCTGGGAACATTGCCATCACGAACGACTTTATTGAATGCAGAGAGCCAAGAATCCTTCGATTGAGAGTCCTCCTCCATCAAATCATCCAGATCTGGACAACTACCCCTTTTCATGTTTCCAGAATGCAGCCTGATTCAGGATACAGTTAGTGCTTATCCGATAATTGCGCGTTGAAAGGGATGTCGGAAATCGTGACGATTTTGCGATGACGCTTGTTGAAACAAGAACACATCATAATGCAAGCAAAGCAACAAAGTTACACTACTATACACACTAGCTGAATATCTCCCACACAGCGTCCATTTTCTTGTCAATCCTTCGTTTCAAACGCTGATACCAGCTCTTTTCTTCCACGCAGTACAACTCCTCAAAGTCCTCGTCCACCTTTGGCACGGATCTGTTCATCGAGTTCTCTCGATCCATGAATCTAGGATGATCTATGAACAATGCACGGAAATAATCAATGGGATCATCTGGCTCATCTCCCAGCAGTTTCATACTTCTTCCAAACTCGCTCGTATCGTATCCCGCGCGTTTGAGGAGATACAGCGCTATGAAGTCAGCCTCAGCCTCTTGATTCTGCCTAGCCATGACTCCTCACCTGTTCGCTCACTGTATCTTCATGTCAACCACTTTTGCGATCAGCGGGAGAAAGAAGTAGATCTTTAATCTGATCAATGGCATAATTGGTTAGAATCGATCTCCAGTCGAAGTAGCGCTCGACTGAATGCCGCGCGATGCTGTGAGCCATTTCGTGGGCTATAACTCCTGCAACGCTCTAGTCATTACACTTCACCCTTGTGATTACATTCTCGGCACTAGTGATCTTTCCTGAAGCCTCCAACTGCTTGTAGTAGTCGATAACGCCTGAGAAGACGATGATGACTCCGCCAATGGAATAGAACGCATTCACCATCGGGGTGTCCACAACGAACACTTCCATGTGGTTAAGGTATTCCCTGGCTGATGGGTCGAAGTACTGGCCGGCCCGTTTCATATCGTCCGCCACGCGGCTAACCATGCGGCAGGCCGCATTATTCGTATTCGTTATAACTGGTATATCGAAAACGGTGACTCGATACTTTCCGTCCTTGTATTCCTCCTTCACGACTCTATCCCGAAATGACAGGTCGGTCTCGTAGGACATAGGCTACGATGTAACAAAGGAGAATGGACTACAATATAGGCTCGACGATGGGTGATTGGGACTGATGTAGCACTCCAAGTATAGAAGAACACGGAAAAGCATAATAAGAAGATGAACGAGGGAACGTAAGAGGCAACGACCTTCTTGATCTGCTTTTCCTTTTCCCATTCTATAGTGAAGAGGAGACAACGAGAGTACCAACGACAAAAGCGGGCTTAGGAAAGAGAGCCTCGAACAACTCTCTCTTGGAACAGATAAGATGGGAGTGCTCTTCCATCCATTCTTGCGACTTGAACAGGCTCATCACCTTCACATAGATGTCTACTGATTAAAAAACTGTGGAAAGGCTTACTTCGCAAAAGAAAAAAAGGGTGCACAAAACACGCTACATATCAGGAAGAGAAAAGAACTAAACCTCTGTTCGGTTGACTACTATGCGCACATAACAAACATAATGGTAACACATGCAGAGCTCGACCCAATACATTTTGATGCAACCCGTAATGAAAAAGTGACTCTCAGTTATCGACCAAACTGGACAGTTAAGAAAACGGGGGCCCCAACACTGATTTCTCGTTAACAATTACCTGAAGAGAGAATTCATTAGAGCAAAACAGAAAACCACTCAACCCAGAGTCAATCCGCTTTAACCCTTCTCTGTTCATTGTTATTCTACACCATGCTCTTTCCTTATTCCCTCTTGAGTGTAAGTCATCAATGATCTCATTCAAATAGCAGGAAAGGAGTTGAATCAGGAATAATGAAATGGATGGCATATCCATGAAAGCGATCTGCATTAGAGCATTCGTTGCTTAACAGAGTCATTACGAATAACAAGAATAACGAAAGGACTGCCCTTTTCCATTCCTTGAATCACTATTGTTGATTATCAAGCAAACCACTGAACGCATACTCTGCTCTTCGCATTCTCCAACGATTTAGGCACCATTTGAAGGCGCTCCGGATAAACCACTTCACATAGATCACAACTAGAAAAGAATGTCACAACAAACACTCCAAGCAAACAAGTTAAACACGGCCCACACATAATCCATTCCTCTGGAAACGATCTTTGACATTCTCTCAGACGCACTTTTAGTCTCCACACAGTACTTTGACTCAAAGTCCCTCTCAACAATGCCAATGGACCCGTAGACGCTTCGTTCACGATCTGGAAGGGTCGGATGATCATCGAACAGTGTGAGTAACTTGAATGTGGAGAGGGGTATATCTTCCTTTTGTAGCATGATCAGCGTCCTGCCAAACTCATGAATGTCATATCCAGCGCGTTTCAATAAATACAATGCCATGAAATCAGCCTCCGATTCACACTTACGACTAACAATCAATCCACTATCAGTCACTCACCTCAGTTTCTTCTCAACCATATTCGCAACGATAGGTGTGATGAACACGTCACCAAGAAAAAGGATTGTGAGATAGGACAACAACACACTCCAGTGAACATTCGTCTCAATCGAGTGTCGAGCGATACTGTGGGACAGTTCATGAGCAATTACACCAGCAATACACTACCACTTATTCATACACTTCTTCATCACCTCTTCAGCACTCGGCACCTTCCCTTCTGCCTCCAACTCAACATAGTGATTGATCAAACCCGTGTACACAACAATAATACCGCCAACAGAAGAGAAAGCATTTACTTCAGGCGAGTCAACCACAAAGATCTTCATCTTGTTCATGTACTCCTTGCAAGAAGGATCGAAGTAAACACAAGCGCGTTGAATGTCTCCCACGACACGATGAACCAAACGATATCGAATATCGGTGGAATCAGTGATGATTGGCTTCCCGTTCAGTGTACTACCTTCTTCATTCTCAGAGTAGTCCAAATAGCTCTCTAAAATGAAGTCCTGGTAATGGAGTTCTGTTTTAAAGGAGAAGAACTACACTGAATTAATGAAACGAAAACTACGATGTAGTGTCTGCGATCTGTGATGGGAACATACGATCCATTGCAGACGTAAATGAACCCTACGACATACAGGCAGACTCCGCCTCCAAAGAGGAGCCCCACCTTCCGCTCAACGCGTTTGTCTTTGTCCAGAACATCTACGATGAAAGGAACAAGGAAAGATCACAATGAATTCGCTTTTTCATCGTCGGAAAGAGAATGTCCGAAACTTCCTTCCTCGGTTCTACCTTTACTAGTTCTCCACGTGACGGCAGTCCTTCCACTAGCTGCGTTGTGTGCCTTTCCTCTGATCCTAGCCATGAGCAATTGGAGGAGGTCATACTGCGCGACATTTCTTTTGTTACTCGAGCGAGACGCTAATACTCACTCCGTTTAAGCACAACAACCTCATATCGGACAGCCTTCACTAAGGTCTTTGCCATCCCCTTTCCAGTCAGACTAAACAGAAACCACACCATTCTGCGGGGATGGAGCCTTATTTATGTGAAACACTGCATGCTTACTTGAACCCCAAAATGGGGGATCCCCCTTTGCCTTCCATTTCAGATTCCACGTCATATTGTGATTCACAATGACTTTTCAGGACGGAAGAATCACCTAACTACCTCAACAATCGCGCTCGTAATCCAGGATGTCTATCAGATGGAGCATTCTGTGCTGGCTCTCAATCTGCAGCAGGACGCCAACTGCTTACTACTACTGATTGGTAACCTCATTTGCGTTTGCAGTGTGTTATCGTACACTTGAAACGACTGCTCTGCATTGTTTTGTGTATCATCCTTGATTTGGTGGTTTACATGAATCTTTGTATGTGCAGAGACTTCCAATTGTATCGATTTCATTTTTTGTTAACGCCTTAAGAAGCGTGTGTGATGATCATGTTTCTGATGTACTGCCTTCCAGCAGTATTGACTTGGAGACTATGAGTACATCTTCATATGCATGCATTAGTCGTTGTAGTGCCTATTTGCGTGTATGAACGCAGAAGTGGTCTATTTCAAGCATAATCGGTGTTATATTATCCTATTATGCAGTGTACTCTTCTTCTACAGTGACTATCAATTCCATTCATCCCTTTTCCTCATTAAGGCGAACCAAGTGTTGTTTCTTTACCACAAGAGACATGATGCGGAAGAACCGCTCGCAGTCAGCCTCGGTCGCTGAAATGTGCAGACTGTTCTCGTACATGAGAGAGATTGGATCATAACCGGGCTTCTCCTCATGTTATCCTTTTCATAGAAGTCGAGCAGGTGCTGTACCATGCACAGCAATATCGCGGCTTCTTCACCCGTCGCAGGAGTCTTCTCATCGTCAACGCTACCGCCGTACAGCCTCCAGTTCTCCAGCATTCGGATTCGGCTGATGACTTTGGAGGCATCGCAGTTCTGCTTGCGGTAGGTCTTGAGGTCTCTCCACGGCGGTTTCAGTTCCTTCTCAATTGATTCTTTTGATCGAATCACGAGGGCATTCAAGCCCTTCAATCCCTTTGGGATGGTACTTCAACGCGTTGGGAATCGCGTCGATATTCACTGACTTGATGTACTTGCGGAATGCTCTTGACTCGCTCAGGGACCGTTGCTGTTCTTCACTGCAGGTGCTGAGAATCTTGGCGTACTGCTCCTCGAATCGCTGGGGCGTTGTCTTCTCCAGGAACGGGTGACAGGCCGCAGCGCACCTGTAGTACTTCAACTGTTCGGTCGGAATCACAAGGCAGCCATCAGTCAACTCCCAGATAAAGCTTTTCAGCATGAGCTGAGCCACTTTGCTGTGAAGTCTTCCTTGAGCGAAGTGAAGATCCGCTTCAGCCAGTACAGCACAGGCAGAATCAGGTGCGCCGTAGTGGTCTAACCCGCCAACAGATTCAGGGCGTTGTTCATGATCCTCAACAACCCGTAAACCTCTGGCAGTTGACGCAGGCAGTCGTGCACCACATCTAGGTCAACTCCTTTTCTTCCTTCATCAGAAGGGTTTTATTGCTTATGCCATCCTTTCACGAGTGTTTGTTCAAGACACTTCGTCTAGTGTTGATGTGCGGAATGGACTGTTCTTCGTCCACACACTCATCATGATTGTCACAACAAACACTCCAAGCAAACAAATCAGGCACTGCCCATACATACTCCAATCCATTTGAAGACTCTTCGGGCACACCACCTGCATTCTCACCACGGTACTTTGTCTCAAAGTCCCTCTCAACCACACTAATGGACCTCTCTATATTCCTCACACGGTCCGGAATACACGGATGGTCCTCCAAAAGAGCGAACAGTCTCTGCGTTGTGGGAGATAAAACGTTCTCCTCCCCCAACAGACTCAACGTCCTGCCAAACTCATGAATGTCATATCCAGCGTGCTTCAATAAATACAATGCCATGAAATCAGCCTCCGATTCACACTTACGACTAACAATCAACCCACTATCAGTCACTCACCTCAGCGTATCTTCTATGATCTCCACAATTTCGGGTGCAACGAACACATCGTCCAAAAGGAGGATTGTGAGATAGGACAACAACACACTCCAGTGAACATTCGTCTCAATCGAGTGTCGAGCGATACTGTGGGACAGTTCATGAGCAATTACACCAGCAATACACTACCACTTATTCATACACTTCTTCATCACCTCTTCAGCACTCGGCACCTTCCCTTCTGCCTCCAACTCCACGTAGTGATCGATCAAACCCGTGTACACAACAATAATACCGCCAACAGAAGAGAAAGCATTCACTTCAGGCGAGTCAACCACAAAGATCTTCATCTTGTTCATGTACTCCTTGCAAGAAGGATCGAAGTAAACACAAGCGCGTTGAATGTCTCCCACGACACGATGAACCAAACGATATCGAATATCGGTGGAATCAGTGATTACTGGGTTTCCACTCAATCTACTACCCTCAGCCCCCTCATAGTAGTTCATCTGATACAGAAATCGACTCTGGTGTTGGAGTTCTGTTTCAAAGGAGAAGAACTACACTGAAGCATCAGAATCAAACAGTACAATGTAGTGTCTGCGATCTGTAATGGGAACATACGATCCATTGCAGGTATAGAGCAAACCACAGGCATACAAACAGACTCCGCCTCCAAAGAGGGCACCCACCTTCCGTCCAGCGCCCTTATCCTTATCGTTGAGGTCTATGCTGGAAGGGGCAAGTGGAGACTACATTGGAGTCGCTTCATTGCCGTCGGGAACATATATTCCTCCTCCTCCTTTGCTGCAGAGAGTGCTTCCTTCCCTGCTTCGGCTTGTTTTATCAATTGTGATGATGCGTCCGCCTCTTTTGCTGCTACAGTTCAGCCATTGAACACGATCATACTCACTGACGATTCTACATACCCACCATATATACGCTACTGCTCATTCAGTTTGCATGAACCGACAACAGCGCGGACAATTCTAATTACCGTCTTGGCTATTCCCTTTCCAGCAATACTAAACCAAAACAATGTCATGAAGTAAGAAGAAATGGTAATTAACGAGAAAACTCGATTTGTTACATGAAAAACGAATATGGGGGATCCCACATTGCCTTCCAATTGAGTTTACGATGCGAACAGTGAAAGGAAATGATTGCTATGAAGGACAGGAGTACTCTGACACGCACATTACGCCCCATTTCACTCCATCACCAACCACTCTCGCTCCCATTCTCCCAATCACCTCCACACACCATTTCACAATCCCCACTCCAACCATTCTCTCCCATTCTCCCAATTCAACAATCAACAAAATACACCCCTTTTATGGACTCCAGAAAGAGAAGGCAGGATTCGGTTCAATGATAGTCGTTTTGAATCGCGATGAAATAGATACTAATCTTTTGATTGTTAGTCTAGTTGAACAATTGTATTGTGATTAGTGTGAAATCGTAGGAAATGGGTTGTGTTGGTTGAGAGTGTGTAGAGAGATGGCCCTGGATTCGTTTTCGACGGCAATGATCGTGCTAGCATCGATAATTGTGGCAGTATGGTTGGTAAGTTTGTGTGGTTGTTGTGAGTGTTGTGTTGTCTAACCGTGTGCTAGTTATGTGTAATCGCATTCCGTATGTGTGGTTACATTGTACATCAGACGGAAGGTGGGATGGTGTAAGGATGGATGATAATATGTTAGCAATCGTGATCGAGCGTTTTGGCAAATACAACCGTACATTGACATCTGGCTTGAACTTTGTGGTTCCTATAATTGATCATCCTCGTTATTTCACGTGGACCCGTACGTTTTTGAACGAGCGAGGTGAGATCGTGGATACGAACACATCTGACTATCGTATTGATCTTCGTGAGTGTGTATTTGACTTCATGCCTCAAGAAGTATATACGAAGGATACGATCTTGTTGGACGTGAGTTCGATCATGTACTACAGTATTGTGGATGTGAAGAAGGCGATCTACGAGGTTGATGATTTGCAGAACGCGATCGTGAATGTTGCTCAGACTCAGTTGAAGGAGGTGTTTGGTCGTATGACGTTCCAAGAGTGTATGACGAGTCAGGATCAGATCAATGAGTGAATGATTGAGTTGTGAGTTGAATAGTAGACATATGAAGCAAGCGTTTTTGCCTCGTTTCTTGGGTTGGGGTATTCGTGTTGAGCGAATGGAGTTGTTGGACATAACGCCTCGTGATTGTGAGGGAAGTGATGATGGTTGATGATTAGCGACGGCAGAGTCGATGAAGACGCAGATGATCGCCGAGCGCGAGCGTCGTGGTCAGTTCATCGAGGCGGAGGGAAAGAAGACAGCGTTGCGCATCCGATCTGAGGGAACGAAGGTGGTGAAGCAGAACAATGGTTTGGCAGAGCAGGAGTCGACGCGTAAGATATCTGAAGGGAATGCGCAAGCGCGTGTGGAGTTGGCGCGTGCCGAGAGTCAGAGTTTGGAGTTGGTGAAGTCTGCGTTACAGAGCAACAGTGGAAGTCAGGGTCAATACTTGTTGGCGATGCGTTATTTGGAGTTGTTGAATGGAATTGGCTATGGAAATGGGAACAAGACGATCTATCTTCCATACGAGGCTGATGCGTTGAATGGAAGTATAAGTAAGTTGGGTGGTTTGTATGGTAAGACTCGTGTGTTGGAGAAGGGTGGAGTGATGAAGGAGGAGGTGAAGGGAGATGAGTTCGATGATTTGAATTGACTTGTATAGTGGGGGTGTTTGTGACAAACAGTCGTACAGATGCTTTTGCACAGCCTCCTTCATCTCAGCAATGTAGGCCTGAATATCGGAGGCACCGAAGATAGCCGATCCAGAAACAAGGACATTCGCGCCCTTGGATGCGCAAAGCTCGGCATTCTTCACAGAAACACCACCGTCGACCTCGATGTAAATGGAGGGAGACAGCGCGCGAATTTCAGAAACCTTCTCCAAGCAATCCTCCATAAACTTCTGTCCTCCGAATCCGGGCTCAACAGTCATCACGAGGACCATGTCCCTAACAATAAGGCGATACATAGACACCAACAGAAGAGGAATCAAATCAGCAATAGCTGAAACGGGAGTTTTCGGCTTAATGGTAACAGAACACAGCATACCAGCCTCACGGACGCGTTTAATAATGTCCTTAGGATCCTCTAGATGTAACTATTCGACAAAACAATTACTAGCTGCCTCAATATGGAAATTGAACATGTTCGCGCCAGCCTCCTTGAGAGGAGTAATGTACCGCTCAGGATTCTCGACCATAAGATGGCAGTCAAGGAACGAGCTACAAATCACTCTCCAGCCACACAATGACTCCATATGCTTGCGAAGCGACTTCACAACGGGAGCGCCAATAGTCAGGTTGGGCACGAAGTGGCCATCCTAAGGAATCAAGAAATGAGACCAAACGAACCATGATATCAACATGCAGCCAATCAGCACCCTTCTATGACTTATACACGACACGAATAACGACTTCAGTGAGCATCTTGCAGTCACGCTCCAGATTGGAAAAATCAGCGCTCAAAATACTGGGAGAGATAATACTAGTCTATAACGATCCCGGTTATCGTATTACGGCTTCAGAGAATCCATGGCAAAGCTTTGTTTTCCATTCTCCACCAAGAATGAAACGCCCTGTTTCTCCAAACAGAATCGTGGCTACTTTGGACAGACTGTTTGTCACAAACACCCCCACTATACAAGTCAATTCAAATCATCGAACTCATCTCCCTTCACCTCCTCCTTCAACACTCCACCCTTCTCCAACACACGAGTCTTACCATACAAACCACCCAACTTACTTATACTTCCATTCAACGCATCAGCCTCGTATGGAAGATAGATCGTCTTGTTCCCATTTCCATAGCCAATTCCATTCAACAACTCCAAATAACGCATCGCCAACAAGTATTGACCCTGACTTCCACTGTTGCTCTGTAACGCAGACTTCACCAACTCCAAACTCTGACTCTCGGCACGCGCCAACTCCACACGCGCTTGCGCATTCCCTTCAGATATCTTACGCGTCGACTCCTGCTCTGCCAAACCATTGTTCTGCTTCACCACCTTCGTTCCCTCAGATCGGATGCGCAACGCTGTCTTCTTTCCCTCCGCCTCGATGAACTGACCACGACGCTCGCGCTCGGCGATCATCTGCGTCTTCATCGACTCTGCCGTCGCTAATCATCAACCATCATCACTTCCCTCACAATCACGAGGCGTTATGTCCAACAACTCCATTCGCTCAACACGAATACCCCAACCCAAGAAACGAGGCAAAAACGCTTGCTTCATATGTCTACTATTCAACTCATCACACCATCATTCACTCATTGATCTGATCCTGACTCGTCATACACTCTTGGAACGTCATACGACCAAACACCTCCTTCAATTGAGTCTGAGCAACATTCACAATCGCGTTCTGCAAATCATCAACCTCGTAGATCGCCTTCTTCACATCCACAATACTGTAGTACATGATCGAACTCACGTCCAACAAGATCGTATCCTTCGTATATACTTCTTGAGGCATGAAGTCAAATACACACTCACGAAGATCAATACGATAGTCAGATGTGTTCGTATCCACGATCTCACCTCGCTCGTTCAAAAACGTACGGGTCCACGTGAAATAACGAGGATGATCAATTATAGGAACCACAAAGTTCAAGCCAGATGTCAATGTACGGTTGTATTTGCCAAAACGCTCGATCACGATTGCTAACATATTATCATCCATCCTTACACCATCCCACCTTCCGTCTGATGTACAATGTAACCACACATACGGAATGCGATTACACATAACTAGCACACGGTTAGACAACACAACACTCACAACAACCACACAAACTTACCAACCATACTGCCACAATTATCGATGCTAGCACGATCATTGCCGTCGAAAACGAATCCAGGGCCATCTCTCTACACACTCTCAACCAACACAACCCATTTCCTACGATTTCACACTAATCACAATACAATTGTTCAACTAGACTAACAATCAAAAGATTAGTATCTATTTCATCGCGATTCAAAACGACTATCATTGAACCGAATCCTGCCTTCTCTTTCTGGAGTCCATAAAAGGGGTGTATTTTGTTGATTGTTGAATTGGGAGAATGGGAGAGAATGGTTGGAGTGGGGATTGTGAAATGGTGTGTGGAGGTGATTGGGAGAATGGGAGCGAGAGTGGTTTGTGATGGAGTGAATTGTCCCCCAATTCCAACCCTATGAGTATTGCACTGTCGATAGAGTAAGACTACCACTTATTTTGATAGGACGTGGATCATTGCTGCATTCTTACGAATCCTAGGCAATTGTGGTAGAATCTGATGGTGGCTATGGATTGCCACATTTTCAGAAAGAATGAATGGGCATGATTGTGTACAACGAAAAGTCCCTTTCAATCGGTCCATCACAAAGCAGCCACTCTCTCACTCTCTTTCACACTTCAGAACACGGCCGATAGTCGGTTCATTGGAAGAAACCACATCGATAACACCAGCAATCCTAGTTACCACCTAGATCACATCACACTGCTTTGTAGTAGAAAGGGTGTAATCCTCAACGAGTTAACAACCAAAACGGTTATTTCACTCTTTTGGCGGCCGACCCAATACCCAATCTCAAAACCGAATCCTGTTCAAAGCGAATTCAAGAATCCCAGAGCCATTTTCAAAAGGAGTTTATGTACTTTGTTTGGAATCTTGGATTAACTGCGTAGAATACAAAATGATGGAGGTATTTGACTGGATTGTTCTTGCGATCTTCCTGTTCATCTGCTTGTTCTACCTGATACAGTTTATAAAGGGATGCTTCGTTTGCCCCAAGGAAAGAGAATCGATTATTGTGGAAAGACTCGGACAGTACAATACCACGCTGGGAGCGGGTATCAACTGCATCATTCCCGTTCTGGATCGCATGAAGGTGGTTAAGGTGAAATATCTCATCAGCGAAAACGGCGTCGTGCATTTGAGGGAACGCTCTTCCCACATCATCACTACCCAAAACGAGGTGATGGACTTCCCCATGCAGTTGGCTCTGTTACGTGCGTGTCACTTCTAGGCCTGTTATTACCCGCGATAATGCAAAGATCTACCTGGATGCGGTAGCCCTGTTTCGTGCGTATTTATTGGTTAGGTCCTGCAGTATCGCATTGTGAACCCCAAGCAGATGGTGTATTCCGTGACGAATCTGCCGAACGTGCTTTCCAAGATGCTTCAGGCCCAGCTTCGTGATGTGGCCGGAGCGCTGGACGTGGACCGCATTATTGAGGATACGGCTATTCTGGATCGTGTTGCTGGCGAACTGGACATGATTGCTCGCAACTGGGGCGTGAAGATCGAGATGGTGAAGATCCAAAAGGTGCAGGCCGACGAGCTGAGCGAGGTGCTGGCGCAGAAGAAGAATGCCGATTTCAAGAATCGCGAGGTGATCATCAACGCCAAGGCCAGCAAGCAGACGAAGATCATCACGGCGGAGGGTCAGCGCGACCAGAAGATCCGCGAGGCGGAAGGTGAGGCGCAGCGCATTGTGGCGTCGGGTAGGTGCGTCCAACTGAAGTAACCAGTAGCGCGTGGTCAGGCGGAGGCCGTGATGAACGAAGCCGAGTCCGAGGCGCGATCGATTAAGGAAATCGCGCGTTCGCTGGAGGGCTCGGGAGACGACCCTACGATGTACCTGCTGGCTCTGAAGTACATCGACGCGCTGAAGGCCATCTGCGCGTCGCCGAACACGAAGGTGATCTTCGTGCCGCAGGAGACGATTATGCTCCAGACCGCTCAGCTCCTTGGTCTCAACACTGTTATCCCCACTCGTGCCTGATTGTTTTGATTGTAGAATGGTCTGTTTGGAACAAACACGCTCGCAAGCAAAATTTACTTCTGGTTCTGCATCTGGCGCTGGTAGGCCATCTGGTAATAGGCCATCTGCTGATAGTAGGCCATCTGCTGGTAGTAAGCCATCTGCTGGGGCGTCATCTGCTGACCGGGCATCATTCCAGGCATCATGCCGGGCTGTCCGGGCTGAGCAGGCTGACCCGCAGGAGCCTGAGCGGACTGGCCCGCGGGGGCCTGAGCAGGCGGGGCGGGCTGAGCAGGCTGAGCAGGCTGAGCAGGCTGAGCAGCGGGCGCAGGGGCAAACATGGAGGAGAGATCGTCCACGGCGGAGGTGGTGGGCGCACTGTCCATACCCAGGAAGTCGTCCTCCGCGGCCTTCTTCGCGGCGGGCTTCTTCACCACCTTCTTCACCACCTTCTTGGGAGCGGGCTTCTCCTCCTCGAAGTCCTCCTCCTCCTTGGCGGGCTTCTTCGCCACCTTCTTCACCACCTTCTTCTTCGGCTTCTCCTCCTCCTCGTCGAAGTCCTCGTCGTCCACCACCACCGGCTTCTTGGCGGGCTTCTTCGACGGCTTCTCCACCTGGAACATCTCCTCCTCTTCCTCCTTGATCTCGGCAGCTTCGGCGGCGGCCTCCTCCTTCGCCTCCTCCTCGGCCTCCTTCTCCTCGGGAGTCTCCTCGTCCTTCGCCATGAACATCTTCTCCTCGTAGGCCATGCGCACGAAGTTCTTGTACTTGTCGAGCGAATCGCCGGGCTTCGGTCTGTACTTCTCCACGTCGCCCGTGGCCAGCCACTTCGCCTTGCAGCACTTGTTGCCGCCTCCGTGCTTCTCCGAAAGCGCTCTGACCTCCTTCAGAGTCCAAGTGGACATGGTCACACTCTAGGTGTCACGGAAATCTTGTGTGGGTTACCTTCACTCTGTGAGAGAAGGACTGGTGAGCAGATTTACACATATGGCACACAAAGGAGCTGTAAGGAACTACGTAATGACACTAGCAACCGCAAGGGATTACCGCACACGTTGGTGTGTCCGAGCTTGGCATATTCTCCACAGTTCACGCAATACTTGTTCTCTTCGATCTTGCGAATTTTCGCTAACAGTTCTTCAGGCTTCTGCTTCTTCTCACCGGACATGGTGTTGGCACGAGTTCAAATGAAATGCTTACTGCTTTGGGCATGCTCCATAATGTGGACATGGGGACCATTTCAGCCAGAGGGACCCAAAACCTTGCTGAGGAACAAACAACTCCATGAACTAACCCTTACTTCTTCTTGCCCTCGCTACCGAGATTGAACTTGAAGAAGATCACATCGCCGTCCTGAACGACGTAATTGCGTCCTTCCTGCTTCAGCTTTCCGGCAGCCTTGATCGCGGCCTCGTTCTTCAGCTCCTTGAAGTCGTCGAACTTGTACACTTCGGCGCAGATGAAGCCCTTCTCGAAGTCGGTGTGGATCACGCCAGCCGCCTGGGGCGCGAGCGTGCCCTTGCGAATAGTCCAGCACTTCACCTCGTCCGCTCCCGCCGTGAAGAAGTGGATCAGGTTCAGCACGTGGTATCCCGTGGTGATGATCTTCGGGATCTGGCTCTTCGAGTGGTACTTCGCCAGGTACTCCTTCGCCTCCTCGGGCGACTTGCTCAGCAGCTTCGTCTCGAACTTCGCGCTAAAGGGAATCACCTGCTCGTTCAGGCCCATCGCCGCCACCTTCTCGCGCACCTTGTCCATCCTACGATGCACCCACCATCACGCCCCTACATCGGATCCTTGCGCAGAATGTAGTTCTTCTCGCTCAGGTTGCACAGGTACACGATCGGCTTCGCGGACAGCAGCTGGTAGGTGTTGATCACCTCCACCTCGTTCGCGCTCCAGCGCACCGCGCGCACGTCCTTGCCCTCCTTCATCACCGCCAGGATGCGGCAAAGGCACTCGAACTCCTCCTTCTTCTCCTTGCCACCCACGCCTCTCTGCACATTCTTCTCCATGCTGTCCACCTGGTTCTGGATCTACTCATTAACTGAAATAAGGTGGGAAAGACCAGCTCAATGTCCTTCTTCAGCAGCTCCTCGCGGATGATGTCCATATCGCGGCAGGGATCGATGCTACCCTCCACGTGCGTCACGTTCTTGCTGTCGAAGCAACGGAGCACCTCGAAAATGGCATCCACAGCGCGAATGTGCGACAGGAAGGCGTTGCCAAGGCCACATCCCTCGGAAGCACCCTTCACCAGTCCGGCAATATCGGTGATCTGCAGAACGGCGGACACCTCGCTCTTGGGCTTGAATGCCTCCACCATGTAATCAAAACGCTCGTCGGGCACGGGCACACGAGCGACGTTGGGGTCGATGGTGCAGAACGGATAGTTCTCCGCGGGAACCTACTCCTCACGGGCAAACACTGCGCCAAACGTTCAGCTTGGAGAGATCGTTGAAGAGGGAAGACTTACCCACGTTGGGCACGCCCACGATACCAATGCGCACATTGTTACCTACGCCTCACCAAATACGGTAAAGAGCAACCAGGTCTTCCCAGGATCGGAATCGTTTCTTTCACTTCCTCTTTCTTACCCATTGCAACACAAATTAGCTTTCGAGACTAAACTCTTGTGCTCCTTTTCCTCTCCATGACTGTGTACGTTCCGTCATTCTTGCAAATCAAGCATTCTCTACTGCGTGTATTCCGCTCTGTTTGCAAAGGGTGAGAATGCCATCTTTTTTTTATCTTCTGTGAATATCTCATACGGAAGAGTGGGGACTGCATGGTGTCATGAGGATTGCTTTCGCTGTACAGTGTTGTGAATGGTATGTACATGTGATTTTGTGGAATACTAACACCCAACAAGCAACTCTCGAAAACCCATAATGAATCATTCAACATGAAGCAGGCTTCCTTTTATAGCGAGGAGGGGAGATTCTGCCGTGTACGTTGAGCCGAGAGAAGGTTAGCATCTCCCTCGATAAGGACGAGAAAAGGGATTTCCCTTCCATTCACATGAGGTTAAAGTCTTGTTCTTCGGAACATATAACCATTTTTTAACTCCAATACTCATTACAATGTAGTATGGAGTGTGTGGAACAGGCACAACTGATCATCCTTACTGAACCACTTCCCAACGAAAAGAAATCGGTCCAATAATAGCATCTCCAATGATAAATACCCCCTATGCACATACTCATTCATCAACCACGCATCATCAACTCCAATGCCCTTCCGTTATTCTCTTAAACTCTATGCACACCACTTCCTCCATAGAACTATCAGCGATTCCGTAAGAAGGCACTTGTGGAGGGCACAGTGGTCCTTGATAATCACGGATGACTGTACACTCCGGTCCACAGACAATTCAAAGTATACTAATGGAAGGAGACAATCGCAGACCAGATCGTAGCAATTCAAGAGATAGCCGTGCTTCACGTTCCCATTCTCGTGACAGATATCGTTCGAGTCGGAGAAGTCGTTCTTCTAGCCGCCGTCGTCGTGACAGCCGCTCGCCGAGCTACGGCCGTGGACGCTCTCGTAGTTCTAGGTACTTGGCTCTATGCGGCGTTTACGGTTTTAGCTACGACAGAAGTCACGGATACCATTCTCGCCGCGACAGAAGCCGTTCTGGTTCCTACGATCGCCGCAGCTATCATAGCGATCGAAGGGACTATCCTTCCAGTAGTTCCTTGTTTCTTGTTTACCCATTAGGAGGTTACGATGCGTACTCTTCTAGCCACTATGGCTCGAGGTCGTACAGAGATGCCTCGTCGTTCTTTTTGGTGGGCTCTCATCGTAGGCCGGACACACGTCGGTACAACAGCGCGTATTCGGGAGGTAGCGGCTACAGAGGCGCCAACGACGGTGCGTTCGCTGGAGAGCATTTGAAGGACATTCAGTGGGACAACCTGACTCTCACCAAGTTTGAAAAGAACTTCTACCACGTAGCGTCTCGTTCCGTCTGTTAGTCTAGGAACATCCCGCCGTGACCGCGATGAGCGACAAGGAGGTGGAGGACTGGCGACGCCAAAACGAAATCATCTGCCAGGGAGACAACATCCCGAAGCCCGTCCTCTCCTTCGACGTCTCCCCCTTCCCCGGTCGGCATTTCCTCCCCCTCTGATTCCTAGCCGATGTGCTGGATGTCATCAAGAAGGCCGGCTTCAAGGCCCCCACGGCCATCCAGTCGCAGGGCTGGCCCATGGCCCTCTCCGGGCGCGATGTCGTCGGCATCGCCGCCACGGGCTCCGGCAAGACGTTGTCGTTCATTCTTCCCGCCCTGATTCACATCCGCGCACAGCCCTTCCTGCAGCCCGGCGACGGCCCCATCTGCCTGGTGCTGTCGCCCACGCGCGAGCTCGCCAACCAGACGCAGGAGGAGTGCGCGCGCTTCGGCACCTCCAGCGGCATTCGCAGCACCTGCCTGTACGGCGGCGCGCCCAAGCGTGCGCAGATCGACTCGCTGCGCCGCGGCGCGGAGATCGTGATCGCGACACCGGGCCGCCTGCTGGACCTGCTGGACATGGGCGTGACGAACCTGCGACGCGTGACGTACCTGGTGATGGATGAGGCGGACCGTATGCTGGATATGGGCTTCGAGCCACAAATCCGCAAGATCGTGGGACAGATCCGCCCGGACCGCCAGACGCTGATGTGGAGTGCAACGTGGCCGAAGGAAGTGCAGCAGTTGGCGCGCGACTTCCTGAACAACCCGATCCAGGTGAACGTGGGCTCGCTGGACCTGAAGGTGACGGACCACGTGAAGCAGATCGTGAAGTGCGTGACGGAGGGGCAGAAGCTGGACGAGACGCTGAACATTCTGCGCAGCATCGACAAGCACTCGCGTGTGATCATCTTTACCAAGTCCAAGCGCGGCGCCGACGACCTGACGCGCGAACTGCGTCGCGACGGGTTCAACGCGCTGGCGATCCACGGCGACAAGGAGCAGCGCGAGCGTGATTACGTGATCGAGGAGTTCAAGGCGGGTCGCACCACCATCATGGTGGCGACGGACGTGGCGTCGCGCGGGCTGGACGTGAAGGACATTCGCGTGGTGATCAACTACGACTTCCCCATGTGCGTGGAGGACTACATCCACCGCGTGGGCCGTGCCGGCCGCAAGACCGCTGACGGCTACTCGGAGGGCACCGCTGTGAGCTTCTTCACGGACACTTCCGCCAGAGTGACGCGCGTGGGCGAGAGAAGGTGGCGTGAGGCGTAGGAGCTGATCAAGGTGCTGCGCGACGCGCACCAGGACGTGCCGCCAGAGCTGGAGCGCTACGCGTACTCCGGACCCTCGGGAGGCAGCTTCAGCCGCTACGGACGCAGCTATGGCGGCTACGGCGGCTATGGACGTGGCGGTCACGGGATGACGGGAAGCAACAACATTCCGATCGGTGGAGGCAATTGTCGTGTTTGTTGAACAAGGAGGGGAGGAGCGATAGGTAACGCGCACAAACGGGTCTGTGAGAATCATCTGCAACTCCTTCTGCGTCTGCTTTAAAATGGTCACGATCTTCTCCAGGGCGGTCTCCTGGTTCTGTAAAAACTACGCGTGAGGCCGTGCGTCCGCGCCCACTTTGAGCACATTCTCGGCGTCCTCCAGCTTCACCGAGTCCTCGGGGATGGTCACGCCGTAGGTGTTTAACGCACTGTACACGGCCGAAAGCCTGCTCTGCAAACCCGACGTAATCGTTAAGAAACGGCCGCTGTCGCTTCAAGGATATGAGGGGAGGGAGATGCTGCGCTGCAGCTTCACGAGCGTCTCAACGAAAGCCTCGTTGGTGACGACAATCTGGGATTTGGCCGATTTGGACTCCAGCTTTCCGATGACGCGAATCAGCTTCTCCTCCAGCTCCGCCTGCTTCGCGTTGCACTGGCGCGCCATGCGATCGCACTCCGTCACCAGAACACGCACCTGCGTTATGGCGTTGCTGAGCACTTCGATGTTCTTGTTCACGCTCTGGATCAACGTCTTCTGGTTCTCCATGCGGGCCTTCAACCCCTCAAACCCGTGTACAACAACGGGGACCATGTTCTACCATGAAGCGAAGAGCCAAAACCCACCTCGGGGTCGGGATTCTCTTTCAAATACTTGCCGTAAAGGGTGCGATTGGATTCGTCCTTTAAAAAGCTACACATTACGGGATGAGTAGGTGGACAACTCCTCTCTCAGGTTTGGTGGGCAGTAGTTGAACATCACGCAGGAGAAGACACTGTCATCCTGGTTTGCAGAATTTTGAAGACTATGCGTCACGCACCAAGGCAGCCTTCACATATATTTATAATTCTGAAGGATCAGCGAAACGGGATTCACAGCCGGTTGCTGCTGCTGGGCCGTGTTTCCGAACCCTCCAAACCCCTGCTGATTCGCATTACCGAATCCGGACTGTCCAAAGCCAAACCCGGTCGAAGTACCCTTATTCGCGTTGGCCCCGAAGCCGCCGAAGGAAAATCCGCTCATTCCTGTTCTGTGTGATGCCGCAAGCGCAGAAATGGTTGGGAAGAAGGAATTGTGATGAGACTCCTTGCCTCCATTCTCCACTATCTGTTTTATTTGCAATCGTTGCGATATGCCACTTTCTCAGATCCGTATTCTTTTCTGGAATGGGGAGTATCGGAAGAAACACAACGAAAACTAGTAATCCCTCTTCACAACGAATGATGTAGAGAGATGAGAGATCGTATCGCACATCGAGCAAGAATCTACTCCTCATAGCGCCATTCTCCGTGTACTCTGGTGCAGGTGCAGGGACACGTGCTTCAGAGAGTACAGGGAGCGCGAGAAGCTGAACTTCGGGTGGAACTGGTCCCTCACCTTCACCACGCCCACGTACTCCAGCGCCGTGGAATAGTGGTTGTTCACAACCATGTTTTTCAGCGCTGGCAAGCCTACCGCTCACCCCACGCCCACACACCCACTCTCCAGCACCAGCGTGTTCGAGTACTTCATGGTCCCGTGGTTGTTGAACATCACGTTCTCCTCGTCCATCCGCCAGGCGTTCTCGCCGAACAGGACGCTGTGGAGACTCTTCATGTCTACTCCTCACGCCCCGCCGCCACGACCACTGCGCAGCACCAGCTCCCTTCCGTTGGCGAAGGCGTTACACCCGAACAGCAGGACACACAAGCTGGGAAGTTCTTCACATCACTTCATCTCATCATACCCACTCGACAAACTGAACTTCTGCGCTGCAGAAAAGCACCCCAGTCCGTCTTCCGAGACCTCCAAGCTGCCCACAAACAGCCTCGTCAGAGCCGGCAGGTTGCTGATGGAGAGGTCGTCGAAGAACACGAAGCAGCCGTTGCCTATCAGAATCGCGTCGAGCTTCGGGCAGTTGTAGAAGGAGGCCTTCGTGCCCTCGCTCGACCGGAAGGAGGAGGCCTCGATGGTGAGGCGATAGAGAGAAGGCAGCTGGGAAAAGTTCACCGTCGTCACGTTGACGCAGCAAAAGGACCCGATGGTGAGGAACTGCAGATTGGGGTATCCGCGCAGTGTGAGGCTGGTGAACGTGGAGCCGTTCAGCGAGGTGTCCGCGATCACCACACACTCCGCCGACTGGCTGATGGCGCAGCACGCCGACGCGGTGATGGTGTCGGGCGTGGGAGCGGAGTCTGGGCGGAGGAAGAGAGCCATGTACCCGTCCGGGTCACTCTCCACGTTGGTTTGCTTGAAGCCGAGGAAGGGCTTGGTTCGGAGGATGTCGAACTCGCCGGGGCGGAGTTGGGGGCATTCTGTGCGTCAGTGTCCCAATTGGGCGGTACGGGCGATGGTGAAGGAGAAGAAGGACGTGAGAGAAAGAGAGTTGATGTTGTCTCCGAAGTCAATCAGGCGGAGTGACGGGCACTCTAGTCGTGACGAGCAACCCGCAAACGCACTGGTGCAGGAAAAGGCGGGATTCTTGGACTTCACACCACAGCAGCTGTCTTCGCCAAACACGATGGTTTGGAGTTCCGTCATGTCCGAGATGGTGATGGAGGCGATGCTGGGGAAGCTGTGCGGTGGGAATGCGATCTGATTCAGCTGCGCGCACCGCGTGAAGGTGATGGACTCGCAGCCCTGCAGAGAAGTCGGATTGAAGGCGAAGTCACTCAGTGCAGCCAGGTCGCAAAGAGTTATGATGCTCACGGCAACGAAACAGTACGGGCCCATCGTGAACTCTTCCAGCTGCGGGCAGCCTTTCACTGTCAGAACGCCCTTGCCGCCCGTGCAGGCAAAGCAGTTGCGGCCCAGGCGGATGCGCTGCAAACAGGGGTTGTTCGCCACCTGCAGAGACAGAACCCAGGGGAGAGCGCTGTTCTCGATCACCAGCTGCCTCAGACGCGGTTTCGACTCGACGGCGAAGACGGTTTGCGAGGGAGAGCCGGCGAAGTCGGTGCACACGACGATTTCGGTGACGGTGGAGGAGATGGTTGTGATGCGCTTCTTCGAGGAGGAGAGACAGTAGCTGTCCGGAAGCCGAAGCGACCGCTCCATAATCTTGGCGTTGACTTGCGCATTCTTTGACGGGGAGGACACGAAGCGGAAGCACTTGGTTGTCCAGGACCAGCCCGTGGGGTTGAGGGAGGCTGGAGGTGAGAGGAGAGGAGAGGGTTCACCGTCCACCTGTACAGTAGCGAAGTTGTTGAAGGAGGACGACGTGCCGGAGGCGATGTTGAATGTGCGGAGACTGGGCGTGTCTGGATGTGAGGAGAAGAGGAAGAAGCCACTCTGCAGAAGGAGAACGCCGTCATGCACGTCGCCGTTGAAGCAGTTCGCGCCGACCGCCATCCAGTTGAGACGAGGCAGATCTGTGTTGTGATGCCATTGCCGAATGCGTACCGCGCAACGTGAGGTGCTGTCCCCGCGGGAAGGAGTTGGCGCCGAGCTGGACGGTGTCGAGAGCAGAGGCGTTGCCGATGAAAAGCGAGGTGGCGTTGGGGTAGGATTCGGTGATGTATTGAGTTGTGGACAGCCCCATGGAGAAGGAGGTGAGTGCGGGTAAGTCTGGAGGTTAGGCGAAGGAGGAAGAAGTGCCTTTGAAGGAGAAGGAAGTGGCGCCGGAGAAGGAGTTGGCGGAGATGGACAGCGTGGTGAGAGCGGTGAGGCCCTCAAGTTGGAAAACGCTGGGAGAAAGGCCGTTGAAGCAGGAGGAATCAACGGAGAGGGAAGTGAGGGCGACGAGGCCTGTGAGATTGAGTGAGGTGAAATAGGCGAAGGAGTAGGAGGAGAAGAAGAGCCGTTTGATGGACGGGCAGGGAGAGAGATCGAGGAGGGTGTTGGTTCCCTTGCCGTTGAAGGTGCAGTACAAGAAGAAAGCACACTCCAACCGGGGCAGGAAGGCACAGCGGAGTTGGGAGTAGTTCTCGAAGGCGTGGTGTGGGAAGGACAGCTCGGTGAGCTGCGGCAGTGACTCCAACTCCAGCGCGCAGTTCGCTTCGGTGGAGGAATTGAAGCAGGACTTGCCGAGGGAGAAAGCGGTGAGTCGCGGGAGGTCTAGAGTGAAGGAGATGAAGCGATCAGACTGTTCAGCGAGCACCGGGAGAAGAAGGAGAAGGACTCCTTCCCGATGGAGAGAGCGGTGAGTTGCGGCAGAGACCGCAGAACCAGCCGGCGGTCCGTGCCGGGGGCGGAGAAGCAACCGTCTCCCACGATGAGCGTTTTGAGGCAGGTCAGGTCGCAAACGAGGAAGGAGCCACGCGTGTCGAAGCCGTCGGTGAGTTGGATGGTTGTCACGAAGGAGAAGACGGACCAGTCCAGCTCGCGCAGAGACGAAACGAGATTGTGAGTGAGACGGATGGAGGTGGCGAAGGCGAGGGGCGTGTTGGCGGGCATGCCCGTGTCGGTGAGAGGGAAGAAGTCTTTGTGAAAGGATTGGATGAAGAAGGAGAGGAGAGAGGGCGAGTCAAGGAGGAGTGTCGTGAGGCGTTGGAGGGAAGAGGGAACGTCGAAAAGGAAGCCAGAGGGCTTGAGAAGGGGTGTGTCTAGGATGAAGAGAAGATGCCAGAAATACCCCTGATTTCGAGAGTGACGAGGGTAGAGAGGTTGGTGAAGCATCCATTGCCCCCGGCGATGGTGGAGAACAGAGACAGCTTCTTGAGCGAGAGGAAGGAGATGGACGGCAACGAGTCCTTCATCAGCTCGATTGAGCCCAGCATCGGACAGTGGGTGATGGACAGCGAGGTGAGGCTGGCGAAGGCGTTGCTGCCGAAGAAGACGGTTTTGAGCGCCGGGTGGTGGGTCAGAGAGAGGGAGAGAAGCTTCCCGAAGCAATCCGCGCTGAAGTGGATAAACTCGAGTGTGATGCAATTCTCAATGGCGATGGTGGAGCTAATCTGACAGGCGTGTTCGCCAAAGGTGAGCGAGCGGAGAGCCGGCAAGCAGCCCAGCGCCACCGACGCACAGCTGCAGGCGTTGTCGCCAATGGCGATCGTCCTCAGGCGGAGGAGGAAGCGGGCGACCACGTCTGTCACGCGCTGCAGGGCACTGTCGCCCACGACCAGCTCCTCCAGCCAGCCGAGCAGGGAGAAGTCGATGGCTGTTTTGCTGAAGGGCTGCCACCCGTTGGGCACGGTGAGATGCACCACGCTGTTGGGATCGTCTATGTTGCCTCCCGAAGCCAGAAGCAGCCGCCTCAAGGCCTCCGCCTTCTGAATCTTGGCGGCGGCGTGGGGCGAAACGACGGGAGCCTCGTACTTCTTGAGTTGATTGTCTGTGAGGGTCAGCCCGCTCAGGTCGTAGGTGAATTGGATGTCGCGCTGTCGCGAGGAGAAGGGGATCTGGTTGATTTGCGAATAGACCTCCACGTGCGCCTTGGTGAGGAAGGAAAAGAGGCCCTCGCTCGGAAAGTACTCGAACACCGTTTCCTTGCGCAGGAAGCGGGTAAAGTCCCCGTACCGTGAAGTGATTTGGCAGTAGGGCTGTCCGTCCTTGTTGCAAATCGTGCCCGCGCCATGCGGGCGGTCGCACTCCCAGTTCCCGTCGTACTTCACCTTCCCGTTGCTGTAGTACAGCTTGCCCTTGCCCGAGCGAACACCGTACTCGAAGTGGCCGGAATAGAGCTTCTTCCCGTGGAGGTATTGCTCGCCCTTGCCGTGGGGCAGGAAGAAGAAGGGCTTGCAGAAGACGTACTCGCCCTGATAGACGATGCTATCCTTCTGGTCGTACATAATCATCGTGCTGTCGATGAAGTACTTCGCCGTGTAGAGAATCGTGTTTCCCTCCATGACAGCCACTCGCGTAGGAGTGCCGTCCTCGTGGAAGAAGGCAATGGGAATAGAAATGTCCCTCCTTGTCAGGGGATACACAGTCTTTCGGAGGGCATACGGCGAATATTTGTACATGTATTGGACTCCGTTCCACGTCTTCACTTTGTCCCTTATGCAGATGTCATTCTTGTACTGTTTTGTGACCATTTCATTGATGGAGGGAAGATAGTACTTGACTGTGACGGACTGGTCACTGTTTCGGGTTAGGGAATAGAAGGACACAAAATAAAGCGTCAAGGAGCGAATTCCCTTTTCATCAGAATAAACAGTGCTCGCTCCATTCACAGTGAACGTGCTCAATCCGTAGATGTTCCCCTTCATGACATGGAATTCCAAAGAAACGGTCTTGCTATCATTCGTTAACTGCAGAGTACCCGTGAAATCCGATGTAGATGACACGTTCTGACTCTTTAGAACAAGGGGGATGTTTTTGTAGCGCAGAATCAGGCAGCCCGAGTCATTGTCGCGCTCCACCGTCCCATCTCCCGTTTTGGAAGCGTAGAGTTGTAGGGAAGTCAGAAGCGCATCCATGAAAGAGAAAATGGATGAGTTCACTGAACGCCTTCTGAATGGGTGGCAAAAGGTCGCGTAAATATCACAGATCCATTCAATACGATGATTGGTTGCGATAACGCGTGTAAAGGATGAGTGTGAGGATTGTCTTAGGAATGGAGTGGAGTAAGGGTTCAAGCCTTAGTCGCAGTGACGCCTGTTTCAATCAGCCACATCGAAATAAAAAACAAAGAAGCTTCTCATGAGTTACACTGTCAACGTATTGACAATCTACACCTTCCTCATGAAGTAGCTTGCATCGAGAGGCGACTGCGTGAATCTGAACACAATTGGAGGCAAGGGATTCAACCTCATTGTTTTGGCGCAGGGAGGATTCCACGTTCCAAATGCGTTCATTATCCGCGAAGAGGCCTTCGTGGAATTCCGTTCTGACTGGAATTGCACCCCAGAACTGCAACAAGGGGAAACGCTGACGGAGGAGAAGGCAAATGCAATTCAAAAGCAGTTCGACGAGTACGAGCTCAGGGAGGAGCTTGTTGCCGAAATTCAAAACCAGCTGCATGATCTACAAAATAACTCATCAATCTGCAATCCGCTACTCGCCGTAAGATCGAGCGGAGTGACCGAGGATTTGGAAAACGCCAGTTTCGCGGGAATGAACGACACCGTTCTGAACGTGCACTGCGATGTTGCCTCTGTGTGTGCCGCCGTGAAACAGTGCTGGAAATCGTTGTACTCCTATCGCTCGATCCAGTATCGCGTACAGAACGGCTTTCCCGCCTTCGATACGTCGATCGCGGTCGTCGTCCAAATCATGATCCCTGCGGACTGCGCGGGCGTTGCCTTCACCGCAGACCCGCAAACCAATTCTCGAGCGCACATCTCCCTCGACGGCGTTCAGGGCCTTGGCGAGGCTCTCGTGAGCGGGCAGGTGAACGCGGACCACTGGCGCATCCGCAAGCCATACGGCCGTCGCGATTACGCGATCGAGGAGGAATGTCTCCCCGTTCAGTCCTTCAAGCTCGTATCAAACTACCCCAAGGCGGGCACCAGCAAGGTGGAACTGACGGCCGAGGAAGGGTCGCACGCTTGCTTCATGGCAGAGCAGGTGGCGGTGGTGTGCGACGTGAAGGGTAGATCGAAGCGGTCTGTCGCGCGGTGGTGGAGATCGAGAAGTACTACCAGGCGCCGATGGACGTGGAGTTCGCCTTCTACGGCGCGGAGCTGTTCGTGTTGCAAGCGCGGCCCATCACGCACCTGCTGGCGGTGCCAAACCGTGCGTGCTGTGCGGTGTGCTGAGGCGTAGTCATCAACCCTCTAATCCACCCGTACGCGATGGAGTGGGGCCTGTACGTGAACCTGGCACACATCCAGATGCTGACGGACCCGTTCACGCCCATGGGCTGCTCTCTCTTCCGCGCGGTCACCCACCTCTCCGAGAAGTACCTGCTGTACCTGAACGGCTTTGTGTTCATCAACATCGCCGGCTTTACCAACAACTGGCTTCTCCGCCGCATCACCATCAGTGCCGCCTCACGGGCCGGTTCATGCATAGAGCGGTTTGGCACGGCGGTGGACGCGGAGATGGCGCAGATCGTGAAGGAGGTGCACAAGAACCACTACCCCTTCTTCGATCACACGCAGGCCGCACAAGCGTTCAGGGGCATCAAACAGGAGTTCGTGAAGCCGCTTGTGAAGAGAGTGCTCGGGTATGCGAGACGGCGGGCCTCCGTGGCGGAGATGGAGCAGGAGCTGCTGCGTCTGATGGAGGACATGGGAAGGGTTGCCGACGCGCTGGCGAAGGTGCTGGAGGAGAAGGGGGAGAATGTGCAGTTGCACGACGCGCTGGAGGTGGCGTTTCCGTTCTTTGAGTTCAATGTGCGAATGAAGGCGATCGTGAACTACATCTATCGCGGCATGACCAAAATCACGGCGATTTTGGCCAAGAACGGAATGAAGGGAGAAGAAGACCAGTTGTGGCCGCTCGTGGAGGGCAATCTGGCAAAGCAAATGAATGACAGCATGATCCGCCTGGGCCGCGGCGTGCGCGAGCTGAAGAAGGAGGAGGAGGTGAAGGTGGGTGTGGTGATTTGATGTCAGGAGTAGGCGTTGGTGGCGGCGGAGAAGAAGGAGGAGGTGACTGCATGGGTGGACGCGTTGAGAAGAGAAGAGAACTATGTGGCTCGCGCGTTTGTGACAGAATGGGATCGGTTTATGGAGCTGTTTGGAAGGAGATGCCATGGCGAACTCGACGTTGGGGCCCCAAGGTTTTGACTCCACGGTGAGATGAGGCGTAGATACGTTGACGAGCCGTACCGCGTGCTGGCAATCGCATGCAACATGGAGGATTCGCCCATTCTATCGGAAGAGGAAATCCAGCAGCAGAGAGACGAGGCAGAAGAGAGAATTCTAAGTCGATTGAGTGCTTCGCAGAGAAGGAAGGTGAAGAAGGCACTGCCCATGGCGCGTCTAATGATGAAGTACCGTGAACATCCCAAATACGGGCTGATTTCCGTCATGCACCAATACCACCGTATCCTTCAGCAGGTGGGCGCGCGGATGGCCGGTCGAGGCGTGCTGCGCTGCGCAGAGGACGTGTTCGAGCTGACGGTGGAGGAGGTGTTGTGGTGGGAGGAAGGAAAAGTCAGTGGATCCGACTTTATGGAGAAGGTGGAAACGGAGAAGGAGATGTTGCGAGGCGCGAAGAACAAAGAACTCCCGCGGGTCATTTGCGCTCCGGAGTGCGACATGATCACGTTATCGCAGGCCATGCAGGAGCAGCTGAAACATCTCCTGCCAACCGTCCTGAAGGGTTATCCCGCTTCCGCGGGGCGTGTGGAGGGAAGGGCAGTGGTGGCGACCGACCCGCACAACACGGTGATTGCCAAGGGAGAGATTCTGGTGGTCCGAGCCACGGATCCGGGGTGGACGCCGGTGTTTGCACCTGCGGGGGGAATCGCCATTGAGATTGGAGGCGTGTTGACGCACGGAAGCGTGGTGGCAAAGGAGATGGGAATCCCGTGCGTTGTGGGCGTTGCGGGGCTGATGGAGAAGATCAAGACGGGAATGAAGATCCGCGTCGATGGCTCCACCGGCATTGTTGAGATTCTAGATAGCAATTCTTGTGTTTGTTCGCACGCTCGTTGGCTCTTTCATTTCTTTGCGTGAATAACCGCGGATGCCCTTCAACTCGCCAGATTTCAACCCGATAGTACCCAAAATGCCGAAAGAAGGTAGTGGAGTGATGAGAGCGCGAGATCCGTCTAACGGGCTGTAGATACCTTTGAAGTGAGCAGTCACCGCTTTTACGCGAACGAATTCCCGAAGGTGGATGACGTCGTGATGGTGAAGGTAATGAAGTGGGCCCCATTCTTCTTTTCTTCATCCTCTCTAGAATCACCGACAGTGGAGTGTATGTCACGCTGCTCGAGTACAACCGCATCCAGGGCTTCATTCCTGCATCGGAGCTGTCGCGTCGCCGTATCCGCTCCATCCCCAAGCTTGTCCAGATTGGCAAGGTGGAGCCCTAGCGTGGTCACCCGTGTTGATGAGGAGAAGGGTTGGTGATTTCGACGGTATAACTCACGGCGTAGGATACGTGGACCTGTCGAAACGCCGTGTGGCGGAGGACGATGTGAACAAGGCGGAGCGCAAATATCAGGAGGCGAAGAAGGTGCACAACATCGCGAGCGTCCTGGCAAATCGCAGCGACATTTCGCTTGACGACATCTACACACGCATCATCTGGCCGCTGGCCGAGAAGTACCAGAGCGGCTACAACGCCTTCATGATCTCCGTGAGGTTGGCCCCGAATCGCCGAATCACTCCTAGCAAGCCGGAGATCCTGCAGGAGTGCGACGTGGACGAGGCGGTGCGCAAACAGCTGCAGGAGCTCATCGCCACGCGCATGGCGCCGCAGGCGCAGAAGGTGCGTGCGGACATCGAAGCCACGTGCTTCAGCATTCAGGGCGTGGACGGACTGCGTGCGGCGATGGTGGGTGTGGCGTGCGGTGGTGAGGGCTAGAAGGCCGCGGAGGCCGTGGGCACGAAGGACATGCCGATCTCGGTGGACGTGGTGAGCGGGAGTGATGACTAGATCAGCCTGATCGCACCGCCGCTGTACGTCATGACCACCATGGCGCTGCAGGAGCGCGAGGGCGTGGAGCTGCTGAACAAGGCCATTGCGGAGCTGGAGCGTGTGCTGAAGGAGAACGGCGGGGCCATGGCAGTGAAGAACGAGGTGGGCGTGGGAGGGGAGTGTGAGGCGTAGCCGCGTGTGGCGCACAAGCAGGAGGACGCGGACCTGGAGGGTCTGATGAAGAAGATGGAGCTGGAGAACCAGGAGGTGGCGGCAGATGATGACGAGGACGAGGATTAGTTGGTTTAGGGTGGTGTGTTTGTATGAATACAGCATTGGAGAACTGTGATGCTTTGGAAGAACAAAGACTGGAAGTGGAAGGATCACTTCACAAGCGTGTGGGAAACAAAGAAAGGACAGATCACATAATCAACTTAGTCGGTGATGACAGGCACGTCATGAGACGCATCGGTCGGGACCACTTTCTCGGTCGGGGTCACTTCCTCGGTCGGGGCTTCGGGCGTAGGAGTCTCAGTAGGGCAGTACTGCAGGTTGTCCGAGTTGGGGAACGGACCGTTAAGGGCGTACTCTATCTCACCGGACTTCAGCTCCCAGTTCCACGTGAAGCGGCACTGCGCGCGCTCTCTCTCGTCCTCCAAATCGTAGTACAGGTAACTGTCAGAGACCTCGTGGCACATCTTGACGTAGGGCTTGCCCAGGTTGGTCCAAGCAGTCACCTTCACGCCGCTGCTGGTGGGGCAAGCACCCATCAGCTGCATGGCGAACTGAGAAATACCAGTGCCGCCGCTCTCGTTGTAACCGTTGTTGTCCAGGTTGATGTCCTCCAGCAGAGGGAAACCAACCTTGTCCTGGCAGATCTTCTTCAGATCAGCCAGAATGGCAGCCTGCAGCGTAGCGGCGTCACCGACATTGACGGAGGCCTGAATGTTGTGCTCAGACACCTGGAAGTACTTCAGGTTCTTGAAGTAGCCCAGCGTCGCGTTCTTCACCATCCAGTCCAACATCGTTCGGAAACCGTCACGCTTGAAGGTTCCGTACACGAACACCAGACGAGAAGGATGCGTGTACTGCAGCAGCTCCATCAGACGAGGAATCAGAGCCACATCCAGACCACGGGACAGCAGCACATCCGAGTAGAAGTAGGTATCGATGGGAGCCTCGTTCTTCACCTGCTTCGACAGCGACTCGTGCCACAGCTCCAGAGACAGAGAGGTCATACCGGACAGAGCCAGCACACGAGTGTGAGCCAGAGCCTTGGTGGGATAGGCGTCACGCACAGCCAGGTACAGACGGGTCACGTCATCATCCTTGATCACATCCCAGTAGCAGGTGGTCTGATTCTCGTAGTTGCAGTTATCACCCAGAATGAAAGGATCGTAGATGGGGAACCAGGGCTCGGGAGTAGGAGTGGGAGTAGGAGTAGGCGTAGCCGAAGGAGTGGGCGTGCCGGAAGGCGTGGGCGTGGGAGTCATGGTGGGAGGCTCGGGCGTGGGCAGCAGCTCCAGCACGATGGGACGGATGGCGAAACCAGCAATACCAGCGATGTTGGCGTCGACGATGCTCTTGCGGATGGGCAGTCTGAACACGAAAGAGTAGCAGGCGCGCAGTCTGGCCTCAATGGCGAAGAACGGCCAATCGGCGTCCTCCGCCTCGCCCTCCACGGCGTACTGCAGGTACTCCACCACCACACCGTAGACCGAAGGTCTCCAGAAGGCAGTGTCGAAGTAAGGACCCTCCTCGCGGTCGTTGCGGTAGTACTGGAAGAACTCGGGGTCCAGACCCAGCGTCACGGCAGTGGGACCACGCTTCACCAGCTCGAACAGACCCAGCTTGTTGTAGGCGGTCGGCTTCTCGTAACCAGCGATGTGGTACTTGTTCTCGTGATCGATCACCTGGCACTCGCCCTCCACGTTCGTGTGGTGGTAGAACTTTCTGTAGGCAATACCGTTCTCGAACACGTAGTCGAAGCCCCACACCAGAGGCAGACCGTCGCACACCTTGCCGTCCACGCCGTACTCCTTGCCCACGCAGTCGATCAGCTCCTGAGCGGACAGAGCCACCTCCACGATCTGGTCGTACTCCTCCAGGTACAGCTTCTTGATGGCGTACTCAATGGAGGTGGTAATGGCGAAGGCCCAGGTCACAGAGCAGTTCTGGGGCTTGCAAATGTAAGAACGGAGCGTGTTCTCCTCCAGACGGTGCTGGCCGTTATCGTTCTGAGCGGGCGTGGCCTCGAAGACGTCGTCACAAGGGTCCAGCGAAGGCATCAGGTAACGGTAGTTGGAGTTGTTGTAGGTCTCCAGCACGGAGGGCACGGGGGTCTTGACGCCCGAGTATCTCTGCTTGGTGGTGGTGATCTCCTCGAACTCCTCGGGATGCCAGTCGGCATAGAAGGTGAACTCCATTCTGTACTTGTGGCGCATGTTCCAGTCGTGGATCTTCTCGCACGAGTCGATGAAGTACTCCAGACGCTTCTGGAACTCCTCGGAGTTCACATCGCGGGACGTGCACTTCATCTCGGGGGTCCACTTGCGCAGGTAGCTCAGATAACCAGCCTGGTCGCAGGTGAAGTCAGAACCCTTGGTGGTGGGGTCAGCGGGGTAAGCGGGCTTGCCAGTAATGGGCTTGCTTCTGTCGAAGTCAGGCTTGTTGGCACCAGAAGGAACGGTAGTCCACTCCTCCGTCTCGTAGTCCAGCTTCAGCACCTTGTAGGGCGTTTCAGCCGTCAGTTCATGGTCTTCGTTGTAGGTCAGGTACTTGACGTTCACAATGGCGGGCTTGGAGCAGCCAATGTAGTAGTAACCGGGGTTCAAACAGTAGAGCGAGGTAATGGCTCCGAAGCTCTCGATCAGAATCATGCCGTCGGTCTTCATGGCCTCGTTACTGACACGAAGCTGGCACGAGCCCGTACCATTCACTCTAGTGAAAGCAATCTCCACAAATCCGTCGTCAATGCTGCAATCTCCAGCCATGACCAAGGCCGAAACTAGTCGTAACCGTCATAACTTACAAATACTTAGCAAAATACAAAGAGCAAGATTCTTCATTTCAAAGATCAACACTTTTCTGCTTTCTCCAGTAAACCATAATACGGACTGCCCGTTCCCCTAACCCATTTCAATCGGGACAGTTCTGAAAACCGTTAATTCCAGTGCCGAACAGAAGGTGCTTCTAGAATGGACTCTTTGCCGGAGGAGTGCTGCGACTTGTGTGACGTGGGAAGGTCACTTTCGTGATGTTGGAAACTGGTCTCCTTTCCATGCGAAAGGAGCATAGTGCATGTCCGCATGCAGAATTAGAGATTGTCAGCACACGTTCGGTTTGAATTGTGTCTTTGAAGAAAACAGAAAACAGTACCATAGGAGTGATTTCTTTGTGATTTCTAAGCAAAGGAAATGGAAAAGCAGAATTGTGTTCACATGCTTTACACCTCTTCAAACTGCTCTCTTCACCCACTAACGAGAAGCTGCAGGGTTTTTTAGTAAGTAATTGACGTCCTTTTCTGTTCTGAGTGTATGACACAACACACTCCGAAAACAAGCCTACGACTCTGACTCATCGTCACATGATGAAAACTATCATATTCCACCAAGCACAGACCATCCATTCACTCATTGGGTCAGAACGGCTTCCAGTCCATCTACTGCACTTCAGAAGACTAGTGTCTGCATCTCTAAAGAAAACAGCAGACTACTGGAAAATAGGGCCGTCTTTTGGAATCAGAACAAACGCTGTGTATTCATTTTCGAGAGGGGGATGGAGAAGGAAACAGCTCAGTCGGTGGAGATTGCCAAGAGGGAGTTTGATTTTTGCACGGAGGCGCTGTCTCTGCTGAATAAGAAGCCGAGGGTGTCTAGAAATGTGCTTCAGGCGTACCACCGCGAAATCATGACCATTGCGAAATCGTTCAAGCAACTGTTTTTAGATATTGCAAGGGAGAAAGAGGGGTTTTCGTTTGGAGCGTTTTATCACGCAATAGCTATGAAAGGGCGCTGCTAGAGCTTGAGAGCGATCTCCAAACCGAGAAAACGGCGAAGGAACAGGAGTACATGGATATTTCGCTGAGAATTGAGGAGCTGAAAAAGGCCATCAAACTGGCATGCATTCGTAAAGTGAATGATGGGTAGGGAATCTCCGATACGAATCAACTGCGCGAATCAAATAGCCAGCTGGAGGAGCGGATAGAGGACAACACGAAACGTCTGACCGCAATGCAAGGCATCTATGATGAGCGTATTGCTGCTCTATCTACACTCCATGCTCAACTGGAGTTGGTTCACGCCGAAATCACGGGATTGAAAGAGGAAAAGGAGAAACTGGAAGCGACACAGGCTGAGCGGAAGGCCGAATTGAGTGCGGAAGAGAACGGAATTGCAAACTGTGCGGAGAATCTAGAGGCGTCCTACGCGAAGCGTCACGAAGAACTGACAGCCAGCGTTGAGACAAACCGCTCAAACTTCAACGCGACGAGGGAGGAATACAACCGAAGGAGTTGAATTATGAATCGAGATGTGAAGCATAGACGAAGCTGCCGACAGCGACCTGCGTGCCATTCAGCAGAGCATCGAGCGGGCGGAGAAGGAGTGGAACGAGGCCGTTGCGCAGAAGGACGAGACGCTGAGCCGCGAGAAGGCTCTTCACGAAGCCTTGTACTCAAATCGTTGGGGACTGAGGGGTAGAGAGCAAGAGAAGGCCGTGCTGGAGGCGACCCATGCTCAGGCCCAGCAGGCGGTGAAGGAGGCGCAGGAGAGCGCGGCGCAGCTGGAACAGCAGAGCAGGCAGAAGGCGGAGTGCGACGCCTACTACGACCAGAAGGTGGAGGTGGGTGTGGTGCGTGGGTGTGACCTAGGCGGCGACGGAGGAGAAGAAGCAGATCTACGACCGCGTGGTGGCGGCGGAGGTGGAGCGCGCGGGGGTGGAGGGCGAGCAGGCGCGGCTGGCGAACGCGGCGGCGCGGACGGAGAAGGAGTGCGCGCGGGAGGAGGAGAAGGTGGCGGCGGCGCAGGCGCGGATCGCGCAGGCGGAGCAGGAGTACCGCACTGGAGAGGAGGTGCTGACGACGGGTGCGAGCGAGGTGCTGAACATGACGCAGACGATCGCGCGGCTGGAGAAGGAGGCGGTGGGCGAGGAGGGCGGGCGTGAGACATAGGAGGAGCTGAAGGCGACGAAGGAGGGCCAGAACCGGACGATGACGACGGAGCTGGAGGAGCTGAACGAGCGCTGTGAGGACCTGGAGGACAAAGTGGGCGAGGAGGGCAAGGGCCGCGCCGAGGAGAAGGCGCGGGTGAACAGCGCGCTGCGTGGGCACAGCGTGGGGTGGTGAGGAGTAGAAGCGGCGGAGGCGGAGCACGCGAGCGTGGCGGCGGTGAACGCAAAGCTGCAGACGGAGTACCAGAACGGCGTAGACGCGAAGAACAACACGAAGGAGTCCCGGCTGGCGCGCATTGCTGCGCTGCAACAGGAGCTGCAGGCCTGCCAGCACACGCTCCAGGAATCCGACCGAATCGAGGAGCTGTTCGCCAGCCGGCAGGCGCGGCTGCAGGCGCTGCAGGAGAAGGTGAACCGCTCCGAGAAGGCGCGTCGTGTGCTCAGCGATAAGATCCAGACCATTCGCGGCAATGTCGTCGCGGCGCTGCGAGTGATCGAAACCGATCCTGCCGGGCGTTTCGTCCTCGATGTAACTCCCGACGAGCGGAGCGTGGCCGTCACGGGCAGCGGGTTCCGCTCGCCGTCGTTCGGGTACGAGCGCGTGCTTTGGGGGAATTGTGGCATGGAGGAAATCGACGGTGTTTTGGGAGACACGCTGTACTCCGTGCTGGACGGGAAGACGATCACCGTTCTGAGCGTCGGGACGCAGGAGGTTGCGGCGGCGAAGCGACAGTTCCTGATTCGTGATTGTGTCGAGAGTGGATTAGGCGTAGAGAACTCTCCCAATTGCTTGTTTTACCACGTCATCACATCGTTGCTGAACCAAACCTCCCGACTCGCGTCGCTCGCCCAGCATTACCGTTTCTTCGTGTCGGCGGTGGAAATCGACGCACACGTGGCGGGCCGCCACGTCCGGGTGAACTACCAAGACGTGAGCGTGGGAGAGTCCTATATCGACGACGAGCCCCTGATCCACGATTTGTTCGAGATTGGGCGCTTTTCCTCCGAGTTCAACACGGACGCTGTGGTGAAGGTGAAGCGACGAGAGGTGCGGAAGGAGGAGGATCTGAGCGACATTCTCTCCATTCTCTGCCATCAGCGCGCGAGCATGCTCGCCGACCCTATGAAGAGCAGTGCGCAGTACACACTCATCGTGACCATGTGCGTCCTCTTGCTGCGGCTGACCTGTAGCACCGTGGAGGGAGGCGAAGAAAACGGCCCAATAACCGCGGGGCAAATCCACTTGTGTGATATTGCGCCGTGCGATTGCGGACTGTCTTCGCAAGCATGTGAACTTCGTTTGCGGCGGTGATCCGTAGCGCTTTCACTGTACCAGGAGAACCTGATGGGATTGATTCCGGCATTGGACCGGCTGTTCTGCACGACCTCTTCGCAGAGCTGCGACACGGTGGCTAGCGACATTTCGTCTCTTTCGGGACTGTTGAGCGTAGGGGAACGAGTGGAGTGTCATCGTAGCGTCTGAGCAACCGAGGGAAGATCGTGGTGTTGAACAACGTGGCTGCGGTGATGAAGGACTGCGAGGAGACTCTCGACGTGATGAGCTTTGTACAGTAGGGATGGGGTGAATCGCGTAATGCGCAGATGTATTGGTAACTGTAAACTAGGGCCGGCGCAGAGCCGCAACTTGTAACACGGAGTGTTTGGTTGGAAACAGGCGAAATCGCAAACATCGACTCGTCGATCATGTCCACCTCGTCCGGGTGCTCCTCTGCATTCACTTGCTTCGCACTGGACAGACTGAGCAGAGACAGTATGCTCTGAGGGATTGTATACTCGCCCAAGACACCCGCATTGGCATTCACAACAGCCTGCTGCAACGGAATGATCTACACTTTAAATTAGTTAGAGAAGACAACCTCTTCGAGGAGAAGCAAGCACAGCTCGACCAGGCGACAGGAGCTTCCCAACGTGGTGATGCATAGCCGCATGTAGAACTGATAGGCCAGCTGGCAACTGCTGTTTCTATTCGTCATCGCCGCTCGTCTCGATCACTTGCTACTCTCCTTCCCCTGCCGCACCGCCTATTCCATCATCACAACGCAACACGATTACTTTGTATATGTAATTACACACTTGAAGAAGACCGTCGGCACTACGCGATCAACCCCATCCACTCGTTCCAACACTTTCATGGGCTCATAGTCCGTCAGATGACTCGTCACGTCCTTTGTGATGAGCACAATGTTTCGGCAGTAGCGAACTAGCTAGTTTTGAGCTGGCTTTCCAAATGAACTTACATTTGTGGCTGATTTGAAATAGGAACTGCGATGATGTGGATTCCGCTGCGCATATAGGACTTTCTCCACGAGATCCACTTCATCGGATAAGAGTGACAATATGGAGTTCAATTTATGCAGATCATAATTGCGAAGACGCTTCTGAGCGGAGGACGAAGACAGAGAAGAAAAGGCAGCACTTCGCTTCACACTCATTCTTTTTCTGAGCCTGTCATATTGATGGAAGTGGAACCACCGGCACCACAAGAACGTGCGCTATTTTAGTATTCCCATTCCTCCCTAGATTCCGTGTTTTTGCAGTACCTAGAGGAACCAGCAATCTATCAGTACAACAATGGACGTGACGACGATAGAGCGCCGTAAGAGGAGTGGAGGGAATGAGAGCCTGTAGTCCCTGCGAGTTTGAAGAGGAGGTGAGGAAGTCGGCCATCGATATTGACGAATGGGAGCGAAATCGGAGAGGTCGCAACCGTGCTGAATGCATTACGATTAGAAGAGTACAGCAAGAATCACTCCAGTAAGCACCCCTTTCTCGACAATGACCATCCACTGGAGATTCCCATGAACGTGCATCCCCTTGCCGCCATCATGGGCCAAATCGAAAAGGCCAAGAACGAAATGGAGTTGGTGCGAAAGGTGCTCAACGACGTTCGCGCTCAGGGAGGAACGAATCCGGACTTCCGCGAGAACCGGCGCTGGATTCCGTCCAAGGAAGTGGGGGAGGAGTTGGATCTGTCGCATCGCTCCCAGTTGGCGAATCTGGAAGCGAGCTTCATTCTGTTCGAGGAGGCTACGGATCGATTCGACAAGGGAATCCGACAATTCCGTGACACGGTGAATTAGTAGTGTTTGTCCCATCTATATTATAGTAGTCAACGCAACTACTTCAACGACTTGTTCCAGTACAGTCAGCACGTGATCATCCTCACGCTCCACGGATCGACCTTGTCTTTTGTCCGGAACAACGATCCTCTTGTCGTTCACTGCGGCTTCACGAACAAACGCGATTTGAGCTGCTGTCTGCAGGTGTTTGGAGGGAATGCTGGACATGTGATCTTCAAGCCGCACGAGGGCTGCTACTACTCCTATCTATCGATTTCCGTCTCCGTGATCGACGAGACACGCGAGTACGATTCCACTTTTTGGCACTTCTTTTGCAATTCCGTCATGCCTAGCTTCCACGCCAAGCCGCTGAACGAATCACCCTACAGCGCACTCCTGCAGCAGTTCCATCGCACCATGGACTCGCCCTACACAACACACAACCTGCATTGCATCAACACAATGCAGCATTCCATTCTCTGCCGTGATATATTCAACAACCTGCTGGCCGGTTGCACATCGCTGCAGCGTGCTCGCGGCACGTCCATCGATGGTTTGTTCGAAGTGTGCGACAATGCATTGACATTTCTCTTCGACAACATTCTCAAAATCCGCATCGAGCTGGTGAACGCAGATGGCGTGCTGGTGGACGAGGAGGCGTTCAAGAGCTTCATTGCTTCACAGTAATCACGTGAAGTGCGAATTCCGTGTAGATCGCCTTCTCCTGCCCAGACTCCAAACAAGATGCAGTGCGTTCTGGAGTCCATCTGCCATTCCATCACGCTCACCCTTCTTCAACTGCAGTTGCATCAGTATCGCGATTCGCCGCATCTCAAATCCGTTCACCTGTTCAACGATCTCCAGGAGGACAAGCAGCAGCAGGACTACGCGCTGGCCTTCTTCCGCGCAGCAAAGAACATGTATTACAGACTGTTTTTGAAGTACTTCTTCTTCGTGTTGACAATTCAGTTTAAGTGGTCACTCGTTTTCGAGTTGACGATTAGTGCGTGCGTGTACTCCAACATCGAGCTGATGAATGCGCAGCTGAAGACGAAGTATCACGACTATGCCAGCTCGATCGAGATTGAGTTCTCCTTCAGCACGCTGAACATAACCAACCTGATCGTCATCACGAGCGACAAGATCTATGTCAACAGCGAGGAATTCACCACCCTCTTCTCTGCGTTCGCCGGCATTCTCAGCGCATTCATGGTCCAGATTCGCCTGCTCTATCTGAACAACTGCCTGCGACAGGGCATTGGGATCGACCGCGATCTGGGCGACGACTTGGCCGTGATGAACGGGAATGGAAAGGTCACCATCATCTCCTTCAACTACGTCGTTCCGACGCCGATCGCCTTCTACCACGCATTCGTGGTGTTCTGCAAGCAGGGGATCGTCATTAACAAGGAGGCGGGCTGGATTTCCATCGGGAGGAAGGATCGCGAGAAGCAGCCCCCGTCACGCAGAGAGATTGTGTGGCGTGTTTCTTCAACAAACAGCACTACTTCTTCTCCTGAGCGTGCTTCTTACCCTCCTCCATCAGCTCCTCGGTAATCTGGAAAACCTTGTCCTGCTCCTCCTTGTCCACGACCTCCTTGGTCGGCTCCTGCTCCTTCTCCTCGTACACGATCACGCCGGTCTTGGCGGTCTCCTGGGCCATGGCGCAGAAGGCGATGTTAATGGCGCCTCTGTCGGCAGGGTGCAGCCACTTCATGAAGCGCGTCGACTGGAGCCAGCCCAGGCAGCCGAAGTCACGAGCAATGGACGTGGCAGCGGTGCCAGGATCGCACACCACGAAATGGCACTCCGGGTGCTTGCGCGCCATGGTCAGGCAGTGGGAAGTGATGCAGTACTTGCTGCGGAAGTAGGAGGTGAACTGGCCGTAGTCCTCCTTGGTGGGCATGAGATGCTCCTTGGAGATCTCCGTGGGATGGCCCTTGGGGTACGTGCAGGAGTTCACAAACACCACACGAGGCTCGCAAGAGACCTTCACGATGTAATCGAGAAGGCACTTGGTGAGGTAGGCAGGGCCGAGGAAGTTGGTCTGGAAGGTCAGCTCATAGCCGGTGACGGCCTGACGGTACTCCGGGACCAGGCTGATGCCCGCATTGTTGACCAGCACGTCAAACTGAATCTTCTCGCTCTTGATCTTCTCGACGCACGCGTCAATCGACATGGGGCTGGACACATCGACGAGCAGATACTACGCATCACTATAGTCTATAAGAGATGTACGGAAATGTTCTCGTTCTTGGTCTCCTCCTTCAGCTTCTCCACGGCCTCCTTCGCTCTGCTCTCGCTTCTGCAGCCAATGATCACCTTGGCTCCAGCAAGGAGCAGAATCTTGGAAGCGAGGTAGCCAAAACCGGTGTTTCCTCCCTACTCGTCATCCCCGTGCAACGCATGTACAGTAATGAAGGCGGTTTTCTTAGACACGTCCTGCTTCTTCAGGGTCGCCGCAGCGTTCTCAACGCTATTCCTATGCATCACGCAAGGGCTCAAGGCGTTACCAAGACATTTCAGTAGCAAACTAGCTATTAAATGGCTCTCTCACTTAAAACGGTGGAAACGGGGAAACGGAAAACCCCCGCTTCGATTAGAACAGTGGAGAACAGATGCGTCAACAAACACGGATACAATGCGAGTTTAGAAGCCAAATCCAGCAAACGGATCGACGTTAGAAGCGGAAGCGCCAAAACCGAAGTTCTGCTGGGGCTGCTGAGCAGGAGCACCGAAACCATAGTTCTGCTGGGGCTGCTGAGCAGGAGCACCGAAACCATAGTTCTGCTGGGGCTGCTGAGCAGGAGCACCGAAACCATAGTTCTGCTGGGGCTGCTGAGCGGGAGCACTGAAACCATAGTTCTGCTGGGGCTGCTGCGCGCTGAGCGGGAGCACTGAAACCAAAGTCGAAGGCGTTCTGCTGAGCGGGCTGAGCAGAAGCAGCAGGCTGCTGGGCAGGAGCGCCGAAGCCAAAGTCAAATCCACCCTGAGCGGGCTGAGCGGGCTGAGCGGGCTGAGCGGGCGCGCTGAAGTCCATGGAGAAGAGGTCGTTGACCGCGGGCTGAGCGGGCTGCGCAGGAGCAGCAGGCTGAGCGGGGGTAGCGGGGGTAGCGCCGAAGAGGCCGGCGCCGGAGTTGGAGGAGAAGAGGTCGTAGGCATTCTGGTTGGTGCTGGGCGTGGCGGGCTGCGGCGTCACCACCCTCTCCTTGCTCGGGCCGAAGAAGCCGCCGCCCGTGTTGCCGAACAGATCGGCGCCCTTGTTCGAGCCGAAGATGTCCGAAGCCGAAGGCTGCGCCGGCTGAGCAGGCTGGGCAGGAGCAGCAGGCTGGGCAGGAGCAGCGCCGAAGAAGCCGGCGGGCTGCGCGGGCTGGGCCGGCTCGGCGGCCTGCTCGAAGGCGGGAGCGGGCTTGGCGACCTCGGGCGCGGCGTAGGCGTCGACCTTGAGCTGGTTGGCCTCCTCCTCGCGCTCCTCCTCGCTGTCCTCGGGCGGGTTGTACTCGGGCGCGCCGTTGATGCGCATCTCGTCGGTGTAGGTCTGCAGGAAGGCGAGCGACTCGTCGACGTCGAACATCTGGTCCTCGCTGGCGCCGGGGCAGGCGACGTTGAGCAGGCCGAGCTCCTCCATCATGACCTTGAACATGTAGCCGCGCTGCTGCAGGTCCACGTCGCGCGAGAAGCAGCACTCCTTCATCACCAGGTCCGCGTCCTCCGTCGCGCCGCCCAGCCGGCCGCAGTTCTTCATGATGGCGTTCACGCAGTAGCCCTTGGTCTCCACGTCGGACAGGCGCGCGAACAGCGCGCACAGGCGGTGCACCACCTCCTCCACGCCCGCCTCGGCCGTGTCGCCGTACTGGCCCAGCACGAAGCAGAGCACCTGCACGAAGACGGCGGGCAGCTTGGGCTCGTCCATGAGCTCCAGGTACATGGCCACGGCCTCGCCGCGCATCTTGTAGTCGATGTCGGGGTCGCCCTGGCCCTCCTCCAGCAGCTTCATCACGGTGGAGGCCACGTTGCTGGGCACCACGTCGCCCGCCGCCAGGAACAGCTGCGTGATGGTCTTGATGTACCACGAGGGGTTGGGCGCGAAGCGCTCCGCCAGGTCGTTCACGCGCGTGATCAGCAGGATCTGGAAGTACTCGTCGTTGGTGGTCTTCAAGAAGTCCAGCATCTTGTCGATCACCACCTGCACGTTGTTCTCGTTGCTGATCGCGAACAGCAGGTCGATCGCCTTGCGCTTCAGCGCCTCGTCGTCGCTCGACAGGCAGTTCATCACCGCCATCTGGTGGTTCGCCGCCACCGTCGGGTTCTCCTTCACCATCTCGCCCAGCGCGTTCAGGCCCAGGTACTTCAGGTTCGGCACCGGGTTGTTGATGAAGAACGCCGTCGCCTTGCTCGCCGCCTCCAGCAGGTTGCTGTTCGGGTAGATGCGCACCACGCAGCGGATGCACTCGTAGCTGATCGCGTGCCCGATGGCCGTGCCCGCGTCCGCGCGCGCCATCGTGTCGGCGATCACGGAGTACATCTTCTCCGAGGTGGTCTGGTCGCCGTAGCCCAGGCGCGACAGCAGGCGGATGATCTTGATCTGCACCCACGGGGCGGGAACGTTGTGGTAGTCGTAGTCGCGCGGCAGGCGCATCTCGATGATCTGCTTCTGGATGCTCACCAGCGAGGGAACCAGGCCCTTCGCGATCACCGGATCGTCCTTGCAGATGTCGTCCAGCAGCACCACGCACGCCGTCATGACGGACGGGTCGGGGTCGCACAGCAGCTTGAAGATGTCGTCGTACAGGTGCGAGATGCTCGTCTTGTCCAGCTGGTAGAAGCGGTGCAGGGCCAGCAGCGCTCGCTTGCGCACGAACTCGCGCTTGTGGGACAGCAGGTTCGCCACGGGTCCAATGACGGCGGGAATCATTTCCGTGGTGATCAGCATCGACGTGGCCACCAGCGCGTTGGCAACCTCCGTGTGGTCGTTCGACGTCATATCCTACTCCTCACAGATAGATTCTGCGCAAACCTTCTGGAGCATGTTAATAACCATAAAACGGAACTCGTGCTCGGGGCCGATGCAGCTGGCAGCGGCAAGGTAGCCCACCTTCTTCAGGTACACGTTCGGGTTGGCAGACAGCTAGCTGTGAGCTCCCTCGACCGCCGGTCACCTCAATGCACTTAATGTAGCCGAAGGAGCAGTCGTGGCCGAGCATCTCGCAGTAGATCATGCGGAGCATGTTCTCCTTGATGGTGCGCTACGAATCATTTCCACCCGCCCGGAAACCACGTTGTCGCACTTCGTGTCCATGATCTTCTTCTTCAGGAACGCGATTTGCTTAATGACGATTTCATCCTCCTCCTGCTTGGTCTTGCTATCGCCAATGGCCTTCACGAACTCAATGAATTCCTTGGAAAGGTTGGAAGGAACAGACATGGTAGATTTGATTGTTTTATGCCAATGGCAAGAATCAAGGGTAATGGCCGGCTCCGTCCCTATCATGATCCGGATGTGAGGATTGCACCCCCTCCGCGATTATTTCGTGGCTGGCTTTGGGGATATTTTATTTTCGGGTCCTTTCCTTCTCCCTGCTTATTCTCCTTTCCTGCACCATGGCCGACAAAGTTCGCAACAGAAAAGAGATCCTGGAGAAGGTCAGCAACAACCAGACGCTCAATCTGGACGGTTCGGCCGTGCTCTTCGCGTCACGCCTAGAACAGGACGAGTTCATATCCTACGCGCGCAGCGAAATCGAGAGGCAGCGCAACATTTGGCGCGTTTCCCATTCTCGCTTCCATCACTTCCTAGTTCTGCTACACGGGGCTGATCGTCGTGTTCATCTGCGGCTTCCTGTACGGAATGACGGAGGAAGAGTGGGGCATCTTCCCGAACGTGGTGCGCGTCTTGACTCTGGGCCGCTACCACTACTGCATGGTTCTCCCGTGTCTCAGCACCTGCATCATGCTGTGCGTTGCCACCGTACGTCGATGCGTGGATGTGTGAGCGTAGATTCTGATCGTCTTTTACCCCTGGATGCGCATTGCGCGTTACGCGGCCTACGCGATTCCCGTTCTGTTCCTGTGCGCCTTCTTCATCATTTCCCGCATCAAGTGGAGTGACCTGCACTTGGGGCTGCCCTTGCTGCCGCTCGTGGTGCTGGGCCTTCCGCTCGTGGCCGTGTACATTAACAAGAACAACCGCCTTCTGTGGCAGCGTCTCGACGAGCTGGAGGAGGTGCGGGCCAAGTACAAATCCGTTTGCTCTGTTTAACAAACACGCCAGTCACTCAGCGTCTTCATCGTCGGCTTGTGACGCTCCTCGTCCACCAGCTTCTCCGAGAAGTCGCCCAGCTCCTCCTTCTCCTTCAGGTTGCGCTCGTGGATGCGCTTGCACTTCGGGCAGTTCTCCATGCCCGTATAGCAGCTCTTGTGGTACACCGACTACCGCTCACTGCCTCCTCCCACGCTCACATTACACCGTCTGCAAATCACCGTCGACTCAAACTGGAAGGGGAAGATCTCCGGGCCCTTCTTGCAGATCTCGCAGTAGAAGCCCTTCGCCTTGCACAGCTACGCCTCACGCCCCTCGCCGGCGCCTACGACGCAGTCCTGCGTGATGTGCTTGTTGATCACCGCCACCACGCGCTCCAGCCACGGCAGCAGCGTGCCGTTCTTGATGTCCAGGAAGTCCTTCAGCGACAGCATCTCCGTGCCTGTCATGAAGTACAGGCGCGGCTCCAGCACGCGCATCAGCTCCTCGCGCTGCTTGCACGTGTTCACGTAGTCGTACATGAAGCTCAGCCGCGACCGCAGCTCGCGGATCCGCTTCAGCATCGCGTTCTACGCCTCACTCGCCTCGCCCGCATCCACCTTCTCCATCAGCTCGGGGTTGACCGACGACACGCAGATCAGCGGCTGGTCGAAGATGCTGCGTAGGTACTCCGCGCACACGTTCGCCACGGGGTAGCTCTTGAAGTCCCACAATAACACCAGCCGCCCGGGGATGATGAAGGTGCTGTTGCTGTGGCAGTTCAGGCAGTAGTAGTAGTGGCTGTACTCGCAGTAGCGGTAGTCCTTCTTGAACAGGCCTTCTACACCTCACGCGCCCGCCGCTCGCCCACGCTTGCCGCCGATGCGCGCGCCGCAGTCCGCGCAGCAGTCGTTCTGCAGCGCGATGCGGTCCTCGTCCTTCAAAAACCCGAACGGCACCGCGTTGTCCAGCACCAGCTTCACGCGCACGCCGCCCTCCTTCTGCCCCAGCGGGTTGTGGGTGCCATACCCGCGCAGCACCATTTGCAGCACGTCGCTCAGCAGCGCCTCTTCCGCGGGGACCTTCTCGTTCGCGAACGCCGCGTCCACCAGCCCGCTGTTGCGCAGGTTCAGCACGCCCTGCAGGAAGCCGTTCATTTCGGCCACCGCCGCTTCCAGCGCCTTCGCGTTCGTCTTCTTCACCGGCGCGGGCAGCTTCGGCAGGTTCGCCGCGGAGTAGGCGTGGCGGTAGTAGTTGTGCAGTGCGCGGAAGCGCGAGTAGGCGATTGCCACCGTCCACTGCTCCTTCTGGTTGCGGCCGCCCGCAGCGAAGTCGCGCGTGAAGGTGCAGGTGAAGACCGGCATGTCGTGTGCGATGGCGCAGGCGGACACGGCGCCCGCCAGCACGCCGCTGCACAGCATGCGCTCCGAGGGCGAGACCACCGGCTCCTCCGCCTCCTCCTCCGCCGGCGCCTGCACGGGCTGGATGGTCACCGTCGGCGTGGTCTGCAACAGGCGCTCCAGCGCCGACACGGGCTTCTTCTCTGCCGCTTCCTTAGCAGCCTTCTCTTCAGCTTCTCTCTTCATTCTCTCCTCAGCCTCCTTCTTCATTCTCTCCTCTTCTTTCCTTGCCTTCTCTTCCGCTTCCTTCGCAGCCTTCTCCTCAGCTTCCTTCGCAGCCTTCTCCTCTGCTTCTCTCTTTCTTCTCTCCTCTTCCTCCTTAGCAGCCTTCTCTTCAGCCTCTCTCTTCGCCTTCTCTTCTGCTTCTCTAACGGCCTTCTCCTCAGCTTCCTTGGCAGCCTTTTCCTTAGCCTCTCTCTTCGCCTTCTCCTCAGCCTCCTTGGCAGCCTTTTCTTCCGCCTCCTTCACAGCCTTCTCTTCAGCCTCTCTCTTCATTCTCTCCTCTTCCTCCTTAGCAGCCTTCTCTTCAACTTCCTTTCTTGCCTTCTCCTCGGCCTCCTTTCTCGCCTTTTCCTCAGCTTCCTTAGCAGCCTTTTCTTCAGCCTCCTTTCTCGCCTTCTCTTCAGCCTCCTTCTTCGCTTTCTCTTCTGCTTCTCTAACGGCCTTTTCCTCAGCTTCCTTCCTTGCCTTCTCTTCAGCTTCTCTCTTCGCCTTCTCCTCCACCTCTCTCTTCGCCTTCTCTTCAGCCTCTCTCTTCGCCTTCTCCTCAGCCTCCTTGGCAGCCTTCTCCTCCGCCTCTCTCTTCGCCTTCTCCTCAGCCTCCTTGGCAGCCTTTTCTTCCGCCTCCTTCACAGCCTTCTCTTCAGCCTCTCTCTTCATTCTCTCCTCTTCCTCCTTAGCAGCCTTCTCTTCAGCCTCCTTCTTCGCCTTCTCTTCAGCCTCCTTCTTCGCTTTCTCTTCCGCCTCCTTGGCAGCCTTTTCTTCAGCCTCTCTCTTCGCCTTCTCTTCTGCTTCTCTAACGGCCTTTTCCTCAGCTTCCTTCCTTGCCTTCTCTTCAGCTTCTCTCTTCGCCTTCTCCTCCACCTCTCTCTTCGCCTTCTCTTCAGCTTCCTTCGCAGCCTTCTCCTCCGCCTCTCTCTTCGCCTTCTCTTCCGCCTCCTTCTTCGCCTTCTCTTCCTCCTCCTTGGCAGCCTTCTCCTCTTCCTCCTTCTTCACAGTATCATCAACGATGTCCTCGATTTCGCTCTCCTCCTTTGGTGCGCCGTTCTTATATACATACTCGATTGTGGGGACAGGAGGCTGACCAGTCGGGTGACACTACGACTCAAATGACTTTACGTGCACTACACTCCATCCCTCCTTCGGAGGAACGTTCGAATTGTCCTTAATGTAGTAAACCGCCTTATTGCCGATCTTTCCAAAGAACCATCTGCGCCCAGAACTCTTTCCTATTCATTACACCAGATACACTAAAAAAACCCTTTCCAGGCACGTTAAAGCGGAACATCTCGTAACCATTGCTACTTTCCCATCTCCGCACATTATCACTACGAAAATGAGCCGGAAATTGGATACGCCTACCGCTTTCCACTCTCTGTGTATTCTGTGTTTGCTTCACTAACGCCGGCCCCACTCACAATCAACTTCACAATATCGTTTTCCATTCAATATGCCGCAACACGAAGACTCCAGTCTCTTTATTGGCTGACGTCTCGCTCTTCTCGTCAGAACCGCGGTTATTCCTGTATCGTTTTCATTGTGTTGTGTTTCTTATGCACTTTTATCCACCCTTGCGACCCATGAATCCAGCTGTATACTTCGCAGTAGACCAATACTGCGAAGTATTCTGTGGAAAGGGGGACACTGTGGAGATACGTCTGCCAACCGCAGGAATCCTCGCCACCCTGTCATCTCTAGAACGCGATCGTTACTGTGGAAGTGGAAAAATGCACGCTGTCGACAGTGGATTGTCGACTCGATGATTCGTCCATTCTGACAGTCAGTCGGAAAGACATTCTCTCCATGGCTCACGCTCGTTTGCAAATAGACTGCTCTTTACACCTAGTTCATCAGAAAACTGAGATTGAGGTGGAAGAGAATGATTTTGTCTCCTTTTTCAGTGCGGAGGATCCAGTGGTGACTACGTTGACAAATGATCTGTAGACTGCGTTTTTGGGTGTCATTACGAAACCGGGTAAGTCCATGGTTTCCTTGTACGTTCTCTCCGGTCCCAACAAGAATATGAATATAGAAGTGTGGATCAAACACATCCGTTTCATTGGTCGTGGTTTCTGCATTGGTTTCCCTTCTTTCTGCCACATGAACCGTAGACAAGTACTGCCAACTGAAGGAGAACCGGGTTCAGCTCGACTACCGCTCTCTCTACTCCTTTTTCAACAAAGCCCTCATTCCCTCCCAATTCCAGGAAGAAATGGGTATTCCGAAGCTTGTCTACGACATCGGAGAGCATTTTCCATTTGTTGTCACCCTCTCCGATCGACTCCAATCCACGAATCGCGTCAAGTCCAAGGACGATTCCTGTGTCCCGCTGCCCTCCGTGAAGATCAAGAAGAAGCACAAGCTCTTCTTCTCGCACTCGGAGCGCCAGTCGCCCGAAGTGCTCTTGGACAGTCCGCGCGATTCACTCGGCTCGCTCGGCACGAGGAAATGGAGCTTGTCCTCGGAGCCAGACATGCTGAAAGAGGCTGCGGCGAGTGATTTGGAGGCGAGGTCCTCGCTGCTGAAGACGTACCAGTCCACGAAGGAGCGAATTGTGAAGATGCTGCTGAACATCAACGAGAAGGTGTCTCCGAAGGGAAAGAAGATGAAGGAGGAGAGCAAGGTGGGAACGGGCGTGGGGGATGATGACTAGGAGAAGTACGTTGACCCCGCGCAGGACCTTCCGGTGGACGTGGGGGAGGGGAACTTCCCACCCCAAGAGGATCTGCCATCGGACTCAACGCATTACGTGCAATACCTCTCCGGCAACAAGAAGAGCGATTTTTACCGTCGATTTAAGAGCCACCGGAGGCAGTGTCAAGAACTGAAGAACCTGATGTTTTCTGGGCGCTGTCTGCGTCTTCCTCCCATCCCGCTGGTAACGGGGCCAAACAGCAGCCAGCGGGGCATCCGCTTTTGTGTAAATGTGAACTGCCATGAGTATCCGTCGTACTGACGTGCTTGTTGAAAAAAGAAAAATGCCTTAGCCGTGAATCGAACACGGGTTATCACGGCCACAACGTGATGTACTGACCAACTATACTACCAAGGCACTTGTTTTGTGTTTCAAACGACACCCTTTGTGACTAGGCTTTGCTATTGGGAGTCGAGTCTCTCATTCTTTTCCCGTTGTTTTGAACAGAATTGGGTGTAGTGAGTCCATTTATGCCATATTCTATGAATGCAGTGAATTGAGTGTTCTTAAGGGCTACCATCACCCGCTCAAATGCACCACATGTGGTTGTACAAATGGTGAGATTCCTATGCCACATGAGGAGATGTGCGTGCAAATCACAACGGAGCGTGGTGTGCAGTGCTGCTATTTCTCGAGGGAGTGTTTTGGACTGTCCTGCTGAAGTCTCGCTCGGTGCGGAAGCAGGAGGGCGTCAGCCAATAGGATTCGCTCCTTTTATTCTGCTGTACTATCGCTCTTCCAAGAAGTGGATCTATCTCTCGCTCGATGGAACTGCAAGCTACCGTTCCGCAAACTCCGGATCCGAACGCGACTGCTGCACGTGATGATCAACCCGCCGCGCAACCCCAATCGGGGCCATCCATTCCGCAAGTCAACCTGCGCGACCAGATTGCAGCGGCAAGCGCGTATGTCCGGTCGTCCTTCCGCATGAGCAATCCCAGTCAAAGCCAGAGCCGTCTTTCCATGGGCCTTCGCTCGTCCCTCGGCTCCGCATCTCACAGCGATGCGACTGCTCTCCGATCGAGCCTCGTGCGAAGCAGCGGGGAAATGGAGGCGTCTTCCGACGACGAGCCGGCCGACGAGAAGTTCATTCTGGACTTCGCGAAGCAGTGCGCGACCTACCCTGGACGGAAGCCCCTCCTGGTGGACATCGAGGGCTCTCTCGCCACGGCGCAGCAGCCGCAGCTGCCCATGATCCTCGTTCCGGCGCGGCGCGTCGCTCACGCATAGAACCAGGCCTTCGAGAAGATGAACAGCAATGACCGCACGGAGGCGAACATGTCGGCGGCTCTCTACACAGCGCTCTTCGCGGGCACCTGCAAGAGCATCATCACGGAGAGGGACTTGTGCTACCGTAGGTGCGAGCTCAGAGATAGCAACATCAACGCAGCCTCCGACAGCGAGATGACCGTGTCTTCGGACTACTTGCGAGGTGGGCTTGGGGCATGCGGCTGAGCGACAGACCCGAGCTTCCCCGCCTTCTTGGCCTCGCTCTCCTGCTTTCGCTACCTCTCCTCCTCGCAGATCCAGCAGCTCGTGCGGCTCTTCACCCCCGTCGAGTTCCACCAGCACGAGTAGCCGCCATACACGCGCCTCACCCGCAGAGTGCTTGTGCGCGAGGGCGAGCTCGTCGACCGCTTCTTCCTCGTCCTGCGCGGCCGCGTCCAGAAGCTCAAGCGATCCATCGCCGACGCGCACTGTGCGCTTCTCACGCCCCTCCCATCCTAGACTACCCCTACGGCGTGCTCTCGGCCGGGTCTGTCGAAGGCGCCGCCAACCTCGTCATTCCCCAGTTCGCCACCTCCTCGCTCTTCTCGCTCTCCGACGGACTCCTGCTGAGCCTCTCACAGTCCGACTACATGTCCATCATCTCCCTCGTCCCTTCCTCTTCTCTCCTTCACTCCCAGGGAGAAGACTCACAGCCCTCCGTCGACCTGTCCGCCGTGATGAGCTCTCTGAACGTCCCCGCGACCCTCCCGCCCACCAGCGACCCGCTCTACGACAGCCACGCCGCCCTTTCCCCGGAGCTGCCGCAGCCCGCCGCGTCCTCCTCGCTCGCCGTGTACGGAGAGGAGATGGAGCGGCTCCACGACCTGTTTCTCGACAGCCCCGGACCCTACTATCGCATCCAGCGCATCATCGACGGGCTCTTCACCAGCGGGCTGCCGGAGCGGCAAACCGACCGGTTCTGCAATACGCTGCAGGAGGAGCTCCAGCTGGCCGGCGTGTCGCTGTTCCTCGTCCAAAACAACCTGGAGTACGTGCAGATCGTCCGTGTGTTGTATTGGCATGAGACATAGGCGCACAAGGGTGTGGCGGTGGAGGCGGATCTCAGCAAAGTGGACTCCAACTGCTTCTGCCTGGTCGAGTTGGCACGCCTCTCTTCCTTCACCGTAGCGGCCAGGCCTTCGACTCCCTTCTCCTGCCGCTCCAACGGGAGTCGCGGCTGCTGGGACTGGTGCAGGCGACGCGGAGCACCGGCGCCCCGGGCCAGGCGGCCTTCACGCAGGAGGAGAGACTGTTCCTGCAGCATGTCTGCTACAGCTTCGCCGCCTTCCTGCCTCTGCTCTCCGCACAGCCCGAGCAGCTCTCCTTCGATGCGCCGGACCACGAGACGCTCGTCTTCACCATTGACTCGCTCTCCGTGTTCCGCAGCCCCAAGTCGCAGCTGTACTACTCCAACGTCCACACACGGTGTCCGCTTCACTCGCAGAGCTCGCTGCGCTTCGCCTCCTTCCAGAGCGGCACGTGCACGTCTGACTACACCGTGCTGACGCTGCCCAGTTGCGACTTCCACGGAGTGAACAGGGCCCTCGCCTCCGTCTGCGACAAGCCGGTGCGCACCGCCATCCGCACGAACCGCACGAACTTCAGCACGGTGCTCATGGCGAAGCTGATTCTCGGCAACCTCACGCTGGTGGGGATGCTGCCCCTGTACGACGAGGACGTTCGCACCGGCACCCGCCGTGACCCGTAGGGCTACCTGATCGAGGGCGAGCAGGTGCTGTCGCTGTTCGAGGAGGCGGACTTCGCCTTCGAGCTGCCGTCGGCGTACGAGAACAGCGACACGGCGGGCGTGCTGAAGCTGCGCTGCCTGCCGCGCGAGAAGCGGACGCGCTACTGCTACGTGTACCGAGAGAGCAGCAGCAGCCCCGTGGAGAACGAGGCGGACCAAGCCGTTCTGCAGCACATCGAGCGCGCCGACCTCTGGTGGCGTCTCCGCGGAGGGGTGACGTGTAGTACGCGGCTGACTGATGGAGAGAAGAGCGTGCTGCGACGGACCATGGCGCAGTGCCGCCACGCGTTCCTGCCCCTGCTGCTCTGCGACGCGATGGACGTGGGCGTGGGGTTGACTCCTCAGCCGTAGTACGACAATCAGGCCAGCATCAACCGCGTATACTCCTTCTTCCCCACCGCGCTGGAGGGCCTGCTGCGCGGCCACGCCGGCTCGCTGGAGGCCAACGCGCCGCAGAACCACCACGAGCTGGTGGGCCGGCTGCTGCTGCTGCTCTCCCGGCGCAACCGCGACCGCGTGCTGCGCGAGATGGTGGTGCGGCAGCTGGAGGCGGTGCTGAGCGACGAGGAGTGCGTGCTGTACGCCTCGCAGCTGGTCCAGGCCACCAAATGGGACGCGCACGATTTCAACGCGCTGGCGCGCTTCCTGCTGCGCAAGGCGCTGGAGAGCGTGGGCTTCGCGCACGCGCTGTACTGGCAGCTGCAGGTGAGCGTGGCGGGCGGCGGTGAGGCGTAGTCCAACTCGACCTACGGCGTGTTCCGCCGACGGTTCCAGCTGTACCTGGGCGTGCTGCTGGCCACCACGAAGACGCTGAAGATCGAGGTGGGCAGTGAAGTGGGTACAGAGTGTGACGTTCACCGTAGTACCTGCTGGTGCGGCAACTCATGGCGATCGCGGCGCAGATCTGCGAGCTGCCGAGCCAGGAGGACCGCGACCTGAGCCTGCTGTCGCAGCTGCACTCCGTGAGCCTGGCGCCGCCGTTCTCCCTGCCACTGTACGCGGGACTGGAGCTGGCGGGCGTGAACTACCGCAAGTGCCGCGTGATGTCGAGCAAGAAGCTACCGCTGTTCCTGTCGTTCGTGGTCAACACGCACGAGAAGACGCGCAGCATCCTCGGCGAGAAGAGGTGAGCGCGAGCGAGGCGACTGAGACGCAGCGATGGCTCCTCGGACGAGTTCAACGTGCTGGTGAAGAAGGGAGATGATATCCGCAAGGACCAGCTGATCACAGCGGTGCTGCGCGTGCTGGGCCTGCTGCTGGAGGAGCAGGGGCTGACCAACCGCCTGCAGTACTACGCGTGCCTGAGCACGAGCGCGGACGAGGGGCTGATCGAGATCGTGAACGACTCCGTGACCGTCGGCGACGTGTACAACGACGCGAACAGCATCGCCAACGAGGTGATGGCCACGGCGGCGGGTGAGGGTGGTGGGCGGGCGTCACGCGCAGCGAAGCACAGCCTGAAGAACAAGATCAACACGGCGAAGCGCGTGTTGCTGCACAACTTCGCCATCTTGGAACACCTGATCACCAGCTCCGCCGTGTCCAACCGGTCGCTGGTGATCGAACGCCAGCGCGACGAGGAGCTACTGCGCCTGGAGGCGCCGCGCGTGCTGCGGCGTGCAGAGAAGAAGCGCAGCAGCGAGGAGAGCATCGAGGAGATCAGCTCGCGCTTCGCGTCGTCGCTGGGACAGTGCGGGAAGAGCGGCGGAGTGAGGGGTAGGTACATCATGTTCGTGTACCTGATGGGCATCGGCGACCGCCACAACGACAACCTGATGCTGAACAAGCGCGGCTTCTTCCACATTGACTTCGGGCACATCCTCGGACACTACAAGAGCAAGTTCGGCATCAAGCGCGAGACGCACTCCTTCCTCTTCACCAAGGCGTACTACAACGTGCTGGGCGGCGAGAACCACCCCAACTTCCAGGAGTTCATGCGAAATGCGCTGGGATGCTACCGCGTCATGCGAGAAAACCACGTCCTCTTCTTCTCCCTCCTGGAGCTGATGAGGGAGAGCGGAATCGACGAGATTGCGTCCGATCAGGACACGGAGTTCTTCCTCAAAGCTTGCCATTTGGACCGTAGTTGATTCTACAATAGTTCTGACAGATAGAAAGCGAAGCGGAGGCCGAGGAGTGGATGCGGAGCGAGTTGATGAGGGCGGTGAACAGCAAGTTGCCCATCATGAACGACTTCTTCCACGTGCTGAGACATGCGTGGAGTGTTTGTTTCAAATTTGGAGCCGATCGGTCCCGACTCGTCAGAATTAGGGCCAATCCCACTTTGACATGGAGACGCGAAAACGGAACTCCCGCTTTGCCCAGAAGACGGAGTGGCTTCTCGTGAAGAATGGGGAGAAGGAGGAACGGAGAGAAGAGGATGTGCACGTGCCACCCTCGTATTCGTCGTATCCGACACCGGAGCGGTTCCCGGACAAGCTTCCTCCGGACTATCCGGCTATTCTTTCCCTTCTCTTTAGCGTCATCAGCATCTGCTGGAATGTGGTCCTCTCTCCCCATGGTTCAGGCGTAGAATGCCTTCTTCTCCTGGCTCTCCGTCGCGTTCATTTGCGGCTCCTTCGCTGGAATCAAGTTCAATGAAATCGACTACACACAGATTTTCGTGTCGTGCTGGTGCCTATTTTCGCCCCATTTCATGCGTAGCTTCAGCATCATGGCGATCCTTCGCAATCACGTGTTTCCGGAAGTCCCGGTTGCCTAGTCATGCTCCTATATACTGAATCTCACCACGCCATCCATTCGCTTGTCTACATGTTCATCTCGTTTATTCGCACTCTTCCGCATTACCTGTTTGTTTCGTGGAAGTAGTACAGTTGGAAAGTGGTGCTTGTTCGTGGCTGATTGGATGCATCACGTGTGTCTGTTCGTCTCCCCGTGTAGCTATTGACCCTTGACAACTCAATACGCCTCTTCATGTGCTTTTCCATCCCCACGCCCCCCACTTTTGGAATGCCATATAAAGAAAACCAATTCCGCGGAATCCATGTCCTCAACTCCAATAAAATCAGAGGAGAAGTACATCAGGAAGAATGAATTGGGCCACGGGTATTGAGTAATGCACTGCTCAACACGTAGTGGCTTTGGCACTGTCTATATCGGTGAACGCAACACGGATGGCACTCTGGTTGCAATGAAGTGTGTTTCAAAGCAACTCGCGGACTCTTTATACAAAACGGAAATCCACGCAATGGAATCGTGCGATTCCGAGTTTACCGTGCACTTCATGGACAGTTGCAGCGATGACAACTTCTGTTGGGTTGGATCCGTGCGATGTATTCATGGTAGATCATTATGGAGTACTGCCGGTTCGATACGGTTGCGTCCTTTTTGCAGAAGGTTCGACGACTCACGGAGGACGAAATCAAGGATATCCTGGCGTGCTGTGTTCTGGGATTGATGTACATGCACTCCAAGGGCATCATCCACCGTGTACTGGGTTGCAACACCTTTTTTCCACTAGGACATCAAGGGAGCGAACATCTTCCTTTCACAGAAGGGCGTTGTGAAGCTGGGGGACTTCGGACTGTCCACCGAGACGGTTCACTCCTTCTCCACGCGGAAGGAGGTCTGCGGCACCTACGCCTGGATGGCGCCCGAGCTGATCAACGGCCACGGCTGCCAGAAGAGCGACGTCTGGTCGCTGGGCGTGACGGCGATCGAGCTGGCGGAGACCAAGAGTCCCTACCAGGAGTACCCACTTGCGGAGGTTTGCACAACCAAAGGCGTCGAGTGTAGGTATTCTCACAGATCTGTAAGGGACCCATTCCCTCGCTCGACAAGACGAAGTGGTCACCAGCGTACGTCGCCTTCGTGGCTCGCTGCCTCCAGAGAGACGTGAGCAAGCGGCCCTCCGCCAGGGAGCTCGCTGAGGACCCCTTCCTGAAAGAGTCCATCACGCGCATCCGACAAGACGGCTGCTCCTACCGCATCGCCAGACTGTGCAGCGAGATCCACCCTGAGCTGAAACCGACCACCGCCAACCAACCCGTGATCTCGTCCATCGCCTACCACACACCCACACAGTTTGACTGGATGCATCGTCCCATCGTCCCCACGCCCACTCCACCAAAGCCCCCCAAAACCACTCTGGTGATCTCGAAGGTGTCGGACATGTCCCTGAAGCGCGTGAACGTCGATAGCATCGTGGCGAACCCGGGCGTGTGCAACGACGAGAAGGTGACGCAGTGGGACATGTCCTTCTATCGCAAGCTGAAGAGTCTCTACGTCAGGGACTGCTGCTTCAAGTACGTGATGGACTTTTGCATGAGCGGCTTTGCGGCGCTCGAGTCCATCACGGTAGAGAAGAAGTCCTTCTCGTGCTGCGACGGGATGCCCTCCACCTCGCGCCACGCGCGCTTCGCCGTGTCGGACTGCCCTCGCTTGCAAACGCTGCGGATTGGCGACGACTCCTTCGCCGACTTCAGCCAATTCAGTCTGAAGCGTAGCGGCAAGGGAGTGGATTCACGCTAGACCTGGCAGCGCTGAAGGAGGTGACCGTGGGCGACCGATGCTTCGTCTTCATATCGAAGATGGAGATGATCAGTGGGTATATGGAATAATCATAAACGGTAGATCTGCCGAAGCTGGAAACGCTGGAACTGGGCGAGAAGACGTTCATGGGCATGAAGGGCCGGTCGTGTGAGGTGATCATGGAGGGTGGAGCAAGGAGCACGAGATGAGGAATAGACTTGGAGTCGCTGGCCAGCTTCACCGCCAAGGAGGAGACGCTACTGTACGTGAAGAAGGTGGACTTCAAGAGTGCTGTTGGGATGGAGGGGTTATGCGTAGACATCTCTCACCTGGAAGAAGTGGGCCTGCCCCACGCCTTCCGCGCCGTCACGGACAGCACGGTGGAGAGTGCTCGCGCGACGGGCGTGTGACGCGTAGATGCCGAGTTCCTCGAGGAATGCATCCCCAGATCAACCGATCTGTACATCGTGAACGACTACATCGCGTTCAACACGATGCCCACGACGGTGAAGTCCGTGTCCGTGAGCGACAACGTGTGCAACCAGGAGTCGCTCAAGGAGTGGACGCTCGAGTTCTGGCCAAACCTGGAGTCGCTGGAGATCGGCAGCTACTGCTTCAAGTACTGCAAGCTGCTGACGCTGAAGTCGCTCTTCAAGCTGAAGACCTTCGTGGTGGGCAAGTTGTGCTTCACAGAACGCACCTTTGAAGAAGTCGATGCGGAGAAGATCGGCGTTTCGGACGGCGGGTTGGTGATCGAGAACTGCACCCTGCTCAACTCCATCGACATCGGTCCCATGTCCTTCGCCGACGCGTCGGTGTTCCAGCTGAAGAGTAGTGGCAGCGAGCGCCTGAGACGGTAGATCTGAACTCGCTGCAAACCGCCGCCTTCGGCAGTGTGACGGAGCGAAGTGCGTGCTTCTACCCGGCGAACTTCGTGCTGGACTGTGCGGACGGCGATGGGTTGTCACTGCTAGACCTGCCGATGCTGCACACGCTGACGGTGGGGGAGTGGTCGTTCTCGGACTCGCTGCACACGGTGATCACGAGTGGGCGAGAGACCTGGGGGTGAGCTGTAGATCTGTCCTCTTTGCAGCTGATGAACATCGGCGACTCTGCGCTGAACGGGAACAGCAAGAAGGGCGAGTGCACGCTGAAGATGCAAAGTGCGACGTGGAGCGAAGCGTAACACACAGATCTGCCGATGTTGAAAACCATCGAGGCGAAGAACGCTGCCTTCTACTTTGTGAGTGACGTCGTCCTAAAGGGTGTGCGTGTGAGAGGAGAGTGACTCGCAGAGATTCCCAACATGACGTACCTGAGCATCCCCAGTGGCCTTACTTGCCTGAAGGAGGCGGTCCTGGCGAGTGGGAGTGTGTGGACGGTGTGACACGCAGACGCATCGCTGTTCGAGAAGTACAAGCCGATCGAGGAGTGTCTTCGACGACGCGACTCCTACCTGATCTGCAAGAAGGAGGACATGCAGGGCATCACGTCGAGCGTGACGAAGATCACCGTGGCCAAAGCGAGCTGCAACGAGATCACGATAAACAAGCTGGACCTGTCTCCATACAAGGCGCTCGAGGAGGTAGTGGTGGAGGACAACTGCTTCAAGTACTGCACGAGCGTGGTCCTGCGCGGCCTGCCGAAGCTGAAGAGTCTGGAGGTGGGCTACCACTCGTTCTCCTTCATGGAGTACCAGCAGATCATTGCCTTCAACATCGCGCGCCGGAGCGCATCCCTCGTGCTGGATGACTGTCCAGCGCTCAGCACCGTGCGGATTGGACGCTTCTCCTTTGTGGACTACAACGCGTGCCACTTGAACGGTGGGCGCTGATACTGGGCGTGAGGCATAGAGCTGCCCGCGCTGACGGAGCTTGCGTTTGGAGACACGGAGATGTCCGGCTGCTTCTACTACTGCGACTTCCACCTTTCGGGTGAGCGATCACGCGTTGTGTGAAGAGTAGACCTGCCGAAGCTGCAACGACTGACGATGGGGAAGGGCTGCTTCGTGTACCCGAAGTTCATCGTGTTTGAGAGTGGGGCAGAAGGGAGGGAGTGAAATGCAGACTTACCCAAGCTGCGAGAGCTGGCCCTTGAGGAGTACTGCTTCATTGGAGGAAAGGACAACACGAATGTGCTGAAGATGAAGAGTGAGTGTGAATGACGGTTTGGAGGGGTAGATCTGGAAAGCCTCAGGACGATCATCTCAAAGGGAAGCTCCTTCTGCTACACAAAGGAGGTGGATTTGGAGAGTGGATGCCATTGTACTTACTCACTTCATAGATATGCCCAATCTAACGACTGCGGCTCTGTCAAATGCGTTTTACTATGTTTCTGAGAAGATCGTTTCTAGCATGCGACCATCATCCCGTGTGACATGTAGATGCCGGTGCGTTGGGTCGCAACAAGTACCTACAGTAATTCCCGTCATTCTGTTTGTTGAAAAGAGCACGCGTCCGGGAGGACAAAAAAGGGCCTTCTTTGTCCATTCCAAAAGCACGGAGCCGAGTCAGAAATGAGCGAGAAGACTGGTTCGAGAATCCTCTACCCATTCAAGATCGTCGGCTTGGTGTGCGGAGACAAGAGGCTGCGTTTGAATCAACTCGGTTGGTTGTGCGCGGAATTCGCTAATGCGTAGGCGCGGACACCTTCCTGACCGTTCCCGTCGGAAAGTCCTTCCAAGTATATAATGCGAGGCACCTCCATATGATTATGGCCTCTCCCCAGTTGACAAAACCGATCAGGTGAGCTATATTTTGCGCGCTTCACTCTAGTTCGCTGGAGGTGTGCCAGGAATGGACGCTGACCGCTGTGGACGGCGATGTCCTGAAGTGGAGGCGTTTCTCGATCGTCGCCACGCTGAAGGGCGAGCACGGGCCCATCGCGACAATGTGCAGCATCGGACAGTACCTGGTGACCGTTTCCAGCGACGGCTACATGTGCGTGTGGAACTGGAAAACGGAGGAATTGATTCGGACGATCAACCTCGGTCAGAAGTTCTCCCCCTCCTTCATCCTCCATCCCTACACATATCTCAACAAGGTGCTCGTCGGAAGCACCACGGGAAAGCTGCAGCTCTGGAACATCCGCACGGGGTCGCTGATCATGGACTTCCGCGGCTACACGAGCGGCATCACCTTCATGGAGCAAACGCCCTCCGTGGACGTGGTGGCCATCGGCCTCGCCGACGGCACGATCGACGTCCTCAACCTGAAGTACGACGAGGTGGGCCATAGTCCTACTCTTCACCCTAGACCGTGTTCCGATTCCAGCAGTCGGCCGCCGTGACGGCGCTGTCCTTCTTCACGAACATGGAGAAGGCGCCCATCATGATCAGCGGCAGCGCGGCCGGGCACATCTGCATCTGGGACATTAAGGTGCAATTGCGACCCCACGGTGACTCCTAGGAGCGGAAGCTGCGCTACGAGATGGACCACGCGCACGAGGGCGCGGTGCACTCTCTGCAGTTCATTCCGGGCCGCTACGAGTTCGTCAGCGGCGCTGGGGACAACGCCCTCTGCATCTGGTCCGTCGACGAAATCGACCATTCCCCGCGGGTGCTGAAGAGCCGCGAGGGCCACGTGCAGAGCAGCGTGCAGATCCGGTTCTACGGGTACAACTCGATGATCGCGCGCGAGGACAGCGGCGACGGCCTGAGCCTGAACCTGCTGTCGGCGGGCCTGGACCGGCGTTTCCGCAACTTCCACGTGATCCGCGAGCAGCTGAGCGTGGAGCTGTCGCAGGCGTTCTACGCGAAGCGCGCGAAGATGGGCTACGTGGTGGACAGCCACAAGCATCTGCCGGTGATCGTGGACTTCGCGTACTCGGAGGGCCGCGACCGCGACTGGGCGAACGTGGTGACGTGCCACACCAACACGGTGGAGGCGTGAGCGCCGGGCGGCGGCGTGAGGCGTAGATACACGTGGAAGTACCTGGACAAGGCGATGTCGGACAAGGTGCTGATTCCGCCCGAGGCGGTGAACAAGCCGGACAACCACGCGATGTGTTGCGACGTGGCGAACCAGGGCGAGACGGTGGTGGTGGGCTACCGGCGCGGCGACATCTGCGTGTAAGCGAGGCGGCGGTGTGCGAGGCGTAGCTACAACATCCAGAGCGGGCTGTACCGCGGTTCCCTGCCGCACGAGGCGAAGAAGGGCTTCATCCTGCGCGAGGGCCTCAACGGGTTCGTGGGCACGGGCGCGCAGGAGGAGGGCAAGGGCAAGCACACGGAAGCGGTGCTGTGCGTGGGCATCGACCTGCTGAACCAGGTAGGCGCGTGAGCGGAACATAACGCGCAGCGCGTGGTGTCGGTGGCCCGTGATAACTCAGTGCACTTCTGGAACCTGCCGGACCGCACGCTGATCGGCGAGCTGAAGCTGCCCGGCGAGGCGGTGCGCGCCTGCTACAACCGCAGCACGGACTTCTTGGCGGTGGCGCTGCAGAGCGGCGAGGTGCTGGTGGTCGACTGCGGCGCGCGCGCGGTGATCCGTCGCTTCGCGGACAGCCACGCGCCGGCGAGCAGCCTGTGCTTCAACGACCAGGCGCGTTGGCTGCTGGCGGCAGACGCGGCGAAGCAGCTGCGCGTGTACGACGTGCCGAACAGTAGGGCCGCGGCGGGCGTGCGAGCGTAGACCGGCTGATCGACTGGGTGGAGTTCGACCGCGCGGTGCTGAGCGTGGCGATTTCCTACAACGACGAGTTCATCGCCACGACGCACGAGGGCGTGGTGGGCGTCTACATCTGGGCCAACAACAGCTACTATTCCGACGTGCTGTTCGACAAGGTGCCCACCGAGCCGGGTCGGGGCGCAGCGGGCGTTTCACGCATAGTGTTCATCGACCGGCCCACGGAGACGCGGCCCGAGCCGCGGGTAGTGCCAGAGGTGCAGTCGGTGCCGACGGGCGCGGAGGTGCGGCTGGCGGCGAGCGTGGCGCAGGGCACGGTGGAGATGACGCACGGCCCGCGATCGAAGTGGGCGACGCTGTCGCAGCTGGAGCTGATCAAGGAGCGGAACAAGCCGGTGGAGCCGCCGAAGGAGCCGGAGAAGGCGCCGTTCTTTTTGACGACGACGCCGGGGCTGACGCCGGAGTTCGTGAACAAGGAGGCGAAGGAGGAGGCGAAGGAGGAGGGGTCGCGGTTCGTGAAGCGTGTGGACGTGCTGGAGGTGGAGAACGACTTGCAGAGGATGCTGCGCGAGGCGAGCGAGGGCAGGAAGGGCGATGCGGTGATGGAGGTGGAGGACGAGCAGGACGTGGAGGCGCTGTTCGGCGCGTACTACCCGGTGCTGCTGCACTTCCGGAAGGCGACGGTGGCCTCGGTGGACGCGGATCTGAACATGCTGTGCATGGGGGAGTTCGACGAGGTGGGCAAGAAGGCGTTGGTCAATTTATTTAAATTCCTGCGGCTGGGACTCAAGTCCCAGGTGGACTACGAGATGATCCAGGCCCTGCTGGACCGGACGCTGCAGCTCTACGGGAGCCTGATCCCGTCGATCCCGAAGCTGAAGCCGGTCCTGGAGGACATGCAGGCCGTCCAGGAAGTGGGATGGAGGCACATGCAGGGTCTGATTCAGGAGTCGCTCTGCCTGGTGGAGCTGTTCTCCAACATCCAGCTGTAAGAGGTATTGTTTGCACTATTGCGTGTTTGTTTGCGCACTTTCGTTGCAAGACGCATCACGCGTTCAGTGGTCTGCGTCTAGGAACACCGAAACAATAACCGAAATCGGGCCCCCTTTCGGAATCGCCTGGGATCGTTATAAACAGGGCAAAGAAACAGCCTTTTGAATCACAAAATGGGTGAAGAGAGTAGGGGCGTGCTGGGAAGGCTGACGGTGCTAGATTCCTACGTATTCAAGGTGTATGTGAACGATCCCCGTCGTTTTGATCAAGTCCAGGAAATGATGGATGGATTTGAGATCGGGGGTTGGATTCTGTGCCGTTCGTGTGATGGATTAGATCTCGAGTGGGATGGCTTTGAAGTCAAGAAGGATCGCCAGGGCGGCTACGTCGAAGCATCGTAAGGCTATGGGGTCTCGGTCATGTGCAGTGCCTCGGTGTCGACACGGTTTGTCACCAAGATTGAAGCGCGTTTGAAGAAGATACCCTATGTCACGAAGGTGAAGGTCTCCGGAGAAGGAGCGCCCAGTGGCACGACAAAGTCCGGCAAGGACAAGTGTACAAGCGACAGGCTGCTTGATGATCGCGGAGTGAGAGTCATGAACGTCATGCCTACTGCGTTTCCTCACTCCTAGGCGTGCGCCAATTATGCGATCGGCCAGCTGCGCCTTATGAAGGGCCATCTGGCGACTGCCACGGAGGGCAACATCCGCGGCCGTCTGGTCATGGACTACGATGGCAGCCTCACCATCGGCTCGACTGCAGTGCCTTCTGCGTCCCCTCATCGCTAGATTTCCGTCGTGGGTAAGATGCGCTACCACGAGACCAACTACCCCATTGCCGACGCGACGACCATCACGTGGTTCGCTTCGCGCGCTGTGATATCTCCATCCTCCCATTACGAGTAGAATGGCGAATGGACCCAGGTCGCGACGGGTCCGTCCTACACTCCGATCGCGGAGGTGGGTGTCTCCCACTCCTGTGACCGCTAGGACGCTGGAAAGAAGATCATGCTGGTAATTCACGTGAAGGGCCTGGCATCGGAGGCGGAGGTCGGCAACGTGATGATTTCGCAGGAGCTGGAGAACAGCGTAGCCGTCCCCGCTGCGCCTGACCCCTAGACGCAGCTGCTCCTGAAAAAGAAACGCACTCTGGCCTATGATGTCACCGTCACCTCCGAACTGCCTGCGGAGGCCGCCGCCAGTGGGCGTGGGGCGTGGGCGTGAGGCGTAGAGGCGGGCAAGCGCGGTACGGACGCGGTGCGCTGCACGAAGCGCGGCCTGGTGCTGGTGAAGGGCGGGCGTGTGGTGTTCAACGAGGAGTACGGCCCGAACGCGTGGATCGCATCGGTGCGCGGCGCGCCGACGCAGGCGGTGCTGCACTTCGGCGAGGCGACGGTGCAGGTGCAGTTCGCGAGCGCGGAGGAGTGCGTGGCGTTCGTGCTGGCGGCGCGCGCGTACAGCGCGTACGACAAGGTGTGCATGATCTGTTCGCTGCCGCCCGTGGACAAGGAGGTGACGCCCACCGTCTCGGTGGTGAACGCGCTCATCCAGGCGGGCGCCGCCGTCGAGCCGTACGTCTGGGTGCGCGTGGGTCGTGCGGATGACATGTAGGAGGAGGCGGCGCCGGTGGAGCCGGGCCTGCCGGACGTGGACGACCAGGACGTGGAGACGCTGTCACGGGCGATCCAGCAGCTGGTGGCGGACCGCCGCATCAAGGCGTCGACGCAGGCGGTGCTGGTGGGCATGCTGGCAGCCGTGAGCCAGGGCTCCTGCCCGCAGGGGCTGCCCAAGCCGCAGGCGTGGGTGGAGCCGGAGTCGGAGGAGGAGCCTGAGGACGAGGACGAGGACGAGGGCATGGTGGGTGCCAGCAGCAGCGCTGGCAGTGCAGGCGGCGTGAGCGAGGCGGAGTACGACGAGCGTGTGGTGGCGGCGGCGGCGTGGCGTGAGGCGTAGAAGAACGCGCCGCAGGGCCCGTGGTCGCTGGAGGAGGCGCAGTACGATCGGTTCAAGGCGCTGTTCAAGAAGAGCGCGGAGAACGGCGCGATGGACCGCGAGACGGCGATGGGGGTGTTCGCGCTGAGCAAGCAGGACCCGGCGCTGGTGCGCGAGGCGTGGGCGTGGCACGTGGGCGTGAGGCGTAGCATTGAGGCGGTGAAGGCGGGCGCGTCGTTCAACCTGATGCAGTTCGTACTGGTGATCCATATCCTGCGCGTGGGCGCCGGGCGCGGGCGTGAGGCGTAGAAGGTGCGCGACGGCAACACGATGTTCTCGCAGCTGCCCGAGGAGCTGGCGTTCCTGCTGAACGGCCCGAGCAAGGCGGAGAAGCCCAAGAAGGCGGAGAAGCCCAAGAAGGCGGAGAAGCCCAAGAAGGCAGCGGCGGAGGAGGACGAGGTGGACTGGGCGCTGCCGGCGAGCGCGGTGGCGAAGATCCGTGGCACGTTCGAGAAGGTGAGCGAGGGCGAGGAGCTGGCGGTGAGCAAGGCGATGAAGATCTTCCTGAAGAGCGAGGTGAAGCCGAAGGACGTGGCGGCCATGTGCGGGCTGTGTGCGGGTGTGATGTGTAGTGTGAAGCTGGTCTGCGGCGGCCAGCCGAAGACGCTGACGGGTCCACAGTTCGTGGTGATCATGGGCATGCTGCAGAACGTGCGCAAGGGCGCGGCGGTGCCGAAGACGCTGCCCGCGGCGTGCGAGGAGCTGCTGAACGAGGCGGAGGCGCCGAAGAAGCCCGCCAAGAAGCCTGCCAAGCCTGCCAAGCCCGCTAAGCCTGCAGAGGAGGAGGAGGAGCCGAAGGAGGGCGGCGAGGAGGACTTCACGATCGACAAGGCGACGTTCGCGGCGCTGAAGAAGCGGTTCCAGAAGGAGACGGAGGGCGAGGAGACGATGGCGCCGGCGCTGGCGATCAAGTACTTCAAGAAGTCGGGCGTGCCGGAGGAGGACGTGAAGCAAATCACGAAGATGGTGCTGAAGGGCCACAAGGGGCCGATTTCGCTGGGCCAGTTTGTGGTGATCATGTACGTGTTGAAGAAGGTGAAGGAGGGAGCGGAGGTGCCTTCCAGTGTGCCCGCCCCGCTGAAGAGATTCCTGTAGTTGTGGTATTGCTGTGTGTTGGCGAGCGTTTGTTCCAAACAGGAGAAGCGTCAATGTACCCCTTCACGAACTCCACGAACGCCGCCACGTCGTTGAATGTGCTCAGATAGCCCAGCGACACGCGGACTACGCCTCACACTCCCCTCTCACACCCACTTGCACCCAACGGAATTCCCCTGAACAGGTCGTTCGTGTCGGCACACGCGCGCTTCTCCCGCCCCACGCGCTCGTACAGGTCCACCGGCTGGCGGAGGTACTTGCGGCACGCGCCCGGGTTGCAATGGCATCCCGTGCGGATGTGGAGGCGGTGCTTCAGCGACTCCGTCTGCACCTCGTAGTACCCGATGTACGACCCGTCGTCGTGCAGCAGACTCAGACTCACGATCCCGCCCTGCACGGCCGAATCGCCCATCGCGTGCTTGCCGTACACCTCCACCACAGGGTTGCCGTTTGTGTGGCGGATGCGAACCAGCTGGCTGTACAGGTATCGCGTGAGGCTGCTCACATGACGGTTGATGCTGTCGATGCCCAGCTCCTCCAGTGAGTCGAAGCCGTAGCGAAGACAGGCAATGCTGAGAAAGTTGATCGTGCCGTCCTCGAAGCGCGTGCACGGACGGTTCTACGCATGACCAAAACAGCCTCGAAAAACGTGAAAGAGGTTGTAGCGGTCCAGTTCGCTGGCCATCTGAACCGTGCCGCCGCCCCAGTACAGCTTGCGCAGGTCGTTCACGTGTTTGTTGCGGATGAGGAGGGCGCCCGTTCCCGTCGGGTACCCGAACAGCTTGTAGAAGGAGATGCAGACGAAATCGGGCTTGTGGGCGGACAGGTCGAGCCGGTTGGTGGGAACGAAAGCGGCCGCGTCGAGAAGGACGAGCCACTCGTGGCCCTTCGGTTGAGAGAGCGGAGAGGAATTACATCGTGGAAGTGCCCGTTGTGGATCTTCTCGATCCAGTCGAGCGGATACTTCACTCCGGCAAAGTTGTCTTCCGCAGGATAGGCAAACAGGCTATAGGTGACATTCTTGCCCATTTCCGCCGGAAGGCGGTTCGACTCCTCTTCCACTGCGAAGGTCGTGTCCTTTTCTGCCAACTCCTCCTCGTCAATTGCCTTGAAGCCACTGCCAAAGCGAATGGCATACTCTCGGATGCCGATGACAGAATTGTGGTTCTACACGTTACTGCGAATTCGACAATCACACCTCCGTCAGATAGTAGTACTTGCTGTCCTTGGTCCAGGGAAACACTTCTCCCACCGTGTGCAACGCTCCCGTCGCTCCGCTCGTGAACACGACGGTATACTCCAGTGGATTCGCGTTGAAGAAGCGGAGAATACGCTCCCTCATACTTTCCACCTATTCGTTACAGCCAACAGCGTAGTACCCACTTCGGACTCCGTATTCATGCTGGACTGGCTGCGACTGTGCGCATTACCGAAGAGGTCACTTGCAAGCAAGTTTGCGCACTTCGTCAGCTGTGACTCGCGGTACAGACCCGATCCCGTGTAGTCGAGATAGACATTGTTCTTCATTCGCTTCACATCCGTTTCCCGGATTGAGTCAATCGTGTTGTTGTATCCGTAGTCGTCTCCAAACTCCTCCAGAAAGGTCTCGAACTCCGGCAGAGACACATCATCATCGTCGTCATAGTACGACGGAATTGCATTGGGATCAAGTCCCAGTGCCAGCGCCAGTAGTAAAATCCAGTAGAGAGCGGCCATTCCACTCATGGATTCACAGGAATATGACCCCTAATCCCTGTTTCGCCGTCGTTGCGCTTTGGATCCGGATCGACAACAACTCGATTTGGCTCTATTCATTGTAATAATGCACAGACAGAGTGGAAATAGACCGGATGTGAGAATGGGAGTCTTCGTTTGGGGTGACCACAATTCATTTCGCCATGTTTCTTTCTCAAGTGAAGAGGTGCGGCGTGATATGGAATCGACCCATTTCCCTTTTGGGCAAACCGCAGCTGCGTGTTGCACCCACAAACTGGAGGCGATTCTTCTCATCCAGTAGGAACTTCTCTTCCTTGTTATAGTCAGATCCCGAAGTGGAGGAGGCGGTGGAGGAAGATGAAGATGTTCCTTCGCGGACGCACTGGAGAAACGAGATCTCCATTCCGCTGGATGTTCAGAAGTTCGTCCGTGAACGCTGCAAGAAGTATAATCACAACCAGCGCGAAAACGCGTGGAAGGAGTCGTTGCCTCGCTGATGCATGATTGTTAGGTACCTAAGCCTGAGTCGCTCTCGAAGCGCACAAAAGGGGTTCTTCGATTGGGGCAACGAGTCCATCATCACGCCTTCTTCCATGAAACCACTGGTGTATGACGAACTCACCTGCACCTCCTATTTGGAATACCGACTTCACAAGAAGCAATGTTCTTCCTTCGATATGACCTGTAGCTACAGTATTTGCACGCGTGTCTTCAACGATGTGATCCCTGCACTGCCTTCCACCTATCAGCCTCTGCGTATGCTCGATATCGGCTGCGGTTGCGGATCGGCCTCCTTGTTTACACTCCTCTTCCATTTCATCGCTAGAGCGGCGCTGGAACACTTCCCTTCCATCAATCATGTGAGTCTTGTTGATAGTAGTGAGTACATGACGGACATGGCTTCTTCTCTCCTCTCTCTCCGCTCCTCTGCCTCCATTGCCTGCTACTCCTCACTTCCTTCCCTTCTCGATAGCGTCACTCGCTCGCAGAGTGATGACGGCTTCGATGTGATTCTCATGGATCGCTTCCTCTCCGAGCTTCCCTCTGACAAGGCGCGTGCCTCCGCTGTGGTCATTGCCTGGGGTCGTTCTCTGCTCCTCTACTAACGTCTAGAGCTCCTGAAGCAAAACGGCGTTTTGGCTGTGACGGAGGAGGGCGATCGTTGGGGCTTCCACCACACGCGCTGCACGCGTTCACTGCTTGCCCGCATGAATGGGTCGCAGAGGGGGGCGCAACCTTTCCAGATTGTGGCTCCATGCCCGCATTGCCTGGAATGTCCGCTTCGGAACAACAAGGCCCACTGGTGCCACTTTGCCCAGCAGTGTGCAGCTGGGCCCACTGCGGTTCCATTTGTTTTGGCAGTTTCACGATAAGGCATACAAATCGCGGAAGCGCTCGGCGGAAGTGTACTCCTACCTTGTGGCAAGGAAAGCAGAAGGAGTGGAGGTGCATGAGGCATCGAATCGTATCCTGTCTACCCCTTTGAAGCGAAATAAGCACATCTTGGTCGATCTGTGCTGCAGCAACGGCAGTTTTGAACGGAGAGTCTACACAAAGGGGAAAATGATGGATAAGAAGGAGGAATACAGGACGGTGAGGGAATCGGAGTGGGGAGGGATTCTGTCTGTTTAGTTTGCTCTTTGTTACAGTACCTCCTTGACCTCTTCAAGGGAATAGAAAGCCCTTAACACTGTGCGAGACGAGAGGAAACGTGCACTATCTTCTCGTGTTTTTCCCCCTTTCTTGCTGTTCCAAGTTGTACTTGGAGAGCAACGCAGAGTGGACGCATCAAAGTACTATTCCAAGCCGATTCGAGTTAGTTGCTGCTTTGCAAATCCAGTGCTTTGAAATAATCCGCCTCGATACGTACTAGCTGAAGGATGACGATAGACGACGAAGACTACTCGTATGGCCCTTCTCCGGTAGGACGCTCCATTTCAGGACGCCTCATTCCTAGTGTGGAAGAGAACGAAAGAAGAGTGGAAGAAAGAGGTCTGTGGTGGGAAACTGGAGTGCCACTGAGAAACGGGCAAAGAAGCAGAAAACGGAAGAACCGACTCCGGGGAAACCGAAAGAGGCGCTCGATTCGCGGCCTTGCCTCGTTTTGATGATAGCTGACCCCTCGATTAACTCGAAAAGGATGAGCAGCACGATCACAACGCTCTTCAGTGATTGCCTACTTATGTGCACCTTTCTTGTTGTGTCGAACAGCGAGATCCTTCTTCGATTGATCCAGTCTTCCCCGTACGACATTCTCTTTATCAGCAAGGACGTTCTGTGCAGTTCCGTGTTTTCGTCGACCCTTCTTCATAGCTGCAATGCAAACACCCCGATTGTGCTCTATTCGTTTCCTTTTCATATTCTATTCATTCGTAGGAAACGCCAAAATGGAATCGAGCGCAAAAACGACATTGCTTTTCCTCTGACGGTCATTCCGTATCCCCTGTACCAGGAGAACAACCTATCCGTCACTTGCGAGCTGTACTTTCCGTTTACCATTCTGGACATCGCTTATATCATTATCCGCATCGCATTTCTGCCTCGATTCCTTCAATTCAACCAAGACATCTCCTTATTGGAAGGAAAGCGTACCCTTGCTGTCACCTCTTCACTTTAGTGCTAATCATGCAGGAGCGGCTCAAGAGAACCTATGGCAATCCGAATTGCCTCTCTCGGTTTTCGCACATCAAATCCCTCGACGCTGCATATTCTCAGCCCGTGGCCATCCCATTCAAGAAGGAAGATGCCTCCTCTGCCCCCTTTTCTCCCATCGAGGCACTCTCGCCGCTCGACACGCCATTGCCTGGAGTTTCGATGAACGACTTTTCGGTGCTCTTCTCGGAAGTCGACGATGCGATGCCCGGCGTCTTTGACGACTACTATAATCACGGTAGGCTGCTTCTCCCCATTCCAATTCTAGAGGGTTTTTTCTCCGATGCCTTGTTCCCGTCATTACAGACTTATTCCCAGATGGGCGGCTATTCCGACCCTCTCCTCAACATCAGTCCCATCGAAGGACTCTCTCCCCGTCTTCCCTCCATCAAGCAGCACATTCCCCAGATAATGCGCAATGACGAGGTGGACATCTCGCTGCTCTCCCTCGATTTGAACGACCCGTCTCCTTCCCCATCCACCCACTCCACCTCCCAGGTGCAGCGTCGTCGTGTGCTGGTTGAGACCTGTCCCGACGATTCCGTCGTGTTCGTGCGGAATGGCAAAGTGGTGCACCCGTCCTGCGGGACGCAACGGCTCGACACCTTGGTGGGGTGTGGTCCCCCCCATTTGAAGCCACGCATGGTGGTGCACGAGGATACGGCGGAGGAGGTTTCCTTCTATCAGAAGAATGCGTTGGTGGGGTGTGTGCCCGTTGCCGCGTCCAATGCAGAAAAGGCGGCGATTTCTGAGAATGCACCTACTTCTGAGAATGCACCTACTTCTGAGAATGCACCTACTTCTGAGAATGTGACAGATTCAGAAAGCGCGGCAACATCAACAATCACACCACTCATGACAGTGGATGTGAGAAGCATCGACCGGGAACAACTGCAGCCATTCACTGTGAAGGAAGGCGCGGCGCAGGGGCGGTACACGCTAGATACGGCGGAGCTGAATAAACTGAGTTCTCGTTATGCGTCGGTCGTGTCCGATGTGGCCCTGCCGGAGGTGCAGGGCGTGCCGCAGATGGCGCAGAGAGAGGGACGGACGGCGGAGACGTCGAGACGTCGAGAAGTCGGGAGAGGGATTCGTGATGATGGCGATGCGGGATGATGCGTAGAATTGTCGTTTGAATCAGCGGCACAGGTTCGAAGTGGGCTGAACCTGCTGTTCCACTCGCTCTTTGACGACTGCGACTACTACTATCCCGATGTGAACAACATCCCCTTCCTGAAGTTCTTTTCCGCGTTTCTGCGGAATACGGACTTGCAGTGAATCGTTTCTGTTTTCATTTTTATATTCCGACAGCTCGTTTGTTCCAAATGGCAGACTTGAAACGGCCCCGAGTGGAAGAGGAGTAAGTCTCTGACTCGTATGTGATGGAAAGAGTGAATGAAAAGGATGATGCCGTGAGATTGGTCCCCTTGCTGAAAAGGGAGACGTTGGTTGCTATAGTGTGCGCAGGGTATTCAACAATTGCTGTAGACAATGTGTAGTCTGGAAGATAACGCGGATCTGTGCTCTTCGGTGATGCAGGCGGCCAACCGGGAAGACGACTGCAGGAATCTGTTCATCCGCAATCTGCCTTTCAATGCAACGAGTGATCATCTGAAGGAGGCTTTCCAGCCATTCGGCACACTCGTTGACTGTACCGTCGTGTATGACAAGAAAAGCAGCGCTTCGAAGGGCTATGGCTTTGTGAAGTACGACAATGCCCGATCGGCACTGCGAGCTATTGATGCCGATGTTACAATCTTGGGAAATTCGATAAACAAGAACTTCGCATGCTTGCGTGCAAAGAGTCCATTTCGTTGGAGCCCGTCATTTCTAGGTAAATCGACTCCTTCTCCTGCTCCGTTCGTGCCTTCACCTGCAGCACAATCCATTCCCAGCTACGGCTCGGATAGGAAGATCATGATTCGCAATCTCCCCTTTGACGCTACGGAGGATGATGTGCGCACCTTCTTTTCGAGATACGTTGAGACGGTTTGATTGTTTGATTTCAAGGGAACCCTATTCGACTTCATCATTTGCCACGATCACAGCACCGGGAAGTCCAAGGGATACGGCTTTGTGACCTTTACCACGGACGCATCCACCTACGCCTGTCTGAGTGACCCCAATCCCAAGGTGATCCGTGTATGCTCTGCTGGCTGTGTTGAATGTAGAATCGGGTGATCACCGCGTCCCTGGCGAGTCAACACAAGAAACCGTATTCTTGGAGGGGGAGTTGTAAGTCTAGACACAGAAAGGAGGACACGGACGCAGAGATGGCGAAGCAACTCTACGCGATGCAGATGCAAGCCATGTACAGCGTACAACCGTCTGCCTTTCCAGGGATGGTTCCCACGTATGCTCCGGGGTCATTGCAAGGCGGCTATTCTTGCTGTGTTTGTTGAGAGATGTCATCTTCGCGTTTGGCACAAAACAAGATATGCTCCACACGATCGCTTTCCAACCCACAGATAGAGTTCATTCCATGGCGATTTCTCAGATATAGGAGAAGCAAGCCGAATTCCTCCTCGACGGCTACGAAAACGCCTCCTCGAGTGGCTTTCTCTATACAAAAGACAAGGGGAACGTGATCGAAGTGCTGGAAATCGAAGGACAGCAGTTCCGTCGCCACATCCCGGCGCCTCCTCTGCATTCCAAGCTATCCTTCTTCTATTCTCCGGCAGATGTGTCCACCTTTCCATGTTGCAACTATCAAGACCGCATTCTCCTCACCGGCCCGCTAGAGGAGGATCGCGTGCTCCAGCAACGGTTTTCCCTTGCTTTGCACTGAATGCATAGATTAGCCAATTATCGGAAGCAAGCAGCAGAGCTGAAAACCATCGTGAAGGGCATCAAAGAGAATCAGAAGAAGGTGGACGAGCTCACAAATGAGGGAGACATCGCCTCGGGCTTCAAGTATCACGAAGAGCTGCACATACTCTCCAAAAAGGCAATCGCTGTTGTGACGGCGATTGTCTCGAACGCAGAGTGCAACGGAATTCTACTCAACACGTTGGAATCAAAAATGAAGGCAGCCGGAGACATAGCCGAGTATGAACAGGCGCAGTGTCTGAAGACGGCGATGGAGGTTTCTCTGTCATAGCTGAATCAGCAATAGTCCTACGCGTCAATATGCGATTCCATAAAGCACGCTCTCAATGCAATCACCACGACCTCCATTATCACCTTTTCGGAATTGCTGGACACGGCGCTGCAGCTGAGTAACTATCTTAGTGACTAAGATGGGGTTTGTTCATCACGCCACTTTTCTTTTGCAATGGTTACCAAGTCCACATTCTCGGACCATCTCTTCATCCCCGATACTCCAGTGGATGGAACGCAAGGAGCCGTTGTTGCCATTGACTTGGGATGTGCATTTACTAAAGTCTCTTACTGGGATCAGGAGGACAACTGTTCCTGCACACTTCGGTTGGACGGAGAAAGCTCGATTCCCACCGCCATTGCTTACTCGGTAGTCTATGCAAATTAGTGTTAGTAATAGGATCGTAACGACTTTTGCATAGGAGTGGAGGCGATCCAACGGTTACAGACGACTCCCAAACAGGTCATCCAGTACTTCCCGTATCTCCTGGGGAAAACGTGGGACGATTCGCTAGGAGCAACCATGAGAGATTTGGGCGTGACTGAGTTTGCAACGACCGATGCAAACAATTCCATCGTTGTTCTTCGCTTTTCTGCTTATCCGTAGTGGCACATTCTTATCGGCGAGACGAATGTGAAGCTTTCTCTGTTTGACGTGTATGTTGACTTCTTGACCACTCTCCTTGTTCCATTTTTCATTGCATCGTGATTCGTAGGAGAAAATAGAAAGTTCCCTGAACAAGAATGTGGCGAAGGTGGTTATGGTGGTGACATCAAAAGAGAAGTTGATTTTGGACTTTTTGTCAAGTCTTTCGGAACGCATCGGAGTGGCTCTGGAACCAGTGCTGTCCTCCACGTGCATGTGCCTCTCCTATGGCTTTTACGACGATTGCGTGAGGAAGAGTCTCCTCTTACTCGATTTTGGCTGGGAATCGACGCGCGTTCAGGTGATCGATCACAGAAACAACACGTACTGTTTCGGTCCTTCGTGCAGCTGCGATTCGCTGTCGGGTCGTGCCTTGTTTACGGGACTGTGCGAGGCGATTGACGACCAGATGGTAGTTGTCCGGTGGTACGCTGATGCGCAGAGCAAAGAAAACAGACAGTTGCTGAAATCGAATTACGCTTTTCAGAACAAGAAGCAGATCAACGCCTACCAGTGTCTGAATCACACAAAGAACATCATCATGTTGCAGAAGGCAGACAAAGTGTATCGGCTAAAGGACTATCAGGTGCATGTTGGGATTTCTTCCAGCCTCTTCAAGAGAGTCGCGCTTTCTGCCATCGAAGCGTTTGGTTGATGAATTGCATTGAGGAGGTAGATTTAATTCGGCTCTTCGGGGCTTCCTGGACGAATCGTCGATTCCGATCGATTCCTTCGATGACGTTCTCATCTCTGGAGGTGTTGCCAATTGCAACTACGTATATGATTATATTCGAAGCACCTTCCGCAATACAGTGAATACAGCACGGACTCGTCATCCCTAGTTCTTCCCCGATCTCCTGACGATCTACAACCCCAACAACAACGCAAACGAAAGCGTGATCGTGAACGGAGCCGCTGTTCAGGTAATCGCACCGATTCTCTGATCATGGTAGTGTGCGGCCTGGATGGGCTATTCCATGAAGGATCTGCAGTCGCTACTGTTCATCGATCTTCTTCCACACGATATCTTCATCAAAACAGAAACGGGGTACGAGATTGTCATTCCGAAGGGTGCTTCCGTCCCCTCGCGGAGAACGGTTGAATTCGTGCTTACAGAGGAAAATCAGACGTCGCTCTCGGTGGAGATCTTCCGCAACGCGTCCACCAGCGATGATTATGTGGTGGGGCGTTCGTTTCTTTTTACTAAGGATAGAAGATCGGTGAATTCGAGTTCACTCTCAATCCGGAGGAGTTGCCGGATTCTTCCGTTGGCATCACGATTACCGTTGCGGAGAACGGAGGCATTTCAGCAGAGTGCACAGGAGCGTACGAACCCGAGGTCAACATCATGAAGTGCGTTAGAAGCGTGTTGGTGAGTCGTAGCGTCATCATTCTCTCTCTTGCTCTTTTGGTGCTGGTCATTGCCTACCTCTTCCTCAAGTTCTATTTCCGCGAGACGCGATTGCTCCTCGGCGAGAATCGATCCCTCTTCTTCGCTGTTTCTTCAACAAACAGAACACTCCATTTCTTCGAGATAGTCCTTCACCTCCGACGGAGTCAAGATGTGCACCTTGCGGCCCGACTCCTCCGAGACGTACGCCACCTGAATGTTCTTCTCATTCATCTATGCATGACTGACGTGCAGCAAAGTGACTTCTCCCTCGAAGCTCTCCTTCAGCGTGAGCATCGCCGTGTGAATCGCGTCCTCCAGCTCCATCTCGTCATTCCATCGCTAATGCTCATTCCAGCAAGTTTGAGTCACCTTTTCAAGGAACGACTTTCCCGCAATATAGTTCTTTCCGATAGCGGTCGCGTACCAGGAGAAGTAGGCTCCCGACGGATCCACTTGATATAAGCGAGGCTTGTCCTCGTCGTAGCCAATCACCAGGAGGGAGATACCGAACGGGCGCACACCTCCGGACTGCGTATATTCCTGCATGATGGACGCGATTTCCTGAACGAGAATCGTGCAGGGAATTTGTTCCTAGCCATTACGGCGCTACAACGAACACAACATGGTAAGTAGCATAATATGTATTCGCCTTCTTTTGAGCCTTTTTGGTGATTATACGGAAGTCGGGTCCCATTCCAGAATACACTGCCGCTACGAGAATAAAACCGCGCCCTCAACCACACCGATATTCTCAGACAACGGAACGATCTTTTGTATCGATTCTTCTTCAATCAGGATAGTGGGAACCTTCTTTTCGGTTGCAATCACCACTCCATTCGTTGCTAACCATAACCAACTCAGCCAAATACGGACCTGCCACGCCAACGGACATTTTGCCCTGATTAACTGCATTCAGAGCGTATTCAATCTGAAGCAACTTTCCGGAAGGACTGAATGTTGTCAATGAGAAAGAATAGGAATGATCCATTTCCAAGAGTGCAAATTGATGGGAAGAATAGAAGAAGAGATCGGGTTTTTAGGTCTATCACCAAGTTGAAGAAGAAGGGCCCTTTGCAGGAATTGTTGACCCCATTTCAAAGAGCGTATGTAAGTAAAACCAACACGCGTGAAGGAGACTGCATTTCCATGGACCATCATGGTAGTGTTTCTTGCATGCTGATCCACAGTGCAGCATACGACCATACGATTCGTGATGCTTCGCTAGGAAAACTGTAACAACAACACACAAAGGGTGTTGATCGGGTTTTGGTGGAATTCAATTCGCATGGAACACATACCACTTTTGTTGCTGTGCACCCAGTAGTACCCGGTTGAATGACAGCTCCGTATAGAAAGGTGAACTACGCAAGAATCCTGCAGAAGTATGCGCTGATTACGAGTCTGGCTTTCCTTGCACCCATCATCGTTACAATCATCGGCACCATCATTATAACGGGCCACAACAACAGACTGAGCTCCTTGCAATTGTCTTTGCTTCCTTACTGTGTAATTCGTAGATACAACAGCAGAGTGCGAGACTGGCACTCAGAGGAGGGTGAATTTAACAGAACCATGTTCTATATGGAGAAGGAGCCTCTCCCCATGTATCGTACTCCCCAGGAGTACTATTTTCCCTTGGCGGACAGCTGCGCACTGAAGGGAGATCCTGCGGAGGGTTGTCTCTACTCCGGCTCCTCCTTCTACGCGATGAACTTCACTACGGGTTCCGGTTCCCTCCACATTCCAATTCTCAACGGTATGGAGGAGTTGATTTCCAACGAGACGGTTCCCGCCACGAAGACGACCACCTATTCTCAGAAGGCGCTGAACTGCTGGGATGCTGCTTCGTGCAACACGACGTGCGCCAGCCGCGACGGCAAATGGGATTATGTGCGCGGGGAATGTGTCGTTACCTTTTTCCTCACCAAGGTGTGCTACCGCGTCACGAGCGTGAACGACTCTTTTGTGATCGACCATACTTCGTAATGCCCATCTTTTTTCTTTGACTTTCAGGCTCATTGACGATTATCACCCGGGTTGCTCCTACAAGAACCAGTGGTCGCCGTACTCCTATTCCAGCGCTCCCAGCAGCAATGAGTTCACTTTAGAGGTGACGGCTCGATGCTGCCGTGAATCGTAGATTCGTCTTGCTGTGGACCCCGTGATTACGGCCAGCTTTGTGACGCACGGCTGCAGTGAGGATAAGATGTTCCTTCCGAAGGACTCGAATTGTCTTGGCATCTCGAAGGAGCAGCAGGCGCACTCCGGCGTCATCATTCTGATCATTGGCGCGTCACTTTTCCTGTTGGAGATTTCCGTACCGCTTCTGTCCGATGATCATGTGTAGATTGTGTTGACGCTTCTCATTGTTTACGTGTACCAGAAGCGCCGCATCACTCCGAAGATCCAGATGTCTGCATCTCTGGAGAAGATGTTCGTCCCTTACTCTGTGGAGGAGCTGGAGAAGATGGAGTCTCCCTACGTGGAGGAGATCCGCGAGTGGACGGAGAGCAAGAGGCATTTGTTAGCTGGTAATAATGCATGGTGTGTTTGTTCCATTCTCATTTTGGAGGGAAGCTCCATCTCTTGCATTTCCCTTCCATTTGACGAGTACGATATGGATGCATTGGCGGAAGGGAGTGCTGAGTCCGGAGAGAAGAATCCAGACCCAGCCGCCAATCCTCGTTGCGTATTGCTTTCCACTCCTTTCTGTAATCGAATAGACAATTGAAATACTTCATAAGAAGGGGCCGGAGTATTCGGTGGCTTCTCTTTATGCCGAATGGTGTGACAGTCATGACAACGAACCAGCAACAAACAGCACATCCTTTCCCTGTTCGGAGGCGTCATTTCCTTTACCGCCAAAACGGAGCATCGATTCCTTCCCAAACCACCTGATTCCTCTTTCCTACTTCGGTCTTCCACCAACGATTGTGGAGTTCTATCAGAAGAAAGGGATTGTTTCGCTCTACGAGTGGCAGAGTCGCTGTCTGCTGACGGAAGGAGTACTGGAGGGAAGGAACCTCACGTACACTGCACCAACTTCGGGAGGAAAGACCCTCGTTGCCGAAATCCTCCTCTGGCGTCGTCTGTTCCATAACCCCTTCTCCAACAGGGCCATCGTGGTGCTTCCCTACGTGAGTCTCGTCGTGGAAAAGTACGAGCAGCTGCATTCCGTGTTGCGGGGGAAGGAAATGAATGGGGAGCGAATCAAAGTGGGATGCTACTACGGAAACAAGGTGTGTGCTGCTGCGAGCTGTCAGGAATAGAGTGGGCGTCGACATCGCGAGCATGTGGTCGTCTGCACGATCGAGAAGGCGAACAACATCATCAACCACCTCATAAAGACCAAGTCCATTCGGAAGTATCGGACGGTTGTCGTCGACGAGGCGCACATGATCGGCGATCGTGCCCGAGGTTATCTCCTCGAGCTGCTCATCAACAAGCTTCTGTTTCTCCAGGCTGCAGAAGGGCTGGATCTGCAGCTCATTTGCCTGTCGGCAACGCTTCCAAATATCGGGGATTATGTGCGCTACACGAATTCGGCCTGTTTTGTGGCGACGCAGCGTCCAAACCGGCTGTCGGAGTATTTGATCGTAGCAGCGCATTATTCTGTGAAGAGTAGTGCAACAACCAAATCTTCAGTCCGTCCAATCACCTTCTCAGCAGCTACAAAGCGTTCAGTGGGATTGATTTCGTGGTGGAACCCGTGCGCACCACTTTATCGATGCGCCAGCTTGCTCTGGACTTGTGCAATCGCGAAGCCAACCAGAACAAGCTGGTGATCATGTTTGTTGCAACAAAGGCGGGCTGCGAGCGAATGACGAACGAACTGCTCGGGTATGTCAGCGACACGTGCGGCGGGCGAGGCGTGTTGGGAGAAGAACGAGAGAGCTGTCTCCAAGTGGCACGCGTGGTCTTACGATGAGGGCGTGAGGTGTAGAAGCTCGAGGCCCTTCCCACGTGCAGCGCAGCGCTCGTGAAGGCCGTGGCCCACGGCGTGTGCTATCATCACGCCGGCCTCTCGCTCGACGAGCGGCAGATTCTCGAGACAGCCATCCGCGCCCGTGTGATCCGCGTGACCATCGCCACTACCACGCTGGCGGTGGGCGTGGATTTCCCCGTGGACGTGGTGGTTCTGTACACGCTCAAGAGCGGCGGCGCGGACATCGCGGCGGGCGAGTACAAGCAGATGATCGGGCGCGCGGGCCGCTACGCGGCGGGGGAAGTGTTCGTGATCGAGCACCCCGAGAACAAGCAGAAGGCCTTGCAGCTGATGAACCAGCGGTCGCCGGAGGTGCGGTCGGTGCTGACGCGGCAGGAGCGCGGGCTGACGCGCGCGTTGTTGGAGTGTGTTTGTTTGGGTCTGATCACATCATGCGCATCTCTTCACCTTTACGTGCGACACACGCTGGTGGCGCAGCAGTCCACGGAGGTGGAACTGCGCGAGAACGTGGAGGACGCTCTCCAGTTTCTCCAATCGCACCAGATCATCACAGCCGTGCGGTTCGAGGATCAGTACCTGATCCAGCCCACACGCCTCGGTCGCGCGATCAGCGCCTCCTCACTGCCCATAGAAGAATCCGTGCTGGTGTACAGAGACTTGTACCTCCACCAGACGCACGTGTCACTTCAATCCAACCTCTTTCTTGTGTACCTCGTCACGCCCACCTTTGTCACGCCCACGCCCCGCTGGGACGTTTTTGAGCGAGTTGCTTTTTTGTTGCCCTGTGACTGTAGCTGTTCCAGTCGCTCAAGCCGGCGGACCGCACCATCGCCAGCCGCATCGGCATCGAGGAGGAGTACATCGTGTACTGCTCGCAGTTCCGCCCCAAGCCCTACGAGCCCTCTCTCCACAGCACGCCCACCAGCGAGGAATACAGGTACCTCATCCACCGCCGTTTCTACGGCGCTCTGCTCCTGCGCGACCTGGGCTGCTGCGGCGGGAACGAGCGTCTTCTGTCCGACGTGGAGAAGCTGTATCGAGTCGACCACGGCGAACTGCAGCGGTTTTGGGAGACATGCGAGATGTACGTCCAGCTCGTGCGCAGCATGTGCGAGGCGTTGAACTGGAGCGTGTTGGTGCGTCTGCTCAACTCGCTGCGGAGCTGGTTCAAGTCGCGCATCCCGCGTTCTTTTGAGTGTTTCTTGCACGAAGAGGACCACATCCCACTGGCCTGCTTGCAGGTGCTTGTGAGCGAGGAGCTGGAGGTGAAGGACGTGGCGGAGATGAGCGCAGAGCAGCTGTGCGGGCTGCTGCGTAGTGGGTGTGGGAATGTGATGGGCATGGAGACCCTGGGCGGGTGTGAAGTGAAGGGGGCGGAGATCCGAATGGCGCGACGGCGCGATTTCGAGTGGTTCCTTGACGACATGATGCGAATCAGTGAGGTGATGAAAAGGCGCGCGTGCGAGCGGCGGGTGAGGTTGGTGGGAAATCGGGAGCTGACGAAACTGCTGGAGGAGCTGAACGCAAACGGCGACATGTCGATTCTGCTGTCACCACTGGCGAGTGAGAGTCGCAAGCTGCAGAATGCGATGGAGAATGAGGAGAGTGAAGGCGAGCGAAGCGACGGCGTTCTGTCTGTGAGCGAGGGAGAGAGAAGCGAGCGGGAGGAGGAGGAGAGGGGGAAGAAGCAGTGCTGTCTGGAGAACTATGGGAGCGGAGAATGCGTCCTCACAAACGAGAAGCTCCACAACTACTCTGTACTATGATGTGTTTGATACAAACAGAAGACAGCTATTCATTCTCATTCTCTTTTTCTTTTACCCGATTCCACAGCTCCGAAAGTACACTCTCCTTCATTCCGTTTGGCTCTTCATCCATTCCCTCCTTCTCTTCATCCTTGTTTACCTTCTCTTTCTCCTCCTTAGCCTTTTCTTCATCCTTGCTCGCCTCCTTGTCCTTCTCTCCATCCTCCTTAACCTTCATTTCTTCCTTGTTCTCCACCCTCGCAGTTTCTCCTTCCTTCTCCCTTTCTCCATCCTTCTTGTCCTCCTCTTCTTCCTTTTCCTTCTCTCCATCCTTCTCCGTTTCTCCCTCCTTCACAACACTCTTCTTTGAGGCCTCTGCCGCCTTCTTCATGCTCTTCATCTCCTCTTCCTTCTTCTTCTTGTTACTCATCCTCTCTCTCATTTCCTCCATCTTCCTGTGCATGCCGAGCAAAGTGCCGAAAAAGTCCGTAATGTAGTTGAAAAAGTCGTCCGACGACAGGGTCAGATCCTGACAGAAGTACACCAGGGTTTGCTTGTATGCCTCCTTTCCAGCCTCCACATCGTCATGCAGCTTCGCTACAGTCGTTTGGGCCTTCGACGCGAATTCCTCCAGGTTCGACTTCGACTCCTCCAAGTCCTTCCGCTCCTCTTCCTTCACATTCCCACTCTTCAGTAGCGCCTCCGTCTGCTTCAATTCGTCCGTCACCGACTTCAGCTGCTTCCCCAAATCGTCCTCATCCTGGCGAATACCATCAAAGCTCTCGTGCGTAGCCGCCTCCAAGTCCGGAAGATCACTGTACACATCAAACACCACTGGCAACTCCTCGTTCAGAACCGACTCCAGATAGCTCAGCAAGGAAGTCTTCTTGTCATACCCCTTCGTGTTGGACAGGCTGCTCAGCGAATCAAAAGAAATCGCTTGCACCATCACCACGCGCTTCGCGTCCTCATTCTGGTTGTTCAGCAGGTTACCAATCATCAGCACGGATTCAATCAGCAGCTTGAACTTCTCGCTCTTCTTCAGCTCTTCACACGCCTTCTCGATGTACCCAACCCGATTCTTGATCTCCTTCACCTTCAGCTCCAGAACCATCTTCAGCACAAGGCAGTCCAGCTTCGCCAGAGGACGGCGCAGCTTGCACATCTCGAACACGAACCGATCCGACTACTCATCACGCACAATTCCTCTTCCTCACCGGTGCCAACTGGTCGACAGGTCCGCTGTACGCCTTCGCCGCCTGCATATCCTCGTCAGTAGGCAAAGCCACACGTAGACTCTCCACCGTGTCCATCGTAATGCCAGCGAGCTCAGGCTTCATCAACAACAGCGCCTTCCGCAGGGTGTCGTAATCCACCTTCACTTTGGACATGGCAATGCCGATGTTGGTCGATCGCTTTCCATCCAGGAATGAGATCTACCCATCAAGACTCCTAACCACTCCGACTCGCTTCGGCGTCTTCTCCTTCTCCACAGGCTTGGCCTCCTTCACCTTGTTCTCGTCAGGGTTGTTCACGAAGATGTCCTCGAAGGCCTTCATCCGACCCATGTCATTCTGAATCAGTGTCAGCCTCTCCAGACCACCCCAGAACGATGTCTTCATCTACAGGTCATTCACTTCCATCCAAACGCCACGTCTTCGTCCTTCACATTCACCACGTGCCAGTGCAGCTTCTTCCGAACTGTTCTTCTCTTCCCCTTCTGAGTCCCACTCTTCGTGTCCACATTCCATCGACTATTCCGATCGTAGCCCAAGATCTACCATTGAGACGGCAACATGCACACGTACAGCAGGATTCTCTCCATCGTCCTTCATCTTCTTCTCCACATCCTTCTTCGGCACTCCTCCCTTCAGCATGGAAAAGTACTTGGCGTAGACGGGATGCTGCCAGAGGGGAACCGAAGTGTCCTAGGCATAACAGCAGCAAAGTAGCACTCACTTCAATCTCGAAGAGAGTGTTGCGATCCATGTCCAGAACCTTCACATCCTTGTTGGCCTTTCTCATGTTGTACTCCACCTCCACGCGAGGAACATGTCTATCAAGCAACGTGAAGTACTGCTCATAGTCGGGATGCTGGTAGAGAGGCACCTTGCGCATGATACGCTCTGGCTTGAATTCAGACAAGTCTTCTTCTTCCGTCTGCTTCTTCTCACTCTTCTCCTCCTCCAACTCCACCTCCTCATTCGGATCTCTGTCCAGAATCGAGACATCCACTTTGTCTCTCATCATTGCATGGCGCACAGAAGTGTCTGGAAGGCCCTTCTTCAACATGTTGAAATACTTCGAATACTTCGGATGTTCGCACAGCTTCACTCTCTTCACCACCTCTTCACTCTTCTCTCTCCTCCAACTCCACTTCCTCATTCGGATCTCTGTCTAATACAGAAGAGTCCACCTTGTCTCTCATCATCGCATGACGAACTGCAGTATCTGGAAGGCCCTTCTTCAGCATGTTGAAGTACTTCGAGTACTTCGGGTGTTCACACAACTTCACTTTCTTCACTTCGTCCTTCTTCTCTTCTTCCAACTCCACTTCCTCATTCGGATCCTTGTCAAGAATCGATGCGTCAACTCCATCTCTCATCATCGCATGACGAACAGACGTCTCAGGTAATCCTTTCTTCAACATGTTAAAGTATTTGGAATACTTCGGGTGTTCGCACAGCTTCACTTTCTTCACCTCATCCTTCTTCTCTTCTTCCAATTCCACCTCTTCATTCGGATCCTTGTCCAACACACTTGCATCCACTTTGTCTCTCATCATCGCATGACGAACTGCTGTCTCGGGCAATCCCTTCTTCAGCATGTTGAAGTACTTGGAGTACTTCGGGTGTTCGCACAGCTTCACCTTCTTCACTTCACTCTTCTCCTTCTTCTCTTCTTCCAATTCCACTTCCTCATTCGGGTCCTTATCCAATACAGAAGCATCCACCTTGTCTCTCATCATCGCATGACGAACTGCTGTCTCGGGCAATCCCTTCTTCAGCATGTTGAAGTACTTGGAATACTTCGGGTGTTCGCACAACTTCACCTTCTTCACCTCATCCTTCTTCACCTCACTCTTCTCTTCTTCCAATTCCACTTCCTCATTCGGGTCCTTATCCAATACAGAAGCATCCACCTTGTCTCTCATCATCGCATGACGAACTGCAGTATCTGGAAGGCCCTTCTTCAGCATGTTGAAATACTTCGCATACTTCGGGTGTTCGCACAACTTCACCTTCTTCACTTCACTCTTCTTCTCCTCACTCTTCTCTTCTTCCAATTCCACTTCCTCATTCGGATCTCTATCCAATACAGAAGCATCCACCTTGTCTCTCATCATCGCATGACGAACTGCTGTCTCGGGTAATCCCTTCTTCAGCATGTTGAAATACTTCGAGTACTTCGGGTGTTCACACAACTTCACTTTCTTCACCTCATCCTTCTTCACCTCACTCTTCTCTTCTTCCAATTCCACTTCCTCATTCGGGTCCTTATCCAACACACTCGAGTCAATTCCATCTCTCATCATCGCATGACGAACAGACGTCTCGGGCAATCCCTTCTTCAACATGTTGAAATACTTCGCATACTTCGGGTGTTCGCACAACTTCACTTTCTTCACCTCACTTTTCGTTCCCTCACTCTTCTCTTCTTCCAATTCCACTTCCTCATTCGGGTCCTTATCCAATACAGAAGCATCAATTCCATCTCTCATCATCGCATGACGCACACCCGGAAGAGGCACACCCTTCTTCAACATGTTGAAATACTTCGAGTACTTCGGATGATCACACAGCTTCACCTTCTTCACCTCCTCCTTCTCCTCTTCCTCTTTCACCTCATCCTCCAATTCCACTTCCTCATTAGGATCTCTATCCAACACAGAAGCATCCACTTTGTCTCTCATCATCGCATGACGCACACCCGGAAGAGGCACGCCCTTCTTCAACATGTTGAAGTACTTCGAGTACTTCGGATGATCACACAACTTCACTTTCTTCACCTCCTCTTCCACTTCTCCTTCAATCATGTCATCTGGATGATCGATCAACTACATATCACACTCAGCTCAAAACACTCACATCTGCATCCACTCCATCTCTCATCATACAGTGACGCACACCCGGAAGAGGCACACCCTTCTTCAACATGTTGAAATACTTCGCATACTTCGGATGATCACACAGCTTCACCATCTTCTTCACAACACTCTTCTTCTCTCCACTCTTCTTCTCCACTCCAGAAATCAGCTTGTCCAGCACAGAAGCATCCACTCCATCCTTCTTCATGCAGTCCAGCACCGCTTCTCTCGGGATCTTTCGCGTCAGCATCTTCACATACTTGCTGTAAGCGGGGTCCTCCGCCAACAGCACAGAGTCTTCGTCCTTGAAGGAAGAGGAAGCGGCATGGAGTGGCGACGCGGGCTCCATCACGGGCTTCGCCTTGTCCGCACGAATGAAGGAAATCGTGTAGTCGTCCAGAAGAACAACCGTGTTGGGATCCTTCAACAACACTTCACCATCCAACCCTTCACTCACCATGTCCTTCTTCACCGCCTCAACATCCTCTCCCCTCTTCACTCGCTCAAAGAAGGGCTTCAGCTGTGGATGGTCGCCAATGCGAACCACTTCCTTCCCATCGATGACGGACACCTTGCTGACAGGCACAGACGAAGGGTTGAACACCGCTGTCTTCAGCATCGACTTCAGCACGCACACGGGAATGGGACACACGATTTCCATTTCCTTCTCGTTGCCATTCTTCACCACACTCTTCACCACGTCGCTGATGAAGGAATCGTTCTCCTTGCTGTCGTCAGCAATGCCCAAGAGGGAGCGCAAGAAGGAAGCGAGCTTCTCTGGCTTGATGTGCTTGTGGTGCTCACCGTGGAGCAGCGAGCGTGGCTTCTCTTCAGAAGGTGACACAGAACCATCGTCGCTGTCTGTATAGATGGGCACCAGACCAGGATCGAGGTGAAGAGCCGGCACTGAATTCGCGTTGGGAACGGTGGGAATCGCTCCAGATGCCACTTGGTACGCCTTCTGCATCGCCGCGTAATCCCCCGTGCTAACCAGCACACCACCGTTGGAGAGATCCGTTCCCTGCGGACACTTGATGGGAGGGCGGAAGAGAGGGTTCGGCTGAGGCATTAGACCAGGCGATCCGGGATGCATGGTGGAGAACAGAGGCGATCCGGGATAGCCGGACAGCATGGGAGATCCAGGACGAGTGGTGGACAGGAGAGAATCATCCAGCGGCTCTTGCGGCTCCACACTGGGCAGGACGGGCTTCAGGGTGGGAGAGAACGGCGGAGAGGCGATGGAGGACACCTGGGTTGAAATGGGCGATCCGGGGCAGGTAGTAGAGGGAGAGCGTGACTGCGTGGACAACAAGTCCGCATCCTTCTTGCACGTGCCGCACATCCAGTTCTTGTAGTGCTGCTCCATGTACGCTTCTCGCTTCCTTCTCTCAAGAGGAATGATCGGGTTGTAGGGAATGGCAGGCAGGCCCAGACAGGTGGTGTGGAACTTCTTCTTGCAGTGGGAACACTCGATGAGCTGGTTCTCCTCGGTAGGCTTGTCCTGTAAACACACGGCACACACCTGTGACAAGTCCTGGTCACTCAAGTCATCGAGAGAGACATCAATGCTGGGTCCCAGATTGGGAAGGTCCTCCACATTCGTCTTCAGATCCTTCAGGTTCACCAGCGACGACACGTCGATGCTCTCCAGCATGTCGTCCTTCATCTCGTTCACATTCAGGGCAGCCAGATTGGTGATCTTCGTCTCGGGATGGACGGCGGGAAGACGAGAGACGAAGCGACGTTTCATGGAAGACAGTCCCTCGCTAGCCACGGGCATGGCGAAGGAAGGGGAGGTGATACGGGAGTGGGGACTGCCTGGGGGAAGGGGCTGCGTGTCGGTTTGGACTATCAGTCAGAAGTAACAACAATGCACACGGGGCCGGATGTACACGAACTTCTTCTGGGGGTTGAGGATGTCGGAGCGAAGGAGGACGGAAGCCTTGGTCACGTTGTTCACCGTCAGCTGGAGGGCGAGCTTCACCACGTCGTCGTTCATGAAGACGGAATGCAGCTTCTGGAAGGAGCTCCCATCCACGATCACGTCGATGTGGTTCACAATGTCCCGCAGTCCCTGCAGTCTCGCTTCGTTGTCTCTCAGAAAGAACGACACATCCTGCAGCGCCAGGTTCGTGTTGTCCGCCTCCTTCACCTTGTAGTTCAGCTGGATCTCGTCTCCAATGGAGTGGTTGATGATCTCGATGCGGTTGTTGTACACCACGCACATTCGCTAACGCTCAACCCCCCTGCTCACATCTACAGTCGTTCCCTCCCCACTCTCGCTCTCCTTGGAAGAGGGCAGGAAGGCGGTGTGGACCCAGTACCGAAACAGCATGTTTCTCTTCCCTCCATCCAACGGCTCATAGCACACCAGCGTCATGTCTCCATACACCAAGATGTTGGGGTTGATTGCCAGCACACCGGGGTCCTCGTCCCAAATCGCGCTTTCTGGGTTCCAGGAAGAGGAGTACAGCATCTCCTCGCCCTTGCAGATGTCCATGACGGGCGGGTTCTAGTGGTGAGAGGAAGAATGGACGACAACGACAAACTCGACGCCATCCGACTTGAAGAGGTAGTTGCAAATCACCTGTGTCAGCTCGTAAGGCCCCTTGAACTCGGAGCCGTTCTTGACTGTCAGGCAGATGAGGAACTCCATGATGATGCGAGAGAGGAAGTCTGGAATGTGGTCGAAATCATGCTGATCGTATCGCATGAGAACATATCTCTCCATGATCTCGTGCGCCTGCAACGATGCGTTGTCATCCTAAACGTGATTGCAAGGATGAAGGAGGACTTGCTGACGAATGCGGTAGCAAGTCATGATCAGCTCCGATAGATAGCTGTAGGCATCATCATGAAGGACCACTACGCGTTATAAGTGTGAGTGAGTGAGACCGATGTGCTTGGGGTTGTGATTCCAGTAGTCAATACAGTAGAGGATGCGAAAGATCATATCCAATGACAGATTCTCCAGGTTGAAGTGAGCGATTTTGCCAAGGAATGACGGATTGGTCGCTTTGACAGACCTAGTGTGAATTCGTTGGAGAAGAAAGGATACGAGAAATTGAATATCAGATAGTTGTCCTTGTAGTGCTGTGATAGATACTGCTCCAAATCATTCTCGTTATTGCGATGCTTCTCCTTCATGGTTCCATACTTGCCCATGGTACCCACAACTAGCATTGAGACCCGTTGACAATTCGAGTACTGAGTATCTGGTTATCTACCTTCTTCCAATCAAGGATATCCTCGAGATTCTGCTTTCTAGAAAAGAAAGGCATCGTCTTGGGGTGTAGAAGATAGAATTTACAAGTATCCGGCTGGAATAATGATTACTGTCAAGAATGAATACAGCCGAATCGCCGTTTTCACCCGTTCTCCCTGCTCTTTTCACGGAATTGATTTCAAAGGGGTTCTGTCCTCATTTGCAGCATTGTTGAGCGGTTTGGAGTGAATGACTTCAATGGGAACGCAGCTAAATATGGCGTCCAATGGCATTCTATCGATTGCAGGAGAACGGGTTTCTTGTTTGAAAGGAGAATGCGAAGGGAATCAGCGAGAATGGCAATTCCTTCCTAATCATGAACCACTGAACGGTCCATCCTCGTTTTCATAAAAGAGGACTTCCAGAAGTGTTCTGAATTGGTCTATTTGCTGAACAGGTGGGAGTAATGGCGTTGGCGATCAGTGGTAGAAATGAGTCTCACCTTTGACGAGTTTGGTAATCCCTACATTATTATCCGCGAACAGGAGAAGAAGCAAAGAATAAAGGGTCTGGATGCTATTCGTGTATTTTCCCGTTCCTTTCGTTCTCTAATCGCTGTAGGCCAATATTCTCGCCGCCAGAACGCTTAGCAACACTCTCCGCACATCGTTGGGACCGAAGGGTTTGCCCATTTTCCGGCTTTCACCGTAGGTATGGATAAGATGCTTGTGAGCCAGGACGGAGATGTCACTGTTACAAATGATGGCGCGACCATTATGAAGAATATGGACGTGGAGCACCAAGTGGCAAAGCTGCTTGTGGAGCTTTCTCAATCACAGGACGACGAGGTGGGCGACGGAACCACCGGCGTTGTCGTGCTTGCTGGAGCGATGCTGGAGAAGGTACCGTTCCTTCCCAACTGTGAGGCATAGGCGCAGGAGCTGCTGGACAAGGGTATTCACCCCGTGAAGGTTGCGGATGGCTTCGAGCAGGCTTGCAAGGTGGCCGTGGACCACCTGACGGACATCTCCACCACCATCGACTTCTCTGAGGAAAACATCGAGCCGCTGGTGGAGGTCGCGCTCACCACGCTGTCCTCGAAGATTGTGAATAAGTGCGTTTGTGCGCCTTCTCTTTGATCATAGATTCAAACGTCAAATGGCCGAGATCGCCGTGAAATCCGTCCTCTCCGTGGCGGACATTCCTCGTCGCGACGTGCGCTTCGATCTGATCAAGCTGACGGTAATCATCATCATCTCCGCTCATTCGCAGACGAAGACCGGAGGTCGTCTGGAGGACACGAAGCTGATCCAGGGCCTCGTTCTCGACAAGGGCTTCAGCCACCCGCAGATGCCGAAGATTCTGAAGGACGCTCGCATCTGCCTGCTGACCTGCGCGTTCGAGCCCCCGAAGCCGAAGACGAAGCACGAGGTGGAGATCAAGTCGGGCAAGGTGGGTGCGTGGGAGTGGGATGATTGATAGGACCTGATGGACCTGTACGAGCAGGAGCAGGCGTACTTCCGCAACATGGTGAAGCTGATCAAGGACACGGGCGCCAACCTGGCCTTCTGCCAGTGGGGTACTCAAATTGTGGGGGTGTGAGGGGTAGGCTTCGACGACGAGGCGAACTCGCTGCTGTACCAGAACGGCATCCATGCTGTGAGATGGGTGGGCGGTCTGGAGATGGAGGCGCTGGCCATCGCCACGGGCGCGCGCATCGTGCCGCGGTTCGAGGAGCTGTCCGCGGACAAGCTGGGCTACGCGTCGTGTGGTATGCGAAAACGGGGGGTGTGAGGGGTAGTGCGCGAGGAGCAGGTGGGAACGACGAACGACTCGCTGCTGATGGTGGAGGGCTGCAAGAACAGCAACATCGTGACGGTGCTGATCCGCGCGGGCAACGAGATGATGGTGCAGGAGGCGAAGCGCTCGCTGTGGGACGCCATCTGCGTGACGCGCAACCTGATTAAAGACAACAAGATCGTGTATGGCGGCGGCTCGGCGGAGCTGTCCTGCTCCATCGCCGTGGAGCAGTTCGCGGGCTCGCTGGGCGGCATGGAGCAGCACGCGTTCCGCGCGTTCAGTGATGCGTTGGATGACATCCCCGTGGCTCTGGCGGAGAACAGCGGTCTGCCGTCCATGGAACTGGTGTCGTACCTGAAGAAGAGACAGGTGGAGGAGAAGAACCCGGCGCTGGGCGTGGACTGCATGGGCAATGGAAGCAACGATATGAAGGAGGCGCACGTGATCGAGACGCTAGTGTCGAAGCAGCAGCAGCTCCAGCTGGCCACGCAGCTGTGCCGAATGGTGCTGAAGATCGACGATGTGATTGCTCCTAGTGATCTTTAAGTTATGGGTTGTTTGCGTTGTTTGTTCCGAATTCGGGAGTATTTCGGGAAGAAATGAACTCGATAGAATCGGGGTTCCGGATCATCAGAGAATGAGTGCTTCAGCCAGGACAGGCGGGAAGAGAAGGAAAACTGGACTATCCTTCTCGCTCTCTGTATCCCAACTAATGGAGGATAAACCGATGGAGGAGCAGCCTCCTGTCATCAATGTCCCCCGAAGGAGTGAGCGGTTTCATGGGTTGGGGTGATTTGCGTAGTTTGCCGTTTCAGTGCCTCCAGCGCGATGAATTATACAGAACCGGAGAAGCCCGCTCCTATAGTAGCGCCACCACCACACATCAAAAGGGAAGAGCCAAAACCAAAGCGATACACATATACGAAGGAGATTACTGCGGGAAAGGAAGATCCGGAATACCGCAAAGTGCATGACCGTGCTACCTTTGTGGTTCCCTCCATGGAGTCGCTGTTGTACACAAGGCCCTTTTCTGACAGCGTGTTGCTGTCTATTCAAAGGCAGCATGTGGAGAGAGTGGCGAGCGTATCGGGCACTGTCCATCGCGTCTCTCCCCAGGAACCCTTTGCTGAGCCACCGAAGCCAACGCAGTGGATGGGTTGTTGAGTTATCCGTAGAAAACTCTCCTTCAAAAACAACCGGCAGCTGGAATGCCTGTCTACCCTCTCTCAACTGTGCGACCGAGTTTTATTTTCGTTCAGAGAGTGAACTATAGGTTTCCCGCTATGAGAAGATGCGGAACGCCGAAATCGCCGGTGTGTGGAAGTCAAGCCATAGCGAGCTGGCAGTGGAAGAGCGAATCAAGGCCAACCGCACGAAGGAGGAGGCATCGACTTCTGCGAAAGACACGCAATTGCAGGCGTCGTTGATGGAGTCGCGCAAGAAGGAGCAGAAACGGAAGGAAGAGGTGATCACTGATGTGAAGACCAAGACAAACCATCCTGCGCCCGCTGCTGCTAAGAAGGAAGAGCCATTGCCGGTGATCGCTGAAGAACCTCCTGCCATGCCTAATAAGGTGCCATCTCCGCCTGCTGCTGAATTATTACCTACTCCAGTGGAGAAGAAGCCCATCACGAGCCCTTCGCCGCAGCAATTGATCACGGCGGTGACGACGCTGGATTCTCTCCTCCAGGATAAGGAGAAACTCACGGAGAAGGTGTACCATGCATTGAAGGAGGAAACGTGGAAGCTGCAACACGTGATTAACACGGTGTCGCTGGAACGAAGCAAGATTGTTGCGTCTGCCAAAGACATTCTCTCCCTGTTCAGTGCGTATCAGAACGAGGGCGTTACGATGCTGCTGCGGAACTTTGTGGTTGAAAGGTTGTTTGACAAAGGCGAAGAATCGCGGGAAACTCCCGTTGCGCTTTCGTTTGCCTATTTGCTTTGCGAGCTGGCATCTCGGGATGCGGCCTTTGTTTCGGTGATATTGGGCCAGTTGTTTTCAAAATGCCCCCTTCTCATCCCGAGTTTGGACAAGGAAGCCGATCTCCCTCCCGTTCTCTTCGAGAAGCACATGAGACGCTATTCGATGTTGGTTTGCATGTTTACCGGACTGTTCATCTACACGCCACTGGAGAATGCGAATCCCTTCGACATTGCGCTGATGTGGAAGTGGCTTGACGCCTTCATCTCGTTGTATTTGGACAAACCGTTCCTGCAGTTCTCGGGAGTGATGGAGCCCTTCTTGGCGATTGCCAACTCCTTGCTGGCCAAGAGCGATCTGCACAGGCTGCAAGACGTGCTGTCGCGCCTGAAGAAGGAAATCGTTCCGCAGCTTGAAAACATCCCATCGCTGACGAGCGGGTCCATCATGCGATTGTCTTACCACCTGGAAGACTACGAGCAGGGGGTTTTCAAGCTGCCCGCTTACTGTACTCTTAAGAACTGATCGTGTTGCTTCAACAAACAAGCTATCGGAGCAGCTCGTCCAATTCTCGTCCTGTCAGCGTCTCGCCCTCGATCTTTCCATACGTCCGGCTTTGACTCGCACTGACTTTCCTTTCCTCGAAGAGAGAGTAGCTAACGTCGCAGAGAATACGAAAACCCACATCTTGCTCTCAATGGTATCGTCTGCGATCACGTAGTGCACGAACGTTTCCTGCGTCTGGCCAATACGCTGCACGCGAGCCACAGCCTGTGCCTCCATCGCTAATCGTGAATTCCCCACTCCTCCCTCACTCGCCGACAAGATGGGTTCCATGATGATGATGTGCGAAGCGATAGACATGTCCAGCCCGTTGTTGCCCTGTTGGAGCAGCATCAGCAACACGGGAATGTTCGCCGACTCTTTGAACACGGTCGTGGACCTGTAGTTGTGGTCGCGCGTCATCAGAATGCAGTTGATATCCACTTCTCTACCCATCAGCGATTGCCGCCAAGCGCACTCCAGAATCACTCTCAGCATGGACAGCGAGTCCTGCCACTGGCTGTACACGAGGATCTTGGGGCACACTTCGCTGCTGCGGATAATCGACTGGATGAGATTGATCATCGTTCCCATCTTGCGACCCCACTTGTCCTCCGATACGGACTGAATGATGTCCGATCCCGTCTTCACCTACGCCTCACCGTTTCCTATTTCATTCACATTCTCGATCTGGAAGTGTCTGTGGCACATTGGACAGAACGGAGAGACTCCGTTCCTGCTTGCCACTTTGCAGTACTCATCAATGCACACCACGCAGTACGAATGCCCGCAAGGCAACACACGGAACGGAGGGTGTATGTCGTCCATGCAGATGGGGCACGAGATATTGCCATCGTTGACCAGCTGTGCGGTGGAAGAGCGGATAAACGCGAGTTGCGACAAGGCTTCTCTACGCCTCACCCCTTACAATCATTCTCACTCCAGTTTGGATTGATAGACGCGACGGTACTCCTGTTCCGTTTGCATCAACGCGGGAATGCTGTTCGCGTCAACACGCCTCACCAACTCATTTTCCAAAACCAGGTCGCTGTCCAGACTCAATCTCGACTTGCACTGATTCAGTTCGGCATTGAACAGAATCAGCGCGTGCTGCGCCTTCCATTCGTCGTGGAAGCACACAGACTCCTTCTTCAGCCACTCCACCACATGCTTCACTCGCACTACTCTTCATCCATTCCATCATCCCCACTCTTCTTCTCCACCTCCTCCGGGTTCTGGCAAATCCTTCTGTACGCCAGCATCAGTCGCAGCGCCACGCCCTCCACCAGAGATCGCGATGTCTGCGGCTTCACCACCACTCCCTCCTTGCGCTCCTCCATCTTCACGTCGTACAGCAGCGAGTCATACAGACGAATCAACTCGTCCATCCGGCAGTGCATGCACAATCGCTCATCTCGCTGCGTTCCACTGCCCAGCTGTTCCAGACAGCGCGAGCAGGTCTCCGCGTCCTTCGACTACGCCTCACGCCCCCGCCCCACACGCACCCACTGGTCGAGGGACACAGCATGAAAGCCCTGTAGCTTCGCCAACACCATCGCGCGCAGTCCCACGAGCTGCGTCCTCCAGCGGAACAGAAAGCGCAGCCCGTCCGCCACCGACGCGATCTTCAGCGTCTCGCGGTGCACCGATTCCGCCAAGATCTTCTACGGCTTATATCACCACCACACTCTCACCTCCACGCCGTTCACAAACTGGAGAATCCGGCTGTCCGTCGTCCGAACGCGGTCCCTCGCGTACTTCGCTCTGAACAGCTCCGCACAGCCCTCCTCGCTGTACGAGCACCCATCGTCGCCCACAACCACCTCCTTCCCGAAGTTCAGCTGACTCGCCCACTCGCGCAAACACTCCAACGCCATGCCCAGCTCGCGCGGATCGAACGCCTGCACCTCCAGGTTCTGCTCCGCCTGCGCCAGCCGCGCCTGCGTCTTCTCCAGGAAGGAAGCCTCCAGCGCCACCAGCTCCGTCCGACTCGCCTCCTGCTGCTCCGCCGTCTGAAGCGCGGGCCGCTGCGCGCAGCACGCCAGCGCGTTCCACAGACAATGAATCACCTGAAAGGCGTCCGTCTTCACGCCCTGTTTCGCCTCCACGCCCCGGCAGAATTCCAACGTGGTCTGGTACTCGGCAAAAGCCTCTTCCCACCCACCCTGCAGAATCAGCAGACCGGCGATCGCATTCCTTGTGGCCACAACGTCGCGCAGCGCGGCGGTGCAGGCGGCGGTGTAATCCTCCACCAAACACGCCTGGATTTCCTGCAGAGAGAAGATGTGCGACGAGGAGGCGAAGGAGCCGATCTGTGCGTAACAGCCCACACGCGTGCGAACCTGGTAGTGCGTGGATGCTTGGCGCAGCGCCTTCAGCTGAGTCAGCAGCCGGTGAAGCGTGTCGCGCGGCAGCACCTCCGTCAGATAGTGGGGCCCCAACTTTTTCCGGATCACGTCGATGGGGCGTCGGAGCTTCTCCAGGCACTTGTCGCGCGTGTGGTTGTAATGGGTTCGCTATGCTTCATTCCGCCCACAATCACATGCTTCGATGGTGGTGAGTTGGACGCGGTGCACGACGCGCTTCTGTGGTGGAATCAGCGCTGGGGAGAGGCGAAGCACGTCGTCGAGCGTAGTGCACCAGTAGTACTCTCGAATGAGGGACTGGAGATTGGACAGCGCGCTCGGGTCGTGGTTGGCGTACGGTTTCTACGCTTCACGACCCGCCAGCACCTAAACGGAAATGCACTGTCTCCAGACGGAGGCGTTACAGTAGTGATAGACGCCGAGAAGGCTCATCACCCCGCTCATCTCGTCGAGCGAGGTGTTGAACGGCGTGCCGGACACACACCACACCTTTTCCTTGCTCAGCTCCAGACAGCATTTCAGGAGGCGTGATGAGCTCTCCACGAGGTGCATCTCGTCCAGCACGAGTCGCCACCAGTCGAGGCAGAAGAGAGGCGACATGATCGACGGGAACGTCGACTGCCGGCGGAGCTCGCGCTTCTGCGAGACGAAGGCGTTGTAGTCCTGCGTGAACGCGTCGTAGTGGGCGACGACGATGTCAAACTGGGCGAGGAACTCGGGGAAGAGAAGAAGAGGCAGCTTGGTGTGGACTGTGAATGACACAAGAGGAAAAGGAGAACCCTTGCCATTATTGATGGCTTTCAGAAGGCTGTTGATGCCCGGGTAGAAGAGGTATTTCAGCCCGTGGACCTGGCCAAAAATCGCCTCTTCTTCCGTCACCTCGAAGTCGTCCTCCCCGCGCTGAAAGTGCTTCTTCAGCTCCGCCAGCCACTGCGTGCAGATGTGCGCCGGCGTCAGCACCAGCGTGCTTTTGGCGCGAATGCGTTTGGACGCGTCGAAGGCCGTCTTGCGGCAATCGTGACACGTGTACGTGAAGGGGTTGACGAGGCGGTTTTGGCTGCCGCTACGGTGGAAGAAGAGGAGTGTGGATACAAGGTGCAACTGTAGTGCTGGTAGCGACGGCAGTGGGAACAGCGAATCAGCCGGCCGTGACTGTAATCGATGGTTCTGGTGAAGCAGGAGCAGAAGACTAGAAGTGACGAGGAGACGAGAAGGTGACCATCTCGTGCACACACCGTGGAGGAGGAGACAGGCAGGAAGCACGGCTTCACGTTGAGAGCAGCGGAGTCATAGCCTGGGACGGACTCCTTCGCTGCCTCCTGCATCTCCCACGCGTCGTCGGCGTCGACGAGTTCGCTCAGCTCCTCGTCGAGGGCTCTGGGTTGAGTGGCCTTCTCCACGGCAAGTGCCCAGTCGCAGACGGCGAGGTGGAGGTGGTCCCAGATGAACTGAACGAAGACCGTTTCTTGAGGGGTCAGCAATGGAAGTGTTGGAGGTGTGTTTTGCTCTTGCGTTGTGGATTCCTCGATCTGTTGGTCGGTCTCTGGGTTCATTTCATCGTCGTCCTGTTCTCTCGCCTGTACAGTTTCATTCTGTTTATTCTCCATCCCCTCCTCCTTCACACCTTCCTTCATTTCCTCCTTCACACCTCCATTCATTTCCTCCTTCACACCTTCATTCATTTCCTCCTTCACACCTCCATTCATTTCCTCCTTCACACCTCCATTCATTTCCTCCTTCACACCTTCACTCATTCTTTCTTTGTTCTCATTCGGCACCAACTCCAATTGCTCCTGACCCATCCATTTCACATCACCACCATTCGTTTCCTCTTTCACACCTCCATTCACACCACCCACACCACCCACACCACTCACACCATTCACACCATTCACACCATTCACACTACCACTCTTAGCATCCCTAGCACCCACCTTCACAGCAGCCTTCCTTCCCCTCTTCCCCTTCTTCCTCCTCTTCGCACTCTTTCGCTTCACAGGCACATACCGCTTCAAACTCTTCACCCTCTCCATCTCCATCTTCTCCCTCTCCTTCTCCTCCTTCTCCCTCTCCACCTTCACCTTCTCCATCATCTCCTTCAACACCTCAAACGAACCCTCTTCCTCCTGAGGCGTCATACCGCGGGGATGCAGCGCAATCAGCGTCAGCATCTCGTATGTCTTCCCCAAGCCCATCATGTCGCAAAGCACGCCTCCGTTGCGCTGAATGGCATTGAGCATCGGTGTGGTGGTCATATAGAACGTGTACGGCGCGAAGAAGAAGTTCGGGTTGTTGTTGGGGTGAACGAAAAGAGGATGCATGGTTTCATTGCAGCTGGCAATTCGCTGTTCTTCTGCTTGAGAGACCGCTTCGCCTTCACGCGACAGCATCCACCGAAGGGCGAGGAGCTGGTGCGGATAAGGCTGCGTCTTCATGCAAGGCGGGATGGCGATTACGCCCTCCAGGGGGTGCATCTGCAGACAGGAATAGAGGAAGGAAATGTCAGAGCCGAACGCATCATCGCTGTCCGCTATGCCTTATGACAAGCAAGTGTGAATACGGGTTGTCTCTTCGTTGTCATTCGACTCCTCCGTTTTGTAAAGGGAAGGAAACAAGAGGGGCATGATTCGTCGCAGCAAGTACTGTGCACTTGCTGTTTTCACGCACTTGATATACTTGTCTCCATCCAGGTACAAATTCAGCGTCATATCGGTCTCGTCAAAGCGAATCACGAGGATTCCCCTAGAAGTGATGGCATCACATACAATTGCAACTGCTTCAACCAGCCAAACTCATCTGCATTCAATGCAGTGTGCTCCTTGCGATCTGAGGAAGGAAAGAGAAACAGCTTCTCTTTTGTAGATATATAACCTGCATGCAGCCTGTCCGGTAGCATCGCGATGTAGGCACTCTAAACTATCACCATGAACCACAAAGAGCACGCTATCAGGCCTTTCACGCAGGGAACACAATGTGCACACCTTTATAAGACGATCGTCCTTGTTAGAAACGGGTAGGACGATCTAGGAGCTCAATCACGCAACAGAGGCCCAACACGCCATGTTTCCTCTTTCTGCTGATGGCGCTTAACCATCCCATTCACAGCGCCGATCGGCAGAAAACCCACCAAAGACAGAAAAAGAAATGGAAGTGGGGTTTCTTGAGTCTGTGTTGATGGTTAGGAAGAACGAAAGTCGGTGTATTATGCCGTAACCCAGATTTGCGACGAAGAGGGTTGATGTGAGCATGGGGTGTAACAAACAGCTTCTCGTTCCCAATTTCGGATAACCGACGATGTAGAAACGCAAAGAGCATAGTGACTGTGTAGGCGGTGGCCTTTATGTGTGAAGTCGTTCTGCGCTACTCCAGTTCCTTGCGCTGGTATTGACTGAACATGTAGATGGGCTCGCAAGAGATTTGGAAGCGTTTTCAGCCCATGCGATGAGGAAGACCATTACTCCGGCAGATGTCAGTCTGGCGGCGCGAAAGCAGCCTCTCATCGTTTCCAAGATTGCAGAGCTGTGTAACGCGATGGATGAAGGAAAGAGGAAGAGAAGGAAGAAGGGTGAAAACGATTTATAAATGTGTGTAGGATGATGCTGTGATGAGTATAGGGCAGTCATCTCCACGCAATTCACTGTTTCGTTGCTTCGTTTGTACTTTTATCGTTTCGTATGTTGGGACCATCACCCTTCCTCTATTTGTTGCAAATCGAGAATAGCACCCTCCTTCGTGAAATTGGGTCCATTACGATCGGAACCCTATTGTTTTGGGGATATGGAATGGTGTCTTCATTCTTTAGGATATGAGTTCTCCCGAGCAGTCAATGTCAGAGAAAGGGGAGGGACTTGCAGTTGGGCCTGTCGAACCACACAATCCGGATGACAATCCCCAGAAGGAAAAGAGCCCGTCACTGAACAGTCAGCGTCCTGCAACATTCGATGCTCATATAAAACAAGAAAAAGAAGAGAGCGCCTCCATCATCACTCTGGGAAGAATGGGGGTACGTGATTCATGGACTCAATCATCCTACAGTATGCTACCAACATAATGAAGGCCATTGCAGGATCGGGCTTACTGGCCATTCCATTTGCGGTTCAAAAGGTATTCATTTTCCTCCCCCTTAAGAGTAGGTTGGATTCGTCACTTCGGTCATCATCTTTGTGATCCTCACTGGATTAACGTCGCTCTCCTGCTATCAGTTGATGGCCATTGACGAATGTCTGCATGTGTTATTACATGGATGAAAACTCACAACCAGGGCAAATTGCGACCCTACTCGCCGAACTACTATGCAAATCTGTGTCACAACGTGCTGGGAAGAGTTGGATACACGGTGTCTGTGATTGGACTGCTCGCAGATGTGTACGGGGGTCAGGCGGGAATCCTGGTTGTGTTGACGGATTTCCTGTGCGGGCTTCCCCTGTTCCAGAGCAACAGGCAAATGTGGAGGAACTGGATCCAGGCGCTGCTCACCGTGGTCACGACCCTGTTGTGTATTCAGAAGAACATGCGGTTCGTCCTCCTACTCTGCTGAACGGCTAGAGTGATTGTGTTTGTTTCTTCCTGTGGACTGCTCATGCTCATCACGAGTATCCTCCTCGCACTGCTGTAACGGCGCTCCTTCCCTCTTCCCATAGCTACGGCTTTCGCACGCACGGCATTCACTTCGACGAGTCCTTCTTGCACCTTCCCAGCTGGAAGGCGTTGTTCAGCCAACTTGGCATCTTCGTCTTCTCGCTCTCCTTCACCACCATCTTCCTCACACAAGTCGTTGTCGCTTCTTGTGCTTCTCGAGCGTAGAAACATCTCAACAAAAAGTACCGCAAGAACACAACGCTAATCACCTCGTGCGCCGTGGCTGTCATTGCTCTCATCTACACGGTAATGGGCATTCTCCTCGTGATGCTCTTCGCCCATGACGGTACTTCATATGCATCGTGGTCACCCACAGGAGAAACAGTCCCGGGGAACATTCTCTCCGCGCTCCCCTCCCATTCCTTCGAAAACATCTTCATCAGCATCGGCATGGTCATTTCGCTTTTGGGGTCCTTCCCCCTGTTCCTGGAAGTGGCTGCCGAGATCATCGAGCGTAACATGGGTTGCAGCGCTTGATGAAGCTAACCATCAGGTCCCCAAACATACGGAAGGGTGTTCATTTCCAACAAGAAACGGCTGTTCATACGAATCGCGGAGAACCTCCTCCTTTCGCTGATCGGCTACCTCTTCCCGTACTTCACAAGCATTCTGTCGCTGAATATCCTCAGTTCGTCCACAATCCCCCTTCACTCCCACTCGGCAGTTTCTCAGCACTCATGATCGCTTACGCGCTGCCGTCGATCATGCACTTCGTGCTGTTCAACAAACGGCTGAGCAGGACTATGATCATCCTCGATCCCACCATTTTTGTCATTTCGATCGTCCTGGTGGTGATCTGCGTGGGTCATAGCCTCATGGATACTGTCCATTCGTCGTTTTCTGTTTGTTGCAAAATGGGGACAGAGTCGAAGTATATGCCCCCATATCAGCGACTATCGCGCAGGCTTCGGGGAGTGACAATTGGGTCGTGATGGCGCAAGGGCTTGTACCACTTTTCTGGTTGAAAGGAGCTGATGAGTGCTGAAAAGGAAACGAAGGAAGTGAGTGAGGGTACCAAACTCGAAATGAAGGGAGAGGAGCAGAACAACGAGTGTAATGGCTGCTGCCTGTCGTAAGGACATAGTTGTGGATGAGAAGTACTCGGTGAATGCTGTGCAGCACGTGGAGATGGAGGTTGTCGAGAATCCATCTGCTGGAACACTGAACCGGATGGAGGTGGGGCCTCCGTTTTCCCGTAACTCTGTAGTATGCCATTACAATCATGAAGGCCATCGCCGGTTCTGGTCTTTTAACCATCCCCTATGCCGTTCAGAAGGTATTACGTCCCAACAATCTTTGAATATAGGTCGGTTTCATCACTGCCTTCCTCCTGTACGTGTTTGTGACGGGGCTCTACGCGCTGTCGTGTTTCCAGCTTCTTGAGGTTGCAAACAGTCCTTTAGCTGTATTTAACTCTTCCTTCCGGTCAGCCCTAGCGAACAATGAAACGCTACTCCTCCAACGATTATGCCAATCTCTGCTATAACATTATTGGAAAGGTGGGCTACGTGGTGTTCATCATCGCCACGCTGATGGACATTTACGGAGCGCACATCGGCATGATCGTCGTGATGACCGATTTCCTGTGTGGTCTTCCCTTTTTGAACAACTCCATTGCGTGCAGAGTCACCGTCCAGGCCGTCCTAACCGTCGTTGCCACCGTTCTCTGCGTGCTTCGCGATGTCCGGTATTCTTCTCCCATTCCTTTCACGCTAGCGTCATTGTGTTCATTTCCTCCTTCGGCTTGATCGTGCTGATCATTAGTATCGCTTTAGTCATCCTGTACCATATTGCATTCTCCTCCACTCTAGTTACGGATTCCGCGTCCACGGCCTCCACTTCGAGTCCTCCTATCTCCGCTTCACGAGTTTCAAGGCGGTCTTCGGCAATCTCGGTCTCTTCGTCTTCTCGCTCTGTTTCTCCGCCGTCTTCCTCACCGAAGTGGTAGGCGTTGCTACGCAGTCTTACCCGCAGAAGCACCTCAAGAAGGAGTACCACAAGAAGGCCGCCAGTACCACTGCATACGCCATCTCCGCCATGGCCGTGATCTACATCATCATGGGCGTGTTGCTTGTCATGCTATTCGCGCAGGAGAGTCGGGATTCCGCCGTGGCGTGATGGATAGAGGGCGTTGTGCCGGGGAACATTCTGTCGGTGCTTCCCTCCAACTCCTTCGAGAACGTGTTCATCAGCATCGGCATGGTCATCTCGCTGATCGGCTCGATTCCGCTCTTCCTGGAGGCTGCCAGCGAGATCCTGGAGAACAAGATGGGTGTGGCTGTGGGTGCAGTGTGACTCGCAGGACCGCTGACCTACGGCAGAGTGTTCCTCTCCAACAAGAAGCGGCTGACGCTGCGCGTGGCGGAGAATGTGATCTTGTCGCTGATCGCATTCTTTTTCCCGCGGTTCACGGACATCCTCGATTTGAATATCCTTGCTGAATCAGGGCGGTGTCTTAATGCGCAGTTGGAAGTTTTGCCTCCATCCTGATCGCATTCACGCTTCCCGCGATCATGCACTATATGCTGCTCAAGAAGAAGCTGGGATGGTTCATGAAGGCGGTGGACCTCGTCGTCTTCCTCATTTCCGTGGCGTTGGTGGTGGTGTGTTTCGGAGAGAATCTGATCAGTATTATCTTCCGCTCGTTCTGTGTTTGTTGCATGTGCATTCAAGAAAGGTTGTGATTTCTGCCACTATCCAACAGTCTCTGCCGAAATGTATGGAGGGGTCGACAAGTACTCTGGAGACATTGCGTTCCAAAAGAGGGAGGAGGAGGTTGACGTCCAGTAAGGGCGAATTCTCCAGCTCACGCACTAGGGACGTGATGAACCACTCGAACTGCTTTGAAACGATTGTTGCGACCAACGAAGCCGGAGAGTTTGCTTCGCTGTTCAACGCCTCACGTTTTTAGAGAGGTCTTGCTTGGAGCATCGTTGGATCTTTCCAATGGAGAGCTGACGTGGAATTACATCGAGGACAAAGAAAAGGCCTTCAGCCATGTGATGGGTATGTCGCAGATGACGTCCATGCTGAAGGACAAGCGTCGCAATGAGGTGTACAACGCCGCAATTACAGGTACATTCGACAATGGCTTGTGTTGTAGAGTGCATTCAGGACTTCATTGCCGCGCACCACCGCAAGCCGTACGTGTTGGACATTGGCTGCGGAACAGGCTTACTGTCGTTGCAGGCGGCACGAGCCGGCGCGGAGAGAGTGTACAGTTGCGAAATGTTCCGGAGTTGGGCGGACGTGGCCCGCAAGAACGTCACCGAGAACGGCTTCGACGGCGTGATCACCATCATCAACAAGAACAGCAGAGATCTCGTCGTGAAGGGAGATGACGATTCTCCCTACGGTATTCACTAGAGGCCATGGTGAACGATAGATATCGACCGGAAATGCGACATTCTCGTCAGCGAGATTCTGGACACGGCACTTCTCGGAGAGGGCGTGCTAATTGCCGTGAAGGATGCCAGAGTTCCTTTTATCATCCCCTTTCATTCATAGAAGCGTCTGCTCGTCGACCAGCCCGTCGTCATTCCAGAGTCCGCAGACATCTTCATCGAAATGGTTCATTCCGACTCTCTCTTCCAAATGACCTCCATTCAAAACGCCACGTTGTCACCCCCTTCTCCTCTCACCCCCAGCATCGGATCGCTCCGCTTCAAGCGAGCCGACATGTCCAACGACCCTTGTCACTACACGCATCTTCTTCCCGTCCTTTCCCCCCACTCCCCTCATTTTCAGATCCACGTCGACCACCTCACCCCTCCTCCCTCCCCCTGCTCGCAGCCGCTCCGCCTCACGACCGTCGATCTCACGGGCGGTCGGAACAATCCCCTCACCGAAGTCACCGTCCCCATCTCTCACCCGCCCAACGGGCTTCTCTTCTCCTGGACCGTCGCTCTCTATCACCATCACCACGAGTACTCCACCCGTACGGAACTGGTGCGCACGGAGGACTGGGAGGACCACTGGCTGCAGGCGTTCTACGCGCTGTCGGGTCTGGAGGCGGCGCGGAAGGAAGTGCACCTGATCGCGTTGATGCGCGACACCAACTGGCGGTTCGCTGCTTGTTGCGCGAAGGACGCGGAGTACCAGAAGGCGAAGATGGGCGCGTTCAAACCGCTGACGTGCTCCTGTGGGTTCCATGCATTGCTGAATACGGGGTTGATGAGCATGTACCAGAACCGCGGGAGAAACGAGGTGTTGGAGAACGCGGTGCGGCGCGTGCAGGAGTGGAGTGCCAAAAATCGGGACGGTTTGGGTCATGGTGGAGGATGAGGAGTAGCCGTGATCGCCGACGTGGGCGATGATTCGCTGCTGGGCTGTCTGGTGCGCCAGGCACGAGTGAAAAACCCGATCTGGTCGGTGGAGAGAAAGATTGACTCCAGCATTGTGTGGTCCCAAGTATTTGAATGGACGCCCTCCCATTGGTAGATCGCAAAGCAGAACAAGGCGTCGATCCGCGTTGTGTCCGCTCTCTCGGAGCTGCCTCCCATAATCGGGGCGATTATGTGGGACTGTCATTTCTACCAGATGGAGGACAACCCCGTGATGGAGGCGGTCAGCTACTGGTGCTGCGTGAACGCACTGCGGAATCGTCTGCCGGAGGATGCGCTGCTGCAGCCCAGTCTGGTGAACGTCATGGGCATGCTGATCGAGCTGGGCGTAGCCGTACGCGCTGGTTTGAACCCTAGCCGCTGTACGACTCCTTCGGCGAGGTGGCGGACGTCAACGGGTTCAAGCACACGGCCTTCAACGCGGGGGTGCGCGGGTGGAGCGAGGCGCTGTACCCGTTCCCACTGTACCTGTACGCGTACAAGGCGCTGTCGGAGCCACAGGCGCTGATCTCCATCGACTTCAGCAGTCCGCTGTACGCGATCGAGCAGCCGCTGGCGCTGACGGCGAGTGCGGAGGGGCGCGTGAACTGCTGTGTGGTGTGGTGCGAGTATTATGTGGGCGACCGCAAGTGCTTTGAAGACGTGCCGGAGAATTGGGTGTCGGTGTTCAGGAATGGGTGCTTCGAGAACTACAAGAAGCAGCTGCTGAAGTTCAAGGAGGAGCCTGTTGCGGTGAAGAAGGGAGATTGCGTGGCGGCGACGGCGGCGCTGAATGGCAATCTGGAGTTCCAGTTCTCCTTTTCCTCCTGGTGTGTTTGTTCCTGTAAGAGGTCATGTCGTTCATGAAATCGGGTCACGTCGTTCGTAAAACCGAGTCACGTCGTTCGTGAAATCAGGTCCCATCGTTCGTGAAAACAGGTCATGGCAACAAACACGCCAATAGAGCATAAAAGGATTGGACACTTCCCGGTTGGATGCGGGATAAAGGAATCCACCCTCTTCGTTCATCGTGCTGGGAGAATCGAAAAACATGGGAACCCCTTCTTCGCCAGACCATGCAACGTCATCGACGGAGAACGGATTCTCATAACCCAAGGATAAACCATCGAAGAGCGTGGAACTTGGATTGGAATCAGTCTCGAAGGAATCCGTGGAGGTAACTGGCTGGGAGGGTGCGGTGTACGCTTCGAATGACATTCTTGGCAGGGCGATTGTTGACTGAAGGAGATGATCGGCGGAGAGAGCACTTGTGTCGGCATGGATGTGGTAGTCGTTGTTGATTGCGATGTTGTCCATGCCGGGCAGCTCAATGCTTCCGCAGGAAGAAGCCTCCTCCGGGAGACTATCGTAGTCCTCGTCGACGATACAGTCCTGGCGTTCCACCACAGCAGGAAGCGCGTTCTGGCTTGTCTTCGTTTCGAAGGCTACGGCTCATCGAGAGAACGGGAGAATACCCCAGTAATGCTCGTTTCTTCTGGCGCGGCACTGCTGGCACGTCTTCGGGATCACCTTTTTCCCGTACAGAATGATGGGCTTGTAATTGCTCATGGGCTTCACACATTTGCAGCTGGAACACTTCCTCGTTTTCTGGGAACGACCGTTGCGGCTGTAAGGATGATAACGCTTTGAAATGGCTCTTCTGGACATACTAAAAATGAGACTTTGGGAGCAATTGCGAAGTATCATTTTTGCAAATCGCTTGTTTCTCCCTACGCTATTTCGAAATAACCGCGGTGATCATTTCTCTTTTCCAGCGTCGTTACTCCCATTTGACAGGGAATTGCTGCTTCCTTCCTGTTTGAAATCCAACAAATAAGGAAAATGTCACCTAAACGAAGTCTGTTCGAGACTCTTGATTCGCTGCTCCAGCGCTTCGTTCTCCTTGTGTAGCTATATGTGATTGTTGCGAGGAACCCACACCCGTTCCACATCCCGCACGACGTAGTCGTAGTTCTTGCACAACACTGGAATGTCCACCTTTGCGCACTGGCTCAAAATGGAGGAAATGGTGTCGTCCACGTCCATAATCGTACTCATCGCCGTGATAAAAGAATGGAAAAGCTACACTGAACACAATTCCCCGAGCCAACTCGCTTCACTTGTGAGTACTGGTTGAACAGGGTCGATCCCTCCGCCTCGCTTCCGAACGCTCTTCGAATGGCCAGCTCGATCTGATTCTCCAGCTCCTTGATCCTCTCAATCACTTCCTTCGTCTCTCGGTTCGTCGAAACAATCTCTTCCGACACGGTCGAAATCCGTTTCTGTGTTTCCTTCTTCCGGAGAGAGAGCTGGTATAGCCGATCTGTGTACACCTCGCGTAGCGCCTGCTAATCGTGATTACGGGATCGGTTCATAACCTGAGGCAGATGATTCATCATGATCTCCAACTCCTCTTGTTCGTGCTTCCTCTCGCTGATGATGGCAGTGATGTTCTCGATCTCCTGTCGGTTCTCCTGGATCTTCGCCAGCAGACTCTGGGACTGCTCCTGCGCCTCAAGCAGAATCATCACCATTACCCACAAGGCCTGCTTTTCCGAGTCCAAATCGTCCATGTATTTGCTGATCTCGTCCCTCTCAGTCTGGTAGATGTACTCCTCTTTCGAGGACTCGGAAGTCACGAAATCGCAGGAATCGTGAATGCGTTTCAAGTACACGTCGATGTCCTTAATCACATTCGCAATCTTCTGCTTCTGGAAAATCGTGCTTTCCGTGAACTCGATCATTCGGTTCAGTTCGTCGATGCTCTGCTTCAACTAGGTGTGATCCCAAGGAATCGAATCGACGGTGGTGATCTTCTGCTCCAGCTTCTTCGCGTTGTGCAGCTCTGTGTAATAAACTCGGTTGCATCTCAGTATGTCCGCTTGCAAGGACACAATCTCCTACGCATGATTGCTCATGCACAATGCACTACGGCGTTGGTAGAAGAAGGATCGAGTGCAGCGGAGGACACTATACATCAATTACTAGTGCAATGAGCAACGCTGAATGCGATGGAACGCCACTTTTGAAGAATACTCGGGATTCTCCTGAAGGGAACGAATTCCTTGCTACGATGAACAATCCATCATGAAAGGATACGACAGGAATGGTTTTCCACTCATAGCAGAAGCGATCGTGAATAATCTCTTCCTGCTCTCGCTCAAGGATTCGACAGAACATAGGAGAGAGTGTTCTTGCAGGCTTTGAAGGCGCGTCGCCTTTCGGTGTGTCCGATCTCCATGCGGAGAGCGCCTGGAGAATGGCGTCGCCTCCAACGAGGCTGTTCTCCGCGCCCTTCTTCTCCTATCCATCACTCGGTCGAATCACTCTCACTTGTTCCCTCGCGTACGAGATGGTTGATGTGAGCCATGTGAGCACGTGAAGAATGTCGTCTGGTTCCGGGTACAAAAACACACTGAAATCCAACTCCATGGAGTAACCGTTACGCTAAAGCGTGAAACGCACGGCAAATCCTCATACGATAAAGTTGTCCGCCAGGTCACTGCAAATCGAATGATTCAAGTCATCTTCGTCAGCGATAAAGGAAACGGCTTCCAAGACGTCTTGTTGGATCAGTGATAGGCATTGCAAGCAAAGATTGAAGAAAAAGACACGATCCATACTCTCCAGGGACACAATGTCGTCTGGGATATAGCTACACGTTAAGCAATAAGCAAAAGAAGCTACACTCCGAAGTCTCGGATGGTTGAAATGATGAGCGAGTCGATCTTGCTCATCGTTGCAAACGTTTTCACGCTTTTCGGAAGGCAACACTCCAAAAGAAGTCCCCAAATCGCAAATGCCAAATGGAGACCCGAATTGAGTAGTCCAATTCGGGACTTCTTTTGACAATTCTGTTGTCTTTCCTTTCTACAGGGAGTTGGATTGGTTTTGATAGTGATCTGTTCTTGCGGGTGTGTGACTTTCGTTGAATGGCAAGTACTGGAAACATGATCAGAGGCAATTGCAAAAGGTACTGCATGAGTGAGTGAAGAAGAATCGACTGCCGATTTCAGAACGATTTTGCTTCAAATTGAATAGAATCGTGTGTTTGCCTGTCAGGAGTGGAGACAAGGAACAAACAGTTGTGCGTGATCAAAAAGGACGATTACCAGTCATCCTCATCATCAAACAACCATGGATCCACTTCAATGTCCTCAGGGTTGTCCTCTTCCAGTTCGGCACTCTGGATGATTGCAGCCAGTACGCCTATGTCTATGCGTGAAGGATGGAGGAGAGAGGAACTCCCTATCACCTGGGTGTTTGTCCTCCAATGGAATGAAGCGTCCATCATCACTTGCGTGAGAGAAGGCAGGTCTACAGCTCATTCTCCTCGAAGGAACTCACTCTCAAACACGGCGGAAGTGTATTTCTTGAGCACTTCGCTGCCTATCAACAGAGTCTTCAGTTTGGAGAGATCTGCGGATGAATACAGCCATGTGAAGACACTCCTCATTCGCAATGTTCCTTGATGAAATGACCATCCCGGTTCGGCTAAAACTCCTACCTTCACCACCTCCAAACAGGGGTCGTTCGCAATCTCGCACAGCGCGTAACCCACGAAGGACTCCAAGCCAATGCTCAGCTCTCTCACACGTGGGCAGTCTATCAAGCAGAAGCTGCCGATTGGGTTCCCATAATTGTTTTTGCTCCTTGAAAAGCAGCTCGTTCCAATTCGCACTCGCTCCAACTGGGGCAATCCAACCAGCTTCACCGTTTCCACGTAACTGAAGCAATTGTCGCCCACTTCAAACACTCTCAGACGAGCAAACCGACCCAAATCCAGCACGGTGAAAGAGGGGCCAAAACCCACGTTGCAGTCCACAATCATCTCTTCCACATCGAGCGATTGCTCGTACTCCACTCGGTTATGAATGTTCGCACCGGGCAGTGTGTGTAGGTGTGCAACAAGAGCGTTCCATGCTTCGGCATCTACTGCTCATGAGAAAGAGAGGAACGCACTTTGGCAATGCACTTCACAAGACCCTATAAAGCACTCTGGTAGTTCAATTGTGGTGAGATTTGGCATATCTAGTCATAAGACGGAAACAGAACGAGCTATTCTCCAAGGTGGCGTATTGTGGATGGCAAAATGTGTAACTCCTTTCATCTGTGGTAGTGATTGTGGTGAGCTTGGGCAAGTCTAGTTATCAGTCTTGGGAATGGGAGTCACTTCGCAGTATCAGTTCTCCTGGATCATAATAAGTGAAACGGAATGCGTCATGCCCAAGTCGAATGGACGTCACTTCAGGCAAGTCTAGAAATCACTGCCTTTCTCTTCGATTCACCCTCAAACACAGCACGATGACAGCATTTGAAGCCTTTTCTGCCGATGAGAACTGATTTCAACACTGGCAAGTCTATTCATTAAGTGGCGCGAGCAGCCAAAACTCCTCATCACCAATGAGGCCTCATTGAAAGGGCTATCGACACATCCCATACTTCCCATCTCGATCACTTCCAAACTGTTGAGATTCGCAATCTCACACGTTGCGTAGCTGAAAAAGGAGTTGCAACCAATCTTCAGTTCTCTCAGTCTCTCACAGCACTTCAATTGGAAGGAGCCCGTAATCTGTCGTTTTGAATTGAAGCTACAATTGCCAATCACGACTCGTTGCAATTCTTTCATTCCGATCAGTTTCACCTCCGTGATTCCATAAAAGCACTGACTCCCCACTTCAATCTCCTTCAACTTTGCATAACGACTCAAATCGAATACAGTCATGATTCCGTCGTTACAGCAGCCACTGTCCACCACAATTGTCTCCACTGTTGCGTCCAGCGTATTCAATTCGGCGAAGGAATGGACATTTGCCGAGGGAATGTGAGAAAAGACAGCTAGGTACTTCTCTAGCTCACCAACGTCTATTCCTCATTCCTGAAACGAAAATACCACTCTTGTACTGCAGCTGCTTATGATAGGTAAGTGCTCTTGGGAGGATGGCTAGAGTCAGCGAGGGCATGTCTACTCTATTAGGCAGCACAGAAGGAAGCACTCTCCAGAGTAATGTGCTGAGCATAGCAGAAGGACATTTTACCATGACAATACAGGGTTGTTAGCTTGGGCAGATCTACAGATTGATGCACTCTCCCACCTGTACTGCGCATGACTACTGTAGAAGGCGTGATGCAATCGCTGAACAAAGCAGTCCCGTAGTAAAAGTCAATCGAAGTCAACTCGGGCAAGTCTAGCGAATGACAACCAAAGGATTGAAAGTACTCTCCAGAATGACACATGAGCAATTGTGAAATGAGAAATATCCGCATTCAAGAGATTTCAGTTTTGGCAAATCTAGCAATGAGCCCATCGCGACAGAATCACTCCGCAGAACCAACGAAGCATAGTAGAAGGAATTGTAGTCGCTCATAGTGTCACCCAGCACAAGCTCTTCCAGAGAAGGAACGTCCTCAATCTCACACACGGAATAGTCATCAAACGAGCCAGCACCCACATGCAACCTTTTTATCTTCTCACAGTGCTTGAGATAAAAGCGCCCTTCCTTCGCAGAACAGCAGAACAAAGCGAAAGTAGCTTCCTCCAGTAGATGCAATCCAACCAGCTTCACTTCCTTAACAAACAGCAGACTTTTGTCCTTCACATCCAGCTTTCGCAAATGGACCATAGAGGACAAATCAAGCGTTGTCCACGCCTCTCCCTCGTCACCGTCGTTGTCAATCGTCAGGACTTCAACACGGTTGTAAAGAGACTGTTCATAGGAAGAGATAGTGACTTCCCTTTCCGCCTCAAACCGATCATCATTTACCCATTCTCCCTCGTACACGGTGTTTCCAGTTCGATCATACTGAACGCCTCGTCCCCATCGCTTTCCATTGCACAAGTCTCCGTCGTACTCCACCTTCTCAATGTCGGAATAGTATCGAGTGCCATAACACACATTCACCTCTCCAATGCGGAATCCCTCATATTTCTTCTCACCCTCACTGTCATACAGCACACCCCAACCACAGGGTTGATTGTTCAGCACATCGCCTTCCCATCGTTCTCCATCATCACTCAAATCCAGCACTTGAGAGTGTTCAATCCCCTTTACACTCTCTCCATTCACTCGCAACAACTCATGCGAGTCAACATTCACTTCGATCACTCCCTCTCTACCCACTTCAGCCAGCACCGAAGCAGACAGCCTGACAATCCCTTCATCATACCACCACAAGTCATCGTGGCAGTTCAACTTCACAAGGGACTCCTCTCTGTGACTCTTCAGAATCGCCTCATACAGTTGCTGCCCTTTGATTCTCTTCGCCAAGTCAGCCAGCACTTCGGAGTAGCCCAGAGTCTCAATTCTCTCCACAGACTCCTTCACAAACGGGTGCTATTCATCATCCCCCTCACAGTCACCCACCCTCAGCAATTCACTCACACTCCAACGCTCACTCACATCCTTCACCAAGCACTTGCTCACAAAGTCCACGAACGCTGCTGACCACTCTGACGAAGACAGAAAAGGCGATTCTTTATTATCCACACTGTATTGTATGTAGCTTGCATCCGTGCCATCATTGGGATTCTCTCCTCTGACCATCTCAATCAGCGAAATGCCAAGAGACCACACATCACTCTTCATCTCCCTCTTTCCCTTAAATGCTTCAAGCGGCTGATACAAAGCCGTGTCCCGTTTTCCATCTGTACTCTTTCCATGCGTCATTCCATAATCACTTAGCTTCACTACACCCGCTTCACTGATGAGCAGATTCGATGGCTTGATGTTCTATTCATGAGAAACTAGCAGAATCAACCACTCCATGCATAATGGAATTGGAATGAAGATAGTTTAGCCCTAATAGGCAACAACTGGCGATCTCGCGTAGTTCTGCCTCCTCCACTCTGTATCTCTTTCGGAAGCATTCTTTCAATGATCCTGGATCGCAGTACTCCATCAGGATCTACACTCTCACGACCATTACAGAATCCCACGCATTGCTCATCCTCCGTATTGATAAAGTCAATATACCCCACAGTGAACCTAGAATCACATTTCTTCAGTGTATCCCATTCGTCCCGTGATTCCATCTCCTTTTCGAATCGCATCATCTTCTTGACAACGACAATCTTCCCGCTTTCCTTATGAACTGCCTTGTACGTTTCGGTGATGCCTCTACAGGGAATTGACTCCGTTATGCATATACTGCTCTCCAAGTCTTTCCAGGAGTGTATACTCATTCAGTGAGCAGGGATTCATTGTTACGAAGCAGAGAAAGAGAAAAGAATGGAATGCGATCAGTCAGCTTCAACGCAGAACGGAGTGGTAATTCGTCCGTTCTATTCAATAATCGCAGAATTGCGAGTGTTCTTCCCTCATTCAATCAACGGTTGGTTCTCCACAAGCAGAATGCCAGAAGTGTCACGCATGAAATGGCCAATTTGGAGACCCCATAAGAAAGAAGAGTTCATGAAACAAACACCAGAGTGAATCAGCTGCGTATTCGACTGTACGATCTCCTTCAAGAACGATCTACTCGTGAAAGGAGGGAGAATCGCGTGCATTTCGTCCGTCTCCAGAATGTCTCTTCCCAGCTGCATTTTCTTCTGTGAAATGTCAAAGATCTTCTCGTCGACCGTGTTCTTCGTAATGAGCTTGTATACGGTGACTTCGCGCTTCTGCCCAATCCGGTGGCAGCGATCCTCTGCCTGACGGTCCATCGTCGGATTGAAGTCGCTGTCGTGGATGATGACCGTGTCCGCGCCGATCAGATTCAGTCCCAGTCCTCCCGACCGCGTCGTTAACATAAAGACACTACGCTTAATAGTATGTGTTGTGTATACTTCGCCGTGGAGGAGGTGTTGAACGCATCCACTTGTTTCTGCCGCTCAGCCGCCGGTGTCTATCTCAATGAAATGTCCATGAAGTGCGTACCTGGCCGTCGATTCGAAGGAATGGAATGTGTTGGGATTCGAAGGCAGAAGCGATGATGTTGAGAATCGTCACCCACTGCGAGAAGACGAGGATCCTGTGGCCTTCCTCCAGTAAGTGTGTGGTTAAGCGAAGGAGTATGCGCAGTTTGGCAGAAGCACTCAGCGTAATCCCGGATAGCTGAGGGTGAAAGAAGAAGGAGAGAGCGACAAGGTAGCGATGGAGAGAAGGCGCCTTGTCAATACTGTCGCGGACGAGGTAGTGAATATCAATGTCGCTCAAGCAGCGCATGTCTTCCTCCACGTCCTTCAGAGAGACGTTTGGATCTAAATGGAATTCTTGAGCCTGACAAAAACCGATTTGGTGGGAGTCGCGAAGCAATGTGGCGATCTTGTGGATTCTGGTATTGTTGTAGTGCGACCCTGTCGTTCAGAGGGACAAACAAACATACGAACGAGTAGCGGATGGTTGGCGACCTTCCTCAAATCCATGTACAGAGAGACCAGATCATAGAACGGCGCCTCGCTCGAAGAAGCGCGGCGGTACTGCGTGTCGTACTTGTGGATGAGGCTCTGGTACACGGCCTCCTGCGCCGGCAGCATGTCCACGCGCTGAACCACTTCGGTCTTTGGAGGCAGCTCGGGCAGCACGTCCTGCTTCACGCGCCGCAGGATGAATGGCTCCAGCACGTGGCGTGTGTAGGCGATTGTCTGCTCCGTTGTGTTGGAGGAGGCGAGTTGCTTGGCAGCTTCGCGCATCGCATCGGCGTGGGAGGGGTGGAGAAAGGAGAGGAGCGTGAAGAGTTCTTGGAGGTTGTTCTGCACGGGCGTGCCGGTGAGGAGGAACGTGTGGTGTGCTTTGATCTTGCTGAGTCGCTATGCGTCACACGACAGTGAAGTGGCAACGAGGAAGCGCTTGGAGGCGCTGTTTTTGATGCAGTGGCCCTCGTCGAGGATCAGCAGGTTGTAGGTGTTGTGTGTGATGAAGTGTCGGTGGCTGTGCATTGTATCTCGTTCAAACAGACTATATCTACAATCGAGGAGGGGACGCGCCCTCACGTCGTCAGCAGGATGGAGAAGGCGGCCGCGGTCGCCGCGCTCTCCTCCTCCGGACTGCCTCTGTACACCACCACGCTCGCCCCCTTGCACCACGTCTCAATCTCGCTCTTCCAGTTGTACACCAGGCTGGTTGGTACTACGATCAGGCAGCGCAGGCTTTGTGCATTCTTCACACTCTTTTCATTCTTCACACTCTGCGTGTTCTGCACATTCTTCTCACTCTCCACTCTCTGCGAGTTCTCCTCACCCTCTGAGCACGGCCCATTCTGTGAGTTCGGCACACCCTGCAGATGGCGGAGGTAGGCGATGAAGGAGAGCACCTGCACCGTCTTCCCCAGCCCCATCTCGTCCGCCAGGATGCCGTTCTGCCCGTTGCGGTAGAGGGTCAGCAGCCACTGCACGCCCTTCACCTGGTACGGGTGCAGCGAGAAGGGCACCAGAGCCTGCAGCTCGTCCTCTCGCAGGGGAACAGGGTGTGTGCTGTGACTTGCCTTGAGGCAGAAGCGCAGCATTTGCTTGAGGGAGGCGTTGGCTGGAAGTGAAGCCAGCTCCTGCTGTCTAGGAGTGAGGGCGGAGGGGTTTGACGACTCCTTCTCTCCAAGGACATCCGCGCGGGGCTTGGCAGCTACTGCCTTGTGACGAGATGCTGTCGCGACCTTCACGCTGTCTCCCTTTACACTCTCATGGTCTTGGAGAGAGGGGAGGAGGGTGTACACCTGCGGTCCTTCCTTGCGATCCGTGTAGCTACAGGAATAGCCGCCCCATGCCACTACAGACACACCATTGTAGATAGATAGAGGGGCGACTGCTGCCCCTTTTCCAGACGACGAAACACAGAGTCGAGCTGAGGGGTCTTCACAAGCAGCGGTGTCATTCCAGTCGCGGTAATGCTGCACATTACGCTTCCCTCTTCTCACTACATTCCAATCACCTCTTGGTCCTTCATCACTCTGCTCAGAATCGAGTCTCCTTTCCGCACCCTGCTTTCGATGGTGATGACCGCCTGTTTGCGGCTGCATTGGAGCGACCTTTGGTGAAGGAAGCGAGTAGTGCTGTCACTGGAAGGATATGAAATGCGGCATCCCATTCCGCGGCCAATCACGTTTTCGCCGTCGTTGAGCCGAATGGAGCGTCGGTAGTCCTTGTTGTTTGGATAGAGCGTGTACATGAGCCAAAACACTGCCCATTCCCAGTTCGGAGGGAAAAGTCCCGCGCCCTTCCTTCATTACACCAAACTCATGTCCATTCTCAAAACACAGCAGAGACACAAAAGAAGAGGGCAATCCTCCCATTGGAAAGAGGCAGAGGGAGAAGCCGCGAATTCAATACAGAAGAACCGAACCAACTTCAAATCGCCAAGAATTGGACATGACGTTGGCATTACGGAAGACGCGTGACACGTAGACGGGGCCTTCAGAAATTGGAAGAGCAACTCAGAGAGCAGAACATATCGAGTCGCACATTCCTCATCACTGTACAGACGGAAACTCGGTGTTACGCATAGGGAGGCAATAGTGGTTTCGGCTATCTCGTTGCAAGGACCCTATTGCGAGCAGGAGGGCGCGTGATTCTGGGTGAGAGTGTTGTTTTGCTGCAACGCATAGGATGTCGCAGCGAAGAACGGGCGAGAGACGCGTGCGAGCGATTGAAAGAGGAATCGGGAAGCCAACACCTCTCGGTTGTCCCAGTCCTCCTCTCTGATTGCGTAGTATCTTCTCGTGGATATGGAGAATCCAAAATCGATTTCGGATTGCGTGGAGGCGGTAAAGAGCCAGCAACTGCACATCAACGTCCTCGTCAATAACGCGGGTGTCAGCATGGTTCACACGTACATCGAGTCCCCCACCGGCGTCGAAAAGACCTGTCAGACCAATTACCTCGGATTGGTCCAGTTCACGGAGCTGATGACTCCCCTCCTGGAGTACCGCTGTTCTCCGCATTATTAGCCTAGGCGCGAAGAGGATCCCCGCGTGATCAACGTCAGCTCTCTCACCTACGTGAAGGGCAGGCCGGCCGTGATCGACGCGCAGCACCTGCCCCTCCAGCGGAGCGAGTACGAGCGCTTCAACGCCTACTACCGCTCCAAGTACTTGGTCACCTCCTACACGCAGTACTACGCCCGCCAGCACCCGCGCGTGTTCGCCGTTGCCTGCGACCCCGGGGTGGCGGCCACGAACATCGCGCGCGAGCTGGGCGTGATTGGCTGGCTGTACTCGCGCCGCTTCTTCCAGCTGTTCGCGCCCACGTGGAAGGTGGCGGCATAAAAGCGGAGTGAGTGGTAGGGCGCCTGCACCATCGCCTTTGCGGCGGGCAGTGAGGAGGTGAAGGATGTGTGCGGCTCGGGAAAGATGTGCTGTAAGTGTCGCAGGAAGGAGCTCATTCCCGCCGTTTGCAGCAAACAGGAGCAGGACGCCATTCACGACGCGACGGTGGAGCTGCTGAAGAGAACGAATGTTGTGTCGCCTGTTTGCACCAAACACGAGAGACTACAAAAACTCCAGGCCCTCGAACTTCATGCCGCCGGGGATCTCCGTCTCCTCCATGAGCACGCGCCCGTCCAGACTGAACACCGTGAGGTAGCTGTTCTGCGTCTGCTGCTCCTCGTTCTCCTCGCTCTTCAGCGCCACGATCACCTCGTCCTTGCTTCCCGGCAAGAACTTGAAGTCCGAGAAGCCGCGCGTCGGCGTCAGTGGCGTGATGTGGCGCACCTCGATGCGCGAGAAGTCCTCCGACGCCAGCAGCACCGTGTTCGACCCGCGGCGTTCGTCCTCGTTCTCGTCGTACGGCTCCTGGCTCACGCGGCGCGGCAGGATCACCCACTGGCGACGCGCCGGCGACCAGGAAATAGCCTCGTGGATCATGTACCCAGGGTACGGGCAGCCCGCCGCCTCGCGCACCTTGTTGAAGCGCGCCGTCCAGTCCTCGTGCGACACGGCGCCGTACTTGTCGATGATCGACACCCACATGTTGTTCGTGTTCTTGATGCTGCCGTCCGGATTCGTGTACTCCTTGCCGAAGCTGCCCACGTACATCTTGCCGTCCTTTACCGTCGCCCACTCCGTCTTCTGGCCCTTGTCCGTGTTGCCGTCGCCCTCCATCAGGATGTGGCGCGGAATGGCCTTGCTCCCACGAATCTCGAACACCAGACCCGTGCGGTCGTCGAAGGCGTACAGACGACGGTTGTACTCCACCAGAGCGCTCAGCTCCATGCCCCGACCCGCCTCGCTGATCTTGGTGCGCAGTTCAACGTCCTCCACCCAGGAAATGGTATAGCCGCCCTTGCCGTCGCGCTTCAGCTCGCCCTTCTTCATAACACTCTTCCACAGTCCCTTCTTGTCGTTTTCGACTCTGCTCTTCTTGTCCAGATCCGAAACGATGGCGAGTCTGAGCGTTCCATCCGGATTGGAGGGCAGTCTGAGATTGGAAGAGGAAAACAAACGCTTTTGAAGCGAGTAGTACACAAAAACGAGAACTACGACAGAGAGGGCGAGCAACGGGTAAAGCCAACGAAAGCCGCGCTTCAGCGATCGCAACTTCTTGTGTGGGTTGAGCAAAGTGCTCGCTTCCATGGGCACACCATCTCTCGAAGTGTCTCCATAATCGGAGTCTGAATAGTCGTAGCGACGGCCCTTCATTCGTGGAGATAATTGGAGTTGTCTTGGCTCCAAAAAACAGGCTGTTTTTTTGTTCCACTTGAATCGAAGTGTGTCCACTTTGATATACTTCCATTGTATTGTACTATGGAAGGGGTAGTCACAGGCAGACGCTGTAATGAACATGATGAGATGCGCCGTGTTGTGGGAAGAAGTGTGCATATAGCGTTCTATCCTCTAAATACATCAAACGGGATAGGAATAGAGCCGATTCGACGTACCCCAAAAGGAAGTCTTCCCGGAAATTTCTGGGAAACACCCCGGTTTCTCCATGCATTTTGTTTTTCAAGAAGGGAGTGGTTTCTGCTGAGTTTGCTCTTCCCGGATTTCTTGTTATGTGCCAAGGAGAATGGAAGCTAACATTGGTCGTTATCGGAGCGAAGGATTTGGAGAACATTAGTACTTTCGGGAAACTTGATCCGTACGTGCGGGTCATGTACGGAAATTCTGTCTATCGCAGTACCACCATGAGGGATGGTGGTCGTTCACCTAGTAAGCGTCGCTCCACTTTTGCTCATTCCCAGTTTGGAATTATGAAATCTGCATTACGGGCTCTTCGCCAACGATCCGGATCGAAGTGTTCGTCTCGGCAAGGATGGTGAAGTGTAGGATGGATTCCCGTGTGTTTCGGGACAAACTGATCGGATTTGCCGATATCAATTTGACTTCACTGCCGTCCAACTGCGAACGTAGCTGTTTCCGCACTTGTGCGAGATTAGGAGTTGATTGCAATCTTCACTCTCCAAAGGAGCCGGGTCGGTGTTGCGGTGTTCTGCTGACGAAAATTTCCATCTTTCAAGCCAGTCTTGGGCAGTCTTCTCTCACTACGTGTTGGAGCACGCCCCAGCGTTCACTTACGTTCCCTTTAAGTAATCCCCCGTCTGTACCAGCAGGTTATTCTGCTAAGCCGTCTATCGTAATGTCTTGTTGTTGCTGCTACCGTAATGGCCGCCCCGCGGTTGCTACTGCCGCTGTGCCATCGGTAGATCCGCATGTTAGCTATCAACATTGTGGAGGTCCGGTTCTTCCCCCCGTGATTCAACGGCGCGTTTCTACGGATGCATGGAATCGTAACTTTCATGTGAACCGTGCACCCAGTATGACCCCGGAAATGTTCCCGATTATCCCGGACCCTGTTCTTTCGTAATCGCAGCTGTACTATAGAATGCTTTAAGAAACATGCCCATTGTTTATGAAACACACTAGAGGCACAGCGGCAACTTCACTCGCTGCCTTTTCTCCATCAGCTCGTGATAGCGCAACTCCATCAGGAAGGGGTTCATCGCAACTCCATTCTTGATGGTCTCCTCGTTTCGTAAGCGATAGGTGGATCTAGGCTTGATTCCCACCACCGAATCGCACTTTGGGTGGATGAGGTTCACAACGAAGCCATCCTTCAACACGTACCATTCGTTCGCTACTCCTTATTCATAATCACCATTCCTACAGTAATAGCGAAGTTCCTCGAAGTACATCTTGATGTTTCCTTCATATCCATAGAACACGGGATCAAACAAGGGCACGCTAGGATGCCGTCTCAACACCACGTAGGGAGACACCTCGCTCAACGGATAGCAGCTCAGTCTGTCCAATGATCGCTTTCCCGCCAGCCAGCTCTCCGCCGTCTGCAACTACATCTGAGAAGAAAGGAGAAGGGATACATCCGACGGAGTCGCCTTCTGCGTCACCTGGCACTTTGCACTCTTCACACAGCTGCGCAGTCGGGAGAGCGTGCTAGGCGCCTTCTCGTAGCTGCTACGACTGAGAGCATGGGAACAATACTACAGCAATGTGCAGTTCAGGAAGGACCCGCACTTCTTCACCTTCACTACCCATTCGCTCAAGTGGAACACGGGGATCACCACCACGCTGTAGCGACTTCTCCACACAGCGGAAGACACGCGCTGGAGCGATTCGTAGAGTTGTTCTACTCATCAAGATGGCGATCGGCATTGACGAGAAAAGCGAAGATCCGTATCAAGCACGACGTAGTGGGAGGTCTGGACGTAGTGAATGGCGAGATTACGCATAAGGTTGATGGGGAGGTGCTTGGCATCGAAGCAGTCTTCCCGCGGTTTAAAGAGATACACTTGTGCGTTAGCAGGGAATTGTGCCGTGGAAAGGAATTCGTTAACGACGGCTTCCTGCCGAAGAGAAGGGATGTAGATCACAATGATGAGTGGACTAGGATGAAACGAACGAGAAAAACGGCTACCCTTTCCAGCTGTCGATAATTAGTGGGATCATGTGCAGACGGAGGTAACTACCGTTCAGGAAGAGCACTATCATCACTTGGCCACAAAGATGGCAGTGAAATCCGTTTCTTCGGACGGATCCAGAAACATATCTATCGTTGAAACACGGTAGATCGAGTACCCTTTTGAAACGCGCCGGTTGCTGGGAAGAACAGAATCAGCCTGTTGCACTCGGGTAAACTATAGTCCCGCACCATATTCCCGAGGTAGTGATTCAGTTGCTTCTGGAATTGAGAGGTGTACACCCACTTCAATTCGGAATGAACCATCTCTCTATCGAATCCCACGCGATTGGCAGTATTGCAACCGATAAGCTTGTTTAGGGGCGAGTGCAGCGTTTCTATTTGTTTAGGTTCAACTAACGAAACAACCCTCTGTGAAGCCTCCTACAGTAATGGGGAGCTTATCAGAGATAGAAGAGTCGGAAAACACACGATTCAATGGCTACGCATGACAGGGAAGGTGAATCACAACAATCGTGTTTCCGTTCCGCGTAAAGGCCCAAAAAAGATATAGACACAGTAACCTATCCGTAATCATGGAAAACAGAAGAGACGCTAGGCAATAGCAAAGCAATCGACATCTTCTCCATTTCAATAGTCGCAATACATTCATGGTAGCAAACAGTGAATAGGGGTGAAGATACACAGGAATACGGAGTTGCCCAATGAGATGTCATGGCTGATACACGCATGGATAAAACGCAAAAACGGATTCCTAACGCGTGTAACAAGCGAATGAAGCACATGTTAAACTGAGGCGCAACCGTCCTCTCCTATTACACTCATTGATGGTGTTTCCTTCTACATTTGCTCTCATCATGTTGTTATACAGCCACACCAGCCTCTGATGATCATCAAACCAAAGTGGATTGCGCGACACACTATCGATTTTTCCTCCTTCCATGGTTTGATTTCCATGTTCTTTGCTTCCAAGAATAACACATTCACCAAGTCAAGCACTCCAATTCTTGGGATCCCATCAGTCTCTTCATTCTCCCTATCCAAGAAGAATCCCATCTCCGTTCTATCCGATAGCTGCATCTTTTCACAGGAGCGTGCATTATGTTTCGTAAATCGGCTGAACTGTTCACACGGAATCGGGAGTGGCGTCTCGTATTCCTTCGTTTCCCCATTGATTGTAGACGGGACGGACGGGAGTGCGGTCACCATTTCGAAAGAATCTGAGCGGATGCACTTCAAAGGAGTCGAAGGCCGCCTATGATGTGCTGCTTCTTGTTTCCTGTTATTGCTAGGATACACAATCGGTTCGCATCTCCATAGAGGAAGATGCCAACGCTCTCTCTACGGAGGTGCGGAATCCGGCGGACCGGGTGCCTCCCAATTCAACTGCAGCCGCATCTCCACGCAGCTGGAAGCCAGTTGTGCTTTTCGTTTCTCCCAACACATAGCTCGTTGGATTCAGTCTTACGGTTACAGCCTGCGGTGTAGGTGCTGGAGCCTATATGCTTGGCCGCAGATATTACCGCAACAACGATTACGACGTTGTGAAGCTGGAATTGGGGAGACCGCGGACATATCACTTTCTGACGAAGTACGGTTTGATTCACGACAGCGTTTCAGACAAGGTACTTGCGCCCATTGCGTGTTCCGCGTAGTACGCTCACTACGATTACAACCTGTATTGCGCACGGCTAGCGGCAGCCATCCTCTCCGATCCTGACCACGCCATCTCCTCTCCCGAGCAGCTTCGCTCCCTCCTCCAAACCGTTGAACCCTCGCCCTTCTCTCACCCGCAGTGGACGCAGACCGAGCTTCCCAGCCTCCCTCCGGACACGCCCTTCACCCACGCGACCATCCTCTCGCTGCTGTCGGAAGTGCAGGCGTCGCCGCTGTACTACGTGGTGTACATCATGGTGGGTCATCGCTGCGGGGGTCAGGACTAGGGCGAGCGCATATACCGCGTCAGTCCGCTCTCTGCAGACATCCAGTCCGAGATCAACGCCTTCTTCGAGTACGCGAAGGAGGACGAGGGTGGGTGCGGTGCGCGTGTGTGAGGCGCAGAGGGCAAGCGCGGCGTGCACAAGGTGTACGTGCTGTCCATTCTGAAGCACCTCCAATCGCACTACGACACGCGGCTCGTGCGTGACGTCTCCGTGCACCACCCCTACTTGGAGGGCCTGCGCCAGTCGAGGGAGCTCGACGTGCCGCTGCTGGTCGACGCGGTGAAGGCGATGGATTGCGACTACCTGTCGCTGATCCAGCTGACGAACGTGCTGGCGTGCGCCAACCGGCAGATCCAGTCCGAGACGCTGGTGGGGCTGGCGGGCAGGCTTGAGGGTAGCTGATCTACCGGCTGCGGCTGGCAGCGAAGAAGGTGGACGACGACCGCAAGTACCAGGAGTCGCTGCTGCATCCGGAGGAGGAGAATGCCGCGCCACTGATCAGTATCCCCATCATCCCGCTGCGCAAGGTGGAGAAGCCGGAGGAGCCGGAGGCAAAGAGCATCGATGAGGTGCTGGAGAAGGAGATTGTGAATGGGGCGAAGAAGATCGATATTGCGCCCCCGGAGAGGGTGGCACTGCCCAAGGAGGAGAAGAGCAACGAGGACTGGTGGTGCCGTGCTTGTTGCAACAAACAGCCCAAATCATCAGCGTGGTAGCATCGATTTACTCGTCCTTGGCGACGTTGAAGTACACCAGCTTGTAGGCAGTCTTGCCGCAGGCGACCACACGGATGTAGTCACGGAGGTTCTGCTTCTTCAGGTACTTCTTGGTGAGGTACTAGAACGTGAGGGATCGTCATAATTAGCAACCTTGAGGTATCTCTTGGCGAAGGCGCAGGAGACAGTCACGCTGACCTTGCTATCGCTGCTGGAGACGGCAATGAGATCACCAAGGTTGTTCACCTTGTTCTCGACCTTGATGTGCTCAGCAAGGAACTTCTCCTACACAATGACCCGCCAGCACAGCGACTACGAAGGTGGCAATCTCCATGATGGAGTCCTTCACGGGGACAGTGCAGTCGATGGTGAACTCGATCTTCTTAGCAGGCTACGACAGCATTAGTCACAACGTCCTCGGAGCGCTCTCTCTTTTGCACAACAGCATAAGGACATCACCCCACTTACGGCAGACATCTCTATAGCAATGGAGTACTGATGATTGTGAAAAGCAGGCTCAGCACCATTCATCCAGTCCGCTGGGAGAATGCGGCGGATTCCCGCGGAAAGCCATTTGCTCAAATAACGCTACAGGGATGGAAACAAACAGATGAATAGCACCAAAAACAATAGAAGAACTAAACGCAGATTACAATTCCTTGGTCATCTTCACGCATTCTATGTCATGACGAAACGACCCCAAACTTACTGTGGCTCTTATCGTCAAACACATGGTCGCATTCCTCGCTCTCCTTGAATCCGTTCTTCGTGAAGAAGGCATTGCTCGCGTCTCCCGCCTATCCCATCAGGGAAACGACATCCCACTCACTCTAGCATACGCCGCGATGTGCTTCACGTGCAGTTCCTTCACTGCTCTCTCCACGAGGTTCTTTAGCACGAAAGAGCCTATTCGTGATGCTGCCATTGCATCACTGACCCACTCCGCGCTGCTGGTACATTTTAAGCACGCAGACGAAATCGACGACAAGAACTGCGTCGCTTTTGGCATTGGACTCGTCGATATGCTCGATGTGCGCATAGATGCACCCAACGGGAATGTTATCGAGGATGACTACGCCGTGAGAACGCAATGGAGCCCACTACCCAGTTTGGCGAGCATTCTGTTGTGTTCAATGGCCTTCTTCAAGAAGGCTTCGGAGAGCTCCTCACCCAGCGCATTCTGATAGATCAGCTTCACGGCAGCCGTGTTGTGCCTCAGGATGGGAAGCTCGTATATTCTCTTCGTATCGAATTTCGCAGGCATGATGGGAATGGACCGCCCGTTGGAGAGTTATTGCGCGTCCAAACAAAGGGGGAATTCCCGCGGTTCACAGAGAACCAAAGATGATAATCGCCACAAAAAAGTCGTATACGATGCCTCGTGTAGGTGGATTGGCTGTGAAATGAGGAGCGAACTAATTGGGATGTAGGAAAGAACCTTCCTTGCTGTCAAGCCCGATGGTGTCCAGCGCGGACATGTCGGTGAGATCATCGCCCGCTTCGAGAAGAAGGGCTTCAAGCTCGTCGGTCTGAAGATGATGGTTCCTCCTATGGAGCTTCTGGAGCAGCACTACGCTGAGCACAAGGGCAAGCCCTTCTACCCCAGCCTCACCGGCTTCATGCACTCCTCTGCCGTCGTCGCCATGGTCTGGGAGGGAAACAACGTCGTTGCCATTGCCCGCAAGATGATGGGTGCCACCAAGCCCCTGGAGTCTGCCCCCGGCACCATCCGCGGTGACTTCGGTTGCGACATGGGTCACAACGTGATCCACGGTTCCGACTCTGTCGAGTCTGCTCAGCGTGAGATCAACCTCTGGTTCCCTGAGGGTCTCGTTGAGTACACCAAGGACGACGAGAAGTGGGTTTACGAATAAGCTCATTTGGCGTGTTTGTTTCAAAGTGATTTTAGTCCCTTTGAACAGGTGGAAGAGCACTATGGAGGGAAGATACGGCTCCCTCCCACAATCCAGTTGGAGTTGCTGGAAAAGAGCAGAAGAGTTGAAACAATGGAGGACAAGGGCGCCGCAGATGGCAGGATCCATCTGATGGCACGGTGGGACCCGCATGGCGTTGTTTCATATCCTAGTCAGTTCTATGTTGTAAAGGCAAAGGGAGTGCTGCTACACATCGATGCGCGATATCAGCAATTGAAACCCATCGGGAACGGCAATTACGGCATCGTGTGCTCCGCATTGGATGCTGTACCCTTCATGGCGACGGCTTAGCGTTAGGTGACCAATCAAATGGTGGCAATCAAGGTTTCCTTATACAATCCGGAAGACATGAAATACAACCTCCGAATCATAGTCCGTTTATCTGATATCCGTTAGAAATAGAGAGAAGTGAGGTATCTCCGTTTCTTCAAAGACTGCGAGCAAGTTCTCGACATCGTGGACTTTTACTGCTATCCATACACCCCGTCCATCCACATACTCTCCGTATTCTCCTTCCCATCAAATTCAGCCAAAGACTGCCGATCCTCTGTTCACCTACACCATTACTCCGCTCTACGACTACGACCTTGGGGTTGTGATCGACGCCAAGAATGTACGTTGCAGCCTCTTCTCCTTTCCATCAGTACTTGTCGCTTGACCAGATTCGCCTCATCACCTATCAAGTCCTTCTCGCACTGCGCTACATCCACTCAGCAGGCGTGGCTCCGATCCCCTCTTCTTCCCAGTAGTTCATCCACCGCGACATCAAGCCGGGCAACATTCTTCTCACGCCCTCAGCAGACGTTGCCGTTCTGCTTCTCGCCTCGTCTTACTCGCAGATCTGCGACTTTGGTCTCGCCCGCAGCGACACGACACAGCTGACGGACTACGTCGTCACGCGCGACTACCGCGCTCCGGAGCTGCTCGTCGGCAACAGCGTAGCGACGGCGAGGCCCGCTGAAGGCTAGACGTACAACAGCAAGGTGGACATGTGGTCGCTGGGCGTGACGCTGGCGGAGATGTTCCACGGCTCCTCGCTCTTCCTCGTAAGCCCCGCCGGGCGTGTGACACCAAGACGGGCAGCACCTCGCAGCAGTTGGACCGGGCGCTGAGCTTCCTTGGGATCCCTGCGGAAGAGGTGGTGTGTGGGCGGCGCGCTGAGGCGTAGGATCTGGCGATGGTGGAGAACGAGGCGGTGAGGGCGCGGATCCGCGGGCGGCGAGTGCAGCGCCGGCCGCTGCTGCAGGAGCTGTCGCGAGCCATCCCGGCGGACGCGGCGGACCTGCTGCTGTCGCTGCTGCAGTTCAACCCGGAGAAGCGACTGAGTGCGAATGTGGGGGTGCGTGGGGGCCATGAGGCGAAGGAGGCGTTGCATCACCGTTTTTTCGTTGATTTGGTGTCGACGTTGCAGCCGGCGGATTGTACAGAGCAGTATGACGGGGAGTGGGAAGAAGGGTAGGAGACGGGGCGTGGGGTGAGCCGTAGTTTGCGGCACCACAGTAGCAACAGCGCGATGCTGAAGGAGTTCATCCGAGAGCAGCAGCACTATCCGGTGGTGAAGTGCAGGTATAACAAGTTGTAGCATACGGGTGTTTGTTTGAAACGGTCGAAGGGCGGATTGGAACACAACGAAACCGCATCGACTTCATTCTCGTCTTTGCATTCGATTGATACACACATGATTGCAAGGAGACTCCTTCAACTGCAACGATTTGCAACCGTTCCAGTAGGAAATCGCACCGTTTGTGCGGCCTTCTCTTCAAGCTTCCTTTCGCGCTTTAACAATTCGGATGACCTTCTGACATTGCAGATCTTTCGTAGAAGCTGTATATGCGCACTGACTGGCTCATCTCTAGTGTACAACGGAAAAGAAGAACAAGCCCGACACGAGGATCCGATGGAAAGATATATACAACCTCATTGACCTTCCGCAGAACCGCCACTTGCCTTTCCTAAAGAGGATGGCTTCTGCCAAGGATCAAGTCATGAAATTGGGAGGGAAACGTGTCATCATTTTCTATTTTTCTTCGTAGTGATGGGTTTGGGCAGTCATGAGTAGATTTGCCTTCTTTTGGGGGCTTAGCTACGCCATCTTAAAGTATGGTCTATTGGATATGAACACGCTCATCGATTTGCTGAGCAAGACAGAGTTTACGAGGAAAAGCGTCGAACTCGTTGTAGCCTATCCAGATGTGGTTGTCGCGTTAGAGCATCATACGTAGTTTAGTTATCTTCTGCTGTCGTACGCAGGAGCGAACGTCTTGTAGTTCATGCGCTGCTTTCTCACTCCTAGTGATCCCTTGCGCTATTTGCTCACTATTCTCTACATGCGCTCCATCCTCCACAAGCGATTCTCCGAAGTAGCGCTGGAGAACCTCGAGTGTGAGAATGTGGAGGCAAAGAATGCCGTGAAGGCAGTGAAGACGACGGATCTGGCAACGGAAGAGTGGATCCACCCGAAGATGAAGCAGACTCGCATCATCACCTTCAAGGGAAAGCACAACTCGACCAAGTATATGTAGGGTTGCATCCTCGCGAATTCAGTGTGGCGGAGAGCCAAAGGAGAATAACCGTAATGACTTACATCTTTCGTGTTTATAATATATCAAATCCAGATGTCATTCGAAAGACGGAGGAGATATCGAAGGAAGCGTCTCGTATCTCCTCCATTCCCACAACAGCAGGTTTTGCGTTATGACATCACAATCAGGCGAAACTCGCAATACCTGCAGCGTCCTTCGAATTAGCACTCCGGTACTCCCTCGAATGGCGATTCACCCTAGCTGCCTTCACATCAACTTTGATTATGCCGATATTCAGAAGCGATCCATGGTCAGTGATCCGAATGTCTATCGCTCGGTCGTGGCACGCATCGCGTCGTTTCTTTCGCTCCCTGTGGTTCCATCCCTGAAGAGTCTGATTGAAAAGTATGGAGGAGACCGTTTTAAAAGCAAGATTATTGAAATGACGGGGGAATACAAGGTGCTTGCATGGCACATGTTTGATGTGTAGAAACGGAGGACTGAAAAGGCTAACGTAGTTCCAAATAGTCACATTTCCTTCTCTCCCGCCATAAAGCCGGCGATTCTGTTTGTCGTGCTACGAAAGGAGGGAAAGACTCTGGATAGAGAAATGCTATGCAGTGACTGTTGCCTATCCAGAGACGTGTTTGATTCCACAGTTGCGAAGGTAGAGGAGGAATTCCCAGACTACCGTTGAACCATTTCTATAAATTCACCTATAGGATACAGAGATCCAGAAGAAGTGCGAATTCAAAAGAAGCAGCAGCGTTGATTTGGAACACTGGGATGATGCGTAGTTGACAAGGAAAGGGAGGTTCGTTTTCAGATCATCGATTCTAAGGGTATTCCAAATCCGGATACGCAGCATCCAGATGAATCGGTAACAAAGGCGATTGAATACAAGAAATGGAGAGACTTGGTGTTGGCGAAGCCAGACAAAGAGAAGGAAAAGGGTACAAGCAAGAAATCGAAGCAAGCTTCCATTTCATCTCTGTTTCGTAAGAAATCGTAGAGGATGTGTTTGTTCGGACACGGAACGAAGTAAAACCGATCCTCATCCCCCACTCCCATCCCAAATAGATGGAGAAACAAAAACAAACAACGCTTGCGTGGCGCAATTGGATAGCGCATTGGACTTCTAATCCAGAGGTTGTGGGTTCGAGTCCCACCGTTAGCTTTTACTCTTTTACTTCTCTTTTCACATATGAGCTTCTCGAACATTCAGTTGGCAAATGTTCAGTCCCTACAACGAAATTGGGATGCTTTGGATACCAAAACGACTAGAGACCAACAGAACAACGAGGAGAAGTGTGCATTCTATTTGATTCCCAATGATGTACTGGATCCGCAACAGCGAATCAAGCGATATGAACTGGGTTATTGGGATGAGAAGGGACAAGTCCGTTTTATGAGAGAAGCGCATATTCAATATCTCAAGAAACATTTGGGAGAGTTGGGAACGCGATACATGAGTCAGGCTTCGAGGTACTTCCTTTACACTCCTCTCATACATAGTAAGCCTTGGCTCTATTACCATGTGTTGAATTCACTCGATTTGTTAGACGCAGAAGACACTTCACTGTACGAGGGAGCCACAGCCTCTGTGGAAGCATGTTATACCGATGGTGGTTATGCGGGAGGTGAATTTGAGGTAAGGATGAGTGGAGGGAGTGAAAAGGAGTTCCCTCACTTGATGACAACATACGCGGCAGTAAATACTCTGGTGTTAATGCGTAAGTATTCAATGATTCACCGTGATGCATTGTACGCACTGTTCATGTCGTTGAAGAGTGAGGAGGGTTCGTTTCAGGTTCACTTGAATGGGTGATGAGTGATGGAATGGAATGAGAGAGTAGAGAGAGTGATACACGAGGATGTTATTGTGTGTTATCGATGTGTCGTTTGTTGAATCTGCTTCGCGAGGAATTGACGTCGGGTGTGTGTGAGTATTTGTTGAGGAATGGTTATGGAGTGAGTGATGAGAGGTAGATGTCAGAGTTACGAGGGTGGATTTGGTTCCAATCCAGGAAGCGAGGCGCATGGTGGTTACACGTACTGTGCTGTGGCGTGTTTGAGTATTCTGAACCGACTGGGTGAATGTGACGTGGATGGTTTGGAGGTGTTGTTGGAGTGATGCGATGAAGAGTAGAAGTGGTTGGTGGACCGTCAGTACGCGTTGGAGGGTGGTTACAATGGTCGGACGAACAAGTTGGTGGATGGTTGTTACTCGTGGTACATTGGCGCGTCGTTGGAGTTGGTGAGGAAGTACCGTAATGCGCGAGGTTATCCGAACCGTGCGAGTATGTTGAAGTACGCGTACTGTATGGAGCAGAACATGAGTGAGGGTGGATTGCGCGACAAGCCGGAGATGCACAGTGATTTGTATCACACGATGTATTGTTTGTGTGGTTTGAGTGTGTTGGGCGCGTTGGATGTGATAGTGAGTAGTGAGTGTTGATGAGTAGAAGGAGGTGGATTGTATTCATTGTATTGAGAGGGGTAAGGTGGTTGATTGTATGCGTTATTTTGGTGGGTTGGAGTTGTGTGTTTGTTCCATTCACTGTTTCAACAAACAAAGCTACAGTCGAATCTTCGGCAGCAGTACCGCGGACAGACACACCATCACCGTGTATCTACTTCTCACCCCTCGCTCTCTCTCGCACATCACCAGAATCACCATTGCCGTCCGGTTGCTCACCAGCAGCGTCTTCACCGTCATGTTCACCACGCCCGTCAGCGCATTAGCCTACGCCATGCCACATCACCGCCACGCCTACCACGATGAACACGGTAAGCTGGTTGCGATTGAAGGCGTCCAGCAGGATCGGCACGTGGAAGCTCCCCACGAAGGCGTTGATGGCGTAGGCCACGGTCAGAATGACGAGAGCGATCAGCAGCACCAGCAGGACGAAGCTGGCGTTGCACTGCAGCTCAGCACCCCCCACCGCCCCTACCATGCGGCGCGACGCGGGCTGCACGAAGCGCGCGAGACAGGCGTAGGCGCCGACTGCGCAGGCGGTGCTGGCGACGAGGAAGCGAAGCTGGCTGCCCTTCTGGCGCAGCCGCGAGCCGATGGCGGCGGCGAAGAGGTAGAGAGCGAGGAAGCCTGCGAATGAGTGGCGAGCAGAAGAACCACCGAAGCAGGAAAACAGGCCCGGCGCGTTGAGGTCCACCAGAGACTTGCCCTTGTTGTCGTGGAGGAACCTGCGGGTGAGAGGCGGCAGGAGGGCTACTCGGCGAGTCCGAACCAGAGAAGGAACTGGTAGTATGCGAGAACGCCGGCGCCCACCAGCGCCTGACCCGTCCAGGAGCGGACGAAGTTGACAAGCACGAAGCCGGCGAAGAGGACGAAGAAGAGGGTGAAGAAGAAGTTCCAGTCTCTGCCGTACTCCACCACGTTGACGACATAGCCGGAGTCTAGCGGTGACCTGTGCAATGCAATTCGACATCGCACGAAGAGAAGCCGGGAGAAGCCGAGAATCAGCAGCAGGAATTGGCGCTTGAAGAACGCCATGATGTCGCTACGATTGATGCACATCACGATTACATACAGACGCTTCATAGGAGCGACGATTCCACTGGTGACGATGTACAGACCGACGCCGATGTCCATCTACTCCATAAGAAGTGCACAGTTCGATGCTAACCAGGGAATAGCCATTCAGATACGTCTTTGCAAATTTGCGAGGGAACACAGGGAAATCAACCGCCAGAATTACAATGCACCTATTTGGAATGAAAAATGCGCGGTATTACGTATAAAGAACAACAATGCCTCTGAACGCAGTAATGTAGCCCTTGACGTCACTGTCCACTGTACCAACGCTGAGGATCAGAGCGGAATTCTTCTTCGTTTCATCGTCATACTGAACCCTACAGTAACACACACAACACAGCACTACTTCGTGTTCACATAATACAAGAGTGCAGACAGCAAGCATAGCCCCATGTACAGATAAAGGCGCTTTGAATACACAGTGCACACAAGTAACACAGGAATTGGGAATAGTATTACTTCGAGAATAACATGTAAAACATAGAGAAGAGACTTCGGACACCGGTTGTACCACTACTGTTGAAAACAGAAAGGAGGCATCTTACATGGGACTTGAACAGTAAATCGCACAGACCTTGATAAATGGTGCAGAGTAGAGGAGATATCAGGATGGTTGAGAGGATGTCCATCAAAGAGCAACCGTGCACATTGATTGCGAACAGCTCCTTAGCCTGATTGTAATTGCTATGGGCCAATGAAAGAATATCAGCTTCGCCTTCTGCCATGGGAATGAATGGAACAAACACACAACTCCAACCCACCAAAATAACGCATACAATCAACCACCTTACCCCTCTCAATACAGTGAATACAATCCACCTCCTTCTACTCATCAACACTCACTACTCACTATCACATTCAACGCGCCCAACACACTCAAACCACACAAACAATACATCGTGTGATACAAATCACTGTGCATCTCCGGCTTGTCGCGCAATCCACCCTCACTCATGTTCTGCTCCATACAGTACGCGTACTTCAACATACTCGCACGGTTCGGATAACCTCGCGCATTACGGTACTTCCTCACCAACTCCAACGACGCGCCAATGTACCACGAGTAACAACCATCCACCAACTTGTTCGTCCGACCATTGTAACCACCCTCCAACGCGTACTGACGGTCCACCAACCACTTCTATTCTTCATCGCATCAACCCAACAACACCTCCAAACCATCCACGTCACATTCACCCAGTCGGTTCAGAATACTCAAACACGCCACAGCACAGTACGTGTAACCACCATGCGCCTCGCTTCCTGGATTGGAACCAAATCCACCCTCGTAACTCTGACATCTATTCATTATCACTCACTCCACAACCATTCCTCAACAAATACTCACACACACCCGACGTCAATTCCTCGCGAAGCAGATTCAACAAACGACACATCGATAACACACAATAACATCCTCGTGTATCACTCTCTCTACTCTCTCATTCCATTCCATCACTCATCACCCATTCAAGTGAACCTGAAACGAACCCTCCTCACTCTTCAACGACATGAACAGTCCATACAGTGCATCACGGTGAATCATTGAATACTTACGCATTAACACCAGAGTATTCACTGCCGCGTATGTTGTCATCAAGTGAGGGAACTCCTTTTCACTCCTCTCATTCATCCTTACCTCAAATTCACCTCCCGCATAACCACCATCGGTATAACATGCTTCCACAGAGGCTGTAGCTCCCTCGTACAGTGAAGTGTCTTCTGCGTCTAACAAATCGAGTGAATTCAACACATGGTAATAGAGCCAAGGCTTACTATGTATGAGAGGAGTGTAAAGGAAGTACCTCGAAGCCTGACTCATGTATCGCGTTCCCAACTCTCCCAAATGTTTCTTGAGATATTGAATATGCGCTTCTCTCATAAAACGGACTTGTCCCTTCTCATCCCAATAACCCAGTTCATATCGCTTGATTCGCTGTTGCGGATCCAGTACATCATTGGGAATCAAATAGAATGCACACTTCTCCTCGTTGTTCTGTTGGTCTCTAGTCGTTTTGGTATCCAAAGCATCCCAATTTCGTTGTAGGGACTGAACATTTGCCAACTGAATGTTCGAGAAGCTCATATGATTGAAGAGAAGTAAAAGAGTAAAAGCTAACGGTGGGACTCGAACCCACAACCTCTGGATTAGAAGTCCAATGCGCTATCCAATTGCGCCACGCAAGCGTTGTTTGTTTTTGTTTCTCCATCTATTTGGGATGCGAGTGGGAAGAAGAGCGAAATGCATCCGAGGCGTTCCCAAGGCACTGGAGCGGAAGAATATAAGAAACCATCACTCCTAATTCAGGATCGGCATTCGACACCGAATAGCGTTCGGTTGCATCTCAAATCCATGTCTTTGTTTGTAGCCCCGTGGAATTTGGAGGTGAATGACACATACTCCATCCAGGCTTTTCAAAACCACCAAATTCCGCCGTGTTCCATGCGATACTATCTCAGATTACGACTCGATTTGAACATGGATACTGCTGAAAAGGCTATTAAGGCTTTCCGTAAGCCCTTCTTCCCCTCTTAGGGTAATTCTATAGTTCCCAACCCTGGGTTTTTGGTCAAGAAGATTCCTACCTGGAAGTTGACGGTGAGAGACTGGGATAACGAGGAGTTCAAGACCCAGACTGCCGCGCTGTTCGATGAGCTGAACGAGGTGGGTGCTGGCGATTTTGCGTAAGGGGTAGCAATACGGCTGGCTGCAGGAGAAGCTGGACTTCGCTGACGAGCAGGGCTACCTGGCTTACAAGAAGAACGACAAGGACAAGATGAGAGCCAAGGTCTCTGAGGTCATGGTCTACGAGAAGAAGATCGCTCTGGTGGAGCACGTGTCCCCCATGGTGGAGAAGGTGCAGAGCCAGGCGAAGGCTATCCGCAAGGAGAAGAAGTGCCCTGAGGATGTCGCCAAGGAGGTTGCTACCGTGGTGTTCCTCGCTGAGTACTTCAACATCCCTTCCTTCCTCCGTTTCAAGAACCAGCTGAAGTTCAAGTACGGTGAGAAGTACATCGAGAAGGTGTGCGGCAAGAAGCACCAGGACGTGGACGAGGAGGTGATCGCCATGACCACCTACGCGCCCGAGTCCAAGGACGTGAAGGCCCGCGCCAAGGAGGAGGTGGAGAAGTACAAGAAGAGAGAGAAGCAGGAGGAGAAGGAGAAGCAGGAGGCGGAGAAGGCCAAGGCGAAGGCCGCTGGCAAGAAGGGCCACAAGCACCACAAGAAGGAGTCCAGCTCGGACGAGTCTGATGATGATTCCGAGTCGGAGTCCTCCGAGGAGGAGAAGCCTAAGAAGAAGTCCAAGAAGTCCAAGAAGGAGTCTTCTTCTGAGTCTGAGGAGGAGTCTGAGTCTTCCGAGGAGGAGAAGCCTAAGAAGAAGTCCAAGAAGGCGAAGAAGGAGTCTTCTTCTGAGTCGGAGTCTTCCGAGGAGGAGAAGCCCAAGAAGAAGGCTTCCAAGAAGGCCAAGAAGGAGTCCAGCTCCGAGTCCGAGGAGGAGAAGCCCAAGGAGGAGCCTAAGGAGGAGCCGGAGGAGAAGAAGGAAGAGCCCAAGGAGGAACCCAAGAAGGAGGAGCCTAAGAAGGAGGATGCTTAGGTTGGAGTAACTGGCACTTTGTATCGCATCGTGTGTGTTGGAAGAAACAGACCATTCCACTTCCTTGTCCAGGTCGATCTTCTCGATTCGGGGTCGCTTGCTCTCTGCCGGCACAGTGCTGCCCGATCGCAGAGACTTCCACTTCATTGCGTTCTCCAGCAGCTTCATCTGAATGGAGTTGGCCTCGTCCTCGGGGAACACGTAATCCACGTAATCCTCGTCAATGCCCGTTTCCTCGTTGTGTCTCACCTTCTTCACCTTGGTCGCCTGTCTGGCGTTCACCTTCTCGATTCTCTCCTGGTTGTCCTCGATCGATTCCTCCAATCCCTTCAGCGCCTGCAGCAGCTGGTGCCGCATCTCGCTCTCGCCAGTCTCCTTAAACGTGGTGATTCCGCGCTCCAGAATCTCCCTCGCCTTGTCCATGCTAATTGTGCTCTCGTACTGGGCGTAGCTGATGAACACCTTGCTGTGCTGGGCCAGCTGGAGCAGTCTCTCGTACAATTCCTCCACCTTCTCCCGATTGCCGAGATTCATCTCATGATCGATGTACTTCTTCCACACCAGCTCCGGCGTGTCCAGTGCCTCCTGGTTGATGGCCATCTCGAAGATCGCCGAGGCGCGCGCGTTCTCCTCCAGGTACTCCTCAAACTCCGCGTACTTTACCCACACCTCGCATCGCGATGGGAAGCACTCCAAGAACTTCTGGTACAGCGCACGGCAACGGTCCAAGTTCATCAGGCGGAACTCAAGGTCGATGTAGTAGTTGAAGACGGAGGGCTTCGGGCACATGCCGATGGACTGACCGAGGATCTACTCCTTAGAGCGAAACACAAAAAGCACCTTGCGCGCCTTGTCCAGGTTGTTGTGGCGGATCTCGAACTTCGCGTACAGAATCCAAATCTGCGCGTGACAAAAGTCGGGACGATTTTACCTTTCCGAAGGTGAAGGACTTATTCGGGATGCACTGGATGCAGCGCTTGTACACATCCCTCGCCTTCTCGATTTCGTCCACGTCCAGCTCCAAATACACCGCGTAGTAGATCCAGAAGTAGATGTACCTTCTCCAGAAGCGCTTCTCCTTGCTGGGAGGAACGTTTGTGATCGCCCGCTCGTACGCTTTGATAACCTCGTCTTCCTTCCCCTCCTGCTCGAGCATCTTCAGATAATCGAACCACACGTCGTAGTTGAACGGAGACTCCTTCAGAATGGCCTCATACTGCTCCTTTCTCTTCGAGATGATCACGTCCTCGATGTTCTCCGTCGATCCGTATTGCTTCTCGAACAGGGTGTACTCGTTGCGCAACGCCTCCTTCGAGCTCATCAACTTGTCCAAGCCGTATTTGAAGATGACGCGCGCACGCTCAATCTCATGGCAGCGGATCTCAAAGCGAGCGAACTCCAGGATGCTAGTCATCACCCTTGCATTCTGCTCGTCACAGATCCTCGTCGATATTCTCCAGGGACAGCTCCGTCAACGATCGCTCGAAGATCGCCCGGCAGCTCACGGGATTTCCCTGGCGCTCCTCCCACTTTGCGTACTTGATGTAGGACTACTCCGTGAACCAGCTCCGATAGGATTACAGACTCCTCGGGGATCTGCTCGAGCATCCGCTCGTAGAGGTTGCGCGCGTTGTCGAACTTACCGCAGCGCTGCTCGAACTTGATATAGGTCAGCCACGCCTGCTCGTTGGGGAAGCACTGCATCCACCTCTCGAACACGGTGCGCGTCGCGATGATGTCGCCCGTCATTTCCTGGAGGTAGGCGTACTTGTACCTTCAAATCACGCAAACAACGCGGCGTTACCAAAGTTGATCCACACGAGGCAGAATGGTCACCGCTCGGTCATACACGTTGCGCGCGCGGTTGATGTATTTGTTGCGGATCTCAAACTCGGCGTATTTCAGCCAGATCGGGGTAGCCGTCTGGTCCACGTCCAGAGCACGCTCGAAAATGTTTCTGGCTCTCTCGAACTCTCCCTACACATGGGCGAGGAGAAACGGCATTACCTGCTGCTCTTCCCACTTTGCATACTTTATGTAGTTTCCAATGTGCTGCTTTTGGTTGCGAATGCCCTCCTCGAATCCTCGACGCTTCAAGAACCGAAACTCGGCCAATTCCTACACGCCTTAGTTAGAGACGCACAGCACGAACTTCGGAGCTCTGGATTTTCTGGACTGCCGTTTTGCGCTCTCCCTCGTGTCGCTCGTTCGCATCTCGCAGCAGTTGCTCTGCAGTGAGTTGGACGGGAGCCGGATCTCGGTTCTTGACCTACACCATGACACAGACCTCAGCGCGCCCTACGGTGTTACTTCCTCTTCCAGACATCTTTTCTTTGAATCCCTGATGTTGGCTCCTTTCGTCCGAGGACACTCGGCTGGCGTTTCTGCTGCTGCCCTATGTGAATCGTAGCCGTTGCTCCGCACTTTTGCGATCAGCGTGGCGGAAGCCGGAGATAAGCTTTTGGAGTACGTGTACAACGTAGAACAACATCGGGAGGTGGTTACCGGATAGGGCTTGCAGTCGATGAAGGAGGTGAACAATCCGTTTGAGGTCCAGCGATCGTCCACCAGTGTGACTGTGAACTCGGGAAAGGTTGGATTGGCATGCGACGCATCATGGCTTAGGAAAAGGAGTACATCATTTCGGTTCTTCAGAACGGAAACGCTAGACTGCAGAGTCCTAGAAAGTGCGAATGGAAGTGTGCGGTGACTGTTTAGTCATTACAACGATTATCGGTACAACCCCGAGAATGAAACGTTCGAAAACATCGAGGACGGGCACAACATCATCGAGGCGTTTACGCGAGACATCATGTCCGACTATGGTGGATATCCGGATTTCTCGACTGTTTGCAACAAACACGCGAATATTGAATCTCAGTTTCTGGGAAGTACACTGTTTTGTTGACACGGTCCTCCACGCGCACCGAGATGCATCGCTCGGCCACGAGGGTTATGAAAAGCACAAAATGAACAACGTAGCTGCGCTTGGCGGGGAAGCCGCTCCACCGAATCTCCCGCAGCCTGGTGCACCCGTCTCGTTTCTTCGTGTTTCCCGCGTACAGCACCGTCTTCATCGTGCTCACCGTCGTGTTCGGCGTGTCGAGACACACGTGGAAGCACTTCTTCTCCATCGGCACACCACGCGGAATCACCACGTGGAGCGCCTCACCACCGAGATCCATCATGATGTTCTCCTTCAGAATCGGGTCGATGAACAGCTGCCTGCCGTCCATCGTGAAGAACGGCTTCTCTTTGTTCTGCGCCCAGCCCTTAGCGTAGTGGCAGGCGCCGATGCACACGGCCGTGTCCGGGTTGATGTTCTCCATCACGATGTTGCGCTGGAAGAACGCCTCCAGCGTCGTCTTCACGTAGGGCAGACGGCAGGTTCCGCCGATGAGCACGACCGCCGTGATGTCGTCCTTCGTCAGCCCGCACTCCAGAATCGCCTTCTCGGTCATGGCGACGCACGAGTCGATGTCCTTCTGGATGAGCTCTCTGACGCGGGATTGCATCAGCGTCAGGGAAAAGTTTGGGTCCTCCAGGTTTTTGGCTTCGCAGACGGACGACGGGAATTCAAGATCGATGTCGGCAGAGGGAGCAACGGTTAATTGTCGCTTGGCCACCTCACACTTCCTCAGCAGTCGGTCATACATCCTCAGGGCATTGGCCCTCTTTGGGTCGAGGATGTGGAATCCGTGGATGGCAAAGCACTCTCCATCCACGAATTCTGCAATCTTCTTGTCAATAGCAAGACCGCCAAAACTCTCATCGCCGATGTGGTTCAGGATGGTAATGTGGCCGTCCTTCACTCTCACAATCGTTACATCAAATGTGCCGCCTCCAATATCGAACATCACCAACGTGCCGTCGTACTGGTGCTCCTCGGCAATGTATGCAATGGCGGAGGCGGAAGACTCGTCAATCAGAGTGTAGGTTCCCTCCTTGAATCCCGCCAAGCGGATTGCTTTCTTTGTTTCCTCGAGCTGTCTCGGAGAGAATCCGACAGGATAGGTAATCGTAACGTAGTCAATCGAGCCATCCAGTTTCTTTTCCAACTGCCGCTTTGCATGGGACAGAATCTTTGCAGCAACCTCCGTGGGAGTGATAGTAAAGTCGAATCCCTCTCTATAGAAGACTACGCCACCATCAGGCCCTTCTTTCATTTCAGCACCACACAAATAGGGGTTATTCACCACACGTGGTGAGGAGGGCGGAACTCCAATGACTCTCTTGCTGTTCAACACGGTAAAGAAGGAGTTACTGATTGTCCGCGTCTTCGCAACCCCTCCAACGACTTCCGTTCCATTTCTCTTGTCGTGGCTGAACACAGAGGCCAAAAGTTGCTTCTCGTTGTCCAGCTCAATTGTCGCGGCTCTACCCAACTTCATCATGGCTGCGCTCGTATTGGAAGTCCCCAAATCAATCCCCGCACACTTCAACTCCATTTCTAACGCATAATTGATAAACGGAAGATAGAAAGGAATAGGGGTCATTTGATAACTGATAGCAGAATAGGGTCATTCACTGGATTTGCGTTGAATGAGTCTTTTGTTCATTGCCTTTGAACACAGCAAGTAATAACAGTTCAATCAGCGAATCCGGCAAATGGAATGGATTTCAGTTGTAGCCACAATGACAGATCTTCAATCTTATCCTTATATAGGCTACCGAAGCATCACAAACAGTTCACGGAAGTGAGCAAGTCGGGTTGGTGTAGTGGTTATCACGATCGCCTCACACGCGATAGGTCGCGGGTTCAATCCCCGCATCCGATACTTTTTTGCCTCCTTCGCTTGACGGTCATTCAAATAATGGGGGTGAGTGGAGAGAGAAAAAGGAATCGCCCACCGGGGGGCTCGAACCCCCGACCACCAGGTTAAGAGCCTGGCGCTCTACCGACTGAGCTAGACGGGCTTGCTTATTGCCTTCACCCACTCTTTATAAGGGCGATTGCTTGGGAGAACAAACAGAGAATGTTGTCGTGTGTGCTGAAGAGTCTTCGTGCGCCCTCCGCGTCTGCGTCCCTGCGCTATTTTTCTTCCTTTGTTGATGCTCCGCCGGTTTCTCATGGGTAGAGAACGGCGGTGAAGGGCACTCTCGGAAAGGACAAGGAGTACCAGTGCCAGGTGGAGTCCAAGATCGGCGACGCGTTTGAGCCCATTTCCCCGTGGCATGTGAGAAGAGAGACACGCGCTTTACACGATAGGATATCGACTACTGCAACAAGGCGTTTGCGAGCGGCACTCCTGGAGTGGTCAACTTTGTGATGGAGATTCCTCGCGGGTGCGCAATGTTCATATGAGGTGACACGTAGCCAAAGCGCCAAGACGGAAATCAACAAGAAGCGTCCCTTCAACCCCATTATGCAGGATCTCAAGAATGGTGAATTGCGCTTCTACGGCGCTCCCAGCATGATCAACTACGGCGCAATTCCGCAGACCTGGGAGAACCCTCACAAGAAGGAGCTGACGGACATCGGCTCTTTCCTCGGCGATAATGATCCCTTGGATATCATGGACTTCAGCTACATCCCTCACAACGTGGGCGACATTTACCAGGTGAAGGTGTACGGCGCCATTGCGCTGATCGACCAGGGCGAAATGGATTGGAAGGTGCTCGGCGTGAATGCGGAGGACCCCATCGCGAACCAGCTGAGAGGTGGCTGTAGGGAGTGAGACGAATGCATAGACTACTGCGACTTCTTCAAGTACTTCCATAACGACCTGGACAAGATGCGCCATTGGCTCCGCACCTACAAGATGGTGGACGGAAAGGGAGAGAACCGTCTTGCGTATGACGGAATGGTGAGAGCCATGGCGGGTTGTGACGCGTAGCCGTTCCAGGAGGGAGATGCGTGGGAAATGGTCGTTGAGCCCAATCACCAGGAGTGGCTGAAGCTGATGAAAGGGGAGGTTGACCCGGGTAAGATCTGCTTGGATCACAAATTGAATGGAAAGAAGTATTGTGTTTGTTTGAAGTCGTGTTGATACAGTTCGCGTAGCATTTCCTGTTCCCGTCACTTATCGTTGCCTTTCCATTATGTGGAGGAATGACCCATATAGTGCACAACGATGGGAGGAAACTGTAGACTGGATTGCCTTCAACGGGGCATTCGATAGAGAATGTCCCCATTGTTGTTTTATCGGCGCTGCTCCGCCATATACTCCATTCCCATCCACATGCGTGTTTCTGGATTGTTCGTAGGCCCTCGTACTATTCATTCTGACCCACTAGCTCCTCTTTTGTCTTCCATTCTTGGTGGAGTCTTACAAGGCGCAGTATGGTCCCTACACTGCGGACTGTATGTCTCTCATTTACAGAGGCGTTTATATGTTCGATAAGAGGGATTCTCCTCGAGTACGGTAAGTGCGCCACTGAGGAGGGTAATTCCCAGGAAGAACGGGAGGAGCGAGATTTCCCTCGATATCAAAGTGAAGCCTGTGAACGGCACCGGGCAATTGCTCGGGACAGTTGAAGTAATTGCTCCTGCGGTTTGGCTCATTCCGATAGACGCTGATTACATCGGAAGATGTTTTTAAGAGCATTGGTTATACCGATGCCAACGGAAAGCGTATTGCCTGCTGCAATGAAGATGCCTACAAAGTTGGTGCGTTTGAAGTGTCTGACCGCTAGAGAAACCAATGTAAGAACCAGAACAGACTCATCATCCCCGAAAGCGCCATGGGGAACTACACTTTGGATACAACGGAACTGAGGTGAGTGCAGGTGGCACCCCTCAGTCGTAGTGGTCAGGAGGGAACAATCAACGTGAAGTTTTCGCCGAAGAAGACTGGCATTTACTACGTTCTTACGGCGGTGTAGGAGAAGGCTGCTCTTGTCACCCCTAGTTGTGACTACCACATTTCTCCCATGGTCATTGAGGGGAAGATGGTGGTGGAGAACCCGTACGGCCATCTGCCCGCTCCGGAGTACGGCAGCCTTCCCTTCTTCTCCGTCATGTGCATCGCCTACGTGGTGTCGCTGCTGGTCTGGGGCATGCTGTGCTACCGCTACTCCAAGGAGATCATGTCGGTGCAGATCATCATCATCGTCGGGTCTGTCCTCTCCTCATCATCCTAGGCCGTGCTGGTGAGCTTCGTCATCGACTACGCGGTGAAGGTGCTGTACCTGTCGGTGTTCAACAACACGGGCAACAACGTCTTCCTCCTCAGCCTCCTCTCCATCTTTTTCGACTCCGCCACGCGCACGCTCACGCGCATTCTCACCCTCATCGTCTGCATGGGGTGATCGCCCCTCTGCCCGCTCACACATAGACTGGGCGTGTGCCGCGCGGCGCTGGGAACCGAGACCTGCAAGTTTGTCTGCTTCGGCGTGTGCTACTTCCTGGTGTCGTTCTGGGACGCCTTCTGCACCACCTACCCCGCGACCAACAAGACCATGGAAATCATTCGCCTGTTCGTCACCTCGGGGTGGGCGCGGCGCGCGACGCTGACGCGTAGGCTTGACGCGCTGGCGTACTTCTGGATCTTCCAGAGCCTGATGGACACGATGGAGGAGCTGGCGGAGAAGAAGCAGGTGGCCAAGCTGGAGATCTTCAGCAAGCTGCGCACGCTGCTGGTGGTGAGCGTCGTGCTGGCCACCGCCACGCTGATCGGCTTCAGCTACATCGTGGTCTATGACTACGCGCGCACCGTGTGGAAGTACCAGTGGCTGTGAGGGCTGGTGCGTGGGGTGAGGCGTAGCATCAACGAGGCCATCTGGAGCATCTACTACTTCCTGCTGTTCTTCTGCATCATGGTGATGTGGAAGCCCTCCGAGAACACGGCGGCCTACGCGTACCACCTCCAGGTGGCGACCGACGCTGAGGCGGTGAGGCAAAATGGGGGGAGTGAGGGGTAGAACGATGAGGAGTACGGACTGCCCAACGAGACGCTGGTGGCGTCCGAGGACGAGGGAGCGGTCGTTGTGAACACTATCTCGAATGATATGAAACCGATGAACATGACGGAGACACAGATGTAGCTGCTGTTTGTTTGGGAAACAGGCGAATACGAATTGGGATGACGCAGCTTTCTCTTCTCGATCCACTCCTTGGAATCCACGCGTCCGGGGTAATCCGGGGAGGAGAGCACCTTCCAGTCGGGATCGACCGCACTATCCGCGTACTCCAGTGCTGCGCGCTGACGCATAGCGTCCGTGAAGCCTTGGAACGTCGCATTCGAAGGAAGCGTCTGATCGGGGCACGTCGTCAGTCCCTCGTACTTCATCGTCATCGCCATGCTTCCAGGAGGGGTGATGTCCTTCTTCTATCTCTCATTCCCACTCCACAGACACACCACCCAGGGCTCCTCATTTCGAGCTCCCTCCACTTCCGTGTAGGAGATCGGACCAAAGTGATTCTCATCCACGCGACGCTTTGAGTACTCCACACGCAGCTCCGTCAATGAGCCCTTCTTCGATTTCGCATCTTGCTGCACACCCGCATCATCCTCGTCCTCCAATTTGTCATCTTCCTCTTCCTCTCCAGTGCGATTGAAGAAGTGTATATCAGGACGCATCACCAGCGTTGACTTGATCTACGAATTACTTCATGAAGCCATTTCTACGGGAGTGAGGTAAATGGAACCGTTGTAGGTCACTCCAATGGCGTACGTCGCTTTCGCCGGGTTGCGAGAAGACACCATGGCTAATCATCAATAGAACAAAAGGATAACGCACAAATTTCCGAAATATTCTGTTTGTCGGGGGCTTTGTCGTCAAAGTGTTCGTCGTGGGGCAACGCATAGTTCAGTTGCAGGATCTCATTTTCAGGCTTGAATTGTGCCTATCCATAACCGCGCAACACGCATCCTAACGGAAGTAGGCGCCGGGTACTCTCTTCCCTTCGGACGCAGGGGATATTGCAGTAAATACCTAGCCATGACCCATTCACTCAAAGGGATTACAATTGATCTGCCAAATCCTTAGTTAGGTAGATATCGTGCTCTTCCACGACTGGATCGTCAACTAACTGATCAAGTCACCGTACAATTGATTACACAGATCCATTCCCTAAATGATCCCTTGGAAGAAAAGAAATGAGCATTGTTTGTTTCTTTCGCGCGATAATCATGGAGCCTATTCATGGTAAGCACCACAAAGGCCCCATCACCTATCAGCGTCATAAACAAGTTGATTCGTCTCTCTATTTCACTCAGGACATAGCAAATCCAGGACTGGCAATCGAGACTGTTACTACAGTCTGTTCCTCCAAACGAGTATTGTATTACGAACGAAGGCAAGTATCGCTGTCGGATCTGCCCCAATTCCCCTCTCTTTCCAACAGGACAGTTGCTGCTTGTATTCCTTCCTTCTTTCTTTTCCCATAGGCACACATTCGTGGAAAGAAGCATAGCGCACGACTAATGGAAAAGAGCGAATTGATCACGCACGAGGAGGATAAAGGGGTGCAGGAAAAGCCTTTGCCCACTGCCTCTATGGCAATGCCATCACTCCTCTATCGAACGAATGCAATCAAGCAGCGTGTTTTAGAGAGCAACCACGCCAAGAGTGCAGAGAAGGTGGTTAAGAGGACTCCACCTCGCATCACTTCTTCTTCCGAAAAGCCTGAATGGTTGAAGAAGAGTAAGTGTCGTCTCTTGAATTGACGAATAGTTGAAGAAGAGAAGGAGGAACGAGCAATGATCGCGAAGGGCTTTCGCAAGCATGCTCTTTTGCATCCACTCATCCGTAGAAACGCAGATGGAATGTGGGAACGCGATCCGATGGTCGAATTCGATTCTGACGAGGAACCAACACTGTAATCTACGACTGTTTTCAACAAACACTCCAGTGCTCCGGTTCCTCGTCATGGTACATGTCATCCTCGTTCTCGCACTCCGGAAGAGGGTGACGGCATGTGGGGCAGGTGTTATGCTGAATGGAAGGGAAGACAAAGCACTCACCTTCTTTATCCATGGAAGAATGCAGTCGGGATGATAGAGATGCTTACAAGGAAGGCACACCACAATATCGTCCTTCGTTATGTCTGAATCACACACAGAACACACTGGCTCGCCCTCTGGGGTTCATCTCACTTTCAAACAGGGTACGTAATTCAGCCGCAGTGGGATGACGACGAACCATGTTGTCGATGAAATCTCGCGACGTTGGGGGTGGACCATACTACGGATGAATTAGGAATCGGTGAGAAACGTGATTGGGATCGTTTTGCATCAGAATATTGAGGAGATCGGACATATTGCCGTTGAAGTAGTCTCCGTTGAAACGAGCCTGTGTCGGGAAGAAGGACTCCAGAAGTCTATCTCTTAGACACGACTGGAGGCAAGACGAGTTGATGAAGTTTCCGGCAACACGAGATCCACTATTCTACTCGTCATTGTAGTTCGTTGCACGCACTGCACCGTTGGTAGAAAAAGACCACATCATGCCTCCATTTGGAAGCCGTTGAAAAGAAACTCCATTCCGTGTTTGTGTCGCATTCTACCACTCATACAATACTTGTAGTCCTCACTGAATTGGGAAGAGGCTCCTGTTCTTCGCGTATCTCTACAAACGGCTCATGACACTAGGCGTTATTATGGACTGGTATTAGTTACTTCATTGCACATATAGTTTCCGTCTTCTTGTTGAGTCGCATCCACATTCTTGCTAGCCATGATCCTGCTCCTACCCACTTCATACTTGCATCGATAGCACCAAAATACTTGAGGCATGTCCGTATTTGTGTGAAAGACTGCCATCAGTCGGTCGAATGTGGGGGTACCCCAATCGTGTCGAAAAGCACTCAGTTATGGACTTACGTAAAGATAACAGCAAAAAAAACCACACACTCAAACCACCCCCACAAAACCAAAACCCACACCAAACAACCGACCAAACAAACCCCCGCCCCCACAGACCCACAACAGAAATACCCATCCTCCCCCACACAAAAACACCACAAAACCACCAACAACTCCTCACCACCCCACCACCCACACCCCACCCAACCCCAGGAAACCGCCCCCACACCCAACCCCACCGAAACCCCCAAAAAACCCCCCCACCAACAGCTGTTTATTTTTTCCCCCCCCCCCCCCCCCCCCCCCACCCCCACCACCCGCGCCTCCCAAAAAAAACACAACACACAGAGTGAAGCTCCCAGAGTACCCAACGACGTGAGCCGCCCAGCGACAAAGAACCCCTCCCGCCCACACCTCAACCCCCGGAGCACCCCCCGACGACCACACCACCCCCCCACCCCCCCCCCACCTCCCCCCCGCCCCCGCCCAACCCCCCCGACCCCCTCGCCCCACGCCCCCCACCACACCGACGCCCGACCCCACCCCCCCCCCCCCACACCCCACCCCAGCCCCCACCCCCCCCCCCCGCTCACCTTCTGAACACCCCCACCCCCCCCGCCCCCCCCCCCCCCCCCCCCCCCCCCCACGCCCGCACACCCCCCGCCCCCCCCCCCCCCCCCACCCCAACGCCCCTAAGGACCCCCATCCCCATAAGACGACCAAACAAAAAAAACCACCCATTTTTTCCACCTTTACTCCAAATAAAACACTACCTTAGCCCCCTTACTTCTAACCCCACCTTTACCCCCTAACCTACGACACCACTAAATGTTCACTCCGACTCACTTTCCACCCCTACGTTTCCTTCTTAATTTGAAGAACCTCTATTCCTACTTTTTAACCACCTCTGATAGATGAGGACCCTACAAAAATTAGTGAAGTTGTGTCAGCATCCGAAGTATGCGAAGTACTTCAACATGCTGAAGAAGGGATTGCCTGATACATCAGTTGATTGATCACCCAGATGACATGATTGAGTAAAAACAGAAGCCGCATTGCGCTCGCGTATGTTTGTTTTTCCGCATGCTAGCCATTATCATGTTCCCCTTTGTTCCACACACTCTCCTTCTGGAGATGAATTGATCTCTACACGTATTCTATGGGTGAAAAGCGAACGCTCTTGTGGCTTCTCAAAGCATACTCGGTTTTCCAGTTTTGCACTATGTTCCGAATCAGTCTTTCCTCCCGACGATGTGTACCAACTGTTCTTTTATCGTGATTTTACTGTTTTTGTTCGTTTATGATGTATTCCTTTATCTTTCTCCTTCTATGGGTGACAACGCTTCCAGGGACAGTGTCACACTTGTCGAGATGACGGTGAGACAGAAAGTAGTGAGTCCTACTCGCTTTTATATAAAAGAGAGTGTGGAGCTTCCTTCTTCCCCATCTCTCATGATTACTCCCGTGAATGATACTATCGATACCTTCTTTAATGTAAATGATGGTAGGAAAGACTATGTAACAACAACTATAACAACTGTGAAAGATGAGGCGAGGCCCAGTGGAATCGATAATTTCACTACCCGTAGTTCCATATCTGTTTCCATTATTCGTAGCCGTTCTATCAAAGGAAGAACTCATGGTGGAAACGATTCAAGCCTATCTTGACTCTTTGCCCAAAAGCGCATGGAGGAAATCTGATTCCTATTCCTATAGCAGGCCAGCGGTTAGTATGTACAATCGCAACGAGACAATTGGGGAGGAGTTCAGTAATTACACACTGAATGCCTTTGGCACTTTACCTCGGAACCGTGGCTCTTCTGTTCGTCGATTCATTCATAGAATACGACTACTCCGACATCGAGTACCCAATTCCGTTCAATACTCTGTATAACGATCCATCGACCCATTATGTGAACTACGGAAAGCGCAATGCCTTGATTCCCTCTTTCGTGGGACTGGGTGATGTGAGTCCTCTGGCATTCGAGGAGTCTAACTACATCATCGTCACGGGCAGCTCGCAGAATCACGTCATTCCGAACGTGAATATGCTGCTATCCGCAGTCTATGCAAATTGCAATGTCAGCATGGTGTTTGTTGATTTCGGACTGGACAGACGCGGTCTGACCCTTCTCACATCCACCCTGACCCTCATCCACTCGATCCACACAGCTCTCCACTCTCCCGCGGAACTGTACTACCGCAAGTTCAACTTCGCCCACTTCCCGCAATGGATGAGTCTGCAGGACAACGCCATCCGCGGCGGCTACGCCTGGAAGGTCATCTCCTACTACGACGTGCTGGCGCAGACGCAGGCGGTGGTGGTCTGGTCGGACGGCGGCAACCTGTGGATGGACGACATCACGCAGGACCTGAAGCGCGTGAAGGAGAACGGGATCTACTCGCCGTACTCCGGCGACACTATCCAGCGGTGGGTGCACGGGAAGACGCGTGCGTTCCTGGCGGGCCACCACATGCTGCGCAAGCTGATGATCAACAAGGGCATGTGCACGGGCGGGTACGTGCTGATGGACTACAGCAACGCCTACGCCATGAACAACGTGGTGCTGCCGCTGCTGCAGTGCGTGTACACGCGCAAGTGCGTGGCGCCGCTGGGCACCTCGCGCGAGAACCACCGGCAGGACCAGGCGGTGCTGACGGCGCTGATCCACAGCGCGAAGATTCCGGCGGCGTGCAGCAGCCACTACAAGGACCACATGTCGTTCCACCACGACTGCCACGGGGACAAGTGCCTGAAGATTCGCAATTCACTGCTCAACGGGATTTCAAAGCGCTACGGCGTTGCCTTTTCTTGGTCTCCTTGTTCAACAAACAAGCGACACGGCGAACTTCTTCTCGATAAACGCACGGTCGGTAACCCACCTCTTCTGCAGGGAATCATAGTCCGCGTCCTCCTTCGTCGCATTGACCACGCGGTAGTCGCATGACATCTTCTCCGCAATCTTCCTGTACAAGTAGTGCCCGTCCCTGTCCGCGCCGCAGTCCTTGTCCAGCACGTACACCACGGAGAAGGACCGCAGGAACCAGATGTTCAGCCGCTCCTCGTACGAGTGCAGCACCAGCACGTCGGAATCCGCGTAGAGCCGGATGATGGTGCTCAGCGTCTGTTTGGAGGAGTCGTAGGAACGGACGAGGAAGCGGTCGTTCTCGGGCAGGGCATTGTTGTTGTTCAGCTCCTTCAGCAACACGAGAGCACGCTGCGAAAAAGTGACTCGTGTCTTGTCCACGCGCGAGAAGCAGATCGGAATGCCCATGGCCTGGTAGATGTGAAGACGCATGGTGCGCAGCAGGTACCAGTTCTGCTGCGTGACGCGGTAGACGGTGGGGTAGCCCAGAAGGATCTGCGCGTGATGGGCGAGGGAGACGCTCACGGTGTGCCGCGTGCAGTAGAGCGGGTTGGTGATGGGGGGAAACAGGGAAATGTGGTGGCGCGTGACGTTCACCATGAGATAGGGCAGGAGACGGTCGACGTAGGAACGCATCTGCGGAGTGACCCACTCCTCCTTCGCTGTGAGGATGGAGTACGGCTAGGCGTGAGACGACAGGGCAGTTCGCACTTTGGGCACGACGCGGGAACACTCGAAGGGCTCAAGGAGTGTGAGGAACCAGATGATCTGGGAGTACATGGAGAATTGGGCCTTGGAGAGGGAGGACAAGTCGCGCTCGAAGAGCAGGCCAGCCAGCTTGCGCGTTCGCTTCTCATTGCCGTTGGTGATCAGGAACATGGCGTAATTGGGACGAGAGGGGGGAACTAACTGCGGGGTCATGTTCTTAATCGATAGCGTAGGCTCGTCTACGCGTCACAACCACACTGGAAAGGCACCAAAATACTTCATGTCTTTGATGAAGGAATACTCTCCTTCCGGGATATACAAATCCCCACTCCTCCGATCAAAGCACGTATTCTTGATGTAGTCATACCTAGTGGTGATAGTCCATCCATTCAGCAAACTCGATCCATGTATCAATTCCCCAGACATGGTGCCTACGGATCATGCTGGAGCATGAAGCCGAACTGGTTGTAGCCAAATTCCAGGTTCCGCTGCTCCATCAGGTCAAGATCGGTGCACATCTTGGACAGCGCCTCGGTCTCCACCCTCTTCTTTTCGTCGAAGACTCTCAAAGCGGACATTGTTTCGTTATACTTCACTGGCATATGCTTCACTCCCATGAAGGTAAAACGGGAAGATACATCGATATCTACATCGTAAACCGTTCCCGAAGCAGGAACAGTGATCCTTCTTCTCTTCCCAAAGAGCGAGGGACATGAAGCACAGCACAAAGGCAATTGCAACCGCGATAATGGCGATATTGATTCTCTCCATTCCAGGCGGCGAATCAAGTAGAGAGAAGGAGCCAAATCGTGATAGACATGCCCTTGACAGAGGAACAAAAATCGGCTCGAAGTGTGTACCGCCTCGAATCTGCAGAGAATGGAATCCGAAAAGGTGAAATTGGCGACTCCTACCAACGTGGAGTGCTCTGAAGCGACAGAGACCACGCTTACGCTATCATGGGATCCGGTGCCCAGTGGACTCCTGTACTGTGCTTGTTACACGTAGATGCGACGGGATACATGGTTATGTGCAAAGATGTGCTGGAGAAGTCATGGGAGGGTTGCGTGAGTGCCAGTGAGGGATGGATGGTGTCGTAACACCGTAGTGACAGAGGGAAGCGAGGCTTCTGTGGTCGTTGAGAATCTCTACCCCACGGCCACTTTTGAGGTGAAGGTCGTTGCACTCTCCAACTGTAAGGGCTACGGTGAGGGTGATACTGGAGTTGTAATGGGTAGTGGACAGCGATGAAAGCGAGATCGCGTTCTTTGATACGAAGGTGGGCTCATGTACTCCGGAGAACAAAAAGTGTTTTGGTCTCTGTTAATTAGTTGTTGCGTGCATCTTGTCTGTTGGGTGTTTGTTCCACTTCCCATTGCTTGAATTTGGTTCCATGCATGGTACATGCGAACAAACACGCAAAAAGAATATGTTATTACTATTAGCACAATTACTTGAAGAAGTGCTTCTCCTTCATATAGTTGATGTATGCCTCCACGTCAGCCTTGCAGTTGTCCTCGTGGTTCACGCCTACGTGATGAGACTGCAGGAAACAGCAAGGAACCCTCTCTCTTGAAGCAATCAGAGACCTTCTGTCTGAGCACCTCGAGTCCTTCAATTTCGACGAATCTATCCTTGGACATCTGCTCCATTGACTTCATCCACGCCTCGCGGTTCTCGGGGGCAATATTGCCGTCGGCATCTCTGTACGTGGAGGGGTGAACAAAATTCTCAGAGGACATTTCTATACGCTGCGTATTTAAGGAAATGGAATCGAGGAAGCCCCAGTCCAAAAGTTCCGCCTCTTTTGGTGGTTCCAGACCCTCACGCAATTGTTCGTTATATGGAGCGTATGAACTACATGTGGTGCTGGAAAACCATTCCGCATGATTGGTGTGTTATTCACTTTGATAGAGATAATCCATTCCTTACTCACACAATCAACCGAGCTTACTATGTACTCTCCGCACCCAACCTTTCATTCCACTGTTGCCTCATGATTGGGATTAACCCATTCCATCCGTTCTTCTCAAATTGCCAACTCTATTTTATTCTATCCAATCCTTCTAACCAGTTTAATGCAAGAAAACAAGAAGAGAGAAAAGGGCAGGGTCGGGAATTCACGACACCCCCACCCTATTTCCAACGAGTGGAAAAAGGCAATTCATTTCCTTTCTCGCTATCCAATTTTCATTCCGACACTATGCCTGACTACGAAAACGAGACGACTTCTGAGCCCGAGGAGATCACCGACTGCTCCAACCCCGCTGTGGTGCTGAAGTACAAGACGGCGGCTGAAATCGTGAACAAGTCGCTGAAGGGCGTTCTCACCCAGGTGCGCCCCGTTCTCATCGCTGACGTGTAGTGCGTTGCCGGAAAGCTCGTGTCCGACATCTGCGCCTTCGGTGACCGCCTCATCGAGAAGCAGTGCTCCGAGATCTTCAAGAACAAGAACATCGAGAAGGGTATTGCTTTCCCCACCTGCGTCTCTGTCAACGATGTTGTCTGTCACTATTCTCCCTTCCCTGAGGAGTCCGTCACCCTCGCTGCTGGAGACATCGTGAAGGTGGACCTCGGCTGCCACATTGACGGCTTCGTGGCCCTGGCCGCCAACACCGTCGTGATTCCCGACGAGAACATGACCGCGGAGAAGAAGGCCGAGATTAACGACCTGATGTCCGCCGCCCGCCTGATGGGCGAGGTGTGCCAGCGCGTGATCCGCCCCGGCAACACCAACACCCAGGTGACGGAGGCTCTGGCCACGATCGCGAAGGCGTACGATGTGCATCTGCTGCAGGGCATCCTGATGCACCAGGTGGGCGCTCCGCTTGCGCGTGAGGCGTAGATGAAGCAGTTCGTGCTGGACGCCAACAAGGTGATCCTGGCGTCGAGCGAGACGACGGACAAGGTGGACGAGGTGCGCTTCGAGCCGAACGAGGTGTACACGGTGGACATCGCCGTGACCAAGGGCGAGGGCAAGACCCGCGCGATGGACGCGCGCCCGACGGTGTACCGCCGCAACGTGGAGGAGACGTACATGCTGAAGATGAAGGCGTCGCGCGCGGTGCTGTCCGAGGTGGACGCGCGCTACCCCGTGTTCCCCTTCTCCGTCAAGTGGGCGTGCGGCGCGGGCGTGAGGCGTAGGTCGCTGGAGGAGAAGTCGGCGCGCATGGGTCTGGTGGAGTGCGTGAACCACTACCTGCTGGACGAGTACCCCGTGATCAGCACGGTGGACGGCAAGCCCGTGGTGCACTACAAGTTCACGGTGCTGCTGGTGACCAACGGAACTGACCGCATCTCTGGAGAGGTGATCGACGCCGCGGCGTTCCCGTCCGAGAAGAAGTGCGAGGACGAGAAGATCTGCGCCATCATGAAGGAGCCCGCCATGAAGAAGAAGAGCAAGAAGAGCAAGGCGAAGAAGGCCGCCAAGAAGGCCGAATAAGTGCTTTTAGAGTCTGCTTGTTCAACACCCTATGTGCTTCGTCGGAAGGGATGATTGCAAGAAACAGAGGAACTAAGAGGAACTAACGACTTTCGCCACAATTATGGGATAATCCAATTCAGAAAAGAAGGTGTTCTCGATAACCACCCATCTGGTGCAGGGAACAACACATTGCACCGTCGCGTGATCAGCCGGACACTGCCGTCGGATTCGCTGGCTGTTCATTCGTACAGCCTTCTTCCGCCCTATATGTGAAAATAGAGGAACAGCGTCCACGGGAACGGTACACGGAAAAGAGATTCCGACAGGCGTCGCAAAGGAGACATAGCTTTCTGCCTCGTTTGCTGATAAAGGAGGAGATCCTCTTATACTTCCTGCATTGCGTACACTTCTTCAGATTTCGCGGATCTATGTCTTCCAAATCGATAGACGTGCTGTACATTCCTTTCTGTTGAACACTGCATGAATGGACGGGCATCCCGAAACGGCTATCCGAATAACGGGAATACTATTCAAACAGAGATTCGGTTCTCATGGATTGCTCTTTTCTTTCTCATTTCCACCGGCTCTCTTTCGTTTTATCCATGTAGCACACAATACTTGAATGCCGAGGTCATGGGGTGCATTTGCATTACCATCCCTCTTGTGGATTCAACTCTTCTAGAAACACGGCTCTAATAAGATAGATGCAATACGAAAGAGAATGGGGTCAAAGTCGGTTTCCCTCTCCGATGGTGTGTATTTCCTTCCAAATTCACTATATTTCAATGCCTCATCTCACTCGCACAAGTACAGCATGCGGCAGAATAATCGTCCAACATGAATGCTCCCGACCCCGACTTAGCTGTCCACGTTGAGGACGGTCTCTCGAAGTAGGGCGTTGCGTCGCCGCAGGCGTGCTCCCCGTTCTTACGATTAGAGTCACACAGGTGGTTGAGACCAAAATTAGCAATGCGTGCAAGTACATCATCGAGGCAGAGGACCATACCCTTGGCAACGTGCTCCGAATGTACGGAATGGCTGCTTTTTCCTAACGCGAAGGGATATGATCGAAGACCCGCGCGTGAAGTTTGTGGGGTACAGAGTGCCCCATCCCCTGAAGACGAGTATTGAAATTAAGGTGGGTTTTTCGCTTTTGCGTGATCGTGCAGATTCAGACAAATGGACCCACGTACCCTCCCAAGAAGGCAATGCTGGACAGTTGCCAGCGCATAATGACCATTTGCAAGGAGATGGACGAGGACATTCTTGTAGCCGCCACCTTTCTGTTTGACCGTAGAACTTTGAGCAGAGGCTGTCGAAGGACAACGACGAGCATGTATTCTAGTTTCTCTATCCATCCCTCTTTGTAACAAACACCCTGTCGGATTATTATACAAGTAATGGTAACATGTTCTTTGGCAACTCCTTGGTGTGCAAATGCGACCTCTCCGCCTCCCGCTCCACACTCTCCGAGCTCCTCCTCATCACAATCACGATATACACCGCCAGCAGCAGCAGACACGCGATCGCAAGGCCCGCGATGACGAGCAGCAGGTCCTCGTTGTGGTTCACCACATACAGTGCGAATGAGGTCTGCTGCCTGCCGCTCGGGTTCACCACCGTCACCTCCACCTTCATCATCACGCGATCCTCCTGGTAGAACCCGCTCAGCTCGCCCGTGCTGTTGTCGAACCGCATCCCCTTCGGCACCGCGTCGATCGCGAACAGCAGTTCCTTGCCAACCACCGTGGGCACGATGGAGACGAACTGCTTCCGCCGCACCATGAACATCTCCGCCGGGTACTTGAACGCCGTCGGCGATACGGGTCGGCAGTAGTTTACCTCCTGCGACCACGTCCCGTTCTCGCAGTAGCGCAGCAGGCGGCCCCAGTACAGCGCGGGGCAGGCGTAGCCCTTCCACTCGCCGCTGGGCGTGCGCGTGCGGCTGGCGCTGCTGGCGTCCTCGCAGAAGCCGTCGAGGCGGCGCGAGAAGAACTCCACCTCCGCCACCTCCATCGCGTCCTTGTGCTCGCAGTCGCGCAGGCGCAGGCGGAAGTGCGCGTAGCTCTTCTCGTTGTAGAAGTGGAAGCACTGCGAGATGCCGTACGCCACCTTCGGGAACCAGAGCCCTTCCTCGGCGAACAGCTCCTCCCACGTCACCTCCTCTCCTGTGGGTGTGGTGGTCCTCGCAGCTGTACCACTCACGGTATTTGCAATACCACTCACAGTACCACTCACGGTATTTTACCACTCACAGTACCACTCACAGTACCACTCACAGTAGTATTGCCGGTAACCACACCCCCATCCAGCGCCAAGGCGTGGGGGTACTCGCCGGCGGTGTTGCCGGTGAACAGACACAGCTCCGTCACGTACTGATACGACGTCGCCTCCAAATCAAAGAACAGCTCCACGTCCTCGCACTCGTCGCGCACCACCATCTTGTCGTAGTAACGGTTGTTGAACACCGCGGCCAAATCCGAGATTGCCACCTCCTTGTTGCTCGACACCTTCGCCTCAAACTCGCACTGCGACTCGTCCGGAACCAGCCGCACGCGCATCCAAAAATCGGAGGTGTTTTGGACATCGGTGTCATGCACCTCCGCCGCGATCACCACCACCTTCTCCTCCCACTCGGCGAACTGCACGCTCACACTCCCGAACACCGAGCGGGTCTGAGGGAACGACGCCGTGGGCCGTGTCTGCGGAGTCAGCGCGCCCAGCGGCAGTCTGTGGCGCAGCACCTCCTTCCTGTCGACGTACACGCACACGCCGCCCTTGACGTTCACCTCGATCACGTAGGCCACCTGCGAGGCCAGCGCGACAGGCAGCGTCTGCAGGTCCATCACCGTCTTAAAGTACTGCGCGCGGGCCAGCGGCGCGGGGAACGCGCCCGGCTGCGCCACCTCCCACGTCTCGTGCACGGGGTCGATGGTGCGAAACCACTGCGCGGGCGGCGTGCTGCCGTCGAGCGAGTAGTACCAGGGCGTCTGCCGGGGCAGGAGGAAACCCGCGGTGAAGTCGACATGGATGTTGGAGAAGCCGGGGTTGAAGTAGCCCGCGTGCACGAGCACGCCGTCCACGGCGAGGGCGAAGTGCGTGTCCAGGAAGCCCGCGTTGCGACGGTCGTGGAACTGGAGGGAATAGGCGCCCGCGGCGACGCAATAGAAGTAGGCTTGGGAGGAGGAGGCGAGCGGGATCTGCTGCGAGGCGATGGTGGCGCCACTGGTGCCAGCGGGACCGGCGGTGAGGCGGAAGGAGAGAAGAGCGGTGCTGTCAAGGTCGGAGAGCTGAAGGTGCAGAAGCGACATGGGCGCCTCGCACTCGCGGAACTGCAGCGTCAGCGTCGTGCGGACCTCCTGCGAGTAGCTCAGCGCGTGCACCGTGAAGGTGGTGTCGGGCAGCACCTTGTCGAGCTTCCCGAACACCTGCCCATTTCCGCTGTCGATGGCGAGGCCCCACGGCAGGCTCGGCTCGATGGTGTAGGCGGAGTAGAAGGCGCACGGCGTGTCACTGCGCGCCAACTCCACGTTCTTCACCACCGCCAGGGTGCTGGGACGGTACTCGAAGGGTGGCAGGGGCACGCGAGCGAAGGCGACGCAGTTGAGAAGGATTTCGCTCAGCTGGACGAAGCCCTCACGCCAGAAGGAGGTGAAACTGATCTGCAGCTCGGACAGCAGCGGCGGGCTCTGCGCGAGCACGGGGAAGCAGCGCTTCTCGCCGCGCTGGAAGAAGTGCACGCTGCTGACGGCGGAGAGCGAGACCCAGCGCCCGCTGGCCAGCCGCCCCTTGAGCGACCAGCCGGCGGGGTCATAGTCGGGTGCGGTGGAGGAGGAGACAACGCAGTACTCGTTCAGATAGAAGAGGGCCGTGGGCGGCAGCTCCACGGTGAGCTGGAGGCGACCGTTCTCCAGGGCGCCGCGCCACTCGGACAGTGGGTTGCTGTCGAAGAGGGCCTGCGGCGGGAAGCCGGCGATGGGCGGCGAGGAGGTGGCGATGGACAGCGACTCGTAGGTCAGCGGCGCGGAGCGCGCCAACACGGGCTGCAGGAGAACGGCGATGGGTGAGTCGCTGCACGGGCCGTGGCCGTTGTCAGAGGCGAAGGAGAGAGCGAGGAGGTTGGCGCCGTCGTGTAACAGGTCGGCGGAGAGGCGGTAGGCGAACCAGCTGTCTCGCCGCGGGGCCTCCTTGCTGCCCAGCTTGTACCCGTTGAGGAACAGCGAGACGCGTGTGGAGCCGCGCAGCAGCAGCTCGTAGGACTCGGCCGCCGCCCTGTCCACGGACAGCCAGAGGCGCAGGCGCACCTCCAAACGGAAGAAGGGGAGTGACGCGGTGGTGGTGACGAACCAGGAGGGCGTTTCGTCGTAGTGGGTGGAGTACCAGCGCTTGTCGACCCAGTCGTCGGTGTTGGCGTGCCACTGCGTGTTGGCGTCCAGCAGCAGGCGCGTGGTGAAGGCGAACGCGTCGCAGCGCGGCGTGAAGGGGGACGCGGGCAGCTCGCTCCAGGCCGCGTCGCACTCCGCGAAGGGCAGAACGGTGAGCGTGTGGAAATCGTAGCTTTGGCGTGCGTCACCAGCACCACCATTAACACCATTATTAGCACCACCATCATCATCGTTATCACCAGCACCATCACCACCACCATTAACACCACCACCATCACCACCATTGCAACCACCATTGCAACCACCACAATTGCCAGTACTATCGGCACAGGGAACAGGCGCGTGGAGTTGCAGGGTGAGGTGCCCGGCGCGCGTGGCGGCGTGGGAGGTGAGAACGCGCTGGTGCAGCGTGTAGTCGCCGAGCGGCAGGCAGAACACGCGCGACTGCACCAGCGCGTCCTCGCCCGCGTCCACCCCGCGGCCCGCCGCCAGCACCGTGCCGTTGTGGCGCAGCTCCCAGGCCTCCAGGTGGCTGTGCTGCAGACTGGCCCACTGCAGGCGCACTAGCCGCACGGTCTCGGGACAGACTACGCGTGACGTGGGATAAGAGAGTATGCCTGAAACGGACACTGCCAGCGTCGTGTTGGCCACCGTGCGGAGCGCGCGGTGCCTGGCGGAGACGGTGAACTGCCCCGCGAACGGCTGGGTCAGCACGCCGCTCAGCACGCCCGTCACGGGGTGGAGCGTGAGTCCAGCGGGCAGGGAGGGCACCACGGCGAAGTCCTCGTACTCGTTCACCACGGGCGCCACGGAGAGAGGGAAGTCGACCCAACCCTCCACCGCCGCGACGGGATAGCGCAGCATGGCGGGCGCCGGCTGTGGGCTGCAGCCCATGGCGATCTCGCCGATGGCCATCTCCGCGCCTGTCGCCTCTACAAGTGAGTGCTGCGCACCGCGCCCACCGAAGTCGATGCGGTAGGAGCGGTAGGCGCGCGCTCGTCCGTTCATCGCGAACCTGCGCGTCTGCGAGGTCCCCAGCCACGACACGTCTTGCCGCACATCCAGCACATCACAGCTCGCTTCACAACCCGCTTCACAATCCGCTTCTGACTTCACATCACAACTCTCTTCTAACTTCACATCACAACCCACTTCACGGCAACTCTCCTCGCTGCTCTGGAGACAACCACGCACCACCCAGCTCACGGGACGGGCGGTCTCGAGCTGCGCGGCGGTGATCGCGTACTCGTTCAGGTACTCGAACCGCCCTCGGCTGAACGTGAACGCGAAATCGGCCCGGCTTCCGGCGATGCGCCAGGCACTCTGCCGGTTGCCGTCCAGCGCCTGGCCCAGCGGATTGCTGTAGAAGTCCTTGGCGTGTGCGCTCTTCGCCACGCCGTCCAGCAGGCGCGAGGCGTGGCGCGGGAGCATCACCGCCACGGCGTCGAACACGTCGGGGACGCTCTGAGCAATGGCGGCGTCCGTCTGGACAGCTACCACCAACGAGGCACCCAGCCGGTGGGCGGGAAGAGTGTACTGGAAGTAGGGGGTCTCCGTGCCGTTGAAGGCGTCCTCGTCCAACGCGGTGGGTCTGTGAGTGAGAGGGCGGGAGAGAGGGCACAGATGCTCGAAGACAGCATCTCCGTCGATGTAGAGGGAGGAGTCGTTGCGGCCGCGGAGACCCAGCAGGAGGGAGCCGGAGTATTCCAGAGCACGCGTGTCGAGGGACACGTGAATGCGGTAGAAGCGACGACCATTGTACGGAGGGAACTCGCCGTAGTGCTTCACGTTCCAGTCGGAGTCGTCGTAGTCCGGGAGCACCCACGAGGACGTGTCCACCTCGTCCGCGAACAGCCAGTTGCTGTGAGCCTCGATGACAACGGATGCTATCCAGTTATGGCTGATTGTAAGGAGTACGGTAAAACTCGTATTCCCGCTCCCCGTTAAAGTCACAGGTGCCACGGAAAAGCTCGATTGAGTGATCTGTGAGAATACTGAAATACGAATCGAGTGGCCATGCGGAACGCAATCTAGGAATGAGAGTGGAGGAAAAGAGCAACCCATCCCGAGCGACAATCGTATACAGCTTCGATTTCAAGCATACTTTGTCGTAGAACACCGAGTTATCGTGCCCATAGCCGTTGAATGTATATAAAACGTTGTCACTCTCCCCATCGAAGATGAGCAGGGACTGAGACGTGGAGTCGTCCCTGAAAACAATAGAGACGGTGAAGAGATGCTCATCCGGACTGCAAGAACGCACAATGCCTACCCAGTCATCATCCACCCGGAAACACACAAAAGCAAAGCAGAAACGCACAAAGCAGCATGGGCAACAGAGAAGTATGCACGTCAATCCACGAAATGTGGATGGAAACAGTTGTCGTTGACAAAACACAAAGGGGAGTTTCACAGCGGTGATTTGTTTTGATGTTTTTGGGTTGAATCACAGCGAGCTGTCTCGAAAGAAACAGAAGACAAGAGGAAAAGCGAAGGAAGAAAGAGATTGCGAGATGAGTATAAACACGGAGAACTAAACGAAAATACATGGCAGTAAGTAGAGAAGAGGATGCCAAAACAAGACTTCACACTCAGAGCTCCACGTGATGGGAATACTCTTGGGAACAACTGGAATACAGCGGGGAAAGCGCCTCGTCCGATTTGTCAAGGGGAACGCTTTGAGCAGAGCCAGGGAGAGATGGCTGATTCGGAAGAGGACACTGATCCAAATCACTAAAACCGCTATAAATTGACATCTTCGAGTAATAAATAAGTCGCGCTTTTGGAATGGAGTCATCCGACATCCCCTGACAAAACTGAGTCACTTGGATCCATTTCGAGTACGGAACCGGTGTAGTATTCAAATAGCTAACATATGGCGTTGGAGATGATGAGTCGCTGCTTAAGGGAGTCGGAGTCCTTGGGAAGCCGGGGTCTGACTTCTCAACAGGCTCCACTTTCTCAGGCGCGGGGCGAATGGGAAGATAGGAGCGAATCCTCTTAGGCGCAAATATGGGAGGTTTCTTCTCGTTTCTTTCCATATCCTTCTTCCGCTCTACGAATAACGCAGTAAACTGAGAGCCACCATAGTAGCGCTTCATTTGAGTCTCACGACAGCTATCACAAATTATACACAGCCCTGCACTGTTCTTTCGGAGGAAACACCGAATGGGCTTCGTACAGTGGCATTGACGACACTCCTTTAAACCTGGAGCGGATGCGAGAGATCCACTCTTTGAGTTCAGATTCATAAGGGATAGAGATAGAGCGCAAAAGGGAAAAAGAGAATAGCAGGTTACCACACGGCTGGTCACTTCATTGGCCTTCCACTTTTCCTAACCCTTTTTGGCGAATCTCTAGAGCCCATTATAATTCATGGAGCCCTATCCCCTGCACTCACAACCCTCCAACGCATCCATAGTGGTATTCTCGGCAGTCCCTGAGAGAATGGAACACATTGGAACACAACTCAGAATCATCTGAAAAATCACCCACGCGTTCTCTCCACTCTTCTGAAGTGAGCAAGCGGTAGAACTGCAGTCCAATCATTAATAAACAAACACAGAGCTAAACCACGCACAACTACACACTTTCCTCCTTGGAGTCGCTGGGAACGACCATCAGGGACGGGGACTGGATAGGCTTCTCGCCGCTGTCCTCCTCCTCCGAGTCAGCAGGCACAACCACCAGCTGAGATGACGCTTGCGCTTCATCTGCCGCAGCCTCGGATGTCTGCGAGGCCTCCGATTCCTTCTCTGCAGCAGCGGCGGCCGCCGCGGCCTCCTCCTTAGCCTTCTTCAGCGTATCCGCTCTTCTCTTCGCCTCCTCCTCCTCGTACTCCTTTATCAGCACATCCTTTGTGGCCAGCCAACTCGCGTACGAAATGTTCTTCGTCACAATCTACTCCGTCAGTATATACGAACGCAAGCAACCAATTGCGCATAGGCCGGCTTGAGATTCGCCATGTCCTTCTTGGAGAACCCCAAGTCCGCCAAACTCTGTTTCATATCCTGTGTAATCTATTCGTCAGGCAATGACCCCAAACAGTACCATAAATGCAACTTGGGCGGCAGCCTTTTCCTTTTTCCCATGAACCAGGTGGTCCCAGGCATTCTGCAGTTTGTACTTCGTTTTGGCATAGGAGCCAACAGTGGAGATGTACAGCGAGCTGTTTTTCCTCAAACACGCTTTATATGCCGTAACGGCCGACTACTATTCATTACTCTAAGGAGTTGCTTACGCGCGTCACGTCCCCCTCCGCGTGAGAGAAGGAGCCCCAGAGATTGCCCCGGAAGGACGTCCGCTTGTAGACAGTCTTCTGCCCCTTGATCCACAACTTGAGGAAAGAGCCCGTGCAACGAAACATTTCGCAGACGATTTCTGAACGGAAGAAGTCGCGCCATTTCCCCTCCCAATCACCTGAGAAGGAGAAGTGCGTTCCGATGCAAAGGCAGAGTGAAGAAGAGGCGGGATAGCCCTTCCAGAATCACAGAAAAACACAACATGAGCGCGCTGACGTCCGTTTCAGAACAGAAGGAGATTTGCAACGACATATACAAGCAGTTTTCGACTCTCGTGACACAGCTGACCGATTTGTGTGCGAACTCCGAATCCAAGCTGGAGGAGTATAAAAGGAACCTGGACACCACCACTATTCCCGAAATTGTTTGTATGGAGGGCGGAGCCTAAGTCTTTAGCTGATCGATGATTTCATTGAGAAACGGAAGACGATTCTCGCAGAACTGAATAAAAAGGCAGAGCAGGCCAAGTCTTACTTTGCCATCATCGATTTCGTTGAGGTTGCCACAGTACTCTCTCGTAATGGGTAGGAGGCAATGACAGAGATCGAGAAATCCATGGACCGGTTAGAGGCGCAGTGCGGCGAAGTCATCAAGACTTGCCAGGACAGAAGACCCAAGAAGGCGTTCACCCTATTTGTTGAACGCTCCCTCTCCAGGTGATGTATAGAATAAAAAGGAACAGTCGGGCACCGATGTTCCTCCTCCGATGTGGTCCCACCCCGATTATATATTCAACGCGGATGCGATGATCACACAGCTCAACCAGGTGAAGGAGGTGAGCGCGGCTGCTATGCAGGCAAACATGGACGCGTACGTGTGTTTGTTCAACAAAGCCACTCTAAACGGAACTAGCGGAACTCGATTCGGAGCATACAGCGTTATCGCCACTCCGATCCGGCCTCATCTGCAATACACGTCTGAGAGACGCCACAAAGCCCTCGTCATTCTCCATCCATAACAAAAACTGTGCCTGCTGGAATGGTGACAACGCCGCGAGAATCCCCTGCATCTGCTTCTGCATCGACTCCATGTTCTTCTCCACCTTCTCCTGCACCCTGTTCACGATGCTCAGCACCGTCGCAATGTTCTCCTGCTGCCGCTTCAGTCCGCCGCGACTGCCCACGATCTTCCTCTTCTGCTCCTCCGACAGCTGCAGCACCGAAGACAGCAGGTTCCAGATCCCGCCGCCGTACTTCAGCTCGTTCAGCCGCTCGTCGTAGAACTCGTCGTCCTGCCCCATCGACCACAGGCACATCTTCGTCATCTACGCTCGACACGCCCCCACGCCCCCACCTGCGTCGGCAGCAGCAGCATCTTCAGCTGCTCCAGGTGGTAGTGCGCGGCGGTCTTCCGCTGCTGGCCCACCTCGCTCCACTCCTTGTAGTACGCCGCGATCTCCCCGTGGATGCGCTCCTCGTCCCTCCTCCGCACGTACTCCCGCAGCCGCGACAGGAATGCGCCGTGCGAGTTGGGGCCCTCCTCGCTCTTCGCCCGCTCGCTCATCTTCTCCACCTGCAGCCGCAGCTGCTGGTTCGCGCTGCGCAGTGACTGGATCTCATTCTCGATCGCCTCCTTCCGCTCCTTCTTCCGTCGCCGGCAGTTCTTCGCCGTCTCGCGGTTCCTCTCCAGTCGGCGCTTCTTCCGCTCGGCCTCCTTAGTCTCCTGGGAATCGCCAGCGCTGATCGTGCAGTGGAGATCCTCCGCCTCCCTCTTCACCTGCAGGGCCGGTGCAGAGAGCGGGAGGAGGTCGTCCGGTAGCGGGTCTTTGAAGAAGCTCGGCTCTTCCTTGATCGTGACTCCCCTGGTGGCTTGTGTTTGTGTTGCGGGAAACGAATCGTCTGTGAACGGAAGCATGGGAGAGCTCTTCGGGAGCAGCGAGAGGGGACTGGGCGCCGAGGGAGGGAACAGTGGACTTCCCACTGCAAATCACGATCACCACGCCACCGTTACTATATCCGTGCATTGGAGACGAATGCATCCGGAGCTCGTCCTCATTTCCCGGCACAAGCTCCGTGGCCATCATCAGCCACGATCCAACCTCTAGAATCCATGAATGCTGCCAAAAGAATCGCACCCTTGTCGAAGAGAGGCACCTGCTTCTTCTCATCCCTTCCAGAGACGAAAGAAAGCATCGAATCCAGTTGTGAGGTGTCCATTAACTCGCTTTCTTGGTATGAATCTGTTCGGCGATTCGCCTAGGGACGACGTAGCCCGCTTTCGTAATGGCCAAAAGCAGTTCCGATTTCTGTTGTCTCTATTGCTTTTCTCTACAACTCTATCCTTTCATTCCCATTGTTGTGGCAGTGCAGTAGGAGAAAGAAGAGCGAGATTGGCAATCATCTGTTCACACTCTGGAATGGGGATTGATATGGGAATAGGCACGCTATTACAAACAGAATAAGATGGAATTGAAGCACTCTTGTCATTCCATTGACCCATTGGATTTGATTGTTCCATTGAATCGTCCCTATACACAGAACTGCACAGTACAATACAATTCCACAATCCACAGCTCTTCTTCGCCGCTGATCCCCTCTAGTGCTCGCAAAATGGAGTCTGGATACCTGTGGTCCGTTACGCTAACACGCAGCAATGCGTCTGGAAAGTGTGAGACGCTGCGAATGGAGCTCCAGTTTGCCCTCTATGCAAAGACGAAGAATATCCTTCTGTACTTTGGCGAGGTGTCAAAGACCACCATCAGCAAGAGCATCGTGTGGAAGCGGAGCGTGGCTGACGCGTAGATGAAGATTCCCTGTTCATACCCTATGCATCTTCAACCGTAGTCGATCAACGCGACAACTGGAACATCGAACTCGGACTCTCTCAACGGAAGATTGGATTCCTTCAGAAGAGCGTTGATTTGACGGCAGACATTTCCAGTAGAATCAGAAGCTGCTCATCATCAATTTCAAGGCGGTGACGGAAGGGTGTGACTGTGTTGCGGTCATGCGAGAGATGGGCTACTCCATGACAGTTCCCGCCTCTGCGATCATCCCTCAACTAACCGTTCCCGTGATGAACGAGCTTCCAAGCGAACCGGAGACCGTGATCGAGCCAGAAGAACTCCAGAAGAAGGAGGCGCCTGAAATAGGCTATATGGTGGAAGACATGAGCAACGAGAGTGAAGCAGCGATGAGGGAACGAATCACTGCCATTCGCCAAAACCCCCACTACGCCTCCTTGGTGACGCGAATTCGGGCAATTCTGGACGCGGACAACAAACAGGCGCAATAGCATAGTACACGTTACTTCCCCGCACGCTCACCGAAAATCTGTTTCTTTCTATACTCGGCTTCTTGTTTGATAAAGTTCATATCGGGCACGAAGTTGGTCTTCCGGTGGCGTGTCACCTTCTCGATGCTCTTGTAGATGTCCATCATGTTCCCTCTACCCCTCACGCCCCTCACCTCCTCTCACCCCTCCTCCTCGAACCGAATCAGCTCCGACGTCAGGAACGAGATGCTCGGCAACTACCCCTCACTCGCTCCTCCCTCTCCCACTCCCGGCGTGATGAACCGGTACTCCACCTTCACGCCCAGCTCGCCCAGACTGCTCAGCAGCTCGCGCAGACCACACACCTCCTGCGGGACCAAGAACGCGCTGCTGAAGCAACTCTAGCCCTCACGCCACATCCACACGCCCACCTGGTCCGTGCCGAAGGGAATCAGCGGCAGCAGACTCCGCACCTTGTTCACCAGCCGCGCCTTCGCCTCCTCGTACTGGTACGACAGCACCTCCCACGACTTCTCCGCGAAGGCCGCCTCGTACTTCTTCTGCACCGCCGGCACCATGCGCTCGATGGTCATCTCGCTGTTGTACATGGAGCTCAGCACGTGGTCCGGGTGGCGGTGCGCCTCCGCGATGATGGACGGCAGGTGCGCCGTCATGAACCCGAACGCGGGGGACACCCCCAACTTGCTTGTCTCGTTGATCTGCGAGTGAGGAGGAAGAAGAGGAATCACGGAGTAGTCGACGATCTCGTCCACCTGCGGCATGGGGTGCAGGCAAAAGGCACTGCGGTTGTCGACGCAGAGCGAGACGTCCTGACGGACTCTCCGAAGCCGCGAAATGATCTGATGAAGGGGAGTGATAGCTCCCGTAAACGACTCGACGTGCATAAAGATGACGTGCGTGACCTTCTCGCGGAAGACCACGTCCTCCGCTGCTTCTTCGGGGTCCATGGGGAGAATCGAGGGATGGCAAGCCCAGCTATATCTGAATCCATTTTAGTATTCTGCACTCGGTGGGAATTCCCTTCGCCAGCGCCCGCTTGGCAATGGCATCTCCATCCGGTCCATTGGACACGACGAGGAGTCTGTCCGTCTTCTTATCGATGCTACTCGTCAGCAAAAACGAAAGATTGTGCGTCTCCAAATAGCCGTCGAGCAGACTCGATCCGGTAGCGGAAACGAGCGTAGCGTAGCAGTTCTCCTGCTCCTTCTTCAAAACCGTCTCCAGCATATAATCTGATTCTAAAAACGCACGAGCAAGGGAACCCTTGAACGACTTGGCGGATTTCTCCTCAATGGTCGCAAAGCAGCGAACCTGGAGGGAAACTGGCTTCGCTATCGATCGAAGTACACTTCCGGCAAAAGGAAGCATGGAGGAGATTCCAAACTGGCGAGAAAAAGAGCAGGGTTGCCACTTTTCCTTATTCATCCATCACCCAGTCGTTCTTCTTCGTGGAACATGTCGGACAGAGGAAACGCAGTGATCGTGGAATCGCCAAGATACAAGAAGATGAAGCTGATCTGCATTTTGGAAGGGGCTTGTCTGGAGACGGTGAAGACAAAGAAGGTTGGTTTCAATGCGCATTGTCATGATGTCTAGGGGTTCACGCTGCTCAATTCGGATGACCACCAGTCACTCCACAAGAAGCTGAATCTGGACCCTGTAAATTCCAGACCCGATATATGCCATCAAGTAGAGTATGCTACTTTCTCCTAAGCACCAGAGTCTGCTTGCATTGCTGGATAGTCCTCTGAACAAGGCCGGTCAGATGCAGGTTGGTTGTCATGACGGAGTGTAAACGCGCAGGTCTATATTCACACAACCAAGAATCAGCTTATCGAGATCAACTCCAACATCCGTATTCCCAGAACATACAAGCGTTTTGCCGGTCTGATGGGTCGCCGCAGAGGGCTGACATGATCGATAGTGCAGCTGCTTCACAAGGAGAAGGTGAAGACCACCGAGAACGACGCGACGCTCATGAAGATCCTTCACCAGAGCGTCACCTCTGTCATTCCCGTGGACAGCCGCCGATTCGGTAGGGGTGCGCTGAGCGGGTGAAGAATAGCGACTTCCGTGACGGGACGGCAAGTGGACCCGCTGGAGTTCGCCCAGGTGCTCAGCAACGTGGACGATCCGGCCATCCACTCGGACACGATCGTTCTCACCTTCGGCTGCTTTGCTTCTGGAAAGGCGATTCCGAACTACGTTGTTGCCGTTGCGAGGATTGACGGATAGACAGAAGAGACCATTTCCGTTTCCAATTATCCTGTTCGAATCAACGGGCATGCTGACTGTGTAGCTTAGTACGGCGGTGACGATTTCGAAGCTGGTGAACGCCTTCGAGCATACGTGGGGCATTCTGTAGTGTTTTCTTTAGTTTTCGTTGTTTGTTGGACCGTGAAAGGCCATGGACCGAGTGGGAGCGGTGTGCGTATTCTGGAGCCTCCTTTTCTTCTCTGTGTGTATTGCGGCCCTTCTCGTCGGAATGATGCGTAGATGCTGTTCCCGCCTTTCGAGTGGAGTACTCCAACTACTTGGGCATTATTGACGCCGGAAGGTGAGTGGTTCTCGACTTTCCTGAGGATCCATGCTAACGCCCCTGTAGCACCGGCAGTCGTTTCTACCTCTTCAAGATAAGCAGAAACGCGGAGAAGGAGATCACCAAGATGGTCGAAGTGTACTCGGACGAGTGTCAACCGGGAATCAAGTTTGTGGCGTGGGCGTCGCACTCACTGACTAGTTCCTACAAGAATGACCTAGACCACGTGTGGGCTCCTCTCTACAAGCTGATCAAGGGTTCGGAGAGCCGCATTTCCCCGCCTGCGAGGTGCATTCTCCACAGCTGTCATCACTCATAGAAATATTCCTTTGTATATCTATGCCACGGCGGGAATGCGCGTGCTGAGCAAGAGCGACCAGAACGCGATCTACAACGCTATCTTTTCCCACTACCTCCAGTCAGACCTCATCTTTTACATGAAGCGCAACATGCTTCAGACCATCGACGGCGAGATGGAGGCCCTGTACGGCTGGATCACGGTGAACGTCCTCGTACCCTTTTTGGTGTATCGTTTCCCCTAGAACAACCGCATCACTCCATCTTTGCGATACACCGCCGCGGAGACCATCGGCTCGCTCGATCTCGGCGGCGAGTCCACGCAGATTGCCTACCAGCACGTTTCCCGCAGCGCCGGCGAGCCGGTCGATTTCGCTCATGACATCTTCTCCAAGTCCTTCCTCTCCTTCGGCGCCAAGGAGGCGCAGTTCCGCTACGAGAACTACATCATGAGCAACCGCGCCGTGCTGCGCGCCGCCATCGACTCCCGCACCAACAAGCTGAACGTGCCCAATCCGTGCAGCCATCCTGGCTTGGTGGGCGCCACGCCCACCTACGAGGGTCTGTACCACGAGGGCACTGGAAATGTGGGGGCGTGGGGGGGAGGTGAGGCGTAGCTGGAGGAGTGCGAGGCGATCCTCACGCGACTGTTGCAGGGCGAGTCGGAGTGCACCGACACGGCGGAACACAGTGGGGATTCCGACGTGGTGTGAGGGATAGAGTGCTCGCTGTGGTCGCTGCCGATTCCGCAGATCCGCGGAGATTTCGTGGCAATGTCGTTGTACTTTTACGTGATCGACTTCGTGAAGGCGGCCTACCTGCTGGAGGAGGCGGCGCACCCGTCGGTGGAGGAGCTGAAGTCCTACGGGCGGTCCTTCTGCGCGATGCGATGGAGCGAGGTGAAGGCCACGTTCGGCGGCAAGCACCGGTTCACGTCGGAGGAGGTGCTGAAGCAACGCTGCTTCCAGGTGGGTGAGGCGTGGCAGCTCGAGCGTAGATCGCATACATCGTGACGCTGCTGGAGCAGGGCTACCGTCTGAACGGGAGCGAGGTGGACGGTGCGCCGCACGCGGTGGCATTCCTGAAGACGATCAACGGCGAGAGCGTCGACTGGACGTACGGCGCGGCGCTGTACAAGGGCAGGAACCCCGTACCGAAGCCGATGCGCGGCGTGTGGGTGGCGGTGGTGGCGTGCGTGGTGCTGTGTGTAGGCGATGTGAGGGCGTGACGAGCGTAGTTTTTATGTCTGTTCCTGTTACTGCGCCGACAGTCGGGTCTGCGTTATCGCGTGGTTGGAACTCTGTGGTCTGTTTGTTTCACAGTTGTTTCATTCGCCACTGTTGCACTCCTCACAAGGTATTCCACTTTCAAACAGTTTCACTCACAACTGCTTCACTCACAACTGTTTCACTCACAACTGTTTCACTCGCAAGTCGCAACAAACACAGCACGCACTCGATGTTACATACGCCTCCAGCTCCGCCTTGAACGCCGCGCTCGTCTCCACCTTCTCGAAGTACTGGCCCTCCTTGTCGTTCAGCACCACCCACGCCTGCGGGATGCCCGTCAGCTTCAGCGGCGTGTACATCATGTGGTGCAGCACCGCCCACTGCCGGTCCTCGATCGTCAGCAGCGTGTCGCACACCAACAGCGGCCGCGTGAACTGCCCGATCACCGCCGTCGTGTCCAGCGGCGACGCGTAAACGCGCACCGCCTCCTCCGCGGCCACCTTCCTGAAAGTGTATGCCTGCGCGTGCACGCAGAACATGCGCTCCTCGCTCTGCACCGCCACGCACACCTGCTCCCGCTCGATTGTGTACCGCCGGCGGCACTTGTCCGTCAGGAACCCGTACTGCACGCCGTCGAACCACACCTCGTTCGCGAACTCGATCACGCTCTCTGCCGTCACCACCACCTCACGCGCCTACCCGCGGGGATCTTCGCCACCACGCTGCTCGGACTCGTGTAAGACGTCAGCACCGGTAACTCCACGCACGAGCGACAGAGGTGCGTGCGGATTTCCGTGCGCTTGTTGGTGGGTGCGATCTTCAAATCGTCTGCGCGTCACACCCCCCCAATACCCCCACATTTCTTCTGGATGTGGCTGATGCCCGAGATGACTCGCTCCAGGTTCACCGTCGCCACGTCCAGCTTCTTCAGCCACGGGTGGTCCAGGCACTACTGCTCACTCCGCTTCGCCTCGCCCACCTGCGAGGCGGTCAGCCGCTGCGCCGGGTCCACCAGCAGCAGCGAGCGAATGAAGTCCTTCGCCTCGGCGCTGATGCAGTCCCACTCCGCGGGGTAGAACTTGTACTCCCCCGCGGAAATGGCGCGCAGCCGCTCCACGTCGTTGTTGGAGGGAAAGGGCGGGTACCCGCACAGCCTACGCGTGATGTTGTTTCGCGGGGATCACAGGATGTAGGCGATCACGCCGATGCTCCACATGTCCACGGCGGGCCCGTACGGCTTGTGGCGCAGCACCTCGGGCGCCGTGTATCCGGGCGTGCCGAGCGAGGTGGTGAGCAGTCCGTTGCGCATGGAGGAGGAGAAGCCGAAGTCGGTGAGCTTGATGGAAGCGAGGTCAGTACCGCTGCAGGTGACTCTGCGGAAGAAGACTCACTCCACTAACAGGATGTTTTGCGGCTTCAGGTCGCGGTGGACGATGCCGTGCGCATGGCAGTACTGCACGGCGGACACGAGGCAGCGCGTGATCTGCTGCGCGTCCGACTCTGTGAACTGCTGCCGCTGCTTGATGTAGTCGAACAGCCGGCCGCCCGGCGCGAGCTCCTGCACGTGAGACGAGTCGGTTGTGCCTCACCATGACGATGTACATGTAGCTGTCGTCGGCGAAGAAGCCGAAGAAGCGGATGATGTTGGGGTGTCCGCGCAGCACCAGCATGCTGTACACCTCCTTCTACGCCTCACGCGCGCCGCTCACGCCTACGGACAGCATGAGGCGCTCGTAGGAGTCCAACTGGTACAGGTCGATCTTCTTCAGCGCGTAGAACTGGTGGTCCGAGCGGTTCTCCACGATCCACACAGAGGAGTAATGACCTTCACGTCAGCCGCAACACAAACCACCACCCTCGCCCACCTGCCGCTCGAAGCGGAACAACTTGTGGATGCTCAGCGTCGTAGGCAGGATCTTCTTCTCGTCGAACACCTTCTTGCCTTGCAGCAGCTCCGCCAGCTCCGGCAGGTCCCAGCGCAGCACGCTCACCGCCAGCAGCATCAGCGCATCGCTCCACAGGTCCGCCGTGCTCGCCTGCGACTCCTGGATGCACTCGATGATTCTGCGCCTCACCCCGCTCTGAAGAAATCACTTGCTCACCTCGCGCTTGAAGGTCTTCTGCGAGTTCGACGAGTGCCCCGCCTTCTCGTTTTCGGCCCGTTTTCGGGACTGGATGAAGGCGTCGAAGCGCTGCAGGGCCAGCCAGATATCGACGTCCGTAGTGACTCCGTAAAAGTCGTTAATGATCTCCATCGCGTCGTGCTTCATCTTCTTATCCTCGTCCTCCAGGATCGGCACCAAATAGTCCTTCCGGCCCTCCTTGCTCTTCGGTGTCTCCAGCTTCGCCTCGCCCGCCGCCTTGAACACATTGGTGATGGACCGGTACTGCACGCCCGCCGACGCCTCGTGGCTCGCCTCGGAGTTGAAGTAGGGCTGCTTGCCGCGACTGGTGGAGGAGTTGAAGTAGGGCTGCTTGCCGTGACCCGACTCCGCTCGCAGCAGCGCCGGCTCCGCGGGCTTGCGGAAGCTGCCTTTGAAGAAGCTGACAATCAGATGCGAGAAGAGCTCCTTGATCACGTTGAAGAAGGCCGCGTAGCGCTCCGCGTCGTCGCTGGCGAACCAGAAGGCCTCGTTGTCGTTCTACGCCTCAGGCGACGCGTGCGCCGCGACGGTGAGCAGCATGGTGCAGCTGGGGTAGCGGTAGGTCTGTCCCGAGTAGAGGCTCACTACGTTGCGAAGATAGACTGTCTTCTTGAGGGCGCCGTACTTGGTGTAGAAGAAGCACAGCCGCTTGTTGCTCAGAATCACGTAGCGCTGCTTCCATTGGCCCAGCGCCGAGTACTACGAATGAAACGCCCATGAAACGCCCACGCGTCGCATCATGGGTCCCTCCCACACGATCAGCTCGCTCGAGTCCATCACCTCGCCCTCCGCGTTCTCGTACATTTCCGCGGGGATCGAGAAGAACGCCATCTGGATGAGCATGCTGTCCGCCACAGGCTCCTCGCCCTGCGAGTTGTCCGACCCCGTTGAGTTGGCGTGCATGGGATTGATGCGCCGCGGGATGCGACCTGCGGATGACAGAAATCGGGGATATTTACTCTTCAACACGCGCTTGCCGCGGAACACAACGTCACGAAGGACATCCTTGCCTGGCATAGCTACACGTCATGGGACGAGGTGAAGCACACCCAGATTCCGCTCGATCACGGATTGCATGGTGCTGTCGCGAAGTTCGACCACCTCGTCGGGGGACTCCTCGGCCTTCGCGCGCTCCTCCATTTCCTCGAACGTGGAGCCGGGACTGCTGCTGCAGCCGCGCGTCGACTTGATGATCCGGTCGTCGAGCTTCCGCACAAAGTACAGGTCGATGATGGAGGACACGATCTCGTTCTGCGTCGTGACGTCGCGGGAGGGCGAGTTGGTGATGATCGTCATCAGGCCGTCCACAGCCGAGCTGTGCGTGACCTTTCGGAACTTCTTGATGATCTGCACGTAACTAGAGTGGAGCGGAACCACTTTTCGAATGCCCTGGTAATTCGTCGCACTGAAGTCCTGCAGGAGAAGCATCTCCCCCAACAGGGTGGAAATTCGCTGCAGTGCCGTGTGTTCCCTCTTCCTGCGAGAGAGGTATCCTCGCTTCTAGCCGTGAAAACGCACGGGAAAAACGCACCTTCACCAATTCTTCCTCCACGATATCGTAGAGAGCGCTGTACTCCTCCTTGATCGAGTTCAACTTCCTTATGTAGTACTGGTTCGCGGCAATCACATCTTCGATGATCGTCTCGATAAACCTATATATAAGGGTTGAAATGGGATGGAAGAACGCCGTCATCGCCTGCAAATCCCTCTCCTTCTCCTCCTCCGTCAGGGGCGTGCTCTCCTTGGGCGATTGGGCTCCCTCCTCCCCCTTCTTGACCCGGCGGTCTACGCATTGCCCGATGAGCTTTTTCAGCAACTTGTATTTCACGAACGCCCGCATCGCGTCCGGCTCGAACTTGAGCATTTCGGTCCTACCAATCACCCCGATTTTCAAAGCCGCACTCAATTGTCTTTCCATACAGCATTTCGAGAAAAGACAATGACTACCAATCCCTGCCCCCTCACATGTCTGCTAACAAACAGTTCACTTTCCATAGATCTTATTGAACAGCACATTCTCCCCGAGCATCAGGCACACATACAGCGGAGGCTCCAGAGTGACGTTCAGCTGGTCCAGCGTCTGCTTGTTGATCTCCATCCACGTTCCCTCGTTGTTCGAGAACACGCGGTCGGCGATCATCGCCAATCCGCCCGGCACCTGCATCTTCATGGGCTCGTCCCGCGACGGCGACTTCTTCACCAGGTGGAACGCCTTGCCCCTCTTGAACTTGCTCATGTACACCTCCTTGCCCACCGGCACGCACACCGGGTTGTCCAACTTCCTTCCTGCCAACGCCCACTCTATCCCTCATCCTCCCGCCACGCGCCCACTCCCCGCAGGGTTGGTGAGAGTCTCCTGCCCACCCGTGTGGTCGAACACGTGGATCCACACGCCGTCGGGCGCGCTGACCATGTTATCCGCGCTGAGCACCGTGCCGCGCGGCAGGGAGAACAGCGCGTCCTGCGACGTCGTGGGATTCATGTAGATCACTACGGGTGGGACGACACACAACCGCTACAGCAGTCCGACATGGCGATGAAGTTCACGATCTGGATGCCGATGCGCTGCGCCTTCGCCACGTCTGCGCCTCAGTCCCACACCCCACGCCTACCGACCGCATGCGCCACCTTGCGGGCATTGAACCGCTCCAGCTCCTGCACGGCGCGGTTCATGTTCATGGTGCTCTTCGACTCGAACATCATCCAACGGTGCGTGAGCGCCTGCCGCGCCGTCAGCCGCTGCGCCGGGTCCACGCACAGCAGGCGCGTGATGAAGTCCTTCGCCTCCTCCGACTTGTCCGCCCAGGAGTCGCCGTTGAAGTTGAAGATGCCGTGGCATATGTTGTACAACATCAGCTTGTCGTTGTCCTGGGGGAACGGGTGGTACCCGCACAGCCTACGCGTGATGTTGTTTCGCGGGGATCACAGGATGTAGGCGATCACGCCTAGACTCCACATGTCCACGGCGGGCCCGTACGGCTTGTTCAGCGCGATCTCGGGCGCGATGTACCCGGGCGTGCCGCAATAGCTCTTCAGTGTGTTGCTAATGTCCAGCTCGTTCGCCAAGCCGAAGTCGGCGATGCGGATGCTGTCCAGGTTGTTCGGCTCGCCCAGCAGCAGGTTCTCCGGCTTCAGGTCGCGATGCACGATGCCGCGCTGGTGACAGTAGTCCAGCGTGCACAGCAGCGTCAGCACACACTTCTGCGCCTGCGCCTCGCTGAAGGACCGCGCGTTGACGATGGCGTTGAACAGCTCGCCGCCCGCCATGTAGTCCTGCACCAGATAGTAGTTGTGCGGGTCCTCCCAGAAGTACCGCAGACCCACGATGTGCGGGTGTCGGCGCAGCTTGTACAGGATCGCCGCCTCCTTCTACGCGTCACAGAACCGCGGGGAAACGACCATCACATTCTTCGCATCCTGCGGAGTCATGTTCGCTTTGTTGATACGCTTCAGCGCCACCCTCTCGGGCGAGCCGCGCACGGTACCCAGGTACACCGTGCCGTACTTGCCGCGGCCCAGCGTCTTCTCGCCGATGAACATCTCGCGAATGTTCACGGGAGTGGGCTTCATCTCGTCGCCCACCGAGGGATCGTCGATAATGTCGTCGAAGCCGTCGATGAGGCTCACGGCGTACTGCATCAGCTCATCCGTGACCAGGGCCTCGTCGAAGTAGCGGAGGCACTCCACGAAGTTGAGATAGCTATTGTGAAGGCGGAAACGCACGCGTACTAGGGCTTCTGCAGCGTGAGAATGGAGATGTCCGTCTCGTTCTGGTAGTCCTTCACGCGCCCCAGCAAGCGCTTCAGGTCCTTCGGCTCCTTGCATTCAAACAGCTTGGAGAGGATGTCCGCAAAAACAGTGTCTGCACACTCTTGCTACGCTCAAGCGATGGAGACGGGGGTACGTCCACGTTGTTGTTGTTGAAAATCATCTCGCGCGTGCGCAGGCGGACCTGGGTGGATGTCTTCATGACATCCTCCAAGTACGTCTGGAACACCTGGATGTTGCTCTCGTCGTTCACGCTGATCAGCAGCTGCTTGGTAGAACACTATTCCGCTCAGGCGCCTTTTCGACTCTCCTACCTGCAGACGAACGGTGTACGGGTGGTCTCTGGTCATGGTGTACCGTGCCACCGTGAGAATGTCGGGAATGGAGCACTTGAACAGGATACGCGATCTATCCTCAGACAGAAGGAGGATATACCTTCTGGTGAGTTCGACAATGGAGCGGGTCCAGGAAAGGGACTTCGGCTGCGATGTGAGGGGAGAAACGCCGCAAACCTCCGTGCATTCTGCATACAGCGTCAACAGCACTTCACTCTTGGCGGGCGATGCCATTTCACAAAACAGTAATGATCCTTCCGTCAACTCGAATGGCCCTCGCCTCTCGTTCAGACTCCCCTGCTCCTTCTATATTGATTCCTCACTGGACAAGCTCATTGGTTTTTCTTTTCTTTTCGGCCCGATTTTTGGAGCGGAGGGTTGTTGCTTTTGAACAAAGGGAAGCTCTGAGAGCCTGCTTTCTTCTGGGATCGCATCTTGGGAATTTACTATCACATGAGCCACAGTATCAGCCGCTCACGATCGAGGCACAACAGAAACGGAAGCCGAAGGTACTTTCGCGCCGTGCAGTTTATCAATTTGTAGAGAAGCGGACTCTTATTCGCTGTCGCCTAGAGAAAGCAGGTCGCGAAGGTAGGGGCGCGTTTTTGATGTACCGCGCAGACGACACTCTTACCACTCCTCCCACCACGGGTACTCCTCTTCCTACAAGCATTCCCACTCCAAGAGGGAGCATCGACACACGCATCATCATCGGTTATGGCTTTCCCTTTGGTTCATGCGTAGCCACAGAGCCCACAGCCGCAGACACGGAACCACATCGTACAGCCACAAGAATTCTCACTACTCTCACAACGATGACAGCGAAAAGGACGATTCGATTGGCCACTTTTTGGGCGGAGAGGGTGACATTATTGGTGGCAAGTGTACACTGCGTTGACCGTCCTTCACAGTAGATGAGATCGTAAAGGAATTGGGCACGGGCACCTTCGCCCGCGCCTTTGAGGCAAAGAACCTCGAGACGAAGGAGTACTGTGCTGTGAAGGTGGTGCGCGCCATTCCACGGTATTGCCGCCATGCGAAGATCGAGGCTTCCATCATGCGTGACATCGCTGAGAAGGATCCCCAGCACAAAAGCCACTGCAGCTACCTGTGAAATTCATGCTTTGCGCTCATTGCCTAGAATGGACGAGTTCGAGTATAAGGGCCACTATTGCATGGTCATGCCCCTTCTGGGCGACAGCATGTACATGGTGCTGAAGGACAACGAGTACAAGCCGTTCCCGATGAGTCTGCTTCGCGACATTCTTCGCGAAGTTTGACCCGTGTTTGATGGATCACCCATAGCTCTTCGAGGCGCTCCAGTTCCTGCACCACATGGGTCTCACGCACACGGACCTCAAGCTGGAGAACGTGCTCTTCGCCACGCAGGAGAAGGAGGTGATGATGGACAACGACCTCCACCAGCGCATTTCCGTGCCCAACACGCGCCACATCGCCGGTGACTCTGTCTGTCTGTATTGAGGCGTAGTGATCGACTACGGGAGCGCGACGTACAGCGACGAGCGGCGCAAGGGCACGATCAACACGCGCCAGTACCGCGCGCCGGAGGTGCTGCTGGGCATGGAGTGGGACGAGGAGTCGGACATCTGGGGCGTGGCCTGCATCGCCATGGAGCTGTTCACCGGCGACCTGCTCTTCCAGACCGTGGGCGTGGGGTGACGAGGTGACGCATAGCACGGCGACGCGCTGCACTTCGCGCTGATCGAGAAGATCGTGGGCAAGGTGCCGGAGCGCATGATTCGCGCGCTGGCGCCTGGGCGGCGGCAGCTGTTCGACGAGAAGGGCCACTTCCTGGGCAAGGAGCTGCACCGCGAGGAGCGCGAGCGCGTGCGCGAACAGAGGACGCTGAAGGAGATGGTGGGGAAGAATTACCCCAACTTTTTGGACTTGATGGAGAGCTGCTTGATCATCGCTCCTAGTCGGCGCATCACTGCGGCAGAGGCGCTGATGCATCCCTTTTTCTCAGGCAAAGACTAGACTTGTACAATTACCTTGTTTCCTTGTTTCTTCGAGTACATTCGCATGGACGAGCATTTGTACGCCGAATTGGAGAAACTCCACAGGGAAATGGTGAAGGATCCCTCCGAATCGTGTCTCGAGGCTGTTTGTCGCAACAGCGCCTTCACTCGGTTTTTGCACGAGCCGCAAATCCTGATTCAAAACGGGTTTTACAATGCGTAGTCTCCGTGTGGAAGATTGAGCTGTAGCGTGGCACCGAAGAAGAAGAATTGCTTTTCGCTGTTTGACAACGATGAGGAGGAAGACAACCACGTGCTTCTCCCCAACGACGTTGACGCTGGGGAGATCGACTTGCTGGCACAGCTGTTGGCGATTCCCTCCATCGCACTCATTCCCTTTTATAACCGCTGTGTGAACGAGGAGTTTAAACTGCTGCTGGGACTCTCCGACCATTCCTCCTGGTTTTCTTGCTTTTCGAAGAGCCACTTCGCCTGCAGAAGGAGCGGCTTTTCCATCCTCCTCTCCCTGCTTCGTCACCGCGTATGTCTCCTTCTCCCCTCTCACGTAGACGGACAATGAGCGGCTGCTCTCCTTTTTCAAAAGCGAGGTCCAGGACGGACTGATGCTGCGGCTGCTCGATTACTACCGCTACAGCGTGGATTGCCTGCGGCGCGTGCTCGACGAAGGCGCCGACGACGCTCTCCTTCTTCGGCCCTTCCTCATCGACGAGATTGCCCTCCTTCTCGGGTGCTTCTATCACATCGGCTCCATTCACCAAGTCTCTGCATTTTCCTCTTCTCACCGCTAGCTCTCCTTCCCCGAATGCAAGTTCATCACCTCTCAACTCGCGTCGCTGTGTGCCTACGCCATTCCCGAGGTGAACACGCTTCTCGACTTGGCGGGAATTCTTCTCCTCTCTTCCTTCACGTCGGAACAGACGGAGCCCATCGCCAACGCCATCTCCATCGGCTCCGAGGCCCACCAGCTCGCCCCCACAATCCCCAACTCCTTCATGCTCCACACCCTCTTCGAAACGTGGGGGTCCCCCAACCCCGACACCCTCGTCTCGCTGAACGTCGCTCTGTCCACCGTCGCCCTCCACGTCTCGCCCTCTGTGGAGGAGGAGGCGGTGCAGAGCGCGGCCCGCTATCTCGCCTGGGTGCTTCCGCAGACGCCTCATCACGTGGTCACCTCCTCCTTCCCCTTGTGTTCCGCCGTGCTGCAGCACCCCTCCACGTGGTCCGTCCTGCTTCCCCTTGTTCTATCGGTTCTGTCCATTCCCTCCATTCCCATCACAGCCAACACAGCCAACACAGCAACCAACACAGCCAACACAGCCAACACAGCCACCCACAGACTGGCTGGAGGACGCGGCGGCGCTGCACTTGGCCTGCGCCGTGGCGGACGAGCTGCCGGGGACCACGGCGAGCGAGCTGTCCCAGCGGGTGTGGGATGCGCTGCTGCGGGCGCGGGACGATCGTGCTGCCTACGACGCCTTTTGCGTGGACGCGCGCCGCCTGGGCGAGAGCGGACTCGGCTGGCAGGAGCTGGCGCCCTCGGCGTGGACCGCGGCGGAGCTGGCGCTGGTGGCGGCAGGTGCGGACAGCCTGCCGCAAGAGCGTCTGGAGGCACTGGCGCAGGAGGCACTTCGGCACGTGAACGGCGCACCGACGGAGGCGGCGGAGGCGTTGTGCGGGCTGCTGGACGCGGCGCTGCGACAGGTGGAGGCAACGAGTCTGCAGTCTGTCAGCGCGTGGCGCGCCACGGTGACAATTGGCGGGGCGTTTCATCAGTAGGTGATCGGACTCCTCAGCGCTGTGCCTCCCGGCGCCGACGGCGTGGCGCTGCTCGTGGCGGCGCTGCGGCTGCTGCGGCGGCTCTGCCTGCAGACTCCCGACGTGCTGAACATGGCCGTGGCGGGCTGTCTGACCGGCGTGCTCGACCCCGCGGCCACTGAGGAGGGTCTAGACCGCGCGCTGGCGGCGACGGAGGCGCTGGCGGACGTGAGATTGCAGGAGGCGGAGGTGAAGCTGGCGACCAAGGCGCTGGCGAAGTCCCTGCCGACGGTGCTGGGCTGTGTGGGCGAGGCGCGGCCCCTGGCGTTGCTGCGGCGGCTGGAGGGCCTGCGCGTGGGCGACTGCGGCGTGCTGGCGTGGCTGGCGGCGCAGCACAAGAAGGTGTTGGCGCGCCTGCTGGAGGCGCTGGGCGCGGTGCTGCCACGCCGGGACGCCGCGAGTTGCTTGCTGCTGCCGGCGTTGTGTGAGTGTCTGTGCGCCGGTCCGGCGGAGAGTCAGACGCGGACGCTCCATGCTGTCTTCAAGGCCGCCAAGTCGAACGCCGACGCCTGGGCCGCCTTCTTCGCCGCCTGCTGCCGCGACCCCGACGCCGAGTCGGACGCCGTGTGCGTGGCGCGCCTGCTCAGCGGCGGACTCTTCGCCCTAGCGCAGTGCGAGGAGCACACGCAGAAGCGCGTCGTCGCCGTGGTCCAGAGACTGCTGGTGCCCGTGGATGTGCTGGGTGACCTGCTGGCCCACGCCGACGCCGACTGCGTTCGCGCGGTGGCTCGCTTCCTCGTGCTCCTCGCCACGGCGCCGCTGCCCGACGGCTCGACGCTGGTGCCCCGCGCTGTCGTGGAGACGCTTCTCGTCGCATCGGTGCCTTGCTTCCCGGAGCTGTTGGGCTCGCTGTTGTTGCTCGCCTCGTCGCAGGCACTCAACGCTCCGCAGGACCTCCTCGCGTACCTTCCGCTGCTGCCCACGCTGCCGCGCGCCGCTCGTCATGACTTCTACCTGCTGCTGAAGGACCTGCCGTTTGACGCGGAGGCGGCGGTGGTGAACAGAGTGCTGGACGACGCGCTGGGCGACGACGACGCGCTGGCGGTGGCTGCCCTGGCGCTGTTGGCGAAGCTGGCGAAGCAGAAGGATAATGTCGTGTTTGGCGTGATGCAGGAGAACCACGAGAGAATTGCGGGAATGACTGCGCGATGGCGGGAGATGTCGAAGGCGGCGCTGGAGCCGACACGGGCAAAGCGACTGCGTGTGATGAGGTGAGAATGGGAGTGGGGAGTGATGGACAGAGAAGTGAAGGAGTTGCAGCTGTTTTTGGCACTCCAGGAATACCCCCTGTTTTCGTCATCGCCGCTGCACAGGATCCTCGTGGACGCGCTGACACGAGACAACTTCCTGTTCCCCTTCTGCGCCATCACGTCCATAGACTGCGAGGAGGTGCCCGCCGTCGCCTTCACGCCCGAAGAGACCGCCGCTCTGCTGCGACTGCTGACGGTGGTGCTGGAGCTGGCGCTGGGCGAGCCAGCCATGCGTGGTGAGGTGCTGCTGGTCTCTTCGGTGCGCGGCGAGGTGCTGCTGTTCTGCTCGGTGCTGCTGGAGGTGCTGCTTGACACTGCCGACTACGCAGCCATCCCGCACGACCTGCGGTTCTGCTGCGTGCTGCTGTTCTGCCAGCTGGCGACGCGTGTGTCGAAGGAGGTGTTCGTGGAGGTGGTGATTGGGGAGACGCACTACGCCACGCTGTACAGACTGTTCACGAGGGTGTCGAACATGTGGAGGGATGCGGAGGAGCGCGATGCCATCAACCGCGTCCTGGAAAAGATGAGACTGTCAGATTAGTTCATGCTCTGTTTGTTTGAATCCCCCATCTATATCCCTCGAAGAAATATGCATCTCATGAAAAATCGCAATGCAGGACGTCAAGCACCGCCTCGGCCGCCTCTGGAGACGAATGGCCACCAGCATTCACCGCCCGAAGATCTATCCCAAGCAGGGGAGAGGACGGCTTTCGCCCGAGCAGTTCGTCGCGGCTGGAGACATGCTCGTGGCAAAGTCGCCCGTTTGGGAGTGGATGGAAGGGAGCGGTGATTCCCATCAGCCCTTCCTTCCCATGGACAAGCAGTTTCTGTTGTTCAAACACGGTGGGTGCTTTCGAAGGGAGTGACGCCTAGTCGTCTGCAATCGGCGCTTCTCCACACTGAAAAAGACGGCCTATGATACGAAGTGTGTAGACAGAGACGAAATGGCCTGGATCGCCTCAGAGTAGGGGCTGTGGGACAACTGAAGCAGTAGAGCCGAGGAGGAGGTGATTGTGTCCCATATCTCTTCTTCCAACGACAGTGGGAACCCATCCGTATCGCTCGATTGGGAAACCAAACGGATGTTGAAGCAGATGCGTTACTACGACGTGTCCATCACCTACGACGCGTACTATCAGACGCCTCACGTATATCTGTGCGGGTTCAATCATGTAGCGCGTAGTGGGGACTAACAGCCTAGAACGGTCTCTATTTGACAGCAGGCGAGATGATGGAGGATGTGGACGAGGATTACGTGTTGAAAACCGTCACGATCGATCCCCATCCCTTTCATCTGTACAGTCACGACTGTATCAGCATCCACCCGTGCATGCACGCTGCCACAATGGAGAGGATGCTTTCCATGATGGAGGACGGCGGCAAAACGGTCCGAGAGGACCAATACCTCTTCCTCTTCATCAAGTTCATTATGTCCGTGGTGCCCTCCATCAACTTCGACTACACTACGGAAGTAGCCATTCACTGAGCCCTCATTGTTTGTTTATGACAGATCCTCTCCCTCGTTTCCCTTGTGCCTCGAATTCACCTCTAGCAAAGTCAAACGTCATCGTTGTCGATATCGAGACAAGCGAGTCCCGCTTTGGTTTTGCTGGCGATGAGTCAACTCAGGTTAGCGATGTAAAATTTGACGTTCCTATAAGATCAACTTGCCATCCAATATTGTATATTACTCCAAAGTGAGCGCAAAGCGGAATTCGACAAAGGACACGGCCATGCAGACCGCATCGATAGTCGGTGAGTCCAAACCGTGGAAGTAGGAAAGAATCATGATTGCAACGGGTAGATACAAAGACGCCGAGATTACGCCCCTCGTTCGGGATCTGAGCAGTGCGATTTGTGTCGTGCATGTGACGTCTAGTTCGCAGCTGGGAGGGCACGGAGAAGATGATCCAGCATGCCCTGCAGGACTGGCTGTGCGTCTCCACCGAGGACAACTCCGTCCTCCTCGTAGAGCCTCCCACTGTGACGCACATGCGGAGAGAGAAGTTGGGGCGTATATTGTTGTCAAACGTAGATTCGCCGAGATGCTGTTTGAGAAGATGCGGGTCCCGAGTCTCCTCATGTACAAGGACGCCGCACTGACCTGCTTCTCCCGCGGCCGCACCATGGGCATGGTGGTGGACATTGGCGAGGACCTCTGTCGCTGCTGCGGCGTCTTCGACGGCTTCGTGGACCGAGACAACGTGTCCTACCAGCGCTTCGCCGGCGCGCGGCTGCGCGACCTGTACGTGCAGCGGTGCCTGCTGCCCCAGCTGAAGGGGAAGGAGGAGCTGTTGCCGCGCGGCTGCGTGGGGCTGCGAGCCGGGCGTGAGGAATAGAGCAGTCTGTCGAGCAGCAGCCGCGTGTTCCTGTACAACGCGCTGGGCCGCGAGATGAACGAGAAGCTGTGATGCCGCAATGCGTGGCTGAGTCGTAGCTCCAGCGTCACGGAGAACCCCTACATCGAAGACGGCAGCAGCGTGGCGCCCGTTCCCTTCACGCTGCCCGACGGCAAGACGGTAGGAACGAGCGAGTGGCGTGAAGAGCAGATCCAAGTGGGCAGCGAGGCCAAGTCCATCCCGGAGCTGCTTTTCTTCCCCACCGCGCTGGGCGATCCCTCGCTGAAGTCGATTCAGCTGATGGTGGCGGACCAGTGGGCGTTTCAATGAGAGTTGAGCGTAGACTGACGGCGTGCGCGGCGGAGACCACGAGAGACATCGCTTCGTGTGTGATGCTCTGTGGCGGAGTTGCAAGGATGAAGGGCTTCGGAAAGAGACTGGATCGCGAATTGCGCGTCATGTCGAACGGAGTTTTGGTCTTACTGCGAGATGAAGAGTAGGCGGCGCGACTGGCTCCCATTCCCGATGAGGAATGCAGGACGAGCTCCTATCTGGGAGGGAGCATTCTGGGCTCGCTGAGCTCGTTTTCGGGTGTGCGAAGAAGCGTGGAATGACGCGTAGAGTTTGCGGTGACTAGAGCAGAGTATGAGGAGCATGGATTGCAGATTGTTGATAAAAAGTGCCCATAAGAAGTGTTTGTTGATGCTATTGCAGAGCGCTGCTGTATAAGGGAAAATGGGGGATGGTGAATGACAACTCACAAAAGCGAGTCTCTACTAGGAATGGCGAATGCCTACATGTTGGAACACAACGACATCACAAAAGGAAATAAGAATTCAACTGCAGTGCTGAAAACGCAACGGAGACGATTGTCAACAGAAAGAGCAACAGAAATGCACACGCGCTGTGACGTCGGGTCGAAGACGCATCGCATCGTCATGTCAAATCGGATGACGTCATTGTCACTCGGCTGCCACATTTTTCGATTATGTCCAAGGAAAGTTCTCCTCTGGTTCACTGTGCTTCAACGAGGGGCGAAGTAACGCGTAGACTACCTCGTCCTCTACAATGCGGCGTCCATGGCGGGCTGGATATGGATTTGGTATGCCATCTTTGCCTACTACTGGCTGGAGTAGGCGCAGGGCTGGAAACGGGTGACGAATAGAGTGGGCTCCTTCTGGGAGATTGTCGGCAGCAAGTTGAAGGTCGTGCAGACGGCAGCCGTTATGGAGATTGTGCACGCGATACTCGGACTGGTCCATTCTCCGGTCATGACGACCACCGTACAGGGTGCATCCTTTTCATGTGCTGTAATCGCTGTAGTCTTTTCACGCGTTGCCCTCACTTGGGGATATGCGAATGCCTGTCCGGACGTCCAGGAGTCTTTCGGCGTGAAACTCATGGTGCTGAGGTCCAATTAATGAACTCGGATGATGCGTAGTTGGTCCCTTGTGGAAGTGCCTCGCTACCTCTTCTACCTCGTCAAGCTCATCAACGCGCCGATGCCGAGGTGGCTGCTGTTCCTCCGGTACAACCTCTTCCTGGTTTTGTACCCGACGGGAATCAGTGGTGAGATTCTGACCATCTACCACTCGCTTCCCTTCATCAAGCGAACCCATCTCTTCTCCTGGGAGCTTCCGAACGCGTGGAACTTCGTGTTCAACTACTACCTGGTTTCGGTGTTCTACTTGCTTCTCTACATTCCTCGTGCGGTTGGGATGTGAGGGTGATTGCGTAGTCGGTCCTCTCATGATCATGAACATGTTGAACCAGCGCAGGAAGAATGTGCTGTTCAGAGAGTAAAATAACGCATAGTGGGTTCCAATGATGAAGGAGAAGAGTGCGTAGTGATGTGCGTCGTTCTAGCTTATATGTGTTGCTGTGTTTGTGTGCACATCGATTAGAAGCAGGGAAGGATCATAATACGACTGCTTTGATCATGTTGACAGGGAAGGTCCCTCCACCTTCATACTCATCGCATAACTAATTGGTAAGGTACCAGTGAGAGAACAGATGAGGGACACCACGAAAACACGCTACACCCCCATTCCACCGTTGAAGAGTCCTTTGAGCACGATTCCATCCCTCCTGAAGGCGTGACGAAGAGTGCATTTCAGCCAAATCATTTTTGGGGTTTCTGGAAACTGTCTTTTTCCAAACTCCTTCTCACTTTTTCCTAGAGAATGCACAACTTATTCGCATTGCTTCTCATATCGCTATCATTTGGATACATTATTGGAATCGATTTCGGATCACAGTTCATCAAGGTGGCCTACCAGCCCTTTAACCGGCCCCCAACGATCGTACTCGATCCGAGCGGAAAGCGCAAGATCGAGAACTCCGTCTTCTTCGGAGAAGACATGCGCGCCTTCGGAAACAACGCGGAGGGTTCCATCGTGCTGAAGCCCGAGCATGTGTTCACCGAGATGAACGAGATCCTTGGCCAGGGAGCCGAATCCGGCGTCCCGGCCTCCTACCAGCAGCGCGGCTTTCCCTACGAGTTCGTGCTTACGGACCGAAACACGTGGGCGATGCGACTTCTTCCGGGGAGCGGCTTTCCGGACATCACCGAGGTGACGGCAGAGGAGCTGAACGGCATGGTGCTGGACTACATCGTATCGGTCGTTGCGAAGGAGTACGGCGAGACTGGGAGAGACGTCGTGATTTCCGTGCCGTCCACGTTCACCCAGCACCAGCGCCAGGCCCTCGTCGACGCCGCGAAGCTGGTGAACATCAACGTGCTGGCCATGATCGATCAAACGACCGCCAGTGCCGTGACCTACGCCATGACGCGCGCGCCCGACGGCTTCAAGCGCCTCCTCTTCATGGACATCGGCGGGCGGTACACGGAGGTGAATGCCGTGGACATCGAGACGAAGAAGGAGGACGGCATTCTGAAGCGTTCCGTGGTGGTGCTGGGGAAGGAATCGGTGGACGTTGGCGGCGACGACTTCACGGCGGTCATTTCTGCCATCATCGCCGACCACTACGAGAGGCAGTACCGCGAGGACCCTCGGAGGGACCCCAAGACGATGGCGCGCCTGCGACAGAGCAGCCGCAAGTACAAGGAGGTGTTGAGCGCGAATCGCGAGGTGATCATCAGCGAGCCGAACCTGTACCAGGGCCACGACGTGCTGTTCACGCTGACGCGCGAGGAGTTCGAGGAGGAGTGCGTCACGCTCATCGACAAACTGGTGCGTCCAATCGAATCGCTGCTGGAGAAGATGAATCGGCCTCTTGTGCGTCTTCGGGGCGGTGTTCACGAAATAGAGCGATTTTTCGGAGCTGCAGCTGGTGGGCGGGTCCGCGCGCATTCCCGCGATTAAGAGCGCGCTTCAGCAGATGCTCGGGTCCTTCCCCGTGCTGGCGAACCTGAACGGCGACGAGAGCGCGGCGCTGGGCTGCATTTACTACGGCTCGGGCAGCAAGTTCGCGCGCAACAAGCTGGAGCAGGTGTGGGATATCCCCACGTTTCCGCTCTACGCGACGCTGTACCGGTCCGAGCCGTTGCCGCTGCAGTTCGGCGAGGAGGAGACGGGTGGGTGTAATCACTTCGTTTCACAGGCAGACTACATCGCGGTGAACGGCGGCCACACGCCCAGCTACGCGCTGTTCGCGGGCAAGGACGGCTACGAGAAGGAGCGCAGTCTGACGCTGCCGGTGCGCGCCGACTTCCGCGTGCTGGTGCACTATCGGCGCGACCCGTACAGCGCGCAGGGGTCGAACCTGATGTGGGCGCGGCGCGGCGGGGTAAGGCGTAGTCCGACGATCGCGGAGTACGTAGTGAACGACGTGCGGACGACGATCGCGCGCATCGAGAACCACATCGAGTCCAACGTGACGCTGACGTTCGTGCTGGACAGCAACGGGCTGGTGCGACTGAAGAAGGCGGAGCTGGTGTCGCGGTACATCTCGCAGGAGGGTTTGGAATAATGGGGGTGGTGAGGGGTAGATCGAATCGCGTACCAGCGGCGATACTACAGTCCGTTCTACCGCTACGGTATGGGCGACCCGATGGCAGCGTTGCGCGGGCGAGTGGGTGTGAGGAGGAGGCGTGATGGATAGACGCGCACGGACCCGCTGCGCGTGACGGCGGTGGTGGACAACCTGAGCGTGCTGCCGATGAGCGAGGCGGAGGTGAGAGAGAGTCGTCGGAAGTGCGGGCGTGTGGTGTGAGTGAGCGGTAGACTGAAGGAGATGAAGTATCGTGACGAGAAGACGCTGCGGGAGCAGCAGGCGCTGAACGAGATGGAGAGCGTGATGTACGACGCGGAGGTGAGCATGGACGAGGAGGACTTCATGCGGCACACGTCGGAGGAGGAGCGGAAGTGGTTCAGCGGGCAGCTGGAGGCGGTGCACCGGTACATCGAGCAGTGCCACGCGAAGACGCTGCTGTTCGACAGCCACGCGATGCAGCCGACGATGAACGCGATTCAGTCCTTTATGAACAAGGTGGACAAGCGGATAATGGAGGATACGGAGAGCGAACTGTAACTTGGCGTGTTTGTCAAACAGAGGACAATTTCACAGAAAAGACATACCCGCAGGTGCACTGGAGCGTGGTGGCTCCGCTGGGGCGGTACAGCTGGATGCCGCACTTCGGGCAGGTGCAGATCTCCATCTTCGCGTCCTTCTTCTCCTCCTGGCCGCCCTTCTGCTGGAGGTACTCCAGACCCTTCACGCGCAGCGGGTGGTTGGGGATGTCCATCAGGCAGTAGTAGTGCGTGCGCATCCTGCAATTGAGGAGAGAGTATGAGTATTACCAGTCCGTCGAGAGGTGGAAGAATTCGGCAATGTTCTTCATCACGCCCTGGTTGAAGGGGTTGAAAAAGCGGAAGTTGTCGTCTCTACGCGGTGAGCGCGACGCGGCAGAGCGCACTTCAGATAGCCGATCTTGTAGGAATTCACGGACTCGTAGTGCGTGAGGTTGTCAATCACGCTCGGTATCATTTCCTTGAGACTCACCACGCAGTAGACCACTTTCGCGGACTAATCCTCACTCCCCCTCTCCATCCTCACCAGCACGACATAACGAACAAACGCGTACAGCTTGGCAGCGAAGGAGTGGGAACTGCCGTCGGCGACGAAGAACAAGAAGAGAGCCGTGCCGGAGGACAGGAGGGCGAAGAGGAGGAACAGAAGGAAGTAGTGCTGGTTGCCGTAGCCAACACAGTTGTTGATGACGACGTCGTGGTGATCAAAACGGACGACGCAGCGATCGCAGTGCGAGCAGTGGCAGCTGCGCAGCGGCCTCTTGATCCCGCACTGCTTGCAAACCGAACCCCGCTGCACCCCCGGGTTGCTCGTTTTGTTAAGGAGGGAGGCCTTCTCCACGTCCTCTTCACCCTCCATATCGGCGCAGTATCCCGGAGACTTCAAACTCGCTAAAAGCAGCAGGATCGTCTCAATCACTCCCAACTGGAATACCGAGGAGTGGAACCGGAAATGGGCGTTGGCGTCGTCCATCGTCACGGATTCTACGCGAATGAGCCGAGACAGAGGAGCAAACCCAGTAACAGGAAGATGGGCGCTGTCCAAACGAGGCCCATGAACACGTTCTTTACCCACTTGGGGCGATACTGTAACCTCGTTTTCATCGCCGTATAGTACTGCGACAGTACCTACTCGTCAGGCAGAAATAACACCGGAACGGAGTATAGCAGTCTCTCTACTGCAGACATTGGGGAATGCGCGGCTGGCAACAGAGATAGAATGAGCCGGCCACAGCGATCACTGCTTTTCTTCATTGGATTGGATTGAGTATTTCAAGCTGCAATTCACTATACTAATGAAACAACGAAGGAACGAAGGGACACAACCCATAATGGAAAGGAGTCGCCGTAATCGAGGAGGGAGTTTTCAGGAGGAAACTGCCGTTAGTCCTTGTCGAGGGTGTCAACGTTGTACCAATGACCGTTTGGTGAGATACAACTAGCTGGCAACTGAAACAAATGATACACATACGTGAGCCTGACGTCCTTTCGTTCGGGTTTCCAATTTTTGGTTCATCACCTCCTTTCAATCGAAATCAGCCCTTTTGGGCGACGAAGAAGCCCGCCAAAAACAGACTCGGGTGCCATCTTTTTTCTTTTCCGGGCAGACGCGATGGCTAGGACGAAGAAAACGAAAAGGCAGTCTGCGGCGAGCAAACCTGCGAAGGCGAATCAGTAGTGGTTTGGGATTGTCGTTCACTTGCAGAAACATGGACGAAATCATTGCACAGGACGAGGTAGTGCCGCCATGCCACTTATGATTTGAATAGACGCTGGAACTGCCAAAGGAGGGAGAGGAGTCCCTGATGGTAGATACACTCGAAGAGACCGCGCCTATGGAGGTAGAGGAAGACAGTATTGTCGTAGGCGGAAGTGCTCGTGTGATTCCGCGTAGACCAAAGCGGCAGGCGCGGAAGAAGAGCCCTCCATTTCTCTGGGCCAGCTCGAGGAGGACGCGGATGCGACTCCATCGGCGGAAAAGCGAAGAAGGACGACAAAGCGCGTCGTGCAATACCCCGAGGAAATTGTCTCCAACGAGTGCTACTCGCTGTTTCTGGCCCTCTACCGCGACCGCGGCAGCGTGGAGGCATTGATCGCCGACACTGTGAAGGACCTGAAGGTTTGACTGGTTTGACAACATCAAAGCATAGAAAGCGAAGAGCAAGTCGGGAATCAAGCTCATCGCCCTCATCCTGTATCTGAGCGATCTGAAGCTGAAGGAGGAGGTGAAGACGAACACACCCATTACATCTCTCTCCCTATCCGATTTGATCCTCGATTCGCAGGATGTCGCATTCTCTCGTTCTCCTCACCGATAGAACCACCTGCTGCCCTTCAAAACCTTCTCCAAGCGATCGGCCGCCAAGCTGCAGTACTCCGTGCAGTTCCGTCGCAATGCGGCATTCTGGGTGGGCATCGGCCGGAACTTCTTCGATTACCGCGAGGAGACTGCGCATCGCCTGCTGGAGCTGCTGTTGGAGCTGACCACCTACAAGTGGAGTCGCGCGATTCGCATCATCTCTAGTCACCGCAACCTGCGGTTCGTGGCTACAGCCTGCGTGTTGTCCATTGCTCAAGGCGTGATGGAGGCGGAGAAGGAGGCGCGCGAGGCGCTGGCGCAGTCCAAACGCAAGAACGCTTCGTTTCAGAGCCTCGCGCAGGAGTGCCATGATCTGCAAGAACAACTGTACATCCAGGTACTCTCCCACCGCGTCCGCGACGTGTTCGCGCCAACGCGCCTGCTGTGCGTGGTGATGATCGACGTGCTGACCCACTGTAACAGCGCCTACCTGACCGACGACTATTTGAAGTACGTGGGAACTGCGCTGGGCGACACGGACGGCGCCGTGCGGCTGGAGGCGGTGCGTCAGCTGATCGCGCTGTGAGGGACGTGGAGGCGGATGAGATGTAGCGTTCGAGAAGAGGAGGGAAATGAAGTGGTGCGCGAAGTGGTGCGGCGGTACAAGGCGCGCATTCTGTTCATGTCGCGAGACACGCAGCCGGTGGTGATTATGGCGGTCGTTTCGCTGATCGACGCGATGCGAGGTGGGACTTGGCGGGAAAAGTGAGACGCAGAAATCGGGCTGATTTCGGGCGACGAGGACGGTCTGGTGTTCGAGCTGGCGATCGACGCGGACCGCAACATTGGCAACCGGGCGTTTCACTACCTGCACAAATACCGGCTGACGAAGCCACTTGGCGGGAAGAAGTCGAGCGTTCCGGAGAACACGCAGGTTCTGATCCGCGTGCTGGAGTACTTGGAGGAGTTCGCGGCGGACGCGCAGGAGGTCAATCACGTGTACTTCTTCGTGCGCAACTGCGCGGGCGCGGGCGCGACGCTGGTGAACGAGGAGAACGAGAAGGTGCTGAACGTGGAGGAGATGGCGAGCCTGCTGTCGAAACAGCGCCAGGAGCTGGGGCTCACGCTACGCCAGCTGACACTCCTGGCGGTGCTGCTGAAGGCGACTGTTCAGTTGTTCCATGATAATCAAGAAGAGGGAGCCTTCTACGCGAAGATGAACGAGGTTGTGGTCCCCCATATTGCGGAACTCGTCACTACCTACAAGACCGATTCCGCCGTGTATCGGCCGCTCGTCGAAATCATCGAGTTTTTGCAGTTTCCGGATTTCGCCTCGATTTCGGCCATCGCCTCACTGCTTCTCTCCCTGTTCGAGAAGGAGGGCGACAGCGTCTTCGGCAACCGCATTCTCAACACGCTCACGCACATCCACGTGATCGAGAAGGCGGGCACGGACGCCTCCATCGCGCGGCTGCTGCACGAGGCCTGCGCGCGCATCGCGGCGGCGTGGAGCCAGCGATACGACGGGCTGATGCTGGAGCTGACGGCGCTGAAGGAGGAGGCGATGGAACCCGCGCTGGCGGAGCGGTTGGAGCCGCTATGCGGCGAGCTGGGCCAGCTGTGCAACCTGCTGTGCTACCAGGACGAGACGGCAGCGCTGGACGCGGCGAACGTGGCGGGCACGGTGGAGGTGCTGTTGCTGGACGTGGCGAACTCGCGGAGTGGTGGGTGTGGTGAGTGCGTGTGAGTGTAGACGATGTCTCGGTGGAGCTACGCTTCTTCTGCCGCCGCTTCCAGCAGCTGGGCCTGCTCTACCGTCTCCTCGCCGCCAAGAGTCCTTCAGGTGCGTCAGGCGCGTCGAGTGCGTCGGGTACGCCATCGAGCACAGCAGGTGCATCAGGCACACCACCAAGCCTGGAGGACGTGGTGAGTGTGGGTGTGGGCAATGAAGACTAGAACGCGCGGGTGGGCGCGTGGGTGGCGGCGGTGCAGGAGGACCTGCGCGTGCTGGTGGAGAGCTCGCAGGCGACGGTCCGCGCGAACAAGCGGCGGCGCGAGGTGCTGCTGCAATACGCGACGATGGTGAGCGACCTGCTGATCCCCGTGGGTGACGCGCTGATCACGGAACAGGTGGCGCAGACGTTCGGCGATTTATCCTTGTTGCTGCTGCTGGGTTCCATGGACGCGGACTGCGCGGCGGGCGAGGAGGCGGAGGAGCAGCGCTCGGCGCAGCAAGCGTGGGTGAAGAAGGTGCTGACGCCGCTATACCACTGCTCGGTGGCCCACGCGGCGACGGTGCTGCCCGCGGCGCTGCTGTTCTTCCTGACGGACTACGGCGAGGTGGCGACGGGCATGTGCAAGGAGTTGCTGCGCGCGCTGCGCGAGAAGGACGCGAAGGTGTTTTGCCATCTGGTGCAGGACGCGCTGCAGTATGCCTTCACCATGCACAAGAAGGGCAAGCGCGTGGTGGTGGAGGAGGCGAAGAACGCGGAGTGCCTGTACGAGCACTTTCTGGGCGTGTCGCGGCGGCTGGCGGCGCTACTGGGCGTGCAGCTGAACTACGAGCTGCTGGTGGCGCTGTTCGAGATGATGCGCGTGGAAGAGTTATGATAGAGTGAGGCGTAGGAGTGCGTGCAGTTCGTGGCGACGGCGCGCAGCACGGAGATCGTGGAGTTCTACGAGGCGCTGCTGCCGTTCGTGCCGAAGCTGACGAAGGAGGCGAGAGGGTACTTGCTGGAGGATCTGGACAAGGTGGGAATGGGGAGCGTGGGTGAGGGATAGAGCGTGGAGGGGTACGACGAGGATGTGAGAGAGGCGCTGACGGCGGCGATGAAGGAGAAGGACAAGGAGCCGGAACGCAATTACGTGCGTGTGTTTGCAGCATTCCGAGCTGCGCTGATGAAGGAGAAGGTGGTGAAGGAGAAGAAGGAGGCGGAAAAGGAGAAGCCGGTGCTGAAGGCCATTGCTTCGAGAGGGAGGAAGCGATCGAAGCCGTCGGGACGGAAGTAATGTATTCTATTCCCTGTTTGTTGGAACTTGGTCATGGCGATTGTGTTGGAACAAATCTCGGTCTGGTGTCTTCAGAGGATGTAATATACTGCATAGAACAATGCAGTGGAGAATTGACTTCTTCGGCTGAGGAGTGAAACTCCCGTGAGAAGGAGAACAATTGTTTTCCAACCAGTCGTCTTTGCATAGGAACGGTGCAAATGAATCGCTCTTACCTGGTGAATGTGAAGACGAGGAAGGGAAAGGTGATGCGCGTTGTGAGGGTAGGACGGCACCGTACTCTCTTTTAATCGCTCGTAGGAGATGTACATAAGAGACGAGATGAGTTGCAACTCGGAAGCGTGCGACATGTGCGTTTCGGAGGGAGAGGGCAAGATTATGCTCTCTGCGAAGCCCTACAATCACCAGTACTTGATCATGGACGCAGAGGTGCTGGTCAACCAGAGCGACCTCCTCCAGCAGGAGATTCCGCCACTGTGCGACGTCATCATTCTCCAGTCCGTTCTTTTAGAGGTGCGCAAGCGCAACCTGTCTGTTTTCAACCAAATCGGCAACCTGCTCCGCAATTCTTCAAAGCGCTTTGTCCTTTTCGCCAACCAAAACTTCGAGCACACTTACGGTGCGTTGTGTTATTGATAAATCATGCCTAGTGGATCGGAGGATGGAGGAGAGCGAGGACGACTACAATGAGCGCCTCGTTGTTGCGGCCGTGCAGTATTTCAACGAGCACTTCAGCGTAGAAGAGAGCCGAGTGAGAGTAACGTTCAGAGCCTGGGTCTCCACACGTTGCTGGTGACCAACAACACCTGCCTGCAGGAACGATACCTCGAAGACGGAAAGATGGAGTGCGTCACGATAAAGAAGGTAGGGATAGAAAGTGCTGGTAATCGGCAGTTCGTGGAGGATCTGAAGAAAAACTACCCTGAGCTGGAGGACCACCTCAACCTGATTTCCATCGAAAACGCGGAGAACAAGAAGGACGGAATGGAGCCGGAAGCCGATTCGGCGCCCACGGAGATCGTACGTGCGCTGCCTTGTGCTCATTAGCCTAGTACGATTCCAAGCGTCGCATGTACAACCTGACGAAGGAGCGTGGCGAGGGTGTGATCTACTTCAATTACCTCGATGACGAGACGGTGCGCGAGGGCATTGGCGCGGGCCGTCTGTTCAAGGGCACCTTCCACGCCAACCAGGACAACATCCGCGAGGGTCGTGTGAATCTGCATGTGCGATGCTCCCCCTCCGACTTAGGCGTAGATGAATGGCGAAGAGAAGGCGGTGCTGATCCAGGGCAAGCTGGACATCAACCGCGCGGTGGACGGCGATCAGGTAGTGATCGAGATCTACCCGAAGCAGGCGTGGAAAGCCGAGTCGGAGCTTCTGGTCCTGAACGACCACGACGACGACGTGCCCGGCGACAATGTGGTGGGAAATGAAGGAATGGCGGGAAATGGAAATGGAAGTGGAAATGGAAATGGAAATGGAAATGGAAATGGCGGTGCGGAGAACACAGGCGAGAAGCAGATCACGGGCCGCGTGGTGGCGATCGCGAAGCGCAACTGGAAGCCGTACTGTGGGTCGATCGAGCCGCTGACGGGTGCGTTCGCGGGCAGCTACTGCCTGTTCGACCCGGTGAACCGGCGCGTGCCGCGCATCCGCATCAAAACGAGCCAGTACGAGAAGCTGGTGAACAAGCGCATCGTGGTGGTGATCAACGACTGGCCGGTGACCAGCAACTACCCCATTGGCCACTACACCAAGTGAGGGTGGGTCGTGGGGGTCACGCGTAGGACGCTGGGCGAGATCGGCGACCGCGAGGTGGAGACGCAAGTGCTGCTGCTGGAACACGAGATCCCGCCCAACGTGTTCTCGAAGGAAGTGTTGGATTGCCTGCCGCCGAGTGACTGGCATATCACCGAGGAGAACGCGCGCGGCCGCGAGGTGGGGGCACCCCCCGTTTTTGAGTGGTAGGACCTCCGCGGGAAGGTGTGCATCGTGTCGATCGACCCGCCGGGCTGCAAGGATATCGATGACGCGCTGCACGCACGCGACCTGCCGAACGGGAACATCGAGGTGGGCATTCACATCGCCGACGTGACATACTACATGAAGCACAACTCCGCGCTCGACAAGGAGGTGCGACAGAAATCGGGGGGATTATGGGTAGGCTCGGAACCGCTCGACGTCGACATATCTGGTGGACCGTCGTCTGGACATGTTGCCAAAGCTGCTGACGGAGAATTTGTGCTCGCTGGTGGGCGGCGAGGACCGCTTCGCGTTCAGCGTGATCGCGGAGATGACACACGACGCGGAGGTGGTGAAGCAACGCTTCGTGAAGACGATCATCCGGTCGAAGCAGGCGATGACGTGCGCGATGGGGGTTGGGTGAAGGGTAGGTACGCGCAGGCGCAGGAGTACCTGGACCGCAGCGACGACGCGTCGGAGATCGGACACGGCATTCACCTGCTGTTCATGCTGTCGAAGAAACTGAAGGCGAAGCGCATCCAGGCGGGCGCGCTGACGCTGAGCTCGCCGGAGGTGCGGTTCCAGCTGGACGACGAGAAGAACGACCCGCTGTCGATGGACAGCTACAAGCTGAAGGACACGAACAGCCTGGTGGAGGAGTTTATGCTGCTGGGCAACTGTCTGGTCGCCAAGCGCATCGTCGACGCGTACCCGAAGCTGGCGATTCTGCGACGCCACCCCGTGCCGGACAAGTAATGAAGGTGGCGAAATGTGATGACTAGAGCGCGGTTCGACAACCTGGTGAAGGTGGCGAAGCACGCGGGCGTGGGCGCGGCGGCGCGGGCTGAAGCGTAGTTCGAGCTAAACGTGGACAGCAACAAAGAGCTGGCGGACTCGCTGGACAAGGCGGTGCTTCCCGACCACCCCTACTTCAACCGGCTGCTGCGCATTCTCACCACGCGCTGCATGACCCAGGCCGTGTACTTCCCTGCGGGCGAGGTCCCGCCCGAGCTGTTCTACCACTACGGTCTCGCCGCGCCCATCTACACGCACTTCACGTCGCCCATTCGCCGCTACGCCGATGACATGGTGCATCGCTTGCTGGCGGCTGCAGAGGGCTACGCGCCCCTGCCGGAGGAGTACCGCCAGAAGGACTTCATGACATCGGCGACGGAGGTGGCGGAGTGTGTGGAGGCTGAGGAGTAGATTATGAACTTCCGACACTACAACGCGCAGATGGCGGGTCGCGATTCGGTGGAACTGTTCACCATCCTGTTCTTCAACAACAAGAACGAGAAGGCGACGGGCGTGATCATGATGTGCAAGAAGAACGGCGTGAAAGTGTGGGTGCCCAAGTACGGCATCGAGGGCATGGTGTACATCAACAACACGAACAAGGTGGGGATGGACGCGGGCGATGAGGCGTAGAAGAACGCGCTGAACCACAACTACAACAACGACTTCGACTTTGATCCGGAGACCTGCGTCCTCACGAACGTGCACGACAAAACGGACACGCTGGAGACCTTCCAGCCAGTCACCGTGGGCATCCACGTGCAGGAAATGAAGGGCTTCCGCAAGGAGCTGATCCTGTCGATCCTGTCGCCGCACCCGTTCGAGGACGAGCAGGTGGAGGAGGAGAAGACAAAGACGAAGAGCGTGAAGCGCAGCGGGGGAGAAGGAGAGCAAGAGTGACAAGAAGCGGAAGGTCTGATCAATTTGGACTGTTTGTTGGATTGTGTCTTGAGGTGTGGGCTGAGGCACACAATTGTGTCGTCACGGCGTCCTCATCAATCTACCGCTATGTACTCTTCACCGCCGTAGGTAAAAGGGATAGACAAAACGGGTAATCAAGTCAGGAAAAGGAGAACCCCTTTCGATAACTGGTTCATCCAATCAGAAATGCATCCGCGGATGCCCCATTATTGAAGCAACATTTCTCTCTCCGGAACGATGCTCGGGGCCTACGAACCAGCGGATGTGGGATGGCTGTCTTTATTGCCGCCATTGGTGACGATGATTCTCGCTCTTGCCACCAAGGAGGTCATCATCTCCCTGCTCATGGGTATTATCCTCGCGGCCACGATTTACGTCGTGAAGACGCACCGCGGGATCGTGGATATCGTGCAGGTGTTGTTTGACATTCTGGGCTCTCGCGTTTCGTCCAACATGTACATGTGTCTTTTCATGTTCTTGATGGGCTCGCTGGTGCAGCTGATGTCGAAGGCGGGCGGAACGAGGGCCTTTGGAGAATGGTCCGCGAAGATCGTGAAGGGCCGCAAGTCAGCGATATTCTTCACGTTTCTTATCGCCAGCACGCTTTTCCTGGACGACTACTTCAGCATCATCACAGTCAGCGCAGTGATGCGCGTGGTGCTGGACAGAAACCAGGTATCCAAGCCGAAGTCGGCCTACGTGATCCACACCATGGCCGGGAGCATGTGCATTCTGATCCCCATTTCCAGCTGGGCGGCGGTGGTCATTACGCAGATCGGGGACTGCGGCATCAAGAAACCGTTCAACGTCTTCCTCGGAGCCATTTCCTACAACATCTACCCCGTCCTGTGCTTCCTTCTCATTCTGTTCACTACCTTCAGTGGAATTGATGTCGGCGGCATGACGACGTACGAGGAGAACGCGATCAAGGGCGAATCGGCTAACGACGGTTCCGTGATGGTAATAAGGGAGGAGACGAAAGAATCGGAAATGGGCGACGGCAAGGTGCTCGATCTGGTTCTTCCCATCCTCGTTCTGATCTTCTTCTCCGTTCTGTTCATGGTGTACCTCGGCGGCGGCTTTTCGGGAAAGAAGCCGATCCAGCAGATCTTTGCGGACAGCGACACGGGACAAGCCATCACGTACGCGTCATTCGTCACGCTGCTCTTTTCGCTCGTCCTCTACGTCCCGCGCAAGCTTATGACCTTCCTCGAGTTCATGGAGGAGACGAAACAGGGCATGAAGAGCATGATCGACACATTCCTGATTCTGGTGCTGGCGTGGACCATCGGCGGCGTGAGCGGCAGTCTTCTCAAGACCGGCGAGTACGTTGGCGATTTCATCGTGAAGTGCTCGCTTCCACTGGCAATCGTTCCCACCGTCATCTTCCTGGTCGGAGCGCTCCTCACCTTCGCCCTTGGCACCACCTGGGCCGGCTTCTCCGTGTTAATCCCCATCGTGTGCAACATATGCAAGCAGACGGACATCCGATTGCTCGTGCCGTGCATCTCGGCCTGTTTGTGCGGATCCGTCTATGGAGACAACATCTCGCCGATCTGCGACAACACGGTGCTCGTGAGCTCCTGTATTCGCTGCCAGTACATTATCCATGTCAAAACGGAGGCCGTGTACGCCACCACCGTGGCCATTCTGTCCCTCGTGGGGTACATCATCATGGGTATCACCGGTGGCAACCACCTGCTCTCCATGGGAATTCCCATCGCGCTCGAGTTGGTCCTGTTCGGCATCTTGTGGATTATTCGGAAGACGAACTGCATAGTGAGGCACGCTATGTCGTCGAGGAAGCAGGCGACGGAAGCGCCATTGTTAGAGTCGCAGCCCAACACGGTTGTGGTGGTGTAGTACCCCATCACGCATCCTTTCTGCCACTATAAAGGGCTAATGGGGTAAGCCATTCAAGAGCAATGGTAGAGTTGCTTCGGATCCGTGTTTTCTTTTATTGCTGATACGCTTTGTGTGTTTGTTGAACTCGCTTGGAGACGCATGTGGTGTGAGTGAAACTCCCGTCTGGTGACAGTCTCATTTTTTGCTCGAGTACTACATGTCGGAAGCGGAAAAGGTGGTCCCTGCGGAAGAGCAGGTGGAAGAGAAGCCTGTGGTGGTTGCTGAGGCCGAGAAGAAGGTGGAGGAGGAAAGAGAGGAGCCGGATTCGGACAACAACATGGACGCAAACAAGGAATCCGAGAAGAAGAAAAAGAAGAAGAAGAAGTCCAAGAAGAAGGTCACTGGCAGGGTATTCGTTCGGCTCCTCATTCCTAGGTTCCATTAAGCCGACGCAGCGCTGCCTCGGCGGATTCGTGGACTGGTATGTGAAGTCCGGCCAGACTGCCGACTTGGAGACTCCTGTTCGTGTTCTGTGCCTGCTTCATGGCTAGTTGGATTCCATTTTCGGCAAGTGCTATCCTCCGGGCAGAGTCGACTACTACTTCGAGACGGACACGCGTGATCGCGTTACGATGTTGCTTTTACCCACGTGCTTCACTCGTAGTGAGGAGGGAAAGCGCAGAGACATGATTGTGGAGGAGGAGGTCAAGAGCTACCGCAAGGCCGCTGAGGTGCATCGCGAGGCTCGCTCCTACATCCAGTCCAAGATCAAGCCGGGTGTAAAGCTCTACGACGTCTGCTGCGACCTGGAGGACCACATCCGCCACATCATCGGCGAGAATGGCCCCAACGCCGGCATGGGCTTCCCCACGGGCTGCTCGCTGAACCACTGCGCCGCGCACTACACGCCCAACCCCGGCGACGACACGGTGCTGAAGGAGAGCGATGTGATGAAGTTCGATTTTGGCACGGAGGTGAACGGTGATGCTATTTGATGGAAGTGACCTCCAGGCTACATCATCGACTGTGCCTTCACCATCGCCTTCGACCCCCAGTACGACGAATTGCTGATGGCGTCGAAGGAGGCCACCTACGCCGGCATCAAGGCGGCGGGCGTGGACGCGCGTCTGGGCGAGATCGGCGGTATGATCGAGGAGATCATCTGCTCGCATGAGGTGGAGATCAACGGCATTACCTACCCCAGTCGCGCGTTCAGTGGTCGGCTCATCCGTAGTTCAGCCGGTGCGCAATCTGAGCGGTCACACGGTGAGCAAGGGCTGCATCCACGCGGGCAAGTCGGTGCCGCTGTGCAAGGGTGGGTGGTGAGCGTGGCGTTTGACGCGAAGATGACAGCTCGGCGAAGATGGAGGAGGGCGAGGTGTACGCCATCGAGACCTTCGCCTCCACGGGGCAGGGCATGGTGATGGAGAACGGCGAGGGCAGTCACTACGCGCTCGTTCCCGACATGTACGCCGATCTGCGCATGCAATCTGCACGCAAGTTGCTGAGCCACATCAAGAAGACCTTCGGCACGCTGCCCTTCTGTCCGCGCTGGCTGGTGCGCGAGGACGGCGGCTCCTTCGCCGTGAACGGCAATCAGGGCCAGCAGAAGATGTACCACGCGGGCCTGCGCAGCCTCGTGGACCAGGGCGTCGTGAGGGAGTACTTGCCGCTGTGCGACTCCAAGGGCTCCTACGTGTCCCAGTGGGAGCACACGCTGATGCTGAAGTCGGACTCGAAGGAGGTGTTCTCGTGGGGAACGGATTACTAAACGCTCGTGCGTTTGCCACAAACAGGTTCTAAATGGAGTGCTTTGTTCTAAACGGACTTGTCCATGCGGCCTGCTCCTGGAAGGAATCGATCACGTAGTCGATCACCCACCCGAACACCACGAAGCCGACGGCGCTGTAGAAGGAGGTCTTCGCCATTTCTGTTCATCACTCTCTCCACGCGCTCTCACCTCGGAACGGAAGGCTGCGACACGATATGCCTCCCCACGCAGCGCCGGCCACGGCTCCCGAGATGGTCGAGTTCCACTTGTCGTCCTTCCCGCGCAGCTTTGCCAAATAGCAGTTGCCCGCAGAGAGGATCACTCCCAGTGCACCGAAGCTCTATGGGTCACACCACAGCTTAGTGCCCACTCCACCCAGCGTCTTCGCCCGTCGCCACGTGCACTTGACTGTCTGCTTGCTGGCGTAGGCCAATCGCTCCTTCATCGTGTTTCCGGGGAGATCGCCGTGGCAGCCCTCGAAGGGGCCGAAAAACACGGCCAGCGACAGTCCCATTCCGAGTCCTATGTTGACAGAGAAGATTGGCAGCTACCCGCAAATCCGGAGACTACTCCCTTCAAGAGGCAGTTGGACTTGGATCCGTCGACGACGTAGAAGATACCGTCCAGAACGCGTTCCTTGACGTTGTTGAGAGAAGCCATCTTGTAATTGGTGCGAACACGTCATTTCCTTCTTTCAGGCAAAGCAAACACAGTATTTGCTTCTTTCAGGCAAAACAAACACATCATTTCCTCATTTCAGACGAACAAGAATCTTGCCCTGGTTCTTCTCATCAAAGTCCCTTCTGCGCGTCAGCGTGGACAGCGCTCTCTCGATTGAAAAGGACGAGTACCCCTGCGCCTCAGCCCGCATTCCATATCCCTACACTCTCACGGAGTGAGTTCATCACACGAGAGCGCGCGATCTGCGATCCGACCGCCACGCGCGACTTGATCATCACCTCGATCATCTCCACCTGCCGCTTCACCTCCGCCGGCAGTGACTCGCTGACTACGCCTCACGTCCTCTCCTCACTCTCACTCACCACGCCGCTCTTCGCCGCGGACAGCGTCGACACCTTGAACAGACGCAGCGCCTCGTTCACGTCCTCCACCGTCGCCTCGGGCGACAGCCGCATCTTCGCCAGCGCCTCGGCGATGCGAATGATGGCCTCCAGCTGACGCACCGAGATGGGCACCGCCGACGCGCCATCCGTCTGGCTCTGCGCGCGCACGTCCTCGCGGATGGCGACGTAGTGGTTCTTCAGGATCTCGCTCGCCTCCTCGCTGAGGCGCGGCGAGCACTTGGCGCGGCAGTAGGCAATGTACCGCTTCATCGTCTCCATCGGGATGTCCTCGCCGCCCGCCGCCTCCTTGCCCGAGGCCACGTGCACATTCATCACGCTCTTCGCCATCTCGATGTCGCGGTTGTAGTCACGCACGTCGCGCACGATGAAGATCAGGTCGAAGCGCGACAGGATCGACGGCAAGAAGTCGATGTTCTCGCTGGCCGATCGCGTGTCGTCGTAACGCCCGTAGATGGGGTTCGCCGCCGCCAGCACCGAGCAACGACTGTTCAACACCGTCGTGATGCCCGCCTTCGCGATCGAGATCGTCTGCTGCTCCATCGCCTACGCGTGAGGGGGCCCCCACAATTCGACCTCGTGGATGGCCACACGGTCGTTCTCGTGCATCTTGTCGAACTCATCGATGCACACTACGCCGCCGTCCGCCAGTACCATCGCGCCGCCCTCCAGGTAGAAATCGCCCTGATTCTCACCACCACACTCCACACCCACTCTCGCATCTTGCACCACGCTGGCAGTCAGACCGGCGGCGGAGGAGCCCTTGCCGGACGTGTACACGCCCACGGGCGCCACCTTCTCCACGAACTTCAGGAATTGGGACTTGGCGGTGGACGGGTCGCCCATCAGAAGCACGTTGATGTCGCCGCGAATGCGCGTGCGGTCGGGCAGCACCTTGCGCGAGCCCGAGAACAGCAGGCACGCGATCGCCTTCTTGATGTCCACGGTGTACTCGCCGCTCAGCGCCGGCGCGATGCTCTTCACGATGCGGTCGTAGACGTTCGGCGAGGACGCCAGGGTGTGGAACAATTCCTCTTCCGAGGGAGAGAAGGTGGAGATGGCGCGGCCGATGCCGCTCTCCTCCACGTGCACGCCCAGCACGCGGATGTAGCTCACCTTCAGCGCAAGGTCGTTCGAGCCCTTCTATGCATCACATCGCCATGCGGCAATCACCACGCGGGTCTGGTCGAAGGTGTCGATGTAGCCCACCAGCGAGCAGCGCGTGCCCGGAATGATGCGATCCACGAGGGAACGCTCCATCATGCAGATGATGTGGCGCGGCATCTCGCCGGTCGGCACGTCCTCGGGACACTCCTGCAGCTTCAGCGTCTGCTGGTTGACGAACTCGCAGAGGTTCGACACGATGTAGTTGGAATCCATCGGACAACGATCGCCCTCGGCGCCGTTCTCCACCATGCTGCGAATGAGGAACCAACGAGTGCGGGATACCGAGGACACTGTCGGGGAACCATCACCTTGCGCATCGGAGAAACGAAGATGGGATCGCCGATGGTGCTGCAGCGCGCACACCGGTACACGAGCTTGCGGACAAACGCGCGGGAGCGCGAGGCGCTGATGACAATGCCCGGCACACGAACCAGTTTGTTCACGTGAGCGGCCTACGTCCTCAACAACAACGATTTGAAAGTACACTAATCTCGCGAATGGGCGTGGTGTTTTGGCTCGTGGAGTACAGCAACTGCAGATCGGGCACTTCAACGGTGGGGAGCAGCACCTGGCACAGCTTCTTTGCCGATTCCTCAAACTTGGAGTGAACATCACACCCAAAACCCACGATAGACAGGTAAACGCCAGGCATCTGCTGGAACATGTCCTGGTGCATCGGATCGAACGCCTGAAAGTCGTCCAAGTTGATGTCCAGTGTTCTCTCGCCGTTTGCGATGCGCTTGGCGATTTGATCTCTGCAACTCACTTCCCAATCGCAAAAAAGCACCTGTACACGAAGTTACCCTGAATGCTGAATGTGTTTAGAAACTCGTAGAAGCTCTCCCCCATCTCCGTGATCACCTGCTGCTGCGCATTCTCGCTCCTTCCGTAGATTTCACCTCCACTTGCTCCGATATATTCGTTGCTGAATTGCATGCGGATGATGTCTTTGTGGAGATATTGCGTGACAAAGAATCGGGTGTTATAAGAAGGAAGCGACCCGATTCCTGTGCGTGATGAGCGGATTGTATGCTTGTTTTGAAAATTAGGGGATATCTATTCGTCTGTGTGCAATTATAGAGCATAGTGAATCGTCACTCTCCGGTTGTGAGATTGCTCAAACGACTTGAGGGTTTCATACTAACAAACTCTACACTCATGGTAACTCATTACATATCCATGATGGGGATTGCTGCATTACGACTGATAACACGTAGAACACACTATACAGCAGCCACATACAGCAAGAATTCCGATGACAATAAGAGCAATGACAAGAACGTTCCATGATCCATTATCACCGTTCTCCTTGCAATAATTACTCCCCACACCACCTTGAAGAAATGCATATTTCACATCATTGTACTTCAAAAAGTCACTTCCAAATCTCATATCAACAGTGATTTCCCTGCCCACCATCGCCTTCTCCTTCGCAAACAAGTCTTCTCCATCCTTAGTACAATCCCACAGTCTCACGTCATTCTCTGGATGCAGCTTTGTACAGTCGTACTTCTTCTGGAGTGCCTCAGCCACATACACCTCAATTAGCGTATTCCGCAGAACAAACGTATTGTCGTTTCTCGCCGTAACAATGTAATAGAAGTAATAGTCAATGTAGGTGGTGAGTTCCTTCAAGCACATGTACTCGCTGAACTTGGTCTGGAATACTGTCACTCTTGTGGGGAACACATCAGGCGTCGCGTAGATAGTGATGTTTGTTTCTGTGTCTACAGATAACACTGAAAGCAGACCCTTACACTTCGGTCCACTGGCATGACAGGACTGCTGATACAAACCACACACTATTCATGAACACTGTGAAGCACAACATACCAGGATAACTAGAAGTAGTGTGAACATGAATAGGGCTCTCTCTCAATTTGGAGAGTGTGGTATTCGCGCTGCTTGTGCCACAAGCAGAAGCCAACAGCATCATTAACACCATCAGAATCGTCGTATTCATGGCTCTTCTTGAAATAAAAGAAAATGTGACAAGATATTAAACAGGGAGTTTCAGTAGTACCCCTGGAATTAACCTGAGTGAATAAACTGAGAATCAATATATCAATACCATTCTTAAAACTTGTGATTACATGGATAATGATGACCTGACACCCAACAGAACTAGCATAGGATCAACTACAAGATGAATTGCAAGTCAAAGGATGACTGTGAGACACAAAGCAACCAATACAAGCAATAAGCGCAAGGATTGCAACGATGTTCATAGAATCATATAAATAGCATTCACCCAATACCGTGCGCATCCTTTGACTCATTCGCTAAACCGATCGGTCATCGCACCATCAGCGTTATTTGTTCATTATGTCCATTCTTTTCAGCGCTTCTGTTAATGCATTATTCTCTCAATAAAGGAATACAATAATGAACACCACACTTCTCCAATTCACACAAGGCATCACTATTTCATGTAATCGTGTCGTGAGCTAACTCACTATCAACACTTCAAACAGAAATACGAGTCGAATTCGGTATTCCTCAGAGAACTGCCATAATCTGTCATTCTCCATCTCCATCATCAAATGATTATCTCTATCGCTATCACACTATATGTCCATCATAATTGCTATAGTTTCCATGAAATGATAATCGAAGGAAGCCATCATGCCTCCATCTTAGAAACTCCATGAAGTCTACATCCATACGAAGTAATAATCAACAGAATATGACTATGAAATACTATCACACTCCTCATTCGTCAATTGTGACGTTTCCATTACGAAATCATGCTCACTAGTTCATGGATATGTAATCAAACACGCGACTCAAAACACCTGCAACCGAATGTTGTATGTGTCGTTCTTCACCTCGTTCTCCTGGAACACCACGTTCACGTCGGGACGCAGACGCATCAGCGGGACGACGCAATTCTGGAAGCCTCCGGCCACAAACCCGTTGACGTTGCTCAGGCTGAATCCCTTGTTGTGCAGCTCCGTGATCGGACGGCCCTCCACCACGTCTGCGATCCAGCTCCTGATCTTCGTCTTGTAGGTGTCCGCGTACTTCCAGTTGTCGAACAGCAGCTTCATTGCCTCGCAGTTCATCCCCTCGCTAAAGTCGATCTCCTACGCCTCACATTCGCTCACCAATCGCACCTCCGTCGCGGGGAACACGCCGCTGCTCTTCCCTCCGAATGCATTCTTCAGCGACGCGAAGCCGAAGCCGCCCTTCTTCTTCTCCTCCTTCGCCGCGCCCTTCTTCCCGAACGGCATCGTCCATCTCGACTTCTTCTCCTCCGTGCTCGTCGTCACCTCGCTCAGGTTCAAGAAGTCCTCCTCCGCCGGCGCCTCCGGTGCGGCCGGCGTGCTGGACATGCCGCCGAACATGTCGTCGCCCACAGGTGTGCTGGACATGCCGCCGAACATGTCGTCGCCCGCCGGCTGCGATGTCATGCCGCCGAACAGGTCCTCCGCCGGCGCCTGCTGCTGCGCCTGGGGCTCTTCCTCCTTCTCCTTCGCCGTCATCTTCTTCAGCTTGTTGAAGCCCGACATCAGCGAGCTCGCCACGCCCTTCTTCTTCTCCTCTGGGTGCGTCTCCGCTGTGTGACCCACGGGTGCCACAGGTGCTTCGGACGTCTACGGGCGCGGCGGCGGGCGCCTGCTTGGCGGCCTCGAGCTGGTCCTCCAGGCGCGTGATCTGCTCGTTCATGCGCACAAACTCCTCTGTCATTTGGTTGATCTGCGCCTCGTAGTTCGCGCGCGTCGTCTTCAGGTCGTCGTTCTCGCGCAGCGCCTTCTCCATCGCCGCCTTCTGCTCCGCCGCCTTCTCCTTCAACGCCGCCACCTCGCCGTGCTTGTTCTTCACGTCCTGCTCCAGCGCCGACTTCTCCGCCTGCATGCTCTTCTTCTCCTTCTCCGCCGCCGCCAGCGCCTCCTCCAGTGCCGCCACCTTCTTCTTCTCCGCCTCGCCCGCCGCCGCCTGTGCCTTCGCCTCCTCCAGCGCCGTTCTCAGCGCCGCCACCTCCTTCGCCTGCGCCTCGTGGTCCGCTTCGGATTGCGCCGCCTGCTGGCCGCGAAGCATCGTCGCCTCCTCCTCCTTCGCCGCCAGCGCCGCCTGCCATTGTCTCTTCTCCTCCTCGAACGCCGCCTGTTGCTTCTGCTTTTCTGCCTCGAGAGATTCGATTTGCTTCTTCTTCTCTTCCTCAAACGCCGCCTGTTGCTTCTTCTCCTCTTCAAACATGGCATGCTGTTTCTTCTTCTCCTCTTCAAACGCTGCCTGCTGTCTCTGCTTCTCCACCTCGAATGCCGCCTTCTGCTGCTGCAGCTGCTGCTGCGCGGAGGCCTGCAGGGCGGCGATCTGCGACGCCGTGTCCGCGGAGGACGAGCTCAGCGCCTCCTTCTCCTGCTGCAGACGCGCGATGGCTTCCTCCTTCGCCTTCAGCACATTCTCCATCTCCTCCTCCTTCGCCTTCAGCGCCGCGTTGGCCTTCTCGGCCTCTGCCTTCTCCTTCTCCACCGCCTCCGTCTTCTCCTTCAGCGCGCCGTCCAATCTCTCCTTCTCCTCCTTCAGCGCCGCCACCTCCTTCTGCAGCGCGCTCTCCGCCGACGCGGACGCCGTCGCCTCCTCCGTCGCCTTCTTCTCCAGCGTCGCCAGCGTCGCCTCATTCTCCTTCAGCGCCTTCTCCAATGCCTCCTGCTTCGCCTTCAGCTCCGCGATCACCGCCTCCTTCTCCTTCACCACTGCCTCCTTCTCCTTCAGCGCACTCTCCTTCTCCTTCAGCATCGCCTGCGCCTTGCTGTTGTCGCCATTCAGCGTGTTGCGCAGCGACTCCAGCTCGTTGCGCAGTGCCGCCTCGCTCTCCTTCAGCTCCGCGATCGCCGCCTCCTTCTCCTTGCCAGCCTTCTCCTCCGCACTCGCCTTCTTCGCCAGCGCGCTCGCCTCCGCTTGCTTCTCCGCCAGCTTCTTCTCCACCGCCTCCTTCTCCTCCTGCACCGCCGCCTCCTTCTTCCGACTCGCCTCCAACTGCTTCTTCGCCTCGCCCAGCTGCGCCGCCTGCTCCGCCTTCTCCGCCTCCAGCTTCTTCGCCGCCTCCTTCTGTTTGCCCACAGTCTCCGTCAGCGTCTCGATCTGCTTCTGAGCCTTCTCGTTGTCGCCGCTCAGAGATTCCTGCAAACTCTCCACGCGCTTCGCCAATGCCTCCTCGTTGTTCTTGCGCGCCCGCACCTCGCTCGCCAGCTCGCCCTTCGCCGCCTCCAGGTTCTCCACCTCCACCTGCGTCTTCTCCAGCTTCTTCTGCGACGCCTGCAACTCCACGCGCGTCGCCTCCAGCTGCGAGTGCAGCTCCGCCTTCTCCTTCTTCAGCACCTCCTCCGCAGCCGCCGCCTCCTCCTTCTGCTGCTCCGCCGCCTCCTCCAGCGCCACTGCCTTCTGCCTTGCCTCCGCCAGCTCGCCCTCCGTGTGCTCCAACGCCTTCACGCGCGCCGCCAGCTCGTCGCGGCTCTTCGCCACCTCCGCTCTCTCCTTCTTGCCCTCCTCGATCGCTTTGTTCAGCTCCGCCATCGCCGCCGCCGCACTGCTGCTCTCCTGCGCCTGCTCGCCCTTCGCCGCCTCCAGCTCCTCGCGCAGCGCCTTCTCGCGCAGCGTCGCCGCGCTCAGCTCCGTCTCCACCTTACGCAGACCCTCGCTCACCGCGCGCTCCGCCTCCAGCTGCTCCTGCAACGACACCATCTCCGCCTTGATGTTGTTGATGATGTCGTCCGGCGAGGAGTCCAGGTACGACGCGAACTTCGCCTTGTAGTTCTCGCACTCCTTCTTGTAGAACTCCTCCGACGCCGTGTGCTGCTCCAGCTCCTTCTCCTTCACCGCCAGCTGTTGCGCCGTGCTCGCCAGCTCGCCCTTCGCCTCCTCCAGACTGCCCTTCAGCGCTGCTGCCGCCGCCTTCGCCTCCTCGCTCTTCTTCTTGTCTTCCTCTCGCGCCGCCTCCAGCGCCTTCTCCTTCTCCACCAACTCCTCCTCCAGCGCCTTCTTCTTCTCCTCAACCACCGCCATCGCGCTCTCCTTCTCCTTCAGCGCGGCCTCCTTCTCGTCCAGACTCTTCTTCAGCTCCTTCTTCTCTCCCTTCAGCACCTCGATCGCCTTCTCCTTCTCCTTCACCGTGTGCTCCCTCTTCCCCATCTCCATCTCGAACTGCGTCTTCGCCACCTCCGCCGCCTCCTGCAACTCCTCGATCTCGTCCATCTTCTTCTTGCACTCCTTCCTCGCCTCTTCGTGCTCGTGGCTCAGTGAGGACACCTGCTCCATCAGCAGCGTCTGCTGCCGTCTGCAGCTCGCTCACCTCCTTCTCCAGCGTCGCCTTCTCCTTCAGCAGACCCTCCTTCTCCTCCACCGTCTTCTTGTGCTCCTCCTCCAGACCCTCCTTCGCCTCCATCGTCGTCTTGTGCTCCGCCTCCAGCGCCGCCATCTTCTTCTCCTTCTCTTCCGTCACGCCCATCAGACGCTCCACCTCCTCCGTCAGCGAGTCGATCGTCTTCTTCGTGCTGGCCCGCGTCTCCTCCAACTTGCCCGTCGTCTCCTCCAACGACGTCTTCAGATCCTCCTCTCTCTCCAGACTCGACGTCAGCTCGCCCTTCGTCTCCTCCAGCGCCTTCTTCGCCTTCTCCGCCTTTTCGCGCCACTCCTTCGCCGACGCCTCGCTCGCCTTCAGGCTCGCTTGCAGCTCGCTCACCGTCTTCTCCAGCTCCGCCTTCAGCGCCTCCGCCGCCTTCTCCTTCTCCACCAGCGTCTCCTTCAGCGCGTTCATCGCCTTCTCCTTCGCCTCCAGCTGCGCCTTCTGCTTCTCCACCTCCTTCTCCTTCTCCGCCAGCTTCGCCTCCATCTCTCTCTTCAGCGCCTCCTTCGCCTTCAGCTCCTCCTCGCTCGTCTTCTTCAGCGCCTCCAGACTGCCCTGCAGCTCGCGGATCGTCGCCAAGTGGCCCTCGATCATCTTCGCGCTCTCCTCCTTCTCCTTCGCCAGCTCCTTCTCCAGCGCCGCCGCCTTGTCCTCCAGCGCCGACACGGTGGTCGACAGCTCGCCGATCTGCGCCGCGGACGCCTCCGTCAGCTGGTTCAGCGAGGTCTGCACGCCCGCCACCTCCTTCTCCAGCGCCGCGATGCGCGCCTTCTTCTCCGCCACCTCCTTCTCCATCGTCTGCTGATGTGTCGCGAACTCCTTCTTCACCACCTCCAGCACCTCCACCGTCTTCGCGTGCTCCGCCTTCTCCTCCTTCCAGCTCCTTCTGCGCCTTCGCCTTGTCCTCCGCCGCCTTCGTCTTGAACGCCGCGAACGCCTCCTTCTCCGCCTCCAGCGCGCCCTTCGTCGTCTTCAGTTCGTCCTCGCGCGTGCTTAGTTGTGTCTGACAGCTCGCCAGCTCCTCCTCCTTCGCCCGTAACGAACCCTGCGTTGCCTCCAGCTCACCCTTGGTTGCCTCCAGCTCGCCCTTGGTCGTTTGCAGCTCGCCGCTGCGCTCCTTCTCCGCCTGCTGGCTCGCCGCCAGCTGCGCCTTCAGCTCCGCGATCGTCTCGTTCAGCTCCGCGATCTTCACCTCGTGCTCCGCGATCTGCTTCTTCGCCGCGGCCAACGCCTCTTCCGTCTGCGCCTTCTCCGCCCTCGTGGCCTCCATCTCCGCCTTTAGCGCCTTCAGTGTCTCTCCAAGCTTCTCCTTCTCCTCGCTCGTCTTCGCGTGGGCCGCCTTCTCCTTCTCCAGCGTCGCCTCCACGCTCGCCTTCGCCTCCTCCGTCACTGCCAGCTCCTCCTTCTTCTCCTCCAGCTTGTCCGTCAGTTCCGCGCGCACCGTCTCCACCGCCTGTTCCTTCTCCTTCTTCTCCTTCAGCACCGCCGCGCGCTGCCTCCACGCCGCCACCACGTCGCACAGCCGCAGCAGCTTCAGCTTCAGCATCACCTCCTGCACCGCCAGCACGCCCTTCTTCTCCAGCACTACGCCTCACACCATCACCCATCGTTCACGCTGCTGCTGGTGCGCCTTCAGCGCCTGCACGCTCTGCTCGTGCTGCGCCTTCGCCTTCTCCGCCTCCTGCTGCAGCGCCTCCACCGCCTGCGCGCGCTCCGCGTCCTTCAGCGCGCTCACACGCTTCTCCTCGCACTGCTGCACCGCCACGCAGCTCCAGCGGCCGAACGCGCCCGCCGCGCGCCGCGTGCGAAGGCCCGCCATCACCTCGCCCACGCCCTTCACGCCACGACTCTTCGCGCTTGCCTCCTTCAGCGCCGCCACTTCCGTCTTGAACCCTTCCTCACGCGCCGCCACTTCCGTCTTGAACTCTTCCTCACGCGCCGCGCACTGCGCCTGACTTGCCGCCAGCGCCTCCTCCTTCGTCTGCAGCTCGCCCCTGGCTGCTTCCACCACCTCGTTCAGACGTCTCTTGGCTGCCTCCGCCGCCAGACGCTGCCACAGAATGAAAGACACGCTCTTCATCCTAGGCAGTGACGGGAGTGAGGAGGGGCATACGATTTGTCGATCACCTTCACCACGCGAGCAACACGCATGACGGCGAGCTGACGATCTCTCTCGATCATCTCGCGCTGCTTCTCCTGCTTCTGCTGGTTCTTCTCCGCCGTTGTGTTCATCTGTGAAGTGAATTCATGCAACAGCACGCACCTCAATGGCCATGGAGCGCAAACCCTTCTCCATGTCCTCGATGGTCTGCTTCAGGAAGGAGTAGGAGCTCTCTTCGATATAGCGAATCCAGCGCGACCTTTCGCCATCACTATCTATCAAACACTGCGAACATCCCAAACCGGGAAGTGGCGAAAAAGAAATGACGCTCCGAAGACGTGACCAATTCGAATTTGAATTGGGGAGCACTCTCCACGGACTACAGCTCACAGGGAATCCCAGCACCTACGCTAACCCTCGCGTCATCCGTGCAAAACGTCTCTATGGGAGAGGTAGCCTAGGAATCAACACTCCGTATCTGCATTCACCTCCCGATCCTTGTACACAAACAGAATGTTGTTCTTTAGCACGGCAACGCCATCGTTCCACTTCTTATCGTTCTTGGAGTACTTAATCTCCCCGACCCTTGCTCATGAGGGAAAACGCCCGCCCTTACATCTGGGGATTCTTCACTGCGGCAAACGCGCAGTTCAGTTCGCTGTCGGAAGATTGTCCAAAGAAATTCATCCTACTGTTCGCTTGTCGTGCGATATTGAGTCCTTTTTGAAACGCGTCGCGTCGTCCTTGATTACCAAGGCCGTTCAAACGAGCACATAAACGCTGCCAGGATGAGCGAGATGCCCTTATTCGAGAAGAAGGAGCAGCCGGAAAAGAAGGAGGAGGCGCCTCTCCCTTCCAATATGGGGGCATGGCAACGGGTTTGCTTTTACCCAATGCCTGACGAATAGCACACCACTGGCTTCGGAGAGAAGTTCATGCGGAAATTCGGATTCGAGGGCCGATTGGGCAAGGATGGGCAGGGAATTTCCCAGCCCATTGCCACAAAGGTACGCCTTGTGTCATTGATGGAATGATGCATAGAAACGACCGGAGGGACTCGGTTTGGGAGCCGACGGCTTCCGCGAGGCAACCACGCTGAAGGCGAACAAAGAGATCGCGAAACAATATAATAAAGTGGTTTGCGAGAGGAATGAAGTGACGGTGTAGAATGCGGGAATCCAGACGGAGGAGGAGCCCAAGAAGAAGAAGGACTGGTGGAAGGATTCCGAGGACGAGGACGAGAGCGACGAGTCCGACGATGAGGAGAATGCCGTCTCCGCCACGGACTCGGACGTGGACAACGAGGAGCGCACGAAGAAGAAGAAAGACAGGCGAGTGTACGGCACGGTTTGGGCTGTCATGGGTAGTTTCAAGACGCTCGAGCAGCTGCTGCAGGAGCAGAGCCGCGGCGAGGAAACGGACGAGGTGAAGCCGATCGTGTTCACGGACCACACCGGTCGGCAGGCGCAGAGCCGCGTGTGGGGAGAGAACGACCTGTCTTCGGTGAACCGCAACGCGGTGGGCTTCGAGGTGCCTTCTCTCCCATGGCTTAAGCGTAGCTGGTATACAACCTGGAGTCGCTGACGTCGCTGGAGGAGAGTCGCCTGCTGCAGCTGGGCAGCAAGAACCGGCGGCGCGAGGAGACGAAGCGCGAGCAGCAGGTGAGCGAGCGAGGCGGGCGTGAGGCGCAGGAGTACGCGGCGAAGCTGAAGGCGCAGATCGACGCACACACGGAGGAGATCCACAACCTGGAGGCGATCGCGCAGCGCGTGCGCGGGTTCAGGGAGGCGGCAGAGCCGAAGGACGCGATCGACGTGCTGGTGCTGCTGGAGTCGCTGCAGATCGACTTCCCCGTGGAGTACTACCGCTACAAGCTGCAACAGCTGGTGCCCTCCTTGCTGCAGCCCGCCCTCCTGCAGACCTTCGCACACTGGGAGCCGCTGCAGGTGGGTATAGGGCGAGAGAGTGACGCGTAGAACGCGCACGCCTTCTCGGAGCTGATGGACCACGTGCAGGACGTGCTCTGGCTCGACGCGGAGGAGGACGAGGAGTCGCGGCTCTTCTCCTACGACTGGTCCGACGCGCCGCCCAAGCCGCGCGCCGACGAGAGTCACTTCGTGGTGGTGCACGCCTTCACCGCCACCGTGCTGCCGATGCTGTCGCGGGCCGTGAAGGAGTCCTTCAACCTCTTCGACGACACGCACTTCGCCAACTACAAGGAGCTGCTGCTCACCAGCCGGCGGCTCTGGGACAGCACCGTCGTCATGGAGAAGCTCACCAAGCCCGTCCTGCAGAAGATCAAGGCGGCCGTGGGCCTTGCAACTCCTCCTCACCCGCAGCTCAACAACTGGTCGCTGCGGGCCGCTGTCGACCACGGATTCTTCTTCCGCACGCTGCTGCGCTTCCAGACACTGCTGCCCGGCTTCGAGTCCGAGATGTGCCCGTTTTTTACACATCTAACGCACAGCTTCCCGCTGTTCACCACGCGCATCACCGCCTTCGTCGCCTCGTTCCCGTCGCTCGCCGCCGCGCGCGAGTTTATCTCCAGCGTCAAGCCGCTGTACGACGCGGAGCTGCAGAGCGCGCGGCGCTCGCTGTTCATGCTGGAGAACGCGGTGCTGCCGCAGCTGGCGCGCGGGCTGCGCGAGTTCGAGGTGGACCCGGGCAATCAGGAGCACATCGAGACGTTCATCGAGACGATGCGGTGGTGCGAGTGCGTCGACGCGGGTGTGATGTCGGCGCTGCTGGAGGGCGAGTTCTTCAACAAGTGGCTGTTCGTGCTGTACTCGTGGATGCACCAGCCCAGCGCCGACCTCGCGGAGATCGTGAACTGGATCGAGGGCTGGCGCTCGCTGCTGCCGCCGGCGCTGCTGGAGAACGAGTACGTGCAGAGGCAGTTCAACCGGTGCTGGGACATCGTGAACGAAGTGCTGGACGGCAAGCGCGTGGTGGACCCGCGGAGCTTCGAGAAGCGAACGAGCTACATCAGCGTGATCCAGAGCCGGCGCATCGAGGAGAAGGAGGAGATGCTGCGCGAGGTGCGGACGCTGTTGGCGGGTGAGGCGTAGCGACTGCGGCAGGAGGCCAGGGAGACGAGTGCGATGGAGCTGCGCGACGCGATGGCGATGTGGGGAGAGAAGAACAACGTGGAGCTGACGCAGCTGGAGAACCGCACGGCCGACGGCAACACGCTCTACGCCTTCGGTAGTGTGGAGTTCTACATCCTGGACAACGTGGCGTACGTGCGGTCCAAGACAGCGGAGGGCGCGTGGGAGCCGAAGAGCATGCGGGAGATGCTGGAGATGAACCGGCAGATGGAAGAGGACCCCCTCGACTGGTGCGTTTGTTAACAAACACGAGACAATGCCTATTCTACACCAATCCAGCTTATCCACGGAACGTGCAGGGCTTGGTGGCGAGGAAGGTCGTTCTGAACTTCTTCGACTCCGTGCGGTACTGGCGGTGAGGAAGAGCGAACTTCAGGTGCTCGTGCGTGAACATGATGTTCTTGTGTCTTCTCAGCTCCTCGTTCGGCACCACGGCGGTCTTGATGATCTGGATCGATCTGTCGCGAGCGCGGTGCGTTCCGGCCATCTCCTGGTAGCACTGCTTCACGGCGCCGAGGAGAGACGTGTCACGGTACTCCTTGTACATGTTGTGGGTGCCGGAGCGGGAGTTGTAGCGCAGCCAGATGCCGTAGTTCTTCACCTCCTTGTCCTGCTCGTGGATCTACCGAGATCACGCCCCGCTCACCCAATCGCTACCTCGTTCACGGAGAGGATCTCACCGGTTCCCTTCTTCATCTTCTCCAGTCTGTGCATGAAGTACCAGTAACGGGACTTGGCAGTCACAGGGTTGGGAGCGAACAGTCTCATTCTGTAGATCTCAGGCTCGGGGTCCGTCTCGGTGGGGAGTCTGCGGCCAACGACTTGATAGTAGTGAATCTACGGCCCTGTTAGACGCCGCTTCAAACAATAGCATTTGCCACTGAAAAGAGAATGAGACTTACAGGCATACTAAAGACAACACCTAAATGGCACAAGTTTGAGAAATCGCACAACAAAGGAGGAGTGAAACGCCCAGTTGAAGGACCCAGGGGGTAGTGCTTGGGGCCTCTCCGCTCCGTTGTGGCAATTCCCATCCCCATCAAATAGAGCATAGAGAACGTGATTCACGAAAAGGAAAGTGGTATGAAAGAAGGGTGGGGTTGGTGATGGTGTGGGAAGGAGCTTGTGTTTCATTCAATCTATACCTCTTTTGGGTAATACAACCGCATTTGATTCCATTCTTCGTGTGGATACTGTTTTTGTACTGAAGTTCGACGCATGTTCTCGGATCCGGATTTCGACGGCAGGAAGAAGATTCACATTGGTGGGAGCAGAAGAGTATGTTCTCTGAATAGTCTGCGGTGTTATGCGTAGGTCGTTTCCTTCACGCCTAAGAACAATGGATACACAGCAAAATCACTATCGGAAGCAATTGCCAACAAGAAGGGCGCATTGGTCATACAGAAAACGCTGCGGATGCTGAATACGATAAATGCCTTTGTTTCGAGGGGTAATCGATCCATTTGGTGTGCATCATGAATAGAGAGTGACATGCAAGTGAAAAGGATGGAGAATGGAGAGGGGGAGTCAGTTATGGAAGAGCTGGAGAGCCTGTCTACCATCATTGCAGCAGACATGCGGTTCCTCACCGTTCCATCCATGAAGTGTACTCGCGGTGTGCTTCATCGTCTTCTTCAATCCCCGTTTGGGATGGAAGCGAATGCGAACAGTCTGCGAGTTAGCATCGTTGCAATCCGACTAGCGTCTTCTCTATATCGCCGCGATCCGTCCCCGCAGTCCACAGATGATGTCATTCAGTGCTTTGATCTGCTCAAGCAGCAAATCGAGTCTTTCCAGAAGAGTGATCCCCACGCTCTTCTCGGTCTCTACACAGCCGACGAATACTGGTCGTTCCTGAGCCTCTTCTGGAGGGATGGAATAACGCCTTCTGCCTTTCAGTTCGCGGAGAAGTTCCACTACCTCTTCCTGAACAGCTTCTCTCAGGCTCTCCGACACTTCTCCGCCGCGGAGAGGGAGATGATTCTGAACGCGCTCACTTGCCGCAGCGAAGCCAGCACCTTCGTCACCGTTTACATCATTCAACTCCTCATCGTTTCTCTCTCCTCCTCTTCCTCCTCTCTCTTCCTCGTCTCGCTCTACTACCACCTCCTGCGTCTCGCTCCACGCCACTGCTTCCAGTCGCCCCAGCCCGACTTCTCCTCCGTGCTCCTCTCCCAGCCCGACACACCGCCTCAGTCGCTGCTGGACTGGTGGGAGGCTACCTACAGCCGACTCACTGACAACAATGGAGAGGCTGTCAATCCATCAAGCGCACCGCATGGGAAGCTGGAGGAGATGCGAGACAAGCTCATGCAGTTGGTTCTCAGCAGTGTCATGTGGACGAAACTCCTCGACCGCGTGGCGAGTGTTGCCGTCAATCTTGATGGTTCTGCCAATCCCGATTGCTCTGGCAGTGAAGGAGATTATTCTGGCGGCGAAGAAAGCCAAATCACCCTCCACCAGTTCTGCCTCCTTCTGGGCGTTCTCTTCTCCAGCTACGGCATCTCCACAGCAAACCCCTCTCTTCTCCTTCACGCATAGCTACCTCGTTTCTACACATCACTGCGCAATCACGGCGTGCTTCTCCTCGTGCAGCTCGTGCAGTACGGCAACGGTGCGCTCCTCGCCTCGCTCCTCCAATACCTGTGCAGCTGGAGGGACGGAACCCTCTTCCACTGCCCACGTGAGGAGTGGACCGAGGAAACCGCACTGCTCTTCTCCGTGGCCGTGAACCTGCTCCTCTTCCTCTTCGCCTTCACCGACTATTCCGTGGAGGTTGCCTCGCCCCTCTACGCCTTCCTCACGCCCGCCTTCTATAACGCCTTCCTTGAAGAAACCATCACGCAGTGCTCTTCCCTGAAGCGCTCCTGCCTCTGGAACGCACACGCACCCCTCAACCAGCCCGTCGCTCTCTTCTACACCTCCTACGTGCGGGCACTCTTCCTCATCTCTCCGCTTCGCTCCATCCTCCACCTCGCGGCCGTGGACGAAGCGGGCGACGTGCTCTGGTCCGACCCGGCGCTCTCTCTCGACTCCCTCCTGTGGATGCGCGCCATGGGCTGGGCGCCGCACCTCTTCCCCTTCCAGACCCGCGTCAGCCTCTTCCGCAACGCGCTGCCGCAGCTGCAGAACTCCGGCTCCGTGGAGCTGAAGGTGCGCCGCGACCATCTGGTGGAGGATGCGCAGGCCGTCTTCACCTCGATGCTGACCACACGACGACAGTTCGTCCAGCGCTTCTTCGTGGGCGCGGTGGAGGGACTTCACGACTAGGTTATCTTCATCGACGCGAACGGCGTGCAGGAGAGCGGCATCGATGGCGGTGGACTGTCGCGCGAGCTCATGACACTGCTGCAACGTCAATTGCTCGCGCCTGCCTCGGGACTGTTCCGCGCGACGGACAAGGGCGAGCTGTTCCCCGCGTATACCGACTTGACGGAGGAGCTGCAGCAACGCTACCGCTTCGTGGGGCAGGTGCTCGGGCGTCTGCTGCTGACGGGGCAGCTGTGCGAGGCGCCACTCGCGCCCTTCTTCCTGAACGTGCTGCTGAAGAACCCGAGTCTGCTGAGCGACGTGCGATCGCGCAGTGAGGAGCTGTACCGGTCGCTGCTGTACCTGAGCCACGAGGCGAGCGATGCAGAGCTGGCAGAGTACCGCATGTGCGTGGAGTATCAGAACGGCGTGTGTGCGGAGTACCAGAACGGCACATCGGAGTGTCAATACGGGGAAGTGGCGGTGCTGAAAACCTACGTCTTCCAGGAGAACGGAGAGAACGTGGTGATCACGCACGAGAACGTGCACCTCTTCGTGCAGTACCTGGCGCAGTTCTACCTGTGCGACAGCATCCTGCAGGCGACGCTGTGGATCCAGACGGGCATGCGCGACGTGCTGGTCACCACCGACTTCTCTCTGTTCGATGCGGTGGCGTTGGAGGCGTGGAGTGACGCATAGAAGTCCTTTCAATGGCTGCTTTGCGGCAAGACCAACGCCTTCGATCTGGAGGACCTGCGAGCCAACACGGAGGTGGAGAACCCGGAGAAGGACAAGGAGTACGAGGATGCATTCTGGGATGTGATCGCGTCCTTCTCGGACGAGGAGAAGGCGCTGTTCCTGCAATTCGTGACGGGCATTGGGAAGGCCCCGCTGAACGGCTTTGCATACCTCCACCCGCATGTAGTGACTGCTGTTGCAGATGACGCGTAGATGACGATCCGGTTCTTCCGTTACAGAGAGGAGTATTACACGACACAGCCGCTGCCCGTTGCGCACACCTGTGCAAACGAGGTGGTGATTCCCTACTACGATTCCGTGGAGGAACTGCGGCACAAGCTTCTCCTTTGCCTGTATGAATCGGAGAGGGTATGGATACTCTTGATTTTCCCATCCTGTTTGATGGAAGCAAACATGCGCAGTGAAATGTACATGCTAAATTACATCTGAGAGGACTCCTTCTTCACTTCCTCCACCTTGTCGTTGATGATGTGCTCGATCGCTACATCCGCCTTCTAGGGATGAGTGCTACGCATCTGTGGAAGGAGCTACCTTCTTGTTTCTCTGATCCACTCCAATCATGTAGCCGAACATGACGCCTGCAGCGACTAGAGCGTTGAAAAGAAGACAATGAATGCTACCCGTGGTCGAAATGAGAGTGGCGAGTGTGTTTCCCTTCATCAAAAGAATGGAACAAACAATCCACATAGCATACATAAACGCATACACACATGCAGAAGCAACCAAGAACAGGGTTAGGAAAAAGACACTCCACCATCTACAGAATGAACCATCCGCAAGGAAATCACTTCAAATAGTACACCCCACCGAGATATCCGCAGTAGATAAGAAGACAGGCGATGGGGATATAGGAGCCGTTGCAGAACTGGACAAACACGGCCCCCACTGTGGCGATCAGGATGAGATGCTGTATGCACCAGGAGAGGACCGCTCCGATGATGTTGGAAGAGTAGTAGATCAGGACGAAGCAGATCAGCAGCACGATCGCCATGTCCTTCCAACTCTCCTTCGAGAAGATGGAGAAGTTGCTGAACGCGGAGAACGATCGAATGAAGTTCCACAGACGCGTGAGCAGCGCCAGTCCCACGGCCCGCAGGCGCCGCAGGAAGGAGGAGGGGTCGTTGACAAGCACGGGCACCTCGCGGGAGACGGCGATAGCCAGCACGGGGTACAGGAGGAAGGGCAGGCAGCGGTCGAACCACGGGTTGAACCGGCTGCGGTGGATCTGGTCGTCCTGCGTCTAGGCGTCAGCACTCGCGTCGGCCGCCACCTTCTTCACCGCGTTCACCGTCTCCTTCACCACGTCCACCGTCTCCTTCACCTCCGCGGTCGCCTTGTGCTGCTGCTCCGCAAAGGAGCGATTGACGTTGAGCGTCCTAGCCGTGAACGCCGCCGCGCATCCTCACAGCGCCATGAAGACGGACAGGTCCTTCGCGCGCACCATACTGTAGGGATTCTGCTGCACGTATAGCAGCGTCTCCATGATGCTCTCCTTGGTCAACTGAGTCTGCATGAGCTGTGTGCTGTCGGCGCACACCAGGTCCGTCACCTCCTTGTCGGTCCGTCCCGCCTCGTCGAGCTGCTTCCGCAATGTACTCATGGCGTCGGCAGGAAGGACCATCTCGCAGAAGAGAAGCAGACGGCTGACGAGATTGTACCAGTCGCTGATCTCCGTCTCCTTTGATGTGGGATTGTGAATGCACTTGGTGAGGGACTCGATGCAGGCGTGCGCAGTCTGTATGATCACGTCCTGGTACCACCGGAAGGATCTGGAGGGCTTGTTGATGATCAGCTCAAGATGGTCGTTTTTCCTCTCCAGTGCGTTTCTGTAGGAAGCAATAAGTGTGATGACAGACTGCTGCACCGTGAAAAGGAGCTCGGAGGCATCATGCACACTCAGCTCTCCCAACTTGCATTTCGATACTGCCTTCTGAACCCTCTTCTGCCACTCACACGCACCCAACGGCACTCACGTATTCCCATCGCATCACCCCAAGAGAAAACAACCATTTGCAGCAGTCAACGATCGCAAAGGACAGCAGTATGGAAGTCATGACGGCGAAAACGGTCTGTCCGTTAGCCATCAGGCTGCTCCAAGCAGCCTGTATTGCGCCTACAGCGTGAAACAACAACGGTTCTAGCACCGTAGAGTACAGAGAGTCTGCCATAGACGGGGGTCAAGTCATCACTGAAGGCCATCTTCTCAATGTCCGTCTCAAACAGTCCACCATTATCGACTGGCTCTACCGCACGCTCCTGTTCCTCTGACTCTTCATCCAAGAATCCGAACCCTTGAACACTCAAAAACAGCACTAGTGTGAATTTCCTATCACCAAATTCAACATAGTAGAAGCAGGGGAAAGAACTGCCTTTTCATTTAACAAAACACTGACACCTTGACCTCCGTTGTGCATCTCCGTTGTTTTCATTCTATTTGATTCTTGTTTCTATCACTCATTCTCATCGTGAGAAGGCTTGGAATGCGAGAATACAGCCTATGATGACTTCTGCAAATATGACCGCAAATTCGATCGTTGATGGCAACAACAGTAGGGCCCATTGAAACTATAACCCCCTCTATTCTCTCGTCCTTTCTTTCAGCCAGATATTCTTCGCCCAGTATCGTTTACTATGTCTGAAGGTGAGTGCTGCTCTATTCCAAGTAATAACTAGTTCCTGAAGTTCCTGTTGAAGCTCCCGCTGCTGAAGCTCCCGCCGCCGCCCCCGCTCAGGAGGAGCGCCGCCCCCGTGGCCGTGGCCGTGAGGGAAGACGTCCTCGCCGCAACGCCGAGGAGTCTGGCGAATGGGTGCCCGTGACCAAGCTGGGCCGCCTGGTGAAGTTCGGCAAGATCACCTCCATCGAGGAGATCTACCTCTTCTCCCTGCCCATCAAGGAGCCCCAGATCGTGGACATGCTGCTCCCTGAGCTGAAGGAGGAGGTCATGCAGGTGTTCCCCGTCCAGAAGCAGACCACCGCCGGTCAGAGAACCCGCTTCAAGGCCTTCGTGGCTGTGGGTGACTGCAACGGCCACATTGGTCTGGGCTCCAAGTGCGCCAAGGAAGTCGCCGGAGCCATCAAGGGCGCCATCCTGATCGCCAAGATGTCGATCATCCCCGTGCGCCGTGGCTACTGGGGTGCTAACGCCGGTAAGGTGCACACCGTCCCTGTGAAGGTGACTGGCAAGTGCGGTTCCGTGCGCGTGCGCCTGATCCCCGCTCCTCGTGGTACGGGCATCGTGGCTTCTCCCGCGATGAAGAAGTTCATCACCCTGGCCGGTATTGATGATGTGTACACCAGCTCTCGCGGCCATACCCGCACGCTGGGCAACTCCATCAAGGCTTGCTTCAACGCCCTCAAGCACACCTACAGCTACTACACTCCCGACTTCTGGTACAACGAGTGCAACGAGCAGATCCCCTACCAGAAGTTCACGGACTTCCTGAGCAAGGCCCCCAAGGCCAAGGAGTACTAAACGAAGTACCCGTTAAGGAGGGTGTGGGCGACACCACGGTGCGTATGTGCTGACCTTAATCGGTGCCTGTTTCTTTCACACAAGTCTTTTTCCTCACAACTGGGCTTTGTTTTGTGCAATTGATCCCTTACAACAGTGGGAGTGAAACACAACTACTTCAATTACAACAGCGAGAGTGCAACAAACACACAAATGAAACTAGTTATCCTGCCCTTCAGCAAACCAGCCTTCTCCTTCTTGTTCCTTTCCATTCTATCCTGCATCGCCTCGATCGTCGACTTGCGCGTCACGCCTCCTCTCACCTTGCGCACGTTCTTCTCCTTGCGAATATTGTACACAAACACGCCCGTGCCGATAACAATCACCAGCACGAGGACAATCACCACAATCAGCGCCATCTTCGACGCAGGTGTGCGCAGCAGCGGGTTCATCACCATCACGAAGTACATGCCCTCCGGGAAGTGACGCGGGGGATTCGGTGTACATGCGGTAGGACATCTCCTCCTGCAGCTGGTTCATGTGCTTGAACACGAAGCTGGAAATGTCCAACTCCGTCGTCACGCGCACGTAGAAACACACGTTCACCGTCTCGGAGTCGGAGCAGTCCTGGATCAGGAACAAATTGATGTCCTCCTTCTTCGCCAGCAGAATGTCGCGCGCGATGTCGATGAAGCGGTCCTTCACGAACGTGTCGAAGTTCCTCAGCGTGCAGTTGCTCACCATGTACTTGAAGTCGATGTACGCCTTCTGGCTCGGCGGGTTCGTCGACAGGCAGTTCGAGTAGTCCACCGCCGACCACTTCGGGTCGTACTTGTCCAGCGCGCACGACCGCTTCGCCTCGCCGAAGGTGCTGCGCGAACAGGCTCCTGACGCGGTCTCTCCCGTCTGGACGGAGTCCCAGCCCTTCTGCTTGGGGCAGTAGGTGAGGCGGCACGTGTAGAGCATCATCTCCGCGATGCTCGCCGTGTTGCTGTTGTCGTTCGTCTCGTCCACGCGCATGCGGTACACATTGTACGGCTGGCTGCTCTTCAGGAACACAGTCGTACTCGCGTAGGGACTCGTGAAGAGGTTGCGGTCGTCCACCGTCGCCAGCACGTCGCCATCGTCGCTATCCTCGTTCGCCATGCCCAGCACCTCGAACTTCTTGGGCATGTTGCTCTTGTACTTGTTGCCCGCCATCAACACGATCTTGTTGATGAACTCGTAGCGGTCGTAGTCGTACGTGAACTGCAGGAACACCGGCAGGTTCGAATCCTGCCACGTCGTCTGCAAGTAGTTGTCGAACGCGTTCGCAGGGTTGTATCGCTCTCTCGGCGTGTGCTCGCTGTCTTTGCCGCGCCCGCGGTCCGTGCGCTTCATGCACTCGCCCGACAGCAGCGAGCCGTACACGTCGAAGACAATGCCCGTATGCACGCCCTCCGAGCGGTGCAGCTCCACCGCCAGCACGTTCTTGCCGTTCTGTAGCATGCTCGTGGGCACGGCGGTGCGGCGCCAAAACAGCGAGTCATAGCGGGAGCTGGCCATGGACTGATGAGTCACGCCCGCGGCGGGCAGGTTGCGGCGGATCACCTCCTGGCCGTTGATGTAGACGATCACGCCGTCGAGGATCTCCAGGTCGAACGCCAGAATGCTGTACTTGTTTCTGTTGTCCACCTCGAACTCCTTGCGGAAGTACGCCGTGTTCGCCGTGAAGTTGCCGAAGCTGCTGTAATCGCCCTGCGCCCAGCCACCGTCGTTGAAGTTGATCTCCTTCCACTTGTTGGCGGGCGCCTTCTCCTGATTGTAGAACCGCATGGGCAGACGGTCCATGATCGCGTAGTTGATCGTGAAGTACTCCGTCTTCTCGCCCTTGCCGTTGTCCAGCATCGTGCTCGCCAACAGGTCGTCCCACGAGTCCTTCACCAGCAGCTCTGAGCCAGCATTCCAACTGCCTTCTTCTTGCGTGGTCTTCATCACCACCTTGTAGTCCCCGTTGGGCAGGCACAGCGTGCTCGAATAGTCATCATAGGTGAATTCCACGCTAGTGATAACGTCGCCAGTAGCATCGCTGGTGACCACCATCGAGTCTTTGAAACTCACCAGACCTTCCTGGATAGCGTGATCATGCCCTTGCCGTCAGGGCAGGTCCCCACGTGGAAGGTCAGCGTCACGGATGCTTTTCCCATGTCGTTCTCCGCGATGACTTCGTAAGAATAGGTGCCCTTCTGATGGAATGAACCAGTTAGCGTGCTGGCAGTATTCATCGATCCGCACCGTATCCGGCAGTGATGGAACGGCATACAGCGGCTTGAAGACACCCGTTGCGTTGAACTGCAGGGAGAACGACTGCTTCAGTCCCAGCAGCTCAGGAGGCTGCTCGATGGACAGCGTCGCCTTCTCCTTCACGGTCGTGGAGAACTCGCCCGACAAGGGGTTTCTGTCCGTGGTCTGCTGCGACAAGAAGATCATCTTATCCTCTCGAATGATCTTGAGAGAGCACCTCCCCGAATCCTCCGTGCATCGGAAGGTGTACAGGTAGTCGCCGTCAGGAATGCACATCGACATGCCATAGTCTCCACTAGCGATGTTGTCGTTCTGGTACACCACTTCCCCGCTCGCCTTCTTCAGCGTGAACGACACCGGGTCGTAGGCAGTGACGGAGCTGTAGAACCACTTGCCGTACTGGCAGCCCGTCACCGTGAGAGACAGTGTTTTGGACACCGAGCCCCCGCTGTTCGATGCAGTGACGGTGAACGTCGTCTGCGCCAATGCCACCAGCGGCGTGCCCTTAATCGTGTCTATCATCCAGTCCACGGTGAGTCCGCTGGGTAGGTCCGGCTGAATGCTCCAGAGACGAGGATTGTTCTCCGCGCTCAGGTACAGCGTGCTCATCTTGGTGAACTGCGTGAGGGTCAACGAAGTGACTTCCCGCTTGTCCGTGTCGGTGATCTTCAGCGCCGACGGGGGAGCCACGTACTTCACTTGGAGGGTGATGTGCGTGGTGTAGGAGGTGCCCTGCGACGCCGCAACCAGCGTGTAGGTCTTCTCTTCCGCGTCGGCAGACGGAGTGCCCGAGATCACACCATTCGACTGAAGCGTGAGGCCAGCAGGAAGCTCAGGGTTGATGCTGTACGTCGGGTTGGCCAGAGACACGCCGAAGAACACGGGCGTGTTCTCCGCGACAGGCATGTTGCGGTAGTACTGCATGGTGGAGGCGGTGTATGTGAAGGGCGCAGACGGCACATGAACCAGCATCGAAGCGGGAATCACTTCGAAATCGGCAGTGTTCGGCTTCTTCCACGAGAGGATCACGCCGAAGTCACTTCCGGACGAGAAGAAGTTGACTTGAATGGAGACGTAGCCAACAGTGCCGAACGACACAGTGTTCGTGGTGCTTACCATCTTTCTCGGACACTCCCAGCCATTGAGCACGCGGATGCCATCGACGTACACGCGCACGCCGTCGCGGCTCTCCACCTTCATCTCGTAGTCGCCGGCCACGTCAACGCGGAGATAGCCGCTCCATTCCACATAGAAGCCGTCGAAGACCTCGCCGGGAATGCCCGCCCAGCCGGCGCCGCGGCGCATCAACGGATGATTGATGTCCGCATCGATCGTGTCGGCGAGGAGCGTGAGGGCCTGCTGCTTGAAACTATCCTGGTAGCACGCGCTCTCCTTCTCCTTGATCTCGTAGTACTTGGCGGACAGTCCGGCGAGCGGAGAACCGCTGATGGAGAGGTGAATCATAGCCGTTGCGGAGCCCAGGGGACCCGTTGCCGTCACCGTATAGTCTCCGTTCACCGGCGACGAAGACACGCCGCTAATCACGCCCGACACGCCGTTCAGTCGCAGTCCCGTGGGGAGGTTCGGACTCACAGTGAAGGCCGTTACGTACGAGCCGGCGAGCACCGGGCGATTAGCTTTCACCGTTCCGCTCACGATGGTCCTGATGTCGCTCATCTTCTGGAAGGAGGGCGCCTGGCCGCCCACGAACGTCGCCTCCTTGTCCACAGTAGTCTCGGGCAGCCCCGCCTCAGAGGAGCTGTAGGTGAGCTTCAGACGAGCGTAGCCGCCGTTGTTGGAGTAGTAGAGACGCATGAGGTGTCGGCCGGAGGTGAGATGAATCGGTTTCGTGACGCTGCGGAGAGAGCCCGACTCGCCTTCGATGTCGATCAGGGGCGTCAGCGAATCATCGAAGAAGATCATCGCGTTGTCGTCTGCCGCCAGAGTGAAGTTGTACGTGGCCGCCATGCCGATGTTGATAAAGCCGGTGATCGCAGCGGAGAACACTTCCTCAATCGTATCGTCCAGACCGGGCCACTTGTGTCTATTCTCGCGGAAGTAGTAATCCTCCAAGTCCAGCGTCTCAAGAATGGAACACGTCGTTGATTCCATGGAATAGTACCATTCCTCGGAGAACATATTGAACCCATTGGTCGTTGGTATGTAGCAAACAGTCAGACCCTCGATGTTCGCTTCGGTTTGAGCTAGTTGATGAATCGCACGAATCGCACAAACGCTTGAACTCAAAGGTGAAGGAACTAGAGATAGATCCGAGGCTGTTGGCTCCTGTAATCTGATAAACACGGTTTGTAGGCTGCCCATTGTAAACGCCTGTGATTACTCCAGTCGTTGTATTCAATGATAGTCCAGAGTCCAGAACGGGTGAAATGAGGTATGATGTGAAAACTGTGTCTCCAGAAAGATGAATAGGTCGAATCGCTAAGCCAACGAAAACCGATTGAGTTGCAAAACCAGCCGTAATCTTCTTTGGAACTGCAGCAACTACACATCAATTTGGATAAGAAAATGAACCTCCCAGAACAAAAGTCCCCACTACAGACTCTCTGTTAATGATACTATACTTGGTCAATGGAGATCCCTCAGTTGGAGTTCCTCGAATGGCTTCGTTTGAAAAGGACAGCCCATTTGGAAGAGTGGGTACAAACGTGACAGAATAGAAGATTCCTTGACAGCGAACGTTTGCTTCCGTGCCAGCAGTGAGTATGATATCTCCTTCTCCACAAGAAACGCCTTGAGACAAAACAACTAATCCCTCATCCATTTCCATAATCACGACCTTGAATGGACAGAAGAAGAGTCACGAACAAGAAGTATGATTTCATTCTCGCTCCAAGTTAAGTATTTATGTGAATCTGAGTGATGTGGAACACTTGGGAATACTGTTCCGCACACATGCTAGTGTTTCATTGTTCCAACAAACATGCTACACGCTGTTACTCTGACAGAAATTGTAGTCAAAATAGCCTCCGTCCGACAGTGTGAGGCGCGGCACCACGTTCATCGACTGCAGCTCCTGGAACAGCAGCTTGCAGGCGTAGGGAATGCGAATCTGGCACACGTTCTCCCCCGACTTGCAGTACTCGCACCACTCCTCCTGGCACAGTAAGCCGCATTTGCTGCAGATCGAGGCCAGGAACGGGTCGCTCGACAGCAGCAATCGCTCAATCAGCAGCATGGATGTGCCGTGCGCCACCAGACAGTCTCGTTCCATCTCGCCCACACGCAGGCCGCCGTCACGAGCACGGCCCTGCGTGGGCTGGTGCGTTAATGCCATGCGCGGTCCCTTCGCGCGCGCGAACACCTTGTCCTTCACCATGTGCTTCAGACGCTGGTAGTACACCGGCCCCATGAATATGTACGCGCGCAGCGGCTCGCCCGTGATCCCTTGATCATCAAGCATCTCTGTCAACACCCACCACTGTACAGCAGGTCCTTGCCCGAGTAGTTGAACCCGTGCTTGATCAGCGTCTCCGCGCAGTCCTCAATATCCGTGCCTCCGAAAATCGTGCCGAATTTGCGCTCGCCCTCGTACAGTCCCGCCTTGCCCGCGAGCAGTTCCATCATCTTGCCGACGGTCATACGCGAGGGGAAGCCGTGCGGGTTCATGATCATGTCGGGATAGATGCCGGCGTTGGAGAAGGGCATGTTCTCCTGGCCCACGATCAGCCCCACCACGCCCTTCTGCCCGTGGCGCGAGGAGAACTTGTCTCCCAGCTCGGGCAGTCGCATGTCGCGCACCATCGTCTTGATCAGGAAGTAGTCGTTGTCCGTCGTCGTGATCAGCACCTTGTCCACATACCCGCCGTTCTCCTTGTACTTCACCGGCGCCGGCCGCGTCGCTACGCCTCACTTCTCGCTCCAACCGCCCACACACGTCGCCCGTGAAGTCGCCCGTGTTCACCGGTACGTCCTTGTTCACCATGATGTCGCCGGGCTACGCCTCACGCTCCGCCCCAGCACCCACGCGCACGTACACGCCGCACTCCACCACGCCGTCGCTGCCCAGCGAGCGGTACGGCTCGCACAGCCGGTTCCACGTGCGGTCGTCGATGCCCTTCTGGTCCTCGCGGCGCGGCGGCGCGCGGATCGTGTCGCACGTGCCGTTGGCGTACTTCTTCAGCGAGAACACCTGCTTCTTGCTGATCACCACGCGCCCGTACCCGCGGTCGATCGACGCCTGCGTCTCACACCGCACACCCACACCCACCTTGTTCAGCACCACCGCATCCTCGATATCGTAGCCCGAGTAACTCATCACCGCCACCATGGCGTTCTGTCCCGCGGGCAGCTGCGAGAAGTGCAGCAGGTCCAGAACGCGCGAACGCACCATCGGCATCATCGGGTACACCAGGATGTTCAGCGGCGAGATGTCCACGCGCTGCTGCTGGTTGCAGGCGATCGTGCCGATGGCCTGCTTGCCCATGGCACACTGGTAGGTGTTGCGCGGCGACTGGTTGTGATCGGGGTAGGGGATCAGCGAGGCGACGATGCCGAGAATCGACACCGGGTCGATCTCCATGTGCGTGTGCGCCGGTGTGATGTCCTTATCCGTCACTGCGATCAGACACGAGTTCTCCTCATTCACGTCGATGTACTCGATCACGCCCTGCGTCTAACCCACACCGCCCACACTCACCTCGCGCACCAGCGTCGTGATGTCCAGCGTACCGCGTCGGATCTGCTCCACGTGCCCCTTCGTCAGGTACGGCTTGCCCGTCGCGCGGTTCAGCACCAGCAGCGGGCGGCAGATGCGCCCGCCATCGCACGACAGGTGCACGCAGTGGCGAATCTACCCCTCACTCCTCATTTCAGACCCTGCCTTGTCGTAGTACACGCTCACGAACTCGCCCAGCAGGCCGCGGCGGCGCAGCGTACGCACCTTGCGCACCAGCGTGTTGGGCTGCGAGTGGATGCCCAGGATGCAGCCGTTCAGGAACACCAGGTTGGAGGGGTACGCGTACAGCTCCTCCGCGCCCACCAGCCCGATGTCGATCACGCCCAGGTCGTACGCCACCTGGCGCAGTCCACACTCGTCCTAGCTGTGACGGTCTCAACACACGATCACCTGATCGGTCGTGATGTAAGCCAGGATGGTCAGCGACTTCACCAGACCGCACTGCTCGCCCTCGGGCGTGTCGCTCGGACACACCATGCCGAACTGCGACGGCTGCAGCGCGCGCGGGCCGCTGATCTTCTGCGCCTTCTCCACGTGCGAGCGGATGCGCGTCATGTGACCGATGGCCGCGATGTACGACAGACGCGTCACCGGCTACGCCTCACGTCCTCGCTTTGCAAGCACCTCCGCCACGCCCTTGCGATCGATGTGGAAGCGCTTGAGCACCCAGTTGCCCGACTTGATGGCGTTCACGCAGCCGTTGGTGATGATGTCGTGGAACTGCTGCATCACCGGCACCACGTCGAACGCGTTCACGCGCGCCGTCTACGCCTCAGCACTGCTTGAAGCAGTCACCTTTTGGAGCGACTTGTTGACGCTCTCCTTGATCTTGCTGTTGTACATCTTGAACAGGTCCTCGAACAGCAGCGAGATCAAATCTCCCGCCATCTCGATTCGCTTGTTGCCGTAGTAATCCTGCACATCACGCCTCTCTCTCTTCCTTGCCTTGTCGCTCAGCAGACTGTGGTCAAAAATGCACTTCAGCACCTCGCGCGCCATGTACGCCAGGTACACGCACTTAGGCCAGTAGTCGTACTGCACCACAGGCACGTGACACAGAATGGTCGTGTTGAACACCTCACGACCCTCCTCCTCCGCGCTCCGCTTCTTGCTCCAGCGGCTCTTGCGCATGCTCACCAGCGCGCCCACCCACTCCAACGCCTGCTTCTGCGTGAAGATACCCAGCTGGTGGCACTCCTCGATGCTCAGGTTGAAGTAGCTGCGATACTGCGATTCGTTGCCGATCTAGCCATCAGCGTCAATATGACAGAACGAACAAGGGCCATGATCTCCTGGTCGCTCTCGATGCCCATGCAACGGAACGCCACGCAGATCGGAATGTCCTTCGTGAACACGTTGTGCTTCAGATACAATCTTCCCTTCTTCTCCAGCACGTAGCAACGACTCTTGCGCTCCGTCGTCGAACTGGTGACGCTCGCCTAGGGATTGAGTCCATGCGCCGGCGATGTACCACGATCGTCCCATCGTCGTTGATGTCCAGCAGCAGACGGTTCTTCGACATCTGCTCCTGCATCAACAGCACCTTCTCCGCGCCGCGCACGATGAAGTAGCCGCCCGGGTCGTAGAGGCACTCCTGCATCTTGGCAAGCTCCGCGGGCGTCTTGTTGCGCAGAACGCACTTGGAGGAGTGGAGCATGATGGGGAGCTGCCCGATGCGCAGGTTGCGTTTCATCATGATCTTGTCGCCGAGCGTGTACTTGATGTCGACGAAAATGGGCGCGGAGTAGGTCAGGCTGCGTTTACGGCACTCCATGGGCGTAATCTATTCCCTCACTCTTCATCCGCATCTTTACCTTGTTGTTGACAATTTGGGAGTCTTCCAGCACCATCGGGTCCCCCAGGTAGATGTTTTGGTACTGGACGAAGAATTTGTGGTTTACATCACTGCGGATCTCTTTGTTCGCCTCCATGATCTTCTTGATGCCGATATTGATGAAGTAGTTGTAGGAATCGATCTGCTGCTTCACCAAGCCGCGGTTCTACACGCTCACCAACGACTGCAAAGTCCAACGCGCATGAACTCGGGAACCAGATTCCACTTGTCCTCCTTCGTGGGGACATCCGGCGGAGGGGTATACACTACCGCTCATACGCCTCTCCCGGCACCTACCTTCGTTCACGCGAGGAAAGCAGGTCTTCATTCCGTCCTCTCTTTCTTTCTGCGGGTTTGGAAAGCCGGGCGTTTCGTCGCCAGAAAAGGGCTTCTTTCGGGAAAACAAACACGAACAACCTTAGCTCTGCACCGCAAGCTTCATCAGGTGGTCCAGGAACACCTTCAGCGACACGTCGTCCGTCAGCACCGGCGCGCACGTGCTGTCGTAGGAATTCTGCGTCACGGACGGATTCACCTTGGCCATCAGGAAACGCGACTGGCTCTTGCCCTCGTCGCACAGAATGTAGCGCGGCACCGGGAAGCGGTCTACTCCTCACACCCGCGCCCATCGCCCACCGGCGATGATGTTCTGCGCGTCGTCGAGCGGCTGCTCCAGCAGTTGCTTGAAGTTGGCGTACTCGGGCTGGTTCTGGTAGCCGGCGTCCCGCCAGGCGGCGATGGTGGCGCCGTGGAAGACGACGAGCGTGAAGAAGGTGTCCATGAGCAGCATCACGTCGGGCTTCACGGAGGTGGCGTCCAGCAGCACGGGCTGCGGCGGGCTGTTGAAGGAGTAGGAGATGAGCGCCGGCTGGATCATCACCAGGCAGTTGGTCAGCGGCTGGCGGCAGAGCATCATGCGGTGCTACGCGTCAGCCCCGTGCGCCGCGCCCACGTAGCAGCTCTCATCGGGCGAGTAGTTGATGTGCTGCATGAACTGCGAGCGGCGCAGGTGGAACATGAACTGCGGGAAGATCGCGAACTCGTTGCTCAGCCGGAACGACGACGCGTCGTCGGGGCGGTAGTCCGCGAACTTGGCGCACAGCCGGATCAGCGAGCGGTCGATCCAGCGCAGCACGTCCGACACGGGCTACGCGTCACGCCCCCTATGGGAAATTGCCTCCTCCAGCAGGCGCGTGGTGGCGAGGCGCGCCATGACCACGGCGGCGCACTCCTGGTCGAAGGAGGCGGCCACGGGGCCCATGTTGTTGAAGTCCATGTGCCACGCGCCGCTCACCGTCGTCACGCGCAGGCGCAGGCGGCCGTTGGGGTGCGTGTAGGAGGTCACCAGCTGCAGGCAGCGGCGGCGATTCTGGATGGAGGTGTCCTCGCTGTTGCTCACCTCGAAGTAGAACGCCAGCGTCGTCGACGGGTCGATGCAGCCCAGATACCACGACGTCGTCCCGCACTACGCCTCACGCAGGTAATTGAAACGCACCTCGCCGATCTCCAGCTCGCCCACCGAGGGACCCGCCTTCTTCTGCGACACGCAGGGGCCGATGCACCCGCTCACCTTGAACTCCTTGGTGGTCTGCAGCTCGATCGTCGCGCCGAAGCCCATCATCAGGTTGTCCGCGTCTACGCCTCACGCCCGCACATCGCGCCTGCCTCCCTGGCGGTAGTCCTCCGGGTACACCTCGAACACGTGCGCCAGGCTCTGCTGGAAGATGCTCTGACTGAAGAAGTCGCCCAGCATGCACAGGCCGCCCGTCGTCTCGATGCACGACCGCATCTCCAGCAGGCCCACCTGGTCCAGGCAGCACGCGAACAGGTCGATCGTCTGCCGGCTCTTGCGGCAGCGCTCCGCCAGCCCCTCGTAGAACGTCGTCGCCGCCTTCAGGTGCGGTGCCTTGTCGCGCTCGATGTCCACGTGCGCGCGGATCGTCTCCTCCAAGTCCGTGCCCACGATCATGCCCGGGCCGCTCGTGCACGGGCCGCCCGCGAACAGCATGATGTGCGCCGGCGACTGCGGGCACGCGATCTCCAGCAGCGAGGACGCGATGGACAGCGCGCTGCCCGTGGAGCGCTCGGCGCGGTGCTGCGCGGCGACGGGCCACTAGGGGTGAGAAGGAGGAGGAGCAACGACGGGGTCCTTCTCCAGCTCCGACAGGATGGTGTCGATCATCACCGAGCAGTCGCCGATGGGCATGATGAAGCGCGACGCCGCGGAGGACGCGCCGATCTACGATCGAGATTGCGGAGAACTAGAACCTGCGTCTGCGCCACCGTGCCGCGGAGGCCCAGCATGTCCGCCACCTTCGACGTGGCGTACTCCTTCTTGCCGTTGAACACGTAGGAGCGCGAGATGTCCGAGGTGGTCAGCTCGTGCACCTCCACGTGCATGCCGTAGGAGACGATGCCCACCAGCGCGTTGTCGGGCAGGAAGGACAGGTTCTGCTGCAGCGTGTCCTTCAGGCTGTTCAGCTCCTTCGCGTCGATCGTCGTGTCGATGACCAGCAGGAACACCGGCGGGATGCTCTGGCGGCCCTGGATCTCGTATTCCACGGTCGTGTACGCGGGCATCACTTCGTAGGGCAGCGAGGACTCCGAAATGTTCTGCGCGTACTCCTGGGGGAAGTGGTTGCGCTGTCCGCAGAAGGGGCACGTCCACAGCTTCGCGCGGAAGTCAATCTGGCTAGCCCTCAAGGACCCCCAAAGCGCTCACCAGTACGGGTTCAGAATGGCGCCGCAGTTCGGCTGTCGGCAACGGACAGGCTGGTAGGGCAGCGCGGGGGGCATTCCGTAAATGGTCTTGAGAGGGGAGTACCTGCGTGTCAGACGGAGCGAGACAGAGCGTTACAGACAAGCCATGGGGATCACGCACTTCGTCGCCTCCATGCGCGTTCCGGGCCAAGTGTTGAAGGTGAAACGGATTCCGTCTCTTTCGTCAGCCTCAGCGATTGTGTTCATAGGGTAGATCACTCGATAGGAGCAGTATTTGTTGACATGTCTTCCGTCCATGGTTCCGCGGTTATTTCTCGAAACAAACACAGCGCTCAATCCCCTCAGTTCTGCTTGTTCTTCTCCAACCACGCGTTGTGCAGCTTCTCCTGCGCCTGGTAGAGCTTCATGATCTTCTTCATCGCGCTCTTGGAGATCTCCTCGCCCTTGGCATCATGCGTGGGAATGCCCTACCGATCATTGCAATGCCACAGCGCCACCTTCTCGTCGAACTTGGAGTACTGCTCCGTCATTCCCAGGAACATCGTCTTCGGATCGATCCTCGCCTTCTCCTCCTTCTCCTTCTCCTTTCTCGCCTTCTCCTCCGCCTGCTTCTTCTTCATCTCCTCCTTCTCCTTCGCCGCGCGGATCTTCTCCTCTCTCTCCGCGATCAGTGTCTCCTTGTCCTGCAGTTTCCAAATCGTGCCCTTCGCCGTGTCCTCCAGCCGGATGCCCGCGAACGGCAGGATGTCGTCGCGCAGCTACGCCTCACCCCCTCGCTCCGCCTTCACCTCGTCGCACAGCCGCAGCAGCTCCGCCGGGTTATTGCGTTCCAGCTTCACTACGCTCACAGCCGCGCGGCGCGCCTACCCATCGTGCGGAACTCCGACAGGATGTTCACCACGGGCGTCAGCACCGTCTCCTCGTCCACCGAGCCGCCCGTCTGGCCGAAGCCGATGCTCACCTCGGGGTCGATCAGTCCGAACACCTTGAACATCGACGTCACGTACGCCGCCACCGACGTCACCAGCGGCGCCACCACGTGCGACGCGCCCTCCACGTACCTGCGTCTCACGCCGCTCTTCTTCGCCTACTGGTAGTACGCGCGCACCAGCGCCTCCAGCGCCGCCATCGCGCCCTCCGTGTCGAAGTCGTCGCAGAGGCACTTCTACGCGTCACCTCCCACGACCGCCCCCACGTGCACGTCCTCGCGGCACTTCATCAGCGCGGCGTTCATCGCCACCTCCTTCTCGTCCCAGCGCTCGGGCGCGTCGGCGCTCTGTCCGCGCAGCAGCGCCTTCACGTTCTGGAAGAACTCGGTGAAGACCTTCTCCTTGGCCTTGGCCTCCTCCATCGCGCCGTCCGAGTAGTTCATGGTGGTGTTCCACTTGTGCAGCAGGAAGCACATGCGGATCTGGTTGGCCGTGAACTGCTCCAGCGTCTGGCGGATCGTGATGAAGTTCTTCAGCGACTTGCTCATCTTCAGCCCGTCGATGTTCAGGTGGCCCGTGTGCAGGAAGTAGTTCACCGACTGCCTGACCTTCACTCACTCGCCGCACGCCCACTTGCACTTCATGAACGCCTCGCTCTGCGCCATCTCGTTCGTGTGGTGCGGCAGGCGCAGGTCCACGCCGCCACTGTGCACGTCGATGCACCCGTTGCTGATGTTCTTGAAGATGCTGTAGCTCATCGCCGAGCACTCGATGTGCCAGCCCGGACGGCCCTACGCCTCACGCCGCCGCGCCACACCCACCTTGCCCCACTGCGAGTCCCACTCTGGCTCGCCCGGCTTGCTTGCCTTCCACAGCGCGAAGTCGTTGGGGTGCTTCTTCTCCGAGGAGAACTCCTGCGACTCCTCCTCGTTCACGTTGCCCACCATCTCCGGAACTGAGGGTTAATGGCGAGGCAGGCACTCACTCAGCTTGCCGTAGGTGTGGTCCTTCTGGAACGCCGTCGTGTCGAAGTACACGCTCCCGTTCGCCACGTACGCGTAGCCGTTGTCGATGATGCCCTGGATCATGCTGATGATCTCGTCCACGTACTACCCGTGACTTTGACATGGATAGAATACCTCGGAGACACGGGTGATCACGTTGGCGGTGCGGCAGCCAAGGGTCTTCATGTCCTCGAAGAACTCCTTCTCGTACTTACGGGCCAGCTCTGTGAACGGGATGTTGCGCTCGTTTGATCTGCTTGGTGAGAGGGATGAGCAAGGACCACCTCTTGATAATCTTGTCATCGATATCCGTGATGTTCATCACAAACTGCACGTCGTAGTTGAAGTAGTCGCGGAGAATGCGCATGATGATGTCTTGGCTCAGATACGTTCTGCCTGTCAAACACCGAGCACCACCCCAACCTCGCGTGTCCCATGTGCGCCACGTCGTACACGGTGGGGCCGCAGCTGTACCACAGCACCTTGCGGGGAATCATCGTAATGAACGGCACCTACCGCTTAAACATACAGCCTTCATCCCACCTTCGTTCTTGTGAGACTGTTGGTCACCATAATGGGCGTCTTGTTCAGTTCCTCGCCATTCTCGTCCTTGATGATTTCGGGCTGAATCCAGCACATATTCGTTTTCGATTCCTCTGCCATGGTTTCTTCCTCAATTCACTGAATTGACAACACTTATTTCTGAAAGGGAAAAGAGAATGCCGGAAACCACCCCAATTCCAATCGTGGGATCCCCCGCTATCGCATCCACGACGTGCAAATCGATTCTCGCGTATTTCGCAACAAACACGAGAATGCTTGCTCTCTTTGACTACGGAAGAAAGGTACTGACCGATCGGCAGTACTTCTGGCACTTCTTCTGGATGGTTCTCGTCGCGGAGTGCGCGCTGGGCTGCCTCTTCATCGAATACGTTCCCTGTAATCGCGCCAAAGGAGATTTCATGAATGCTAGACACCGAAATTGACTGGAAGACGTACATGCAGTTCGCCGACTACTTCACGCACGGCACCATGGATTACGGAAAGCTGCAGGGAGAGACGGGTATTCTTTTCCCCTTTCTGGGCTGATCCCTAGGTCCTTTGGTGTATCCCGCCGGCTTCGTCTATATCTACTCCTTCCTGTACTCCATCACCGACGGCGGGAACAACATTCACCTCGGTACGGCTCCTTCTCCCCCATCATGCGTAGCGCAGTACATCTTCCTCGGACTGTACCTCGCCACGGAGGCCGTCGTCATGATCCTGTACCACCGTTCGAAGGTGGTGCCGCAGTAGCGATTCGGATCTGTTTTCATGTAGATGGGCGATGCTGCTCCTCTGTCTCTCCAAGCGCGCGAAGAGCATCTACTACCTGCGTCTGTTCAACGAGTCGGTGCTGATGCTGCCGCTCTACCTCGCGATTCTCCTCTTCACCTACCAGCAGTGGTTCTGGGGCGTGCTGCTGCTTTCCCTCTCCCTCTCCATCAAGATGAACATTCTCCTCTTCTTCCCCGGCCTTCTCCTCCTCCTCTTCGAGGTCTCTCTCTTCTCTTCCTCTCATCCTAGTCCGTCGGCGTCGTTCGCGCCCTCTTCCTCCTCGGCGTCGTCGTCCTCACGCAGCTCACACTCGGCGTGCCCTTCATCGCCACCAACGCCGCCAACTACTTCGGCCGCGCCTACGAATTCGTCGCTTCGTTGTCAAGGCATCACGCGTAGGGCCGCGTGTTCACCTACAAGTGGACCGTCAACTTCAAGTTCGTGCCCTTCGACGTTGCCCTCACATCACCTCTCCACCGTAGATCTTCGTCACGCCCACCTTCGGCCGCGTGCTTCTGGTCCTCCAGCTGGCGCTCCTTCTCTCCTTCATCTTCTTCCGCTGGTCCCAGTCTCGCTCCCCTCGTCTTCTCACCGCTAGGCCCATGGGCGGCATCTGGACCGTCGTCCAGTCGGACCCCTTCGCACCAAAGCCGCGCAACCTGCTCGTGCGCATGTTCGACTGGTTCGTCGTGCGCGACGGCTACGTGGAGCTGACGCCCGAGCACATCCTCACCACGCTCTTCGGCAGCAACTTCATCGGCATCGTGTGCTCCCGCTCCATCCACTACCAGTACTACGACTGGTACCTCCACACCCTGCCCTACCTCGCCTGGCGGACCAACTTCCCCACGCTCTGCGTGAGTGCTGCGGGAGAGAGTGACGTGCAGAAGCTCTTCCTGCTGCTGTGCATCGAGATCACTTACAACGTGTACCCCTCGACCCCCGCGTCCTCTCTGCTGTGGCAGGCGGCGCACCTCACGCTGCTGGCGGGCCTGTGGTTCCGCAAGAGCGACGTTTCCTGTGGGCGAAGGCGTGGACTGTGACGCGTAGATGTGGTGTATGACGAAGAAGAAGAAAAAGAAAAAGAAGACTAATACAATACTGTACACTGTTTGTTCTAACCCTCGACCCGCGCGTCGCTGTCGATCGAGTCCGACCGGCACGCCTTGCGCCAGTTCCACTGCTCCACCCTCTCGCTGCTCTGCCGTCTGATCCGAGTCAGGTAGTCGTCCGCCCGCAGCAGGAACCCAACGTCCACCTCCTCCGCAGCACGCGGATACAAGCCCTCCTTCTCCGTGCTGTGCAAGCCGTGCAAGCCGTGCAAGCCGTGCAAGCCGTGCAAACCATTCAGACACTCCAGACACTCCCAGCTGGTGGTCGGGACCTTGCTGCACTCCATCGGCGCGTTGAGCTGCTCCCACGCGTCGCCGATCGGCTCCACGTCCCCAAACACGGCGGGAATGCCCGTCACACTGTGGAGCGAGACAGAGCTCGTGTCTACGCCTCACTCCCTTCTCTCACGCCTGCCTGAGATAGAGCGCGTTCTTGCCCTGGGCGGAGGAAGGCAGGCAACCTCCTCCCCCGCGGGCGTGCTGGCCGCTTCTGCGTGGCAGGGGTGCGTTCGGGCGTGGAACTCCGCCTGGCGCGTCTGCATCTCCCTCTTGGTGAAGCAGTCCTCCGCCGCCGCCATCGCGTGCAGGTACATGCAGTCGGTGTTGGTACAGCGGATCCCGCGCAGGAAGAAGTTGCAGTACTTGGTCGTGCCGAAGCTCGCACTACGCCTCACTGCGCAAGGGGAGACGCACCGAATCTGACTGCCGCGCATCACGCAGCCGTCGCACGCCATGATGCAGGAGAGCGCCTCCTGCTCGGACGAGAAGGTGATGTACCTGACGGTCAGAGGAGACGGGCGGGAGATACGCGCAGCAACTGTGCAGCTTCTCGACGAGTTGCGCGCTGCTGTTCAGGATGATCTTCTTGATCTTGCCGTACTGCCCAAACATGGTGGAGGAGCGGAGCGTCGCCTCGTTCGCAAGCGAGGGAGCCAGACCGATGATGTACACCAAGCACCGCTGGATGATGCGAACGCTCTGCAGATAGTGGAGATCGCCGTACTCCGAGGTCTGCTGCTTGGCAAGGCGGTTGTTTCGACGCCGCTCCTGTTCCGCGCTGCTCGACGATGTGTTGTCGTCCCACCGTGTATCCGATGCAGCATCACTACGGGAAACATAGGGAAGGGAGCAAACAGCAAGTGGAGTACATGGGACGAATAGGGCTTCCCACAGCGCGGACAGGAATTACTCTCATGAATAACTTTCTCCAAGCACCAGTGACAGATCTAGCGATGATATGCAGTGAAAGCACGCACATGAAAGCCACAACTGCACAACCGGCTTTCTCCCTCTTGCCTTGTCATTTCTCCCGAGCAGAGAGGACACGTCGTGTCTTTGATACCACTATTCGTTTTGCCTGGGAATCGACTCATTCTTTGTTGATCGTCCCTCAATGAAATCGCAGGCTCTTGGGTACGCGAAAATGGATGTTCAATTCGTGCGGTTTGCGTTTCTTACTCCACACGATCTTTGGCTGTGCATGTGCAGTGGTTGTTGATTATAAAGAATCGTCGATCACTACCTGAAAGAACATGATTGGAATTGTGGTTAGAAGTGTGATTTGTCACTTAGATGAACGTTAGAACAGACGCAGGAATGAGGGATTATGCAATGTGTGATAGAGAGTTGGAATTGCACACCAACATCACCACGTGGATGAACGGGAATCAATGCGCGTTTCCATGAAGTGGAATCAGTTCATTCAAGAATGCTACCGTCTGCTCGAATTCCCCTATATCGGGTTCTACTGCAGGCGAAAACGCAAACTGCATGTCCTATTCCGGTGATAACCCCCTTTGCTGTTGATGATTCCAACAACGAATAAGAGCATAGCGCCTGGATTCGACAGTCAGTGCTGCATCGAAGGGAATGCAATTTGAGGAGCAAGTGGGGGTTGGCGCTTTCTTTTGACGTGGAAGGTTTTACAAACATTACTGCCACTGGGCATGACGTTACACAGGTGCGGAGGGCCGAATGACCATGGAATCGACATCCGAGTGAGGATCGGGATTGCTGTCTCAAAAACAGGGGACTTGGCATGTCAATTCAACAGATATTCCGCTCATTGTGCAGTGCAAGAACACAAAACAGTCCAAGCCGCAGTTCGTATTCCCCACTCTCAATGGTGAGTCGTAGGTGCGCGAGTTCGTGGGCGTGATGAACCGCGAGTCCACGGCGGAGTGCAATGAGAAGCCCGTGGGACTGCTCTGCTTGTCATCCTCCATCACCAACTCCCTCCTTCGGTTGTCATTTGGTTGTGCATTCACCCACAGAGAATCGGCTCTCAGCAATTACCCCTTTGCGCTCGTGCGAGTGGTGGACAGTCACATCCAGTCCTTCCAACCCAATTATGCCCTTCTGCGCTGCTATCCGGATCTTCACTTCGTGTTTGACGTGACTCTTCCAACCCAGTGTGATGATTAGGTAAATGCCACCAACGTGCCCACCATCCTCTACAAAGACACTGTACTCTTCCATCCCTGTTCTGTTTGTTGCAATTCTAAACGCATATCGTGAGAAAACCATGACGCTTCCCCGTTTCCCCTTTTCTTTTTGTCTGCGATCCACAACAAATACGACTTGATAGAAAGAAGCATGTCTGTTTCCTCTTTCGAAGTGAATGCCGCCGCTGCCATGCGTGACTACTACGTGGAGCCCCGTCTGGGTAGATTGCTGGACTGCGGTGTATAACGCGCAGACTACAGAACGATCAGCGGCGTCAACGGTCCTCTCGTCGTGTTGGAGAATGTAAAAGTGGGCGGCGGCGGCCGGGGCGTGAGTTCTCTAGGGACCCCGTTTCTCTGAAATCGTCAACCTCAAATTAGGAAATGGAGAGATGCGCAAGGGCCAGGTGCTGGAAATCTTCGGAAACAAGGCCATTGTCCAGGTGTTCGAGGGAACCTCGGGCATTGATAACACACGCACCCACTGCGAGTTCACCGGCGATATCATGAGAATGGCCATGTGGTTATTGGCGGTCAAGAATAAGGGATAGCTCTGAGGAGATGCTGGGCCGCACCTTCAACGGCTCCGGTGTGGCCATCGACAACGCTCCCCCCGTGCTGGCGGAGGAGTACCTGGATACCGATGGTCAGCCCATCAACCCGTATGCGCGCACGTACCCGAAGGAGATGATCCAGACGGGTATCTCCGCCATCGACGTGATGAACTCGATTGCCCGTGGCCAGAAGATTCCCCTGTTCTCCGCTTCGGGTCTGCCCCACAACGAGGTGGCTTCTCTTCCTCCTCTTTAGGCGTAGCTGGGCGCGCAGATCTGCCGTCAGGCCGGTCTGGTGGCGGGCAAGGACATCCACGACGATCACGAGGACAACTTCGCCATGGTGTTCGGCGCCATGGGCGTGAACATGGAGACGGCGCGCTTCTTCCGCAACGACTTCACGGAGAACGGCACGATGCAGCGCACGGCGCTGTTCCTGAACCTGGCCAACGACCCGACGATGGAGCGTATCATCACGCCGCGTATCGCGCTGACGACCGCCGAGTACCTGGCGTACGAGCGCGACCTGCACGTGCTGGTGATTCTGACCGACATGTCCTCCTACGCCGATGCGCTGCGTGAGGTGTCCGCCGCCAGAGAGGAGGTGCCCTCGCGCCGCGGCTACCCCGGCTACATGTACACCGATCTGTCGACGCTGTACGAGCGCGCCGGTCGCGTGACGGGCCGCAACGGGTCGATCACGCAGCTGCCGATTCTGACGATGCCAAACGACGACATCACGCACCCGATCCCCGATCTGACGGGCTACATCACGGAGGGCCAGATCTACATCGACCGCTCGCTGCACAAGCGCGGCATCTACCCGCCGATCAACGTGGCAGCCGCGCGGGCGCGTGAGGCGTAGGTGTTGCCGTCGCTGTCGCGTCTGATGAAGTCGGCCATCGGCAAGGGCATGACGCGCCACGACCACGGCGCAGTGTCGAACCAGCTGTACACGAACTACGCCACGGGCAAGGACGTGATGGCGATGAAGGCCGTGGTGGGCGAGGAGGCGCTGACGGCGGAGGACCACTTCTACCTGAAGTTCACGGAGGACTTCGAGAACACCTTCGTCAACCAGGGTGCAGCAATGCGATGGGGGTGAGGCGTAGGACCGTACGAGTCGCGCTCGATCTTCGACTCGCTGGACAAGGCGTGGAACATGCTGCGCACCTTCCCGAAGGAGATGCTGAAGAAGATCCCCGCCGACATCATCGAGGAGTTCTACGCGCGCAAGGGTGTGGAGGCCGAAGAAGCCGAGGAGGAGAAGGCCAAGGAGGAATAGAGTGTTTGTTTTGCGTGTTTGTTGCTCAACGAAGAGGAATGGGGTCCCAACAATTCGGATCCACGCTTGCTTGAATCAAAACGCAAACGGAAAGAGAAATGGTGAGTGCTTCTGCCCCAAACCGTCACGCGTAGGAAGTGGAGACGAGAGCGCAGGAAATCAAGGACGTAACGCACGTGGAGCGCATTGGAGCCCACTCACACATCCGCGGTCTTGGACTCGACGACTGTCTGGAGCCTCGAGAGGTTTCGGAGGGATTGGTGGGACAGTGCCACGCCCGGAAGGTGCGTTGCTCGTTTTTGCGGCCTAATGCGCGTAGGCGGCTGGAATTGTTTCCAAAATGATCCAGGAGGGAGAGATTGCCGGAAGAGTGATTCTGCTCGCCGGCGAGCCCGGCACGGGAAAGACAGCCATCGCCATGGGCATTGCGCAGTCGCTGGGATCGGAGACGCCGTTCACGTCACTGGCCGCGAGCGAGATCTACTCGCTGGAGATGAGCAAGACGGAGGCGCTGACGCAGGCCTTCCGCAAGTCAATCGCGCTGCGCATCAAGGAGGAGAGCGAAATCATCTGCGGCGAAGTGGTGGAAATCAAGGTGGAGCGAAGTCTCTCGGGAAGCGGGGACAAGATCGGCAGCATCACGCTGAAGACGACGGACATGGAGACGGTCTATGAGCTGGGAGCCAAAGTGGTTTGTGGAGGGGCGCGTGAGAAGTAGATGATCAACGCGATTACGAAGGAGAAGATCAGCGCGGGAGACGTGATCACCATCGACAAAGCGAACGGCAAGATCACCCGCCTGGGCCGCTCCTTCAGCCGGAGCAAGGATTACGATGCGGTGAGCAACGACGTGCGCTCCTCTTCTCTCCCTCACCCACAGACGAAGTACGTGCAGTGTCCGGAGGGCGAGCTGCAGCAGCGCAAGGAGGTGGTGCACACCGTACAACACTTCCCGCCAAGTGAGGCGTAGGTGTCGCTGCACGACATCGACGTGATCAACTCGCGCCAGCAGGGCTTCCTGGCGCTGTTCGCGGGCGACACGGGCGAGATCAAGGCGGAGGTGCGCGAGCAGATCGACGAGAAGGTGTCGGAGTGGAAGGAGAACGGCAAGGCGAGCATCGTGCCGGGCGTGTTGTTCATCGACGAGGCGCACATGCTGGACATGGAGTGCTACTCCTTCCTGAATCGCGTGTTGGAGTCCAAGATGGCGCCCATTCTGATCCTCGCCACGAACCGCGGGATTACGACGATTCGCGGGACGAAGTACCAGGGCCCGCACGGCATCCCGCTGGACTTCTTGGACCGGCTGCTGATCATCGCGACGGACCCGTACGCGCCGAAGGAGGTGCGCCAGATCCTGAAGATCCGCTGCGAGGAGGAGGACGTGGACATGAGCGAGGAGGCGCTGGAGCTGCTGACGACCATCGCCGGGCAGGCGTCGCTGCGGTACGCGATGAACATGATCATCACGGCGTCGCTGGCGGCGGCGAAGCGCAAGTCGAACACGGTGGGCGTGGAGGACGTGAAGCGCGTGTACGGACTGTTCTCGGACATTGGGAGGTCGGTGAAGACGCTGAAGGAGTTCCAGGAGGATTACTTGTATAGTGAGGTAGAATGGGGTGTTTGTTTGACGGGCGTTGTGGAAACAAACAGGGTTATCCGTCCAATACGAAAGCGGATTACTCTTCAAAGTACTTCTCCAGCGCGCCAATGTCTACACCGTGAGGGAACGAGCGAACACACACCTTCCTTCACGACGGAGGTGCGGTGCTTGAAGGCGGACGGGGAGAGCGTCACCGTCGCCAGCTTCGGCATGTCTAGCGGTGAGAGGATGCAACCACCACCCACGCTGAAGGTCAAGGACACGGGGATACACGAAGGACTTGGAGTCTCCACTCATGTGAGTCGTGAGCGAGGTCAGCTCGGGCATGTCTACGCCTCACACTTCCATTACACACCCACTCTGCAGAACCAGCTCGGAGGCGTCGTGATTCGCGAAGGCCAGCGCGTCCTTGCCGAGCCGAATGGACGTCAGCGCAGGCAGGTCTATTCATCACTCTCCCCCTCGTCGCGCACTCTGCAACGCCACATGCCTCGACTGCTGGAACGCCGCTCCGCCCAACGCCAGCGACTGCAGCTTCGGCAAGTCTACTCCTCAGTCTCTCCCGCCAGAACCACCCTTCAGCTCCAGCGCCGCGGCGGCAAAGTTCCAACTCACCCTCTCCATGTCGCCCAGTTCTAGCGTCTGCAGGGCGTCCAGACCCGACAGCTCGAGCGTGGTGAAGAGCTCGAAGGACCCTGACCCGACCTTCAGCTCTCGCAGCCTCTCGCAGTCCCTCACCACCAGCGTGCCGTTTCTGTACGTAAAGGAGTTCCTGCCCACCTCCACCGTCTCCAGACGGCTCAGGCCCTCCAGTCTCACCTCCTGCACGGAGCCAAAGGAGCCATAGTAGATGGTCAGCTCGCGCAGCGCCGGGTTGTTCTCCAGCACGAACGAGCGAACCAATCCGAAAGCGCGGCTGCCCACCTGCACGACCTCCAGCTGCGCGTTGCCCTGCACCGTGAAGTTCGTCGCCATGCGGAACGCCGACGGGTAGAACGCCAGCTGCTTCACCTTCGGACAGTCCTTCAGCGTGAACGACGAGAAGTCATGGAAGGAGCCCTCGCCCATCTTGATCGTCTCCAGCTGCGCGTAGCCCTCGAACGCCAGCGCGCCCTGCCCCATGAAGCACTCGCGGCCCACCGTGAACTCGCGCAGCGACGGCAGGCCCTCGAAGGCGTCCACGTGGAAGCCCTTGAAGGATTTGTCGCCGATCTCCACCACCCCCAGGCGCGAACAGTTCCTCAGCGTGAAGTGCGCGTCCTCCACGCTGGTGAAGGACTCCAGGCCCACCGTCAGGCGCAATACATAGTCATTTCCGTCCAGCACGAAGGACCGCAGCTTGCGGAAGCAGCCGTCGCCGATGCGGATCTTATCCAGGGCGGGCACGTCTCGCAACGAGAACTCCTCCGCGGCGACCAGCGAGTTGTGTCCGATGTTCAGAGTGGCAAACCCCACGCAGTTCGTCATGGCGAAGGTGCCCGCGCCCGTGAAGGATTCCGAGCCGATGGTGACGTTGCGTAAATCATGAATGTCCTGCAGGTGCAGGCGGCCCGTGCTCTGGAAGCACTGCGAACCAATCAGCACTCTTTGAAGTGTCGGCGTGTCTTCGACGGTCAGCTCTGCTCCGTTCCTGAAGGCACCGTCGGCCAGCCGCAGATCATTCAATATCGGGCAATTCCTCACGGTCAGCGCACTGGAAGAGGCCTGGAAGCACCCGCTGCCCACGTACAGCCAGAGCAAGTACTCCTGGTTCTCGACCGTCAGCTCCTTCGCGTTCTGGAAATTGTCGCTGCCGAACGACAACACCCACAGAGACGGCAGCACGCGCAGCTCCACCGCTCTGAACATCCGGAACGAGCCGGATTCAAACAACAGGTCCGACAGCGCGGGGCAGTAGGCAACCCGCACCACGCCTCCGTTTGCGGCGCTGAAGCTCTGAGGGCCGAAGGTCGCTTCCTTCAGTCGACTCATGCTCTCCAGCGTCAGTGCGTCGGCGTTCAGGAAGCCGTTGCTGCCCACACTCAGCGTCTCCAGCGCGGGCAGCTTCTCCAGCTGGAAGCGCTTGAAGTGCTTGAAGCTCCCGACCTCCGTCGTCAGCGTCGTCAGCGACTTGCAACTCGATACGGTGAAACTGCCCTCCGCAGCAGAGAAGCAGTCGGGACCCACCCAGACGGACTGCAGCGCGGGCATGTCCGAGAGGGTCACTGCCGTCGTGTTCCGGAACGAGCCCTCCGTCAGCGTGAGGCGCTGCAGGGAGACCGCTCTCGTGATCTCGAACCGCGCGGCAGGCTGGAAGGCAAAACGACCAATGTCGAGCTCCTGCAGCGACTCCACGCCCTCCAGCACCAGCGCCTTCGCCTCCAGGAAGGTGTCGTTGCCGATGGTCAGGGTCTTCAGCTCCGCCCTGTGGCTCAGATCCACCTGCTGGACCTTCTGAAAGCACTCCGCGCCGAACGCCACGTTCTTCAGGTACAGCGTGCCATCCAGATCCAAGGAGACGAAACCCGACATGGCTCCATCGCCGATGCTCAGGTCTTCCATCGCGTCGCAGTTCGTCAGACTGAACTTGCCGCCATCACCCATGAAGCTGTTCGCACCGATCGTCAGACTCTTCAGCGCGGGCATACCATCCACGTGGAACTGCTCCGCGGTGACGAAACAGCGCGAGCCGATCTCGACGTTCTTCAGGGAGGGCAAGGCGATCAGATGAAGTGAGTCGCAAGCGGCGAAGGCGCCATCGCGAATGCGCAGATCCTGAACGCTGGAGGTGACGAGCAAGAAAGAACCCAAGGTGTGGGCGAAGCTGTTTTCACCGACCACCACGCTCTGCAGGGAGTCGAAGTCGGCAAGAGCAAAGTCCTGCGCGTCTGTGAAGCAGCCAGCGCCGATCTCCAGGCTCTTCAGCGCGGGCAGCTTGGTGAGATAAAGGCGAGTGAAGGCGCTGAACGCCTTGTCCTGAATAGTCAATTCCCTCATGAATCTGCAGTTCTCAATGTGCAGTTCACCATTCTCTCTCATAAAACTGCCCTCCTTAAACACGATCTTCTGGATGCCATTCAGATTGCGAATCTTCACAGTGCGGATGGAGCCGAGAGAGAACGATCCAACATAAAAACGTCTGAGTCTATTAAACGCTCCCAGGTCAAAAACGGTCTTGTCCACATCGTTACACGTACCGTCGGGAATCACTAGTTCGACCACGTTGGTGGAGAGGTTGGTGTCGTTGAGGCACTTCTTCAGCATTTGAAACGTCTCTTTGGCTTCTTTGGAAACGTGATTTCCAAGGAATGCATAAGAGACAACCAAAATAACAGCAATAAAGAGAAAAGCGGAAATCGCAATGCACAAGATTGTTCCTCCACTGCCGCTCCCGTTAATCCTCATAGTCCGTTTCTTTTTGGGAATCATGGGTTCCTGCATTGAGCGAATGGCGTCAGGGGTTCTAGAGTTGATCGAGTACTCGCCTTGTTTACGAATCCATGTCACTGGTCATTTCAATGTAATCGCCTCTACGATTGGAAAGACGCATCCTCAATATCAGCGGTTGGGCAATAATGAAATGCGACCACCACGGCTTTCTATCATTCCTATCTGGCAATACAAGAGGAAAGCAAGCTCAGCCTGTGGAAAGGAATCACATCGTTTCCTGGAACAAACAAATCACACTTTAAACCTTCGTTTACTCTCGTAGCGGATGGAGGAGCTGAACGTGATCTGGCCCGACTTGCGCTTCATTCGCAGAATCGCCATCCGGCGCATGCGTCTCTCCTTCGCAGCCCGCTGCTTCTGCTGCGACGCTACAGAGTGCAGATAGGAATCGAGTGCGGACGGAATGTCCTCAAAGCCAGGCAGAACGGAACTCTGCGTTGTGTCGAACAGACTCACACTCTGGGAGTCATACGGGGTCGACGACGGCTGAGGCGACTCAGAAGGACTGAGCGAGTTCGATTCGGTGTTCGAATCGCTGTTTTCGTTTCGGAAGAGGAAATCGTCGCCGATGACATTCGCCTCATTGGAGGCGAACAGTTCGGGTACGAACCCAAAGGAATAGTTGTGGTCTTCAGTTGCTAACTGAAGACCGCCTGTGTCAGGTCACGGGCCAACGATCCTCCTCATCGAAAAGATGCCCCGGCCACCCTGTGTCTGGGGTGACCGGGGGTGTCTCATTCACGATGAACACAGGAACACTGGCTTTCTTCGGGTTTTCTTCAAGGCTGAACAGCATTTCAAAAATGGGCAGTTGTAGACAAAGTAATAGTGCAAAACGGTGGCATGGAATGTGATCATCATTTAGCAATAGAAAAATGCAGTACAAACGGCGAGTCCTAACAGTTTGGGTTCTGCAGTGCCCTAGGAACGTTCTCGGAAATCGCATGCTCATCTCACATTGGGCTTTGATTTCTCCCCACGCAGAGCCCTTGTGACTTCCACATCCACCTCGTTCCATTTGTCAACACACAAAGAAGCAAAGTGGCTGGCTGCGATACAAAACCCTATCGGAGAAGGGATATCATGCCATCTTTGTGGGAAAACAAACACGCTCTAAACTCACTCCCGCTTCACAATCTGCACCACATCCTCATCCGCCAGCACGTGGTCCAATCCCACACGCTGGGGCTGGTGCTTCACCGACGAGCCCCACACCCACGCGTACAGGAACTGGTCCACGATGGCCTTGTGCAACCGATTGCAGAAATCGCGCACCGTGGGCTTCTCACAGTGCAGAATCACAGGCTCCTCGTAATCGGGGATCTGTCCCTATTCATCACGCACAATCTCAAGCCCCACCTTCGGCTTTGTGTAGATGCGGATCATCTTGCAGTACTCCCACATCTTCTCCAGCAGCTCGTCCAGGTTCCACTCACGACCCGCACACACCGGCACGCAGTGCTCCAGCTACGCATCATGCTTCTTTATGATACATACCTCCGCCAGAATGTCCAGCTCCTCGATGGAAATCTGGTCGATTTTGTTCAGCACGTACAGACACGGCATGTACACGCGGTTGCCCTCGATGACGTCGATCAGGTCGTCCACCGTGGCGTCGCAGCGGATCGTGATGTCCGCGTTGTGGATCTTGTACTCCTGGAGAACGGAGGAAATGACATCGGAGTCCAGCTCGCAGTTCTTCGACATGATTTGGATGTTCAGACCGCCCTTGTCCTTCAGCTTGAAGTAGATGTTCGGGGGCTGCTTGTTCAGACGAATTCCGAAGCCCTCCAGCTCCTTCTCGATCAAACGCTTGTGCGTCACGGGCTTCATGGCGTCCAGCACGATCAGAATCATGCTGCAGGTGCGGGCCGTACCGATAATCTGTCTACCGCGACCCTTGCCGTCCTTGGCTCCCTCGATGATACCGGGAAGGTCCAGCAGCTGAATCTTGGCTCCCTTGTAGTGAATCACGCCGGGAATGCAGGTCAGCGTGGTGAACTCGTAGGCGGCCACTTCGGAGAAGGTTCCCGTCAGCTTCGTCAGCAACGTCGACTTGCCAACCGAGGGGAAGCCGATCAGACCCACACGCGTGTCGCCAGACTTGGTGACATCGAAGCCCTCGCCTCCGCCCTTCGAGGTCTTGGGGGTCATGATCTCTCTCCTCAGCTTTGCAAGTTTTGCCTTCAGCAGGCCGATATGTCTCTCGGTGGCCTTATTCTTCTGCGTCCTCGCCATCTCCTCCTCGATTTCCGCAATCTGCTGGACAAGACTCATCCTGTAACTTCGGAAAGCGCTCGAACCAAATGTGTCGTTTTCTGCGAGAGCAACCATCCCACAAATTCCAACGCGTGCTCAACAAACAGAACGAGCGCAAGATTACGTAAGACCACGAAGAAATGCATATCACATGCAATACAGGAATTACGAGGACGTATACAGGGATTGAACACAACAAATCTAGGCACGGACTCTGTCCATGCGAACCTTATGGATGAATTGTAGAAACAGCATAGCTACGGGTAATCCCTCCATCAAGCCCCTACTGCCTTCATCCAGGTGCTGACAATGGGACGCCTTCACAGTCAGGGGAACAGGACATTTCACTGTAGGAGCGCAAGAATTCGGGATCTTCACAACACACACCGGTTGATGCGTCGGGTGGGAGCGACCCGTGGCAATCGCACAAAGAGCCTTTCCGTGGACCTTATAATGTCTCCGCAAATGGTCGGAACGAGACGCGCAATAGTCACAGAACTGGCATTTGTAGGGTCTTTCCTTCGTATGAGTGCGCTCGTGACGCTTCAGATGCGCCGAGCGATTTGTCTCATAGTTGCAACCGGGATAGGGACAGTGATACATGCAGTCACTGTCCGAGGACAGATCATCTAACGGATGAGAGGGCCGCGCTCAGCACTACCCTTATGGTCATAACTCATCTCTGCAGCGCAAAATACGGTAAAACCGAAGAAAAAGATGAATCGTGGAACACTTCATCATTGGAGAAAAGGGGATACTGTGAGGAATGCGGAGAGTGGTCCTTGATTATCGCGGCTGCGTACTCCCTGCACAGTTTTAGCCAGTCACTGACTCGAACGGAAGGGGTAATGCTCCGGCGCAATTGTCTCTTTCCTCATCGCGAGTCTGGAACTCGCATTCACGAGCGCACACCCAATGGTGCGGATTTGGAATATCAGTCACGTCAGGAGGGATCGGTGCAGTGGCTTGTGCTGGAGTGAATTTGCGTGTTGCTTTCGTCGTGTTTCCCATGCCCCACTTCATCGTGTTTCGGCACTTTTTGCTATCATGAGTCACACTCCATTGTTCAGCGAATCATCGCCCACTCCGTTTGGCCCCATCCCGCCCAAGCCGCTCTTTCCGGTCATTCCAGCGCCTTCCGCCGCCGATCCATTGCAGAATGGAGCCCCGCAGCTTCCCACAGCCGTTCCCGTGGTTTCAAAGCCGAGGGCCGATACATACCAAGACATGAAACTGGTGCTCCACGGCCAGCCTGCAGTCGTGTACTGCCCGTCGTGCAAGCGGAACGTGGTTACGAATGTCAAGGGAAGGCGGAGTACATTGTGAGTGCGTTCCGGGCTCTTAAGCGTCAGACTGATCGTAGCCGCGATGCTACTCATTTTGGTGGTGAGCTACTTCGTTCTGGAGGATCTGTTCGACGACGACATGGTTTTTATCACTGTCGGCTTTGCGATCCTGTTCTGCATCGTGGCGGCAACGGGAGGCGTTCTGTTCCGCATCAACGATCATCACGTGTGCCCCCTGTGTGGGAGACACCTGGGGAATCGGGGAGATGTCGTTAGCCGCCAGTCCCTTCCCGTTTTGCTTGTTTCTTCTACACACCATATCGTCTTTCTCGTTCGTTTCAGACTCTCGGAGTGACGTTTGTGCAGCATGAGCAGTCAAAAGCGAGATGCCTCGTCGATGGATGAAGGGATGGACGACAAGAGAACGAAACAACCCCTCCCCACGGATTCCAAGCAAATTGCTGATGCCAACTCTGTTCAGCACAAGGAGGAGGTGAAAGAGGGAGAGAATGAGCTGAGTTATGATTCGAACAGCGTGATCGACTTCCACCAAGGTATTTGGTATCTGGAGCGTGATTTGATTGCGCGTAGTGACAGTCATCGAGAAGGAGGACGGAAAGAAGCACCTTCTCCAACTGTGCCCCACCTTCCACCCTGGAATGTCTCACCAGATTTTCGAGGGAGAGAAGATCACGGGGGTGAAGAATCCGCACATTGATATCTTCTTCAACCCGTCTACGTGTGATGTGGTTGCCTCTCGGATCGATCATGAAGTAGATGTGCGTAATCACGAAGTGTGAAGGTACCCCCGAGCGTTGGACTGTCCATTGCCGTGTGATGCGTAGAGCGGAAGAAGCTGTCAAGGGACGTGAGGAAGTGGGTGGCGGACGACGCCAACATCAACCGTACCCTCTACATGGACCGCGTATCCACAGTTTGCATGGCTGCGTTTTCTCACCCACAGAGCGAAGCGTCCTTTTCACCCAAGGGACGCGTGCTGAGCCAGTACACCGTCGACGACCAGCCATTCACGCTACACCTCGATTCGCTCACCACCCCCGAAGCGGTCTCCACCTTCAAGAAGATGCAGGCGTTCGGCTACTGGTTCATCGACGGAGCGAGCGAGATCGTGGTCACACCGGACTCGCCGCACCGCTGGCTGGTGCTGACGCTGTTCACCTCCGTGCAGGGCCACCCCGTCCTCGCGGGCTACTGCCTGCTCTACCTCTTCTCCAACCCCTTCCAGAGCCCGCCGCACTCGCTGCGCCTCTGCCAGATCCTCGTCCTCCCGCCCTTCCAGAAGCAGGGCCACTCGTCGCGCATCTTCGACTGCGTGTACCGCACGCTCATGCACACGCCGCCCTCGCAGCTGCTGCCCGACTCCTACCCCGCCGCGCTGGACGGCGCCACAACGGGCTGCGCCTTCGCCATGTACACGGTGGAGGATCCGTGCGAGGACTTCACCTTCGTGCGGGACGTGTATGATTGCCGCCTGCTGCTGAAGGTGCCGGCGGTGAAGGCGGCGCTGGAGGGCGGCGAGATGACGTTGGGTGAGGACGTGATGGAGGACGTGCGGAAGGAGTTCGGCATCATTCCGGCGCAGACGCAGAAGTGCTTCAACATCCTGCTGCATCATGGACACAAGCCGGAGCAAGCGAAGGCGTACCGTCTTTATGTTTGAGCGGACGAGCGGAGTGATTGGCAGATAAAGCGCCAGCTGGCGAAGAAGTACCGGAACGAGCTGGAGCTGATTCGCGAGAAGGACACGTTCAGGAGCACGATCCAGATCTACTTTGACGACACGGAGCAGTACTACGAGAGGATATGCAGCGTTGTGTTCAAGAATTGCACTGTTTGTTTAGACCATGTACTCTTCCTACAAGAAGAAGATGCAGGCTTCCAGGAAGCAAACGCGCATCCTTCTTCTTACCGGTTTCGCGTTTCTCGCAGCCGCTGTTTTCTTCTTCTCCTACCGCTTCTATCAACGCATCGCTGGAAGCTCGCTGTATTCGATTGGTCAGGGAAACAAATACGTGAACGCCATCTCCAGCAAGCTCTACGGGGGCAAGATCGAGGAGACGGAGGAAGAGAGCCTTGATTTTTCAGCGATCCAAACGAGACAGGAGGAGGTCATCCGAAACGCGTTGAAGACGCTGAAGAAGAAGAGGGAGGAGTCGAAGTGGTCCTACAGGGACCCGTTCGCGTCGTTTATCTCCGGACAGCTTGAACGGCCCAGGGAGCAGAACGATTATTCCAATGTGCCCATCGTCCTCTTCACTGCTCTCGAGAACCCGGTAGGGCGTGCAACACAACTGTCACGTAGACCAATCCGGTGGGCACAAAAGCGCCAGATGTGAGCATGCTGTGCATGGATGAGGTGGGCATCGCGGAGACGACGCGCCTTATCTTCTCGAAGAGCCTCGTGGTGAAAACGCTGGCGAAGTCCAAGACGAAAGTGAGGCGGGAAACGGTCTTCTCGTATCCTCATCCGCAATTCGTCATCTCTAGAACAAACAGCCACAAGTACATCCTGCTCAAGAGCGTGTTGACACGACTGCAGAGTCTGGAGAAGGAGGACAGCGCCCTCTTCGTGTACCTCGATGTGAATTCGTACGTTCCTCCTGCGCTCTTGACCCACGTCCTCAGCATCATCCGTGCCTCTGCCCCCATTTCCGCAACTCCGTTCATCTACACGATCAAAACGGTCACGGTCAACACGCTGAACAAAAAGGCCCCGTTTTCTGGACTGTCCGAGGAGGCGCTGCAGCAGGCCCAGCACCAAATGGACCTGCTGATCTTCCACCGCGATTTCCTCAGCCTCTTGCTGGAGTCCCTCCCCGATGACATCATCACCTTCAACATGGAGGAGGCCGTGATGAGTGTGGCGGCGAAGCACCAGGTGGGCGTGGTGGATCTGACGGCGGCCTGTGGATACGGAGAAGGCGGATGAGGAGTAGGCTTTGCGATGAAGAAGAAGTTGAACTACCACACGCAGGAGAAGCCGATGCTGGAGACGAACCACGTGGTACTGAGGGAGAGCGGAATGACGGGCTATCGGACACGAGAACTGATTCAGTTTGTGGGCGGTTTGGGATGAATGAGATGATTGAGGCGCAGAGCCGGTCTCTTCGTCAGCCATCCGAATTCATGCAAGTGAGAACACGGAGTACGCCAATCTGCGACTGTCCACGCTCTTCCTGCGCATGAAGCGATCATTCTGTGGGACTCTACAGATCCCATAATTCATAGATCCGTCGTGCACCATCTTTGCGGAGAATGGAGTGGACCCGGTGCTGAGCTTCTTCTGCGACTCCATGCTGATTTACGCAGGACCTGACGCCTGCTCGTATTTCTTCCTTTCAACAGTTATATATAGAGAGCAGAAGCGAATCGCGTTGTCCTCGGGAACAGCCGACGTGCGGCGTGTGATCTGCCTCTACGCGCCCGTTGACAAGGATCGCCTGTTTTGGAAGCCCATCGAGCCGTTGGCGCAAGCGGATTTCGTTGTTTTGAACACCACCCGCAACGATCTGATCGTGCCCCGCCTCCCGCAGTTGCTCAGCCAACGAGGCCGCTTCCTGGTGGTGGGCGATGACGCGACGTTCGTTTCCACGTTCCTGGGAAAGGAGTACCATTTGGAGCAGCGGTCCTTGCATTCGTGGAGGATGACGCGTAGGATGATGGACTACTCCGTGCTAAGTAGTGAATAGATGTGTACCTTGCGTTGTTTTCCCCATCAAACGTTCCAATAATCGGGGCTATTTTGATTGTGTTTCGGATCCTCATATCTACTATGAAAAACGGGAGGAAACAGTATGCGACTTCTTGCCTTTGTGGTGCTCCTTGTTGCAGTTCTCGCCAAGGACTACAAATCGTACTCGAACTTGGATTGCCCTGGAAACGATATTCACCAGGAGAAGACCCAGGACGTAGCTCTTCAACGACTTCCAAATTCATCCGTAGGTTGAAAAACTCAAGAGCATATGCGATTCGATGGATGATTGCGTCGGCTTCAACACGCACGGCTGGCTGAAGAAGGCGTGCCCCAACGCGCAAGTGACCCCTGGCGTGGATGCCTATCTCATCTCCTCCAGTGGTGGTTTGGGAGATCCTCTGAGGCGATAGTCATCATTCCCACCGGCGAAGAGCCCGACATGCTGCTGTGGCCCATGCCCGTGAAGTACCAGGGCGGAGACGAGGTGGTGGCCGTGGATTCCACGAACCTCCGTTTCCACGTGAACTTCGAGAGCGCGGAAATGACGAAGGCCATCCAACGGTAACGATACCTTATTCTTGCGACCCCTAGCTTCAAGCAGACCATCTTCACCCGCCGCTTTGCCGAGGCCCCCGAGAAGGCGATTCGAGAGGTGGACATCATGATCGAGAACAAGGAAGTGGTGTTCGAGGTCGCGTTTGCAGCGCCCTCTCAGAAGTAGACCTCGAAGGACGAGAGCTACGGCCTCGCCGTGCCCTCGGACGGCTCGTCCATCCAGATCACCGCCAAGAACATCTACGGCGCGTACCACGCGCTGAACTCGCTGATGTTCCTCATCCAGTTCAACCACGACTCCGCCACGTACATAATCAAGCACGCGCCCATCAAGGTCGAGGACACCCCCTTCCTCCACGTATCCGTCTCGTCGTGGCATCATCGCTAGTACCGCGCGCTGATGATCGACTCTGCGCGCCACTACCTCCCCATTCCCGCGATCAAGCGCATCATCGACTCGATGGCGTGGATCAAGCTGAACGTGCTGCATTGGCATCTGGTGGACGACGAGTCGTTCCCGATCCAGGTGCCGTCGATGCCGGAGATGTGGAAGGGCGCCTTCTCCTCGCAGGAGCGCTACACGCACTGGGACATCGAGGAGGTGGTGAGCTACGCGAAGGAGCGCGGCGTGCACGTGGTGCCGGAGTTCGACATGCCGGGTCACGCCAACTCCTGGTGCAAGGGAAGTGGGAGTGACGTGTGCCACTGAGACGTAGAGCCGGAGATCTGCCCGAGCAGCGAGTGCACGACGCCACTGGACCCGTCGACGGAGGCGACGTTCGAGGTGACGGAGACGCTGATGCAGGATATGCTGGGCGGCGGCCGCGCGGAGGGCCTGTTCCCCGGACAGTACTTCCACGTGGGCGGCGACGAGGTGAACACGAAGTGCTGGGAGGAGGTGGAGCACGTGAAGGCGTGGATGGCGGCACGCAACCTGACGACGACGGGCGCGTACGGGTACTTCGTGAACCGCGTGCTGGAGCAGGTGCGCGGGCATGGGCGCGAGGCGATCGCGTGGGAGGAGGTGTACAACAACCACAAGGCGAGCATCCCGAAGGACACGATCATCCACCTGTGGTTGGGCGACGGCGAGAACCTGAAGAACATCGTGAACGACGGCTTCCGCGTGATCGTGAGCAACTACAAGCACTGGTACCTGCCGCAGCTATGGGAGACGTGGGACTACTACTACGGCAATGACTTGTGAGGGAGATGCGGGTGCGTGAGGCGTAGCCTGAAGGACATCACCAAGGACCAGTGGCACCTCATCCACGGCGGCGAGGTGTGCATGTGGGGCGAGTACGGTGAGAGATCGAGTGGGTTGTGAGGCGTAGTCGACATTTCGGACTTCGAGGCGACGATCATGCCCAGAACCATCGCCGCGGCGGAGAGGATGTGGACGCAGCCGGAGCTGCTGGACAAGGACAGAGCCGTGATCCGCTTCCCGTACTTCCGCTGCGAGTTTAACCGACGCGGCATCGCCGCCTCTCCGGCGTTCGGCACGGGTAGAAGCAATCCCGTGGGTCCTGGCAGCTGCATGAAGCAATAAGGAGCGTGTTTGTTTCTACTCAAGTCATTAAAATGGATTTCGAACGTCTGGGATTGTGCGACGAGCTCATTCGAGCTGTGTCGGACCAGTATTGGGAGTCGGTTTGCCGAGATGGGACTGATTAGTTAGAAGACCAACTGATTGTCAGGAAGAAGCGATTCCCCTTATCTTGGGAGGTGGAGACGTGCTGCTGGTAGAATCGGGTGTTCGTGCATGAGTTGTAGGCAGCACCGACGGGTTCAGGAAAGACCGCAGTAAGTCTCGTTTGCTATCGGTGACTGTCAGGCCTTCGGTCTTCCCGTCCTGCAGATCGTGTGGGAGATGCTACAGCGCGAGGCTCCGTCAAGTATGCCTGATGGGTCGCGACTAACGCTGTAGCGCGCGACGACGGCGAGCTGTGCATGAACTACGCCGACAGTGACAATGGATTACAGATTGCGTAAAACGGAGATGAAGTGCATCAGTTTATAGGGACGATGGTATGACGGTTATAAACGTGTCTCCGAAGTGGGCGGGCTGCCGTGCTACAAAGGGAGTCAGTGGTAGTGGCAAGTACTTCTTTGAATGCCGCGTCCTCTCTGCCAACAACGGCATCTGCCGCGTTGGCTGGAGCACGCTGAACGACTCACTGGACCTAGGCGCCTCCAAGACGAGTGGTTGCGTGTTTCGTGATTCACAGAGTAGGCTTCGGTTTTGGAGGCACGGGCATGAAGGTGACTCAGGGTAAGTACGAGAAGTACGGCGAGTCCTTCACGACGGGTGATGTGATCGGCTGCTGCTTGGATCTTGCCGCTGGCTCCATTTCCTACACCAAGAACGGCAAGGACCTGGGCGCGGCGTTCGCCAGCATTAATAAGGAGGAGTGCTACTACCCCACTGTGGCATTGAAGAATGCCAAGGTGGCGGTGTCGCTGAAGCTTCCCTTCCGCTTCCCCGTGCCTTCCTTCGTCCCCGTCCCCGAGACGGCGGGCAACTCGGCCCCTGTGCCCGCATCGCGCAATCAGCCGCGTTCCCTGCTGGCTCTCATCCTGGAGCCGACGCGCGAGCTGGCGCAGCAGACGTAGTTTCATTCAGGAAGTGTGATGACTAGCTACGAGTGCCTGATGAAGTTCAAGGCGTACATGAACAAGCCGGCGCTGTCGATCGCCCTGGTGACGGGCGGCCAGCACGTGGACCCGCGCAAGCAGGAGGCGGAGCTGATGAGAAGTCAAATCGTCGTGGCCACAACGAGTGGGTGGTGGAGGCGACGGTGAGGCGTAGTGCACTTCTTCAACGCGATGATCAAATACCACCTCTCCTTCAACAACCTGCTCTTCTTCATTCTGGACGAGGCGGACAAGTGAGGGCGTGATCGGGTTTTGAGGGTAGGCTGGTGGAGGACGACGCGAACAACGAGATCATGAAGATCTACAACCGCATCCCCGCCCGGAACGCGGCCAACAGCGAGTTCCGCCTGCAGGTGGGGGCTGGCGTGGGTGTTCACGTGCAGACCTGCCTGTTCTCCGCGACGCTGCACTCGCCGGCGATCCGCGAGCTGTCGGAGGCCATCTGCCACGACCCGCTGTGGGTGGACCTGAAGGGCCGCGACTATGTGCCAGACCAGGTGCGGGCGGTGTGTGGGTGTGAGGAGCAGGTGCAGCAGTGCGTGTACTACGTGGACGTGCGCGACACGGCGCAGTACCATCACTACGACATCCAGGCGTGCGAGGAGTTCACGGACAAGGTGCACGCGGGCGTGACGGTGGGGAAGCGCGTGGAGACGCGCGAGGAGGTCTCGGAGGCGACGAAGCGCGCGAAGCTGCAGCTGGTGAAGGAGCTGATCGACAAGTACCAGATGGAGCGCGTGGTGGTGGCGGCGACGGCGGCGCGTGAGGCGTAGATCTTCTGCCGCACGAACCTGGACTGCGACAATTTGGAGTCGTATCTGGTGAAGGCGGGTCACGGCACCAAGCTGAAGTGAGCGTGGGTGGAAGGGGTGAGGCATAGTCCCAGAGCGCCTGCGGCCATTGGCGGCGTGTACAGCTGCGTAGTGCTGGCGGGCATGCGAGACGCCGACTCGCGTCGCTTCGCGCTGGAGGTGCGTATGAGTACTCCAATTGAGGCGTAGTCATTCCGCGACGGCGCGGTGCGCGTGATGATCTGCACGGACGTGGCGGCGCGTGGCATCGACATCGCGGGCCTGCCGTTCGTGATCAACTTCACGCTGCCGGACAGTCCCGAGCAGTACATGCACCGCATCGGGCGTGTGGGCCGGTCCGACTGCGTGGGTCTGGCGATCAACCTGGTGAGCGCGAACCCGGAGAAGGTGTGGTTCCACACGTGCAACCGCGGGCGCATGAAGGGATTCACTTGCCACAACACGAAGCTGACGTCCGAGGGCGGGTGCTGCATTTGGTACGACGAGATGGCGCTGATGCGGGAGATCGAGAAGAAGGTGGGGATGAGCATTCCGGTGCTGACGCCGACGCTGGACCTGCCGCGGGAGGTGAATCTGGACGCGTAGGGGCGGAAGGCGCTGTGAAGGGTAGGGTGAAGAAGGGGAAGAACGCGAAGCTGATTGAGATGGCGGCGAAGAATGCGGAGACCATCCAGCAGAATGTGAAGATGCTGTCCCAGCTGGAGTACCAGACCCAGTCCTCCTACCTGGAGATGAAATCGGAGCTTCTGTAAGACTGTAGTATCTATACCCTTCCCTGTTTCTTTCAGAGTGTCTTTCAAGGGGGCATTGAGTGGTGTTTATTAATAATGGAGTTGAGTTTGTTTCAGTAGGGGAGGTTGAGGCGATTTCACGTCGTGTTGCAAAGAAAGCAGCCATCACAAAAACCCTTTGACAATCTCGTTCTTCACACAGGTGATGAACTTATCCTCCCGCACGTTGTCAATTTCGCCCGGTTCCAGCTACGCATGAGTGACAGATGGCAAAAGCAACAGGCTCCTCCTTGTACAAAAAGGCGTAACACTGCTTCGATATGCCTAGTGGTTAGCTCCAGGATGCCGCATCAAACACTCGTGGATGCAATTCATGTTCTCGTACCTCCCCAAATCCTTGCAGTTCACGGAGAGGCAGTTTTCGCGCATGTCGTCATAGTAGCGATCCAGCTAGCCGTCATGTTGTAATAGTCGTGCAAACACGCTCCTCCGTCCATCGATCTGGCTTTCCAGCAATGCTGGTCGCAAATAGCAACAACAGCAACAAAACGGCAAATCGAGCAACCATCCTTTGATCCGTCCAGAATAAGCTCGTCGCCCTCGTTACGGTGTTGGACGCACAACATTCTCCCAGAATCTCCCAAAGCCTCCCCAAACGAACAAAAGGGGTTACCGGTTTCCGCGTTTCCCTGTTTGTAACCACCAGATAAAACGTGATGGCGGCAGTCCCTGACGAGGTTGAATTGAAGAACATTTCCGTTGAGAAGGGGGAAGAGAATGCGAACAACGAAGCTGTGCAGCTCAATGACAAGAAGACTCCTCTTGAAGACACGACGGCTTCGGACAAGCCGTCTCCTGAAACCGAGACTGTGACCATTCCTGTGGAGCCGGATGGGAATATGACGGACATTGCCGTAGTTGCGTTTCCGGCCGGTCACGCCTAGTTTGCGATTAACCTCATGAAGGGCATCGCGGGTACGGGCAGTTTGGCGGTCCCCTGTGCCGTGAAGAGCGTTGGCACGTGCCGCCTCTGTAACGTGTAGGTGGGTATTGTGTGGGCCCTTGTCCTATTCGTCGTCGTTTCTTGCGCTTATGTGTACTCCTCCTACCAGCTCATCACCCTGAACAACAGTCTTGGTGCGAAGAAGAATGTAGTGTTAGTAACTTGTGATGAGGAGTAGATAGGGAATGGGATTATCAAGACGAACAATGATTACGCGCGTTTGTGCTATATCGTCGGTTTTCGCCTCCCAATTCATGTTTAGGCCCTCGGAAAGCCCGGGTACTACCTGTTCAACTTTGCGCTGCTCATGACGCTGTACGGCGCGTGCATCGGCACGATGATCGTCATGACGGACTTCATGGTGGCCCTGCCGGTGATGACGGGCAGTCTCGAGATGAAGCGTTATGTTATGCAGGCGATCCTCACGGTGGTCGCGATCATCCTCTGCATGCTGAAGGACCCCTCGCTGCTGGTGAAGATCTCCTCCTTCGGCCTCGTGGCGCTGGCCGTCAGCTTCGTGCTGCTCTTCTTCTACGGCGTGCGCCACTACCACTTCTCCTTCGACGCCAGCTACCTGTGGCCCACCTCCACCACCGACTTCCTCAACAAGTTCGGCGTGTTCGTCTATTCACTCGGCTTCACGCTCTTCCTCCTCTCCCAGGTGGTACGCGCCGCGCAGCCGCGTCAGCCATAGAAGCACGTGAAGAAGGCCTATCGCCCGCGCGTGGTGCACACCATCTCCGTCTCCGTCGGCGTCGTGGCCGTGGTCTACGCGTTCATCGGCATCCTCTTCTTCCTCCTGCTCAACACCAGCCCCAGTACCGGCTGTCCTGAAGTGTGAGGCGTAGAGGGCGTGAGTGGCAACGTGCTGGCGTCGATTCCGGAGGGCAACTGGGTGAGCGTGCTGATCAGCGTGCTGATGGTCGTCACCTGCATCGGCGGATACCCGCTCTACATGGGACCCATCCACGAGGTCGTCGAGAGCGGCATGGGCGTCCCCACCACCAACGCCTACTTCATCACCAGCAAGAAGTTCATCGTCTTCCGCGTCGTCGAGATTCTCCTCATCTCTCTGGTGGCCACTCTTCTCCCCTTCTTTAGCGACATTTTGAGTTTCAATATCCTTTTGTGGCGTATGTGAGGTTCTTAATGAGTAATCGGTAATTTTTCCTCCGTGCTTGTAGCGTCTGTGCTGCCGTCCGTGCTGTACATTATCCTCATGGGAAAGCGCATTTCCAAAGCGGAGAAGGCGGCAAATGTGGTGATCGCTACGATCGCGTCCATTATCATGGTTGTGTGTACTGTCGTGTCTTTCAAGACTCTGATGAGCTCTTTTAAGTAGTTTCTCTGTTTGTTAGCAACAATTTGCAGGGAAAAGAAACGTGGAACCCGTATTCCCGCGGTTCGTCTCGCGTTGGTTACCACCGTGGAGGAAACAGAGTTCAAGAGCCACTCGCTGCAACAAGGAGGTACACGAAACTTATGAGTAACAACGATTTTGAGTTGGCAACCGTCCATACGACCGCGAATCCCGAGCCGCCTAGTAATCCCACCACTCCGATCGAGAGCAAAGTGGATGCGAAAGTCTCTAGCGATGAAAACAAATCGTCCACGCCAGTGGAGATCCCTGAGGAGTCGGACGGAACGCTGACCGCCAATGAGGTGCGTTTCTCCCTTCTGTCATGCTCATTCGTAGCTCGCCATTAATCTGATGAAGTGTATTGCTGGCACGGGCGCTCTCGCCATCCCTTATGGCATTTGGAGTGTATATGCTTTGTGCCACCTATGAGAAGTAGGTGGGCATCATCCTCGGAGTCATTTCCTTTTTCGTCGTCGCCGTTTTATACATCCTCTCGGCCTATCAGTTGATTGTGTGCTATAACCACACCAAGAGCTACAAGACGGTATTGCTGGCATTCAGGAGGGTGACGTGTAGACTGTCAAGACGAACAACGATTACGCTCGTCTGTGTTTCATTGTGCTGCTGTTTCTTCCCTTTTATTGTAGACGCTGAAGAATCCCGGCTACGTGATCTTCAACATCGCCAATGTGGTCACCCTTTACGGAATGGCTATGGGAACGATGGTATTGCTTTTCCCCATTTATGACAGACAGATTGTCATGACCGATTTCCTGGACAGCCTGCCGATTCCCGCCTCCAACCACACGCTCAAGAGAGCGCTCCTGCAAGCCCTGATCACGATCATTGGTTTGATTTTCTGCCTTCTGAAGGACCCTTCGTCGTGCCTTCTTTTCCTAGTCACGATTAGTCTGCTCGTGGCCATTTCCTCCTTCGGGCTGGCGGCGCTCATCATCAGTCTCGTCATTCTCTTCTTCTACGGCGTGGTGCACTTCGGGTTCAAATTCGATTCGAGCTTCTGGTTCCCGCGCCCGAAAAGCATCCTCAACAACCTGGGCGTGTTCCTCAACGCGCTGGCCTTCTCGCTCATGTGTCTGTCGCAAGCCGTTGCATTCCGTATGGTTTCTCATCTCTAGAAGCACGTGAAGAAGGCCTATCAGAAGCGCATCACGAAGACCATCTCCGTGTCCGTGGTCATCATGGCGATCATCTATATCATCATCGGCCTCGTGTTCCTGTCGCTTTACAAGACGGACAACGGCGTTCCCGGAAACATCCTGGCGGCCCTCCCGTCCTCCTCCATCTGGAACACGATCATCAGCGTTCTGATGGTGATTACCTGCATGGGATCCTTCCCGCTCTATCTCGGCCCGGTGCACGAGCTGTTCGACGGCCGCTGCGGCAAGGTGAAGACGAACCGGTTCTTCATCACGAATCCGCAGTACGTCAGCTACCGCGTGGTGGAGGTGTGCGGCCTCTCCGTCCTTGCGTTCATTTTCAACGACTTCAAGGCGGTGCTGAATTTCAATATCCTTTTACGAGTTGCAATGGGCATCTTAACGGACAGTCGGTAGTTCCACCGCAGTGCTCGTGAATTGTATTCTGCCGGCACTCATCCACTTCTATCTGCTTAAGAAGAAGCTCAGTTTCACGTGGAAGTGCGTCGACTGGATTGTCATCGTACTCACCTCCATTCTGATGGTGATCTGCACAATCGTGTCCTTCAAGGAGCTCGTTCATAGTATTTAAGGGTTATTTAGCACTCCTGTTTGTTCATTTCATCTTTATCCCCTCTTGTCACTATTTTCAGAAAGGTGTCACTTGCTTTGCCGCGTCACCCGTAGCTTTTCATCCCAGCTCGAAGGGGAATCGCGTTGTTTCATCCAACACTACCAAGACAGATACGAAGCTTCTCTGTGCCGCCATCCATCATGAACAGCTTAGATATGAATCGCGTGTGTCGAAAGGACATCTCCATCGCTCTTTCGCCTCAGGAGAAGGAACTCTTCTCCATCCTGCTCCAGGCGAATTCTGAACTGCAGTTGCATTCAACCCTCCGTGTTGCTGGAGGCTGGGTGCGTGACAAGGTTGCATTTGCCCTCTCCCTTCACCTTCAGATTCTCGGAATGCACAGCCACGACATCGACATCGCCATCGACAATATGACAGGATATGAGTTTGTGGAGCGCCTTCCTTCCTGGCTTGCCAGCAGAGTCGTTGCTTTCTCACAACATCATCCGTAGGGATATAGTACATCAAATATTGGCAAAATCCGAGCGAATCCCGATAAGGTACGCATAGCGGCTTCACTGTCACGTAGTCCAAACATCTCGAAACGGCGACCATTCGTATCAACGACAGCAGCATTGACTTTGTGAATCTGCGGAAGGAGGAGTACAACGACCAGAGCCGCATTCCCACCATCTCCATCGGGACGCCCCTCGAAGACGCCTACCGCCGGGACCTGACCATCAACAGTCTCTTCTACAACATCAACACAAATACCATCGAGGACTACACGATGCGCGGAGTGGACGATCTCCGCGACCGCATCGCGCGTACGCCGCTCCCTCCGCTCGAGACCTTCCAGGAGGACCCGTTGCGCCTGCTGCGCACGGTTCGCTTCGCCACACGGTACGATTGCCGCATCGAGCCGGACATCATGACGGCAGCGCAGGACCCGGGCATCGAGCTGTTCCTCTCGCGCAAGGTGAGTCGCGAGCGCATCGGCGTGGAGGTTTTGAAGATGGCGCAGGGCCGCGACTTCGCCCGGGCGGTGCGCCTGTTGGAGGACATGAACATTCTGAACAGCGTGTTCAACATCGAGGGCGACAACTCGAACTACCTGCGCACGCAGAAGAGCCGGTCGCTGGAGGAGTTCAACGCGGGCCTGTTCCTGATCGCGCTGCCGGAGGTGGGCGTGTGGGCGTGAGATGAAGTGCAGACGGCGGTGGGCAGTGCGAGCACGCTGGACGCGAAGTACATGAACAGCTTCTTCGCGTCGGTGGACTGCGACTGTGCAGAGTACCGCGTGGGCGAGTGCGAGGCGGACAAGCAGCTGATGAGCGGGACCCACCGCTACCTGTCCTTCATCCGCGAGCGCGTGCTGCGCGGCGTGCGCATGGTGCAGGTGGGCGAGGAGTGCGCGTGGAGTGGTGGTGTGAGGCGTAGTCTGATGAGTGACCCGCGCGTGTGCGAGGGCTGGCGCGATGATGTGGAGGCGATCCTGCAGCCGATCGAGGACGTGAGAGAAGGTGATGGTGGTGAGACATAGGGGTGGCAAGCCGTGCTGCGTCTGGCGCACCTGCTCCACTTCTTCAGCTACTCCTTCCTGTGCGGGGACATGGTGTTCGTGGTGAAGAAGAAGGTGAGCCACCAGAACCAGGTGTTGTCGCCGCTGATCAAACACTTCATCCGCGAGAACCTCAAGCTGAAGAACTCCATGATCGACGACGTCTGCTGGGTCGTCCATCGTCACCACGAAATCAGGCCGTTTTTGGACATGATGAAGAAGCAGGAGGAGGTGGCGCTGAGCGAGGAGGAGCTGTTGTCGTTGGGCAACTTGCTGTTCGCCAGCAAGAACCTCTGGCCGCTGATGGTGGTGCAGGCGGTGGTCAGCGAGGTGTGGGAGGGGCAGGACCGCGAGGAGGTGATGCGCGCCTACGGCCGGCTGATGCAGTACGTGCGGGAGAAGGAGCTGATGCGGATGTGGGAGATTCCATCGATCGTGAACGGGAACGAGCTGGTGACGTACGGAGTGAAGAAGGGGCCCGGAATGAAGGACGTGATGGACGCGATTCGGAACTGGATGATTCTCCATCCGCATGGAACGAAGGAGGAGTGCGTGCACGAAGTGCTGTCGTACCCCAAGTGAGCTGCTTGTTTGTGCTAAGAAACAGGGTATCCCGTAATCGCATCTATAACAATGAAAATGAAGTTCACAAAGATAAGGGGCACTAGCACCAGTCATCACCGCATCCCGTTTCCTACCTCGGAGCCATCGCACAGCCTGGAGCAAGCTGATGCACTGGTTCTTGATAGGATTGGATCCATACGATGCGTCGACCACATCCCAGCCATCTATAGATTACAGAAAACGAGTTGGACGTTCATTTCTTCAAGAAGCGCTTCTCATGAAGAATCGCCAGAGCGTTGACAAACAGCAGCACGGCCTTGATCAGATTCCAAAGGGACAGCATCCTGATGCGAATCGCGCCACTTGAGGAAAGCAGAAGAAGAAACTGCTCGAGTCAAAGCATGCAGGAATCAGCTCGTCTTTGTGCCGTGTAAACTGAATGGGGTTCTCCATCCTAATCGCGTAGATGCCACAAAGCACCGGCGAAGTACATCTGCCCCTCCTGCAAAGTCGCCTACTGTTCCAAAGAGTGTTACAACGTCGCATTATCCAATCGAACTGAAGAGTAGAATCACAATCCGAAGTGCACAGAGCGCTTTTACGAACGCCTCGTTCTCGACGAGATGTCTCTGCGGCAACAGGAAGACAAAGAGAAGAACCAGGCAGCCATCGCCGCGATGTTGAAAAGGGCGAATGAAGAGATCGTGGAGCCCTTGGATTTGTACGGGGAAGAAATAGAGGGGTTAGAAGAGGTGGCGGAACGTATTGAGAAGGGGGAGGACGTGTCTCTCGACTCCTTGCCTCCATCCCTCCGAGAAGCGTTTCTGCGCGATGTTGCAAATGGTGAGTTGAAGCGTCTGGTGCCCGTGTGGAAGCCCTGGTGGCTCATGACCGAGTCTCGCCATAACGCCGCCATTCAGAATGAGTTGAAGCCTCTCGTTGAAGAGATTCACACGGATTCGTCTGACGAGGAGGACTCTGACGAGGAAGAAGACATCCCCTGCATTCGCAAGTTCCTAGCGGACAAGTCCTACAGCGATGTGCCATTGCCTGCGGTCGTCTCGTCCTCCGTTTCCTACAACGCGGTGGAGGTGGTGTTCTTCTACTGCCTCCTCTCCCGTGCCTACAACGGCGAGTACGACGAGTGCCGAGCGGAGATCGTAGAGGGAATTGTTGCTATGAGCAGCGTGCTTGGACGCGCCGCTGTGTATTCGTCCATGGCGGAGGTGAAAGCGGCGAACTGGCTTCATGGGTAGTGTGTGGCGTCGATTCGGAGCAACGAGCGTCTCAGTCCGTTTGCGAGCAGTCTGGCGAGCGGGCAGGCGGTGAACCAGCTGGAGACGCACAAGCAAGGCGCAGGCTCGGTGCTGGAGAACACGTTCGCGGACGTGCTGGGACTGCTGGACCTGCCGCACTTTTGGATCGACGCGCTGGCACATCTGGTGGTGCTGATTCACACGCACGGGGAGAAGGTGAAGAGGAGGAAGGCTCTGTTTGCGGCGGAGCGCAAGTGCGCTTTCTTCGCAACGTACTTCCGCAAGATGGAGGCGGAACCGTTTTGGCTGCTGCACAAGGAGCTGGAGACGGTGATGGAGATACAGACGAAGAAAGCGCCGAGAAGGAGTGTGGGGAGGAGGATCGAAGAGATTACGTAGCGAGCTTTGTTGAAGAAACAAGAGTCACGAGCACTTCTTAAGGAGACAGGAGGCAACGTTGCGAATGCGCACATTGTCGCATTCCGCGTAGGTGTGTATCGCTTTCAGAATATTCGGTTTCTTGATATCTACGGATGATCGGAAAGCAGAAGCAGGCACATAGAGCGCCGTTTTCCCCATCGAGGAGATAGTACAGAGTAGTGAGGGCAGATACGACGGTGTTCTCGTTTGTGGAGGACAGCTGCTTCACGATGTGCTTCACGTTTGACTTGTCGCTGAGAATCACTGCGGCGAAACCATCGTCTTGGGGTCAATCCTGAGTGCCACTCATACCGCAAGCGCAGTTGCATATGCCTCCCATGCCAAACTCTCGCAATTGTTCGTCCTCTTCTTCCAAGCCATCCAGAAACAGATCCAGCTAGTCCATGATGAGTAGAATTGAATGGAAACTATGTGAAGCTCTTCTATCATCGCAAAGTTGTATGGGTCGTAGGCGAAGTTGGCGAGGTTTGCAATAATCTGTCGTCGTGCCTCTACGCATGAGGAGCAGCACGAGAGTGCCCAACCGATCTTTGGCGTATCTTGGTACTCGGTCACCAGTTTCTGCATAAACACAAAGCGCGAACTCCCCTTACTTCCCCGCCGTGCTTGCACGTAGTGTTCCGTGGCAAACATCGCTGACGAGAAAAAGGAGTAAGAGAAGTCTCCTCTCCTGGTATGTTGAAGAAGATGGGGGTACAACGCACGCTCCTTCCCATCATTCTTTCTTCCCCATGTTCGCGCTCAGAGCTCTTCGTCCGTCTGTCGTGAAGGTGGGTCGTTCTGCTATCCAATCGGTGGGAATTCGCTTCCATCATGGCTGTGGTGGCGGCTGTGGCTGTGGCTGCGGAGGTGACGATCACGGTATGCGTACTCCTCTTTTTCTTATTATGTATAGACGTATGCACCTGTCCTTTCAGTGAACTGTAGTGTGATGGAGGTTGCGGTGGCTGTGGAGGCGGCTGCGGTGGTGGCTGCGGTGGAGGTTGCGGCGGTGGTTGCGGGGAGCACAGACCTTCGCTGTTGAAGGTGATGATGATCACCAATGGCTCCTACCGCGAGAACGCCTATCTGATGTGGGACGACATACTTCGTCAAGGTCGTTACTCGTCTTCATTTCTGATTTGCAGGTGTGCTTATCGATCCCGGAGAGGAACCCAGCAAGATCATCGAGGCACTGCTGAAGTGTCAGGTTGATATATCCACTTATTGCTGGCCCTTCTTCTCCTTCACTTCAGGTGGACAAGATCCTTCTGACGCACGGCCACCACGATCACTGTTCCGGCATCGCAAAGCTGGAGAACGAAATCGGTGAGATTCCTGTGTATATGAATCAGGGTTCGCGCCATTCTTCCCGATTCACACATAGCGGACGCGCCTCTTTTCCGCGGCGTGCTGGACGAAGCAAAGACCCTTGGCCTTCATGTGCGCCTCTCCTAACGTGGTGATGTCTAGATTCCCGTGAACTACGTGAAGGACAACGACACGGTTGTTTGCGGTTCTCGCACTGTAAACCAAAGAGTCGCTTTTGAGTGTAGGGCAATGTGATCACCACTCCGGGACACACGCCCGGCTGCGTGTGCTACCGTTTCGGATCCTTCCTGTTCGCTGGAGACACGCTGTTCAAGGGCTCCATCGGTCGCACGGATTTGGAGGGAGGCGAGTGGGCGTAGGTGAGTGAAGTGATCGGTAGCAGCAAGGCGATTATCGACTCCATCCAGAAGAAGCTCTTCTCGCTGCCGTACGCAACGACCGTCCTCAGTGGCCACGGCCCCATCACCACGCTGGCGGACGAGATGGCGAACAATCCGTATGTGGCGATGTTTCCTGTTTGTTTGATAAGGCATTTTGGGAGAGTTGTTTTGAGTGCCTTGGTAGTATAGTTGGTCAGTACATCACGTTGTGGCCGTGATAACCCGTGTTCGATTCACGGCTAAGGCATTTTTCTTTTTCGCAACTGGAGGCGTGATGCTGCTCCTGCTCTTCCTCTCCGTCACCCTTGCTTTTTCCGTTCCCGACATCCAGTCCTTTGACCAGTTCGTGCAATTCTACGGAAAGCAGTACAAGGACGACGAATATGCGTTGTATTTGACTTTAAACGTTCATGTGTAGTAGTAGGAGACAGAACTTTGCGCTGAACACCCTGCGGTTGAATAGCGCGCAAAAGCTCTCCGGAATCCCGCTGTTTTACTCCTTCTACTCCGATTTCTCCGAAGTGCGCTTCCGCCGGTCGCTCATGACCAACAATCGCTATCCGGAGGTGGATGTTCGCCACTTTGACCCTCCCAGCGAAGATATCTATGCCAGGCCGTCCCCGCAGGACTGGAGCGTCTTCCTTCCGTCGTATGTCAACGTGGACCCCTCCATCAAGTGCGCCAGCAGCTGGGCAGTCGCCGTTGCCACGATCATGTACATGAAATTCAAGGAAATGGACCCTTTGTGGAGTGTATGCTCATTCCTTGCTTTGCATGCGTAGGAGCCGTTTTCCGTGCAGCAACTCCTCGACTGCGTGAACGACAGACGTGCGGCCTCTCCGGACTCGTGCGAGGGCGCATCGACAGAGAGCGCTCTCCGCTACGTCTACGAGAAGGGGTTGTGTCTCGAGAAGGACTACAACGCGTACGTGGGCACCCGAGAGAAGTGTCTCCGCGCGAGCTGCAATCGCGTTGCCTCTCGCCATCCAGCTGATGTCTAGTACTACCTCAAGTCCTACCGCCGCGTGTACCCCACCCTGCCGGGGCTGCTCCACGCGCTCTCGCAAGGACCCGTTCTGACCACCGTGGGCGTGAACCCCGACCTTCTCCAGTTCTACCTCTCGCAGAACCAGGGCAAGCCCGTCTTCATGGCCGGCTCCTACCAGCACTACTACGTCACCGGCGTTCTCGACGCATTCGGTGCGCACGAGAACCAGTCCTATCTCGCCCTCGACCTCCCCGCGCACCACCCGCTCTCCAAGCGCATCTTCTATCCCATCGACGCCGACTGCTTCGCCTCCACCACGCGTCTCCGCTCCGACTGCGCCTGCGACGCCTCGCTGCTTGCCGCTTACGCCTACTCCGTGGAGGTGGAGGCTCTTGTACCCTTCGTGCACACGCTCAGCTGTCGCTCTGTCCGCGCGGCGTGAGGAGTAGACACCATCGTGGACAATGAGAGCCTGCTGGCGATCCAGCGCAAGCACAACTGGTACCTCCCGTGGAGCCTGCTGCTCTACCACGATATCGACATTTGGGGTGCCCCCTCTTTTTGGTGCTCACGTCAAGGCTTCCACATCGACGAGCTCGCCACGCTGATCGCCTCGGTCAACACCACGCCCCTCGCCGCGCCCTTCTCCGCCTTCACACCCACCTGCACGCTTCATTCGTTCCGCCTCACAGGTCTGTCCAGCGTCGAATGCCCCTTCTCCTCCTTCGCCTCCTCCCTCGCGCTCGACTCCTTCGATGCACCCCTCGCCGAGGACCGTCGGCTCTGCCAGCTCAACGCCACGACGCTGGACGCGCTGCTGGCGGTGTTGGCGCCCTGCGCGCAGCTGGAGTACCTGGGCATCCGCGGTGAGCGTCGGCGGGCGAGGTGACGAACAGACCAGGCCTTCGACGCCGCCACCGTGCTGCATGTGCTGCGAAGCGTGTTGCAGTGGGTGGATGCTGATCAGACTGCTCAAGCCTCTCAGACCTCACAGACCATTCAGACTACTGAAACTGCTCAGACCACTCAAACCACTCACACAACGCACCTGCGCCTGCTGGACCTGACGGGGAACTACGCCACGGAGCAGGACTCGCCGCGGCTCCACGCGCTGTGCCAGGAGCTGCAAAAACGGGGGGTCGTGGTGGAGGGTCTGGTGCTGTGGAATGGTGTGTCCATCCGTGCGGCGTAACGCCCAGAGTTTCACCAGACCGCCGACGCGCACTTCTTCCTGGAGCTGATGAATTCGGCGCCGCGGCCCACCGTGACGTACGCGGGTCCGAGCGGGCGGCGCGACTGAAGCGTAGGCGAAATCACGCCCGAGACGTACGAGCTGATGGTGCGGCGCTCGCCCTTCCTGTTCGCCAGCCGCGTGCAGCTGCAACACACGTGCACGCCCAGTGCCTTCGGGGACTGCGGGTTCGTGAGCCAGGCGCTGGCGACGCTGTTCGAGGAGCACCCGCACTACTACCTGCGGTCGCTGGACCTGACGGACAACGGGATTTCCACGAAGGAGGCGTTCCGGCTGCTGATCGCGGTGAAGAATTACCCGCGATTGGCGTCGATCACGCTGGACGGCAACGCGATCGGAGACGACTTCCTGGAGTCCTTCAGGGTGTTTATCCAGGACAGCACCATCTTCCCCGCGCTGCGGCGGATTAGCCTGAGAGAGAATCCCTTCTCCCCGCAGACTTGCCAGCAGCTGAAGGGCATCTTTTTGACGCAGTACGAGCGCTCTACAGTGATTCTGTGTTGATTGTCTTTTCCGCTGTTTGTTGCGTTACGCGGCAAGTTGCCCGCCAAAACGGAGGAGGGTCAGAACGAATCTGAAATGGGAATCAAGGGCCTCTCCAAGCTGATCAGCACCTATGCTCCGCGTGCCATGAAGGAAGTGGACGTAAAGAAGTACACCGGAAGAATGGTCGCCATTGACGCCAGTGTCATGATCTATCAATATCTCGTTGCCTCTCCCACCGTAGAGATCATGCTGTAGGTTGCAATTCGGACAAATTCCAGCTTTGCGTCATTAATGCTCACAAACCAAGATGGAGAGGTAACCAGGTTGGGATCGATGCGTTAAACTGATGTGCAGCCACATTCAGGGCGTGTTGACCAAAACGATCAAGATGATGGAAGATGGCTTGAAGCCCGTGTTCGTGTTCGAGGGCAAGCCCCCAGAGATGAAGCAGAGCGAGGTGTGCCCATTGCCTCGCGCTTATTCCTAGTTGGAACGTCGTAAAGCCAGTCGCGAGAAGGCGGAGGAGGAGCTGAAGCAGGCAAAGGAGGCAGGAAATGAGGAGGAGATCGAGAAGCTGAGCAAGAGAACGGTTCACATGAATTCATCCCACATCGTGGCGTTTTCGCTCCCCAATCACCGCTAGGATGACTGCAAGAAGCTCCTTCAGCTGATGGGCGTTCCCGTCATCGACGCGGCCAGTGAGGCCGAATCGCAGTGTGCGGAGCTGGTGAAGAAGAAGGTCGTGTGGGGCATGGCGAGCGAGGACATGGACAGTCTCACCTTCGGCGCGCCGTTCCTGCTGCGTCACCTCACGAAGAGCCAGAACAGCTCGAAGAAGGATCAGAGCGGCGTTCTCGAAGTGAATCTGAACGCTCTGCTGGAGGATATGAAGCTGACTCAGGACGAGGTGTGTGTGCAGGCTTCCCCTGACCCCTAGTTCATTGACATGTGCATTCTGTGCGGTTGCGATTACTGCGACACGATCCGCGGCATCGGGCAGGTGAAGGCCTACCAGTTCATTCAGAAGTACCGAACCATCGAGGAGGTGCTGAAGCACCTGCCCGAGAAGTTCTCCGTGCCCAAGGACTGGCCGTACCAGCGCGCGCGAGCTGTTCAAGAACCCGGAGGTTGTCAAGGGCGAGGACGTGAAGATCTCCTTCTCGGAAGTCAACCGCGAGGGACTGAAGGAGTTCTTGGTGAACGACAAGGGCTTCAACCCCGAGCGCGTGGACGGGTACATCGAGAAGCTGCAGAAGGCGAAGGACAAGTGCAAGCAGAAGCGCATGGACTCCTTCTTCACGGTTAAGAGCTCCTCCGTGAAGCGCGCTGGCAGTGGCGCAGCCAAGGATAGCAAGAAGAAGAAATGGCTTGTTTGTTGCAAGAAACACTCGAAGCAGCATTGCGTCCCACCTTCGTCGTCTTTGCCCTCGGCTTGGTGGTCTTCCTCGCCGCCTTTGGCTTGCTCTTCTCCTTCTCCTCCGAGTCAGACTCCAGCTCCAGCTCCGACTCCTCCGTCTCCGTTTCAAACTCCTCTTCGGACTCCTTCTTTGCCTTTCTCTTTCCCTTCGTCTTTGCTTCTGTCTTTGGCTTAGCCTTTGGTTTAGCTTTTGGCTTGGCCTTGAACATCATATCAATGCGCTTCTTCTTCTGTGTCACCTCTGTCACGCCCTATTCTTCACACACAATCACCTCGCCCACCGTCAGACCTCTTAGCGTCGCGATCTCCTTTGCCCAACCATGATCGGGACCGTACTCCTCATCCTTGTGCGGCGTCTCCAGAATCAAAGGAATGCCGCGCAGTGCGTCGCAATTCATGATCTGACGGAAGCAATCCAATCCAATCTCGCCATCACCGATCGGTTGGTGCACATCTCGGTTCGAGGACAGGTCGCCCTTTGAATCGTTCAGATGCATCGCTTTCAGGTACTTGAGACCAATCACCCTGTCGAAATTGGCAATCATCGCTTCCACGCCTCCCGGAACGGCAATATTCATTCCGCTGGCAAAGGCGTGGCATGTGTCAATGCACACGCCAACACGGCTCTTATCCTTCACTTTGTCAATGATGGACTTCAACTCCTCAAACGACACACCCACCGTGCCGCCACCTCCCGCTGTGTTCTCCAGAACAATCGTCATGTACTTTGTGTTCTCGTGGATGTAATCCAACGCCTTCACGATTTGGTCGATCGACTCCTCCTTCGTGCACTTCTTGGCAGTGGATCCAGGATGGATGTTCAGGTACTGAAGGCCCAGCTCCTCCACACGACGACATTCTCCCAGCATCGCCGTCTTGGCTTTCTCGTACAGCTCCTCGTCAATACTTCCGATGTTGCAGAGGTAGCTTCCGTGAGGAAGGACCTGGTTTGGCTTGAAGCCGCATTTCGTCATCGTTTCCTTGAATTTGGCGACGTCCTTGACACTGATCTCTTTCATTGCCCACTGACGTTGCGATCTACTCCTAAGACAGACACGCTTCCACCACTTCAAGAAGAGGGCAAAGGCAGTAGCGCCCAACAGCGACGCATTCTCCGGAGCATTCCACAACCCTCCGGCAGAGCTGACATGCGCTCCAAGGTAATAGGGAAGCTTGTCAGAGGCTTCGGCATTCTCGGCTTTTGGAGCCTCTTCCTTCGGTACTTCAGATGCAACAGGAGTGCTTTCAGCAGCAACACTCTTCTGCTCAGCATTCTCGTCAACTACGAGTGAATCCATCCAGTATATGCTGCCTTTGGGTATCTCGTTTGGTATAGTGCTCATGAACTACGCAACTCATCATCCCTTTCAAATCCACTACTCGAAGCGAATGGAACGGTCTGGGGTTGGAAATGAATTGAGTGTAATGGGGGCGAACAAAGCGGTGAAAGAAGTGGGAAAAAGCTCGTCCGTTGCTCGCAATCATTGAGGAAACAGCGGATAGAATACATGATAAACAACAACTACTCCTGGCCGCACAGCTTCTGCAGACCCGGAAGAAGCGACATCTTCCCCGCACTGCTGAAGCACTCGATCGTCAGGGATCTACGCTCACAGCCACTCCTTTCCGCCCACTTGCTCCCGTACACCTCAAAACAGTTGGTCCCGAACACGCTCTCAATCGCCTCCACCGAATCAACATCAATGCGTCCCGGCTTCTTCTTGATCAGCGTCTGCTTCCGCTCCCACTCCAGCTACGCCTCACGCCGCGTCCCACCCGCCACGTATTTCCTCTCCCCGATCTCCACCAGCCGCAGCACCGTCTTGTGCTTCTGCCCATTGGAGCACCACTTCACGCAGTGTACGCCCAAACGCAGCCGCTCCAAAAACCGGAGGTATTCTACGCATCACTCCCACACCCCTCCTGCACCGTCGTGGTTGGTGTCGTACACGCGCCGCATGTCCTCCAGACTCGCCTTCTCCTGCTGCACCTCCATCTCCTTCATCATCGCCGTTGGCGCGTTTGACTGCAGCATCAGTACCGAGTCCTGCTCCTGCTGCAGGTGCTGCTGCTCCTCCCAGCTCGGCTCCTCCTCCTCTGTGGGGATCGGTCCGGCGGCGAAGGCCTGCTGCTGCGGGTTGGTCAGTTCGGCGGCGGAGGCCAGCTGGTTGAAGGCGGCGTCGGAGTTGAAGGTGAGCGGGTTGCTGAAGGAGGTGAAGGGCTCCGCGCGCTGCGCGAGGGCGGGAAGGGGTGTTGTGGTGGACGCGCGGTGAGGACTCGACTCGAGGAAGGGGTTGCGTGGCTCGTCGTCCGAGGAGGAGGCGTCGAAGGGGTTGAGCGGCTCTGCTGGCGAGGCGTCGAAGGGATTGAGTTTCTCCGCGGAGGAGGCGTCGAAGGGGTTGAGCGGCTCTGCTGGAGAGGCGTCGAAGGGATTGAGAGGTTCGACAGGCGAGGCGTCGAAGGGATTCAACGGTGTGGTTGTCGACGCATCGAAGGGGTTCAACGGCTCCACGGGAGACTCGTCGAAGGGGTTGAGAGGTTCAGTAGTGGAGGTGTCGAAGGGGTTCAACGGCTCTTCGGGTTCCTCGGACTCCACAGGCGAGGCGTCGAAGGGGTTGAGCGGTTCCACAGGCTGTACGGGCTGCACGGGCTGCACTGGCTCGGGCGATGAGTCGGAGTGCAACGGGTTGACGAACACGGTGCCCTTGAAGGGCCGCACCTGCGCCGCGATGTTCTCGTCGATCTCCCGCCCCACGTCCCGGCACGGCGCGAACGGGTTCCGCAGCGGCTTCTTCGCGGGCTGCGCCATGGGCTCTCTGGCAGGCGTGCTCACCAGCTGACTCCTTGCCACGGGCTGAGCAGTCACGGGCTGAGCAGTCACGGGCTGTGAACGCACCGGCTGAGCAGTCACGGGCTGTGTCGAAACTCGTTCACGCGCAGGTTGAGAACGCACAGGCTGAATACTCACAGGCTTAGCAGTCACCGGTTGAGTACTCACAGGCTTCTCAACAGAGGTCGGGACGGCGGGCCGACGGTCCTCATCACGGGCGGCGACGACCACGGCTACGGCTGACTGCTCCGCCCCACGCCCACTCTCCTCGCCCATCACCGTCTTCTCCGCCTCCAACCGCTCCGCCTCGTCCTGCCGGCGCTCGCGCAGCACCTCCTGCCGAATGCGCTCCGCTTCCTCGCGCTTCTTCTGCTTCTCCGCCTCCTCACGCTGCCGACGCTCCTCCGCCTTCTTGCGGATGCGCTGCAACTCCTGCTGGATGCGCGCGTCCTCCTCCGCCTTCTTGCGGCGCGCGTCCTCCTCCTCCTCCTTCTTCTCCTCCTCTTCCTTCGCTCGCTTCCTTTCTTCCTCCTCCTTCGCCCGTCGCCGCTCCTCTTCCTCCTTTTCTCTTCTTCGCGCTTCTTCTCTCGCTCTCTTCCTCTCCTCCTCTCTCCTCTTCCTCTCCTCTTCTCTCCTTCTGTCTTCTTCCTCTCTTGTTCTTCTCTCCTCCTCTTCTCTCCTTCTCCCTCTCCTCCTCTTGACGATGGTAATCCCGTCTCCTGTCCTCTTCCCGCCTCTCTGATGAAACGGAAGGAGGGACCAGAGGAATGACATTGCTTAAACTGGAGGAATACTACACATCATCCATCTCCCTCTTTCGCACAGTGCTGGCAGACTGCGATGGAGCCGAATCGGAGGTGGCCACCCTAGAGGCACTAGAAATCAGGACGGGACACGGATTCGCTACAACTCCGGATTATCCAACAACTCTGCTCCAGCGTAGATATCGTACTTGATACCAACGATCTGTGAAGTAACAATCCCTTACAACAGCCCTACACTATCTCGAACGGACTGACTGGCTGTGCAAACGGAATCGTGCGTCCTCGCATCGCTCTCAACAAAAACAGCTCCACATGCCTTGCACACAGCGTAGATCTCGTCAGGCTCAATGCACTGCCTATTCATGATCCCCTCCTCGCCACGGCTCACATTCGAAAGGTGTTTTCAAAATAGGAAATGAAAAACGAGGGATGAAACAAACACTGATTCTTCACAATATCACTCATCCTCCAGCACTCTCTTCACGCATCCGGTATCCGCCGGATCCTCGGTCAGCTTCACGATCAGCTCCGGAGAGCGGAAGATGCGGATCAGCAGCGAGTAGATGCGCTTTTCATCCTGATAGTGTCCCCTATTGCTCATCTCTCCACACGGACGCCACTTGTAGTTGCTAAAGCGGCAAACGTAAAGACTGTAAATCAAATCCAGCAGCAACTCCGGATTGGAAATGGACGAGTATCTATCCTCGCACTCTCTCCCCGCCCCTACATAATGTCACTCACCTGAGGCAACAAAAAGTTCCGGATCACGCCTCCCACCGTCACCAAGATAGTCACGTACAGCCCGATGATGCCCACACTTCCCAGCATGCCCATCTCTTCCGCCACCATCGCTACATGCCAGTCCCGCAGCCGCCCGTACAGTTCATCACCATGTCGTTCACCACCCACACCTCCATATTCGGCAGGAGATTCGTCGTGTTGTAACCGTTGCTGGAACGCAGGGTTCGTACGAAACTGGACTGATAGTGCGTCGTGCCAAACTATGGCTCACGGCGTGCCAAGGGAGTTACGCCCAACATGTTATAACTCTCCGAAGAGGCGTCGACCGCGTTCGCCTTGTCCGTGGTGGACAGGTAGAATAACCGCGGGAAGCTACGCCTCACAGCCCGTACACACCCTCACAATCGCGGCAACTCCATCATTTGCCAAGAATAACACAGCATGTTCTTCAGCCCCCTGCTCGTGAAGGACGCCATGCCACAAATCGGAAGGATATTCGCACTGCTCGGCGTTGAGCACCTGGCTGAAGCTGCTCTTGGCGGTGGTGGCGTCCTACGCCTCACGCCACGCCGTCTCCCCCACCTTGGGCAGCGCACGCACAAACTCCACGCTCATTTGCACCACGATGCCCTCGCAGCGCTTCAGCTCCTCTATCAGCGTGTTGCGCGCGGGCGACGACAGGTCCCACTGGGTCATCTCCAGCGGTGGGAAGCTGATCACCTGCGCGGACGTCGCCCACGCGTCGTTGAGCACGGACTGTTTCCGCCCGTGGTCCTCCACTACGCTGAAGCCCCATGACGAATCGTACCGGTGAACAGCTCCGACCACGCCTCGAACTCCTTGTGCGAAATCCCGTGCATCGTGTACACGTCCTCCGCCTCCATCAGCCGCGACGTGTGATTGCGCGTCTACGCCTCAGCCCGCGCATCGACGATGACGATGATATCGAGGTAGAGATTGCTGCTCTGCACGGGGTTCTGCACCAGCACGGGCGAGGAGGAGGAGAACAGCAGCAGCGGCAACACCAGCAGCAGCTACGGCTCGTCTCCAACCCACGCACACACCATCATTCCCGCGATAACGCAGAACCCGCGGTTCACCTTCTCCTTTCGCAGCCGCGGCAACGCCCGATTGAACTCCTCGTCCTTGTTGTCCTCGCCCTTCTACGGCTCACGCCGCCCGCGCAGCACCACGCTGTACAGCGCGCCGTAGAGCACGTGGTGGATCTCCTCGGCGGTGAGCCACATGTCCATGCGCAGCACCGTCTTGGTGGTCATCCACTCCATGATGGTGTTGATCTCGTACAGGAACGGGATCGACGAGTACACCTGCGGTTCACCTCGCCAGGTAACGTAACTACCTTGTCGTAGTAGTACCCGTACAGCGTCACGTCCTCGCCCATGCGTTTCTGGATGCGGGTCGTCTGCATGGGATAACCGCGCTGAATCTGCTTGGCGGAGTACACAAGGTACACCAGCTGCAGGAGCACGTACCAGAAAGCGTACGGGTTGTTCTCCCAGTTGCGGTGCGTCTTGAAGGGAATCACGAGGATGAAGAAGCCCTGTTGTGAAGGTGCGTACAGTGATCCGTGGTGATCAAGGATATGAGAACGGCCACGCAGTACAGGGTGTGAATCACGTACTTCATGAACAGATCGCCCTACACCTTAGGAATCCATGCTACGCCCACCGTCAGCGACAAGTACTTGTCCATCACCACCACGGCCACTGCCGTCAGCACGAAGAACACCGTGGAAGCTTGCAGCTGGTTGTTCATGATGTTGTTGGCGTACGCGGAGTACTGCGCGTTAAGGAGCCGCCTCGCCGCGGCGAAGGATATGGTGTTGTTCACGGCGCGCCCGATGAAGAAGAGCGAGTACACGAAGAGAAGGAACTGCGCGATGGCTTGCACTCTGCACCTCACTCCGCTCCCACACTCCCACTGCAGGTAGCTCTTGCCCGTGCGCAGCGGCGACTACGCTTAAGCCCTCGTTTGAACCCCACCTCGAAGAAGCTCGCGAATCGCTTGGCTAGGGCCGAGTCCTTCCAGCACTTCTCCATCACATTCCTGTACATCAGATCAACCACCCACAAACACTCGTCGACGTTGTCGTTGAAGCACGGAGTCTTGTTCTCCTCCACCTCCGTCGCCGCGATCGCCTTCTGCGTCACCTCGGCGATGCTCTCCGCCTCGATTCCCGACATCTGCGTGTTACGCCACGCTTGCGTCCCCACCGCCAGGAACACGCGGTAAGAGCACAGGATCACCAGCAGGACGAGGTCCCACACGAACGATGCGCCACGCGGCGGGTGGAAGGCGCCCGCCGTCTTGAAGAAGGAGAAGACGAAGAGCGGTTGGAATGAATCGGGCACGGTGGTGGTGTCACAGGCGGGCTACGAGTCAGGCCGACGCGGCGAGCCAACGCGCAGGAGGAGGCGCCACGCGCCGCTGGAGGGCCGCGAGGTCTGGCAGACGAGCGGGGTTTGGACGAGATAGCGCAGGAGGGTGGAGACGATGGAGAGGATAAGAAGGATGATGGTGAAGGAGGCCGACACGCACACGGGCGTGACGAGACCGTAACAGAAGAGGAGGACGACGTACACGAGGGAGAGGAGATCGCCGCGCAGCAGGAGGAGGAAGCAGAGATAGACGGCGATGATGTACTCGTACTGCTTCAGCGTCGTCCGCGTCGACTGGAAGCTGTTCGGCGCCACGACCAGCCCGCGCAGGTACTCCCACGCCTGCTGCGACAGCGAACGCTTCTCCTTACGGATGACCTTCGTGGGCAGCTCCTTCTGCGAGTGAGACCGCGCTGTGGCGAGCACGGAGGGGAAGGGGAGGAAGGGCGTCACGGCGGCGCAGAAGGCCTGCGGGTCGAAGAGCGTGCTGAAGTCGGTGGGCTGCAGGCACAGGTGCACGGGCAACTTCATCTCGTTCAGGAACTACCATTGACGCATCACGCGAGCGCTACGGTCACCAGCGCGCCGCGGCGCTCGTCCTGCACCACGAGGCGGACGTCGCAGACGGAGCGCAGGGGAATGACGCGGTTGAAGGCGTAGGTGGGGCTGAGCAGCGCGATGGCGCGGGCCTCGCGGTCCACCGACAGGACCACCAGCTCGTGCGCCGACAGGTCGATCTCCGCCTCTGTCTGCGCCAGGCCGGCGTAACAGCAGCAGTGGTAAATCACCGACAGCTTGTCGCCCGCCGCCCGCGGAATGGCCTCGCTCGGCGTGCGCACGGCGTTCACCACCACCGGCGGCGTGATGCGCAGCTCGTTGTAGACGCAGTACACCACGAAGGAGTACTCGCTGTCCGGAAGCAGGCAGTTGTGCCGCAGGGTCACCTCCACCGCCTCCTCCTCCGGCCGCGGCGCCACCTGGAAGTCCGCCGGGCCGTAGAAGAACTCTTCCTCCTGCGCGTCCAGCACCGCCAGCTGCCTCTGAGTCCGCTCATCCAAATCCACCTCCGTCGCGCGCTGGTTCGCCACCACGATGCCCGTCAGCTCGCCGAGCGGCGCCGAGGCGGGGAAGCAGAGACGCAGCGTGCAGCACGCGCTCTCCACACCCACCGCCTCGCAGGTGGAAGGCGCCACGTAGTCGCCCTTGCTCTCTGCGCCTCAGCCCGCGCCGCCGAACCCACCCTGGTTGTACACGGCACCCTGCACGATCTCCACCTTGCCCACGGTGTGCTTCAGCTTCTCGTAGAGTCTCTGCTCCACGTCCTGCAGATCTACGCCTCACAGCCTCTTCACAGCAGCACTCTTCTTCAACGACAGATAGCTGGACACCAGGCCCTGCAGAAGCGCCTCGTGTCGCAGCTGCACCACGGCAGAATCCCCGTCGAGTTCGGCGTGCAAGGAGCGGTAGGCCTCGCTGCGCAGAATGGCGTCCTACGGCTCAGGAGGCATCGCAAGACCGACGTAGAGATAGAAGAGAACGAGCAGCGTCACATAAAACCCCATGGCGGAGAAGGAGGCGTATTTCTGGCATTTCACAACGGTTTGCGCGGTTCTGACGACGCCGCTCTGCAGACACATGGCCATACCGTCATAGGCGTCGGACATCCACTTGCGAATGCCGAAGGACTCGAGGAGGCCGAGCCAGCCGGAGTGGCGCGTGAGGCTGGGGAAGAAGGGAAGCTGGAAGAGGGAGAGAAGAGCCATGTTGATGAAGAGGAGGAGCATGAGAGCGGAGAGGATGCGACTCTTGGCGCGGGAGGAGGGGGAATAGAGAAGGAGGAGGGAGAAGGCGAAGTAGCAGAGGGAGAAGAGCGAGGGCGAGGCGAGGGTGACGAGGAAGAGAAGGATGACGAAGAGCTCGTCGAGCAGGAAGATGCTCACATAGCGGATCTACGGGAAAGGAAGAGAAAAACGGCTACGGCCTTCCAGAATGAGTCTTCCTTCTCCACCTTCGCTTCCTCCTCCACCACTTCCTTGGCCTCCTGCGTGGCGCTGAGTGCCGTGACGAGGATGGAGAAGCAGAAGAAGCACAGGATGTCACGATACAGGTAAGACGAGTCCACGAACTCGATCAGCAGGTAGTGCTTCCACTCGTTGCTCAGCTTCACGCCCTTGAGGCGCGGCAGCCAGTCCTGCGGGCGCACGGCGATCCACACGAACTGCAGCAGCACCCACGTCAGGTTGGTCACCATCACGCCGCGCAGGCGGTTCGGGCAGAACAGCAGCACGCCGAGCATCGCCAGGTTCACCAGGCCGTTCAGCGAGTTCATGCCGGCTACATGTCAGGCACGGAGGGCACGCCCACCGGACAGTCCCAGGAAGACGAGGATGAAGCCCTTCACCAGCACGGGCGTGTTGGCGACCATCGCGTGGTACAGCTGCACCACCGACGCCTTCAGCCGCCGCACCGTGTCGCCGTACACCGCGCGCCGCTGCGCCGACCGCTGCAGCGCGTCGCGCCTCTTCTTCAGCTGCTGCAGCCGTTGCTCCGTGCGCCTCAGGCGGTGCACGAGGTGCCGGTCCTTCTTCAGCGGCACGCGCGCGGCCAACGGCGACGACGCATCCGACGACGCATCGGCGGGAGTGGCTTCAGACGGGGAGGAGGCATCCGTGGAGGGCGTGGCGTCCGAGGGAGAGAGGGAGTCGGTGCTGGGCTGGAGGCAGGCGATGCTGTCCATCAGCTCCTCCTCCTCCTTGCGGATGGCTGCCAGCTCCTCCGCCTCCGTCGACGGGTCCTTCTCCTTCCCGCCCGCGCACCGGGCGAAGCAGGACACCACGGCCATCTACGACTCACGGCGCAAGGGAACAGCCACGTAGCAGGCGGCGACGCGGTCGGTGCGCACGGCGTTCATGGCCAGGCAGATGAAGGCGATGGCGATGAACGCGAACAGCGTGCGGGTGTTGAAGGTGAACACCCCTGCGGCCTCGTGCGAGAAGAGAACGAGCGACTCGGTCACGGACACGAGCGGCTCGGCGGGGCAGAGACCCACCATGCGGCAGATGGAGAGGGCGGTGCTGGAGAAGTGGGAGATGAAGGGGAAGGAGCCGAAGTACTGCGCGAGGACGAAGAGGCACACGGGGAGGACCATGTAGTGAGAGGAGTGGGCCCAGGGGAACGGTGCGCCGAGCGTGTAAAACTACGGTGAAGAGGCGGAGGCGCCGGCACCAGAAGGAAGAAGAGCAGCGAGGCGGAGAAGAGCGTGGAGTGCAGCAGGATCAGCCGCAGCGCGAGTGCCACGCCGAGGAGGTACAGCCCGCTCTCGATCACCGTTACGCAGCGGAAGTGGTGGAGGCCGAGGGTCGCTTGGAGCGAGCGGTCCGCCTCCGCCGGCGCGGACAGCAACGGCACCTGGATCGCCTGGGCGTTACGTCGCTCCGAAACGCCCACCTTGATGTGGTCGTCGTCCTGGGAGACGAAGGCGGTGGCGGAGCGCTGAACGGGTTGGTGGAGTGCGCTGAAGGTGTAGAGATAGAAGGTGAAGAAGGCGAGCAGTGCGGGGAAGACGGCGGAGAACACGCGGCCCGAGTGCACGTCATCGTCTAGACCTCAGCACACGGGTCGAGGACAACACATGGAGTGTGTGGAGACGAAGGCGCCCCACTCCAGACGCGCCAGAACGGGCGGCAGTTTCAGCCCGAGGACGGTAACGAGCGGCTCGAAGTAGCTGGCGCAGGCGGCGAGGAGGGTGAGGCTGCAGAGGAAGGTGACCATGGGCTTGGAGGCGCGGTTGAGGACGTGGAGGATGGTGGTGATGAGGGCGACGGCGAGGAAGACGGCCGTGAGCGCGTTGGGCGTGGTGGCGAGCGTGGCGGCGATGATGACGAGCCACATGAGGAGGAAGCGGAACTAGCGTTGATGAGGGATGAGGGTCCTACGGAGAGTTGGAGAGGCGTGGAGAGTGATTTGAGGGCCTGGAACACGCTGCTGCGAGTGAGGGGAGGAGAGGAGAAGAACCGTCGGGCGGTGGCGGTGTAGCGATGACTGACGAAGGAGTAGGCGGAGAGGAGGAAGACGAGGAAGGGGACGAGCAGGTTCACGGGGAGCAGGGAGAGAGGCGCCGCGGGCTTCTGCGGGTCGAAGACGCCCTCGAGGCCGAAGAGGCTGAAGGGCTTCTTGGCGCCGGCATTCGGCTGAAGGTGAGGGGAAGAGGAGAGACGCACTCCGAGCAACACCGCGGCGTACAGCTTGGCCAGCGCCGCCAGGGCCGCCAGGAAGACGGTAAGGTGGTTGCGCGAGGCGAGCGTCTCCAGCAGGAAGACGAGCGTGACCGTGGCGAGTGAGGCGTCGACGGAGACGGCGAGGAGGGCGAGCAGCGCCACGCGGACCAGGTTGTTGAGCACGCGGTAGACGGCCTGCAGCGTGGTGAAAGCGGCGGAGTGCAGCGAGTCGCTCTGGATGCACTGGTAGGAGAGGCGGATCACAGCCTTCACGTCGTAGCGCGTGTAGAACTAGGCGTCAACATCGCCGCGCACCGCAACGAGGGAGTAGGCATACAACGCGCAGAGCAGCAGGAGCTGGATGTACTTGTCGTGCGCGTAGGCCGCGCCGAGGCGGTTGCCGAAGAGCGCGAGCAGCCAGCGCGGCGCGGAGACGCCGTAGGTGACGTCCACGGAGGCGAAGAAGCTGTGAAGCTGGAGGAGGAAGAGGTAGGCGAGGGTGATCAGACGCCAGAGCGCGTTGGGCAGCAGCACGCAGCGCTCCAGCAGCGACTCCAACACCATGTCCACGAGCCCGTCGTGGTGGTCCTCCTGATGACCCTCCTGGTTGTCTTGCGTGACTGGTGTGGGACTGCAGGTAGGTCATGATGTATTGACGCGTGATGAGGCGGTCGGAGGTGCGCGTGAGGAGCAGATCCACCAGCGCCAGCAGGACGAGCGGGAAGGAGAAGACGCTGGGGAAGAGGAAGACCCAGAGGAGCAGGATCACGTAGTAGAGCGAGTAGAAGACGGGCCTGGGAGTGAGAGGCGTGAAGTGAGGGAACTTGGAGAGAAGGAGGAAGAAGGCACCCTTGCCGGCCACGGCGGTGGTGGAAAGCGGAATCGACTCGTCGGAGAGGACCACGTCGTCACGCACGAAGGGCAGAGCGGCCATGGCGACGCAGAAGAAGAGCCGCGTCAAGAGGGAGAAGGGGCTGAAAGTGGGCGTGTTTTTGCCGAAGAGATGGAAGAGGACGGAAAGGAAGGAGGAGGGGTGGGGGAAGAACCCGAACAGGCTGGTGACTGCCGCTCTAGGGGTGATGGGGAGAGGAGAGGGGAACTGGACGAGGAAGGTCACGGCAAGGACCCAGAAGATGACGCAGCTTGCTCGCTTGGAGAGGGAGGCACGCTGGGATATGGCCACAAGAAGAAGCAGTGGGACGTAGTTTGAGATGGAGTAGCAGGACAAGAAGGAGAGCAGCAGGAACAGGCGGAATGACCACATGGGCAATACTCTCTTCCTTGTGGTGGGCTATGTGTCACGGGGCGAGGAGAGAATACCTTTTCATCCTGCTCTTTCTTGAGAACCGCAATGAGGGCGAAAACAACAATGAGCACCTCAACAATGAAGGAGTACGTCGATGCTGTCCATGTTCGCAGTGATTCGAATCCCAGAGCCTGTAACCACTAGAGGGGAGTGCCAATGAGCGAGATTACCTTCCACGAAACGAAGGAGGCAACCAAATCTCCTGCAATGATTACAGTAGAGAGTGCAATATTTGCATAGCCGCAAAACCGCGAGATAGCAGCACCCTGACTTAGTTCGCATAGAATTACAACAAGAAGGATTGCTTCGGAGAAAGCCACAACGGAACGGCTTAGGGCGCTCGCGCAAAGCAGAAGGAATGCTAATACCCAGGATAGGACACTATTCCCGTTCCTACGCTTTACATTGTGACGCTCACATCCAACATATCAAAACGAATCTAGTATTCCCGCTATAGCGACGGAGAATCTGAAGAACAAGAACCGCTCCATTCTGTTAATTGTTGAACAAACAGCGTCACTGCTGATGATAGGACGTGCGCAGCTCCTTTTCGCCATGAGCAAATCGGCACATGCTTCCATACTTGCAATACCCATTCTGGAAGTTGACACACAGTCGTGTTTTGTATTTCTGCTTTTCTGTTGAAATGGGATTTGCTGTTTGCTCGGCGGTTACATAATAGGGAAATGACGATCCGTCTCTTCTCCTTACAGGGAGCGGACGGTCATGAAGCAATGCAGGAGAACGATACTGAATCCTGTTTTGATTCACTCGACTGCTAGGCTTCTCAAAGGCTCTTAACGGATAAGTAAAGGAAGTGGTATTCATTCTACGTCTTAGTGAACAGAATCCACAGCTACTGATCGCAAGAAAAGGGGTAAGGGTAAGATGCATGGGGATACACATCACAGTCATTATACATGGAAAAGCGGGGATAATTCAAAGGAGAACGACGCGCTACTCATCAGGGCATAGAGAATACGTCATACCTGAAGTCATCGACAACGGAAAAACATCGCTATACGCCGTACAACCATACGGTTCATAAGCATTCGTGTAGTTATCGAAGCTGCCGGAAGAAAAGTCGTTGCAAAGCAGGGATGAAGAATCGCTTCGATGGGATTCGTAATCAGCGTAGCAACCGTCAGTTAATGATAGGCTGCATCTCTGCTGTTGGAAATCATCGAAGACGGAGTAATAGGGAAGAATAGGGGAATAGTCGCTATAGGCCATTGTTGGGTTGGGGACGGGAGAAATAACCAAACCGGAAGGGCTTTGGAAGGAGTGGGGCAACGCTGCGAACGCTGCGAAAAGAAAAATGAGCAAGTGAGGTTTTAAGCGGAGTGCCAAAAAACAACCCCATTTGTGTATTCATTAAGCTTGTGATTAGACAGCGTTCATTGAATCCGTTTCAGTTAGCACATCTGTATTTGACGGAAATACGAACCGCTCAAGAAATCGAGACCGAGAACAGGAAAGGCAGATATCCATAACGAAGAGGACGAAAGGATTCGCTGCAACGAATATGAGGCAAATTTACAGTGGGTTAATCGAATAGACTGTCTTCGGTTGGCATGTGCCATTCACGTGTTGGCAAATGATATCACAATCCAGCTTCTTCTTCACATCCACGACACACAATGAAAGATGACGACGATTAGAGAAATGGGATTTCTGAATGAGAACCGTGGTTGAATACGATTCTTTTATAACCAATAAAGACGGTAATGTCATGAGGATTGATATTAAAGTCAACGTACTTGGAATACCCTTCCCAACCCTCAATTGAGTATGGAAAGTAGAATAACTGATATATGCTGTTCATGAGCACTACAAACAGGAAATATGTTGTCTAAGAGGCAACTGGGGTGCAATAACCGTAGCTTGGCTCATTTCGATGAAGGAGAGGTTTATCCATCAAATAATAGCCCCAACAGACTTTCAATATGGAGCTTCCTTCAAGGCAAAACTCATATAGCCGCTACAACCCCTCTAGTCTCCTATTGACATAGAGAACACACTACAGCATGCGGCTTGCACTGAGAGATAATACTCTTGAACAGAAGTCATATCATTCTTAGAAATGGGAATCACTTACTGCTCTCAGCACAGACATACGCAATGGATTCTGCTGCGCTGGAGGGCTTTGAACTGCAGGAACAACTAGGAAAGCAGTAATCCGGCGTGTATTAGGAATGACGGTTAGTGGTTTGTTTACTACCTACAGAGCAGTCGAAAAAGCCACTAGAAAGCAGATGGTAGTGAAGAGAATCCCTTTCCTTCCGGAGAGCACGCAATCGTTGTTTCGGGAGAATGCATTCCGTCATAAGGACTATGTGCATGTCACGGGGAGTAATCATACTTGAATCATTTCGTCAGTAGATATTGGTGCACTTGCCCAATACTTTCATTCTCTTGTTTGTTTTGCAATGCATGTTTGAGATGAAGTTTCAGAGTAGTACACTATCATGCAAATAGGAGTGGCCTGTTCAATGGAAAGGACTTCGTTACAATAACCGCAAGAACACAGAAGTGGCCAAATTAGTCCCGATTCGGGTCACGACAAAACGAAGGGAAAAATGAGCGATATAGAGATCGTGGATGGATCCTATGCACAAAAGCAGAATGCAATGGAGAAGACAGTAAGGATCCGCGTAGAGAGTGCAACCGATATGGAGCGAATCCAGAGATCAATAGAAGTGCTGAAAAGCCGCAATTCTGAGTTTGTTATGAGATACTGCGATATTGCAGCAACGGATGATACTCTGAATGTAGTGATGCTATGGAGTGGTGACAGAATAGATTGCATTGGAGACCAATAGTTTCAAATCACTTCAGGAAATTACAGAATACAAGTATTTCTGGACAAATGACGAACTACGTGAAATCGCCAGCAGTTGTTTGTTGGGATTGAACTACCTTCATACAAATGGAATTATGCATGGAGTAGGTGTTTCGCATTAAAAACAACAGAATAGAGTGTGAGACCAGAGAACTTGCTTCTCCTGGAGACTGGAGCTCTGAAACTATGCTGCTATGGTTTAACGACGCATCTGCAATGCTATACAACGAAAGGCAAGGAGTATGACGGAATTCGCTATTGCGCTCCTGAAGTGTATGACGGCAAGTTTGTTGAGAAGAGCGATGTATGGTCTCTTGGCATTTCGTTGATCGAGCTGAGTCGAGTGAACCCCTACCCCGGTCGTGATGAATCCAAACTGCCTCAGTCGATGAGTAGCTATGAGTTCCCCTTTGAGGAGTTCGACGGGATTTCAGAGGAGATGTGTGACTTTCTCCGCAAGTGTTTGGCAAAGGATGTGAATGAGCGATGGAGCGTGCGTGTTTTAATGAAGGTGAACAACGGAATGGGCGGTTGATGAGTAGCATCCCTTTGTGAAGGACTCTGTGGAGAGAATGAAGAGTGAAGTGTTGGCTCGGTCTGTGAAGATGCTGAAGAGCCAGGAGGTGTTTGATGGTGTGTTGGAGAAGTGGAGGCAGTCGGCTTACGTGGTACTTATTCCATCAGGACAATGTGAACTGGTATTATCAGGGAGTCGTTGAGAAGTCTCCCTCGCTCCTCATTCAGTGGAGCGTGGAGAAGGTGATTGAAGTCGATATTGCCTCCCACACACTGATGAAAGTGAATGGAGAGAGTGTAAAGGGAATTGAACATGCTCAAGTGTTGGATTTGAATGACTGATGGAGAGAGATGGGAAGGCGATGTATTGAACAATCAACCCTATGGTTGGGGTGTGTTGTATGACAGTGAGAACAGAATGGCGTATGAGGGATTCCGAATTGGAGAAGTGAATGTGTGCTATGGCACTCGATACTACTCCGACATCCAGAAGCCAGAATATGAAGGAGAGTGGTTTGAAGGAAATCGGTGGGGCCGAGGCATTGAATACGACCGCAAAGGCAACACCGTGTATGAAGGGAAGTGGCTGAACGATGGTGCGATCAACAAGCGAGTTGTGCTCACGCCGGATGTCCAGTGCATTCACTTCTTTGTGGAGGAGTTGATTGTGGAGGACAAGAGCTGCAACGGAAAGGAGCGCAAAACCCTTGACTTTTCTCTGTTTCCCAGCATCCGTGAAGTGAGAGTGGGTGACGAGTGCTTCAAGTACGTGGATGTCGTGAAGCTGGTTGGGCTGAAGAATCTGGAGAGAGTTGTGATTGGATCGCTGAGCTTCCGGAGAGAAATGGGGTATGATACGAAGCACTCCTTCACTCTGAAGGATTGCGAGAATCTGAAGGAGTTGAAGATTGGAGCCTTCTCGTTCACGGACTACTCTGTGTGTGTGATTGAGAACGTGCCTTCGTTGGAGCTGATCGAAATGGGAGATCTCGAAGAATGGAGTCTGAACTTTTGCTATGCTTCCTTGAAACTGAACAGTGGACGGGATGTGCAGAGAATAAGGAATAGACTTGCCAAAACTGACTTCCCTTCGATTTGGAGTTGGTGTTTTCGCGTATTGTTCGCATGCTGCGTTTGAGAGTGTCACTACGGGCTTTGCATGATGAATAGACTTGCCTGAATTGACTTCCATTCGACTCGGGTTGCAGGCGTTCTGCTTCGATGAAGACGTTGAGTCCTCCACATTGGTTCTGCGCAGTAGTCCATCCCAACTCGGCTTACGGACTAGACTTGCCCAAGCTCACCACTCTCAGTGCGAATGGCGAGGACAGTGAGTCCTTCAAGTATGTGTATCACATCACTCTTGAGAGTCCTCCTTCTCTGCCTCTTTCAGTCGTAGATCTTCCCCTTCTCGCAACCGCAATTCTCCCGAGTACTGCGTTTCAAAACAGAGTGCATGTGAAGATCAACGGTAGTCCCATTCATCCCCCTTCTTTACACCTAGACGTTGGCGCCCTCTCTCACTACTTCTTCCCTCTTTGTTCAACAAACACGCAATTACAGCTCGTCCTCGTCCTCACTCTGCTCTCTGTCCTTCTTCAACTGCGCTCTGAACTCCTCCTCGTCCATCTGCTCGCTGTTCGAGGAATCGAACTTGATCGTGTTCTCGTCCTCTTCCTCCTCCTCCTTCTCGGGCTCCTCAGGCTCCTCGGGCAGCTCCACCTCAGGCTCCAGGTCCAGCGAGTCCAGCTGCAGCGACTCCTTCATCAGACCGTACAGACGCGTGGCGAACTCGTTCGGCTCGTCGATCATGAAGCCGGAGTTCATCAGCGAGCTGTCGTACAGCAGGTTCGCCAGGTCGCGCGCCACGTCGCTCTCCGGGTCCTCCTCCACCAGCTGCTTCAGGTTCGAGATGATGGGATGGCGCGGGTTCAGCAGCATGATCTTGTGCGCCTTCAGGTACTTCGCCTTCTCGGGGTTCTGCAGCGCCTGCGACTTCATGATGCGCTCCATCGTCGCCGAGTAGCCGTACTTCGACGTGCTCAGCACCGCCGGCGCCGACTCCAGCGTCGCCGTCACTTCCACCTTGTCCACCTTGTCGCCCAGCAGCTCCTTCATCCAGCTCGTCAGCACCTCGAAGCGGTTCTCGTACTCCTTCTGCACCTTCTTCGCGTGCTCCTTCTCGTCCCCAAACTCCACGCCCTCCTTCGTGATATCCTGCAGGCTCTTGCCGCTGAACTCACGCAGGTTCTGCGCCACGTACTCGTCGATCGGCTCCGTGAAGTACAGCACCTCCACGCCGCGCCTCTTGAACGCGTCCAGGAACATCGAGCTCTCCGCCTTCTCCACGGAGTCCGCGCTCACGTAGTAGATCTGCTTCTGCCAGTCCTTCATGCGCTCCACGTAGTGGTCCAGGCTCGTCCACTTGCCCTCCGACAGCGACGTCTTGTAGCGCAGCAGCTTCGCCAGCTTGTTGCGGTTCGCGCTGTCCTCGATCACGCCGATCTTCAGGCTCTTGCCGAACTGCTCCCACAGCTCGATGTAGTTCGCGTTGTCCTCCTCCACGCTCTTCGCCTCCTCCTTCGGTTCCGTCGCCTCCTCCGTCTTCTCCGCCTCCTCAGCGGGCTTCTCCTCAGCGGGCTTCTCCTCCGCCAGCTTCTTGATCATCTCGATGGCCTTGCGCACGATCTTCTTGCCCATCACCTTCAGCACCTTGTCCTGCGACAGCTGCTCGCGCGACACGTTCAGCGGCAGGTCGTCCGAGTCCACCACGCCCACCACGAACGACAGGTAGCGCGGCAGCAGGTCGTCGAAGGAGTCGGCGATCAGCACCTTGCGCACGTACAGGTGCAGGTTCTGCATCTTCTTGTGGTAGAAGTCCTCGTACAGGTCGGCGGCCGCCTTCTTCGGCAGGTACAGGATGCACTTGAAGTCGATCTCGCCCTCCGCCTTGAAGTGCGTCCACGTCAGCGGCTCCTGCTCGCTGTTGCGCACCAGCGTCTTGTAGAAGTTCGTGTACTCCTCGTCCGTGATCTCGCTCTTGTCGCGCGACCAGATCGCCTTCTGCGGGTTCATCAGCTCCCACTCCCACACCGTCTTCTCCTCCGTGCGCGTCTTCGGCTTCTCGCTCTCCGCCTCCTCCTCTTCCTTCTCCTCCTCGTTCTCCTCCAGGTCCTCGCCCTCGAACACGTCCTCCTCTTCCTCCTCCTCCACCGGCACCTCCACCGTCTCCGTATGACTCTTGTACAGGTAGATCGGGAACGTGATGAACTCCGAGTACTTCTTGATCAGGCCCTCCAGCTTGTCCGCGTCCAGGTACTCCTTCGCGTCGTCCTTCAGGTACAGCGTGATCTCCGTGCCGCGGCCCAACGTGTTGCCCTCGGGGTCCACGCCCACCTTGAACGTCGAGTCTGCCGAGGACTCCCAGATGTGCTGCACGTCCTCGTCGTTCTTCGAGCGAACCACCACGCGGTCCGCCACCAGGTACACCGAGTAGAAGCCCACGCCGAACTGACCGATCATGCTCAGGTCCGCGCCCGCCGCCATCTTCTCCACGAACTGCGTCGTGCCCGACTTGGCTACCGTGCCCAGATTCTCGATCAGGTCCTGCTTGGTCATACCGATACCCTTATCGGTGATGGTCAGCGTGCCCGCCTCCTCGTCGAACTTCACGCGGATGTCCAGATCGTCGGCCGAGTCGTCGCCCAGAATCTACAGAGGATGAGAACGGTCCACAGCAAAAGCATGAATCAGACCGCGTTTCGGCGCCCGGGAGCTCATCCGGACAGAGGACCAGGAGGGTTCGTCAGTCCGAGGACTGTTCCTGGAGATCTCTGCCCTCGCACGTTCGGTTCATCACGTTCATGCACAGCGAAAACACCACTTACGCTCTTGTCGGTGAGGGACAGGAAACGGACCTTGTCCAGGGCATCGGCCGCGTTGGAGATGACTTCACGCAGGAAGACGTCCTTGTTCTGGTACAGCGAGTTGATGATGATATCCATCAGGCGGTTCACCTCCGTCTGGAACTCGTAGGTCTCCATGCCCGATTCCTCTTCCGTCGCTTCAGGCGTCTCCACCTCCTCTTCCTGAGCATACACGTGGAGCGCTATGCGTGAGTTTGGGGGTTGCAGCGAATACAGGGAGAAGCGATGAGAGAGATGGTAAGGATAGATAGGAAAAGCAATCTCAATATCGATTTCATGCTCTGTGAGTAGAATAGTTTGAAATGAAATGAAATGTGAAGTGGCATGTAGAGTTCTAGAAGGTCTCCGCTGGAGGGGGGTAATAACCGCGGTAATCATGTCTCGCTTCATTCTCGCTTGCTGTGCGTTGTGCGGTGCTTAGCGTGATGGGATTTAAGTCAGAAGGGTGTGAAATTGCTGTTTCGATTGTTGTTGTCGTTTTCATTGAAGAGAGAGAATTGCGAGGAGTGTGTATGGGAATGAATCAGAAATGTGACAGTGAAGTGATTTGGAACGAATGGGGCAATCATTCCAAATCAACTAGACTCTTGGATACTGCTTGTATGTGAAGGAAAGAGTTCATTCATCATATACAGAAACACGAACGGAGCAGTTATCAAACAGTCTTTTCACATTGGGAGAGCCTAACTGTCAGTACAATGTAATGCTACTACTCTTCATGTATACCGTTGATTTACAAAATGAGAATTCAACAGTTGAGTGCTGAACATCGACATTCACATCTACCCTTCACTTCTCACGCTATTCATACTATCCACGATAAGGCATTTGATTCTTCGGAAACACTTATTCATTCTCCACACTTGCAATGCTGGAAGATCTATTCATCATGAGAACAGCAGGGTTTCACCTTCCATAACTAATTCACTGTTCCTGTTAATCTCATTCAAATCATTCTTGAAGACATAACCGAATGATTCTCCATCACTAGCAGACAATCCAAATAGCAGTGAAGTGAGATGTGGGAGATCTACTCATTGAACAGAGAAGAGGAACGAAACTGGAGAAGGAGATCTTGTTACATTCATCGAAACATCCTGTTCCCATTTCCACTCTCTCCAGACAAGGCAGATCTATTCATCGTCTCCTCATTCCATTCTCACTCTCCACTCTCAGCACGGGACAGGCATAGAAGCACTGACTGTATTCCTCTTCCTTTCCAAGCAGAAGAGTCTTCAGCTGATCGCATTCTAACCGTCACGCATGACACACTCTCTCACTCTCCAATCGGAAAGAAGTGAACATCACACAGCTCTTGTTTCCAATCACCACCTCGTTCAATGCGGGACAGTTCGTAATGATGAACTCGCCCTCCTTCCCACACAAGGAGCTCTTGCCAATCTGAATGGACTGGATGGAGGAGTGGTTCTTGCACTTGAAGGAAGACACGTTGGGGAAGGAGAAGGCAGGACAGGTGAAGGATTGGAGGTTGGGGAATTGGGAGAGATCGATGGACGCGATGGCGTTGCAGTTTGTGAGTTGAGCATCACAGGCAATCTCCACAAGAGAGGGGGAGAGGGAATCAGAGTAGGAGGCATGAGAGAAGTGGTAGGAAGTGGATCGGATGAACTGTTCCATTGTGAAGGCGTCTATTCTTCATGTTGATTCATGACTCTCACTCTCAGCAATCAGCGTATGAACGCTACCAAACGAGGCAGGCAAGTCTATATCAACACTGTCACAGATGTCTAGTGATGAGACTCATCCATAATCAACACTCTTCAGCTTCACTACAGTACAGTTGACAAACTGCAGTCCTCCCTTTCCAGAAATGTGACGAAGGGAAGGCAAATCAGCCATTTCTAACGAACAACAAGAAGAGTCCTTCTCCGCTCCGATGCACCGAACAGAATAATCATATCGACCGGGGAATGAAGCTTCATGAAGAGTGAAATCCCTGAGCAAGGGAAGATCTGTGAGTAAGAAGAATCAACAACACTAACTAATAAAGGAAATGGAAGATGCTCTTTCAAAGCATGCCCATCCAATAGTGACACTTTGAAGAGATGGTAAGTCTACTGAGTCATGACAAGATCATAGCAACTACCACGCAACTCAAACTCCTTTATACAGCTGAAGCACACCTGCATTACTTCACTTCCAACAGTGAGTGATTTGAGATGAGGAAGATCTATTCGTCATTTAGCGGCTATAGGGTAACTCTTCAAAGAGAACGCAGAATAATTGGCAAACGAACCATACCCAATGCCAATCCCTTCAAGCAAAGGACAGTCGCTGATGGTACAGCTGTTGCTGTGCAGATCGGCTTGAGGATGGCAGAAGCACTGGTGCTCCACAACGAACTCTTTCAGTTGCGCCAAACCCTGCACCTTCACAGAAAGGACGTGAGGAAAGGAAAAGGGAGAAATGCGAATGGACTGAAGATTGGGGTAGAGTGTGAACGATAGTTCTCTCATATCAACCTCCTTTCCGCAATAGGGCGGGCAAACGAGAGTCTGGACGGTTGCTGCAATCATTTGGGGATTGAAGGACTGCAAACAACTCAAATAGAGATTGGGGTTCCATTTGTCAAGATGCTCAGACCACCCTGGAGCATCTATTCTTGATGGAGTTGATATACTAGTACTCTCAATAGTAACACTCCAGGCATTCCAAAGCAAATGCGTTGGCCAACTGTCACATTCAAAAGCGGCAATATCTACTCCTAACTACATCACTGTTCATCCACTTCGCAGTTCCACAATACCAATATTACAAAATGAGACTGTACATCCAAACACGACTCTTTTCAATGCAGGCAAGTCTGCTGGTTAATGCCCTTTAGTAGGTAGTACTCTCCATTTTCAAGACTGGATTGAATAGCACCCAACTGTCTTCTGTTCTCGTGTCACTATCATTGCCCATGAGGGAAAATGGAGATAGGGATAACAACTCCAAGCTGGGAAGATCTAACTTATCAAATCATTTCGACTTCTTTACTCACAAACTCCGCATGAGAAAGAGCGCAAAATGCCCATCTACCTAGCTGAATAGCTCTCAAAGAAGGCAAGTCTATCCGTAATGAAATACAACCGCAACAACTAACCAAGCGAAGGGAAGGGAGGGAATAAAAAGATCCCAAAGCAACACTTTTGTCATCAACGGTGAATGAAGAAAGCGAAGGAAGGTCTGCATCATTATCACTCACGATATGGCATACTATTCAACTGAAGAGAAGAATACCCATAGAAACTGTCTCCTCCAATGTGAATAGAATCCAAGGAAGGGCAATCCTCGATGCATAATTCAGAATCCTCAACAAGGTCATAACCCGCGATAAAACAGTAATCGTCAAGATCGATTGTGAGAAGATGCTGCAGCCCTCGAATCAACACTCTCTTTACAAACAGGAAGCACTTCTCTTCAATGTGAAGTGAGCGAAGACTGTGGAGAGCAGTCAAGTCCAATTCCTCCATATCCACTGAATTGCCTGCACCGTTTGCAATGGTCAGATCTTCAACATCCATGCATTGATCGATGATGAAGGGAGTCGTTTGCTCGTAATTGCACCATGGCGCTTTTGATTGGATGAGGGAAGCAAACAGCTCGGCGTTTTCCGCTTCCAGTTCGGTTACATATACGAATGGATTAGAGTAATGAATCCTCTTCAGATTGGGGATGTCTATTCATGATTCTCCCAGTAGCATTCATACTCTTCAACTCGATGTGGTTCACAAAAGACAAACAATCATCCCTCATTGTCAACTCTTCAAGGGACATTAAATCTATTCATAATGTGAATGGGAAAGGAAAACCCTTCATGGATAAAGACATGTCATACTTGAAAGGACAATAATCGACTTGGGACTGAAGATATCCAGGGGCGTAGAATACACTCTCACCCAAATCAATGGATCTCAAAGAAGGCAAATCTACTTATTACTCTCTTCACAGAGAAACAACTGTTGAAGACTACTGTCTTCGTGTATTTGAAACTATCGCTTTTGATTGTGACTCGCTTGAGTGATGGAAGATCTAATGGATGAATGACAGTCTGATGGTATTACCCTTCAGTATGAATTCTGTCACAAATCGGAGGGCGCCGATTTCTCCTGCTCCAATCGTCAGTTCTTCCAGAGCATCACAGTCTACGTCACAGAGAAGAAGAGCACATACCACATAATTGAAACTTAGGGTAATTGCAAAACGAGTCTCCAATGCTGATCGTTTTCAAGGAACAACAACTCATAATGCGCAGCAATCCCTTTGCATCAAGATTACAGTAACCCTCGTAGAAGCACCTGTCTTTCACCACAAGGGTTTGCAGTTGATCATTACACACAATACTGCAATCACAACCACCGCAGTAATTCCGATCGCATATGATGAATTCCTTTAACTCTTCACAGTTATCTGCACGAAAAGTACGGTGATCGCGATTCTCCACCGTCCCTTCTTCAATCACAATTAATGGTTTGTCTGTCAAAATGAGATTGTGTTCTTCCCTCTTTGTTGCAGCTGTGCGAATACCTCGCTCCAGATCAGTGCAACCTACAAATCATAGCCCTTCTCCAATCATACAATCGGATTCAATGAATCGAGTCTTGCAGAAAGACCCCTCCAGCAGCCAACAAACCACATGCTTGGATACATCTATTTGTCAATAACAGTGAAAACGGTTACTCTTCAATTCAACCCTCTCCAAGGACATGCAACTATTGTATCCCACATGAAGCAGTCCCAATCGAGGAAGATCAGATAAGCGCAATAACCCAACCACCATCGAAGCCATACAGGACCCGCAATTGATGGTACGATTACCAAAATGAATGACCTCCAAACTTGCATTCCCTAGCCTATCATGATCAAAAGGAGCATTTCACTCTCAATCAAGCATTCAGTAATCTTGTTGAAACAATCATCACCAAAGGAGATCTTGCGGAGAAGAGGATTGTCTATTCGTCACTCGATTTGCCACACCAAACCCTGTATCCTTATTCTCGTGAATCCCTTCACCACTGTGTCACCCAGAGTGATGGAGACCAGTTCTGGGCAATTCACGCATGAAAACAGCAGTTCTTGATTCTCCGCACCAAAGGAGTTGCTTCCGATGCTCACGACCTTCAATCGAGGCAGATCGTTCAGAAGCAGACTCTCGTTTGCATTGCAGCAATTCTCACCGACTGTGAGCAACTCCAGCAGGGATGTGAAGGGAGGCAGAAGTGAAGGGTCTGTCACCACCAATTCCTTTTCAATCGCATTCGTATCGTTGACCCATTCTCCTTCATACACCTTCTGCCCGCGCTTGTCAAACAATACGCCTCGCCCACATCGCATTCCATCGCACCAATTGCCTTCATAACGCACAGTTCCCACATCAGGGTAGTATTCTCTTCCATACAGACAGTACTTGTCATTTACAGAGAATCCCTCGTACATCAAAGCCCCATCCTCATCAAAACGCTTTCCCCATCCAAATGGCATTCCATCGAGAATAGATCCTTCCCATCGTTCTCCTTCATCATTCAGATTCAGAATCGTAGCAGTATCTTGATCGAATTGCACACTAAACTCCGTACCGTCATCCTCAATACTGTAAACTGCAGTAAAGCGTTTGCCACTTTTGCTTGCAACAATACGCATTCCTTTCGGGTGATCGCGATCGTCCTTTCCATACACAAGAGTATCTTCATTAACAATCGCAATTCCCTGGTGGTGTTCAGAATCCACTAGAAAGAAGCGTTCCCTTGTTGAATCATAGGATGGAAGTGAATTACAGTCCGATTCACAGGTACTCGGCTCCTCCTTTCTGTTTTTGCCTGAATCTGCACTCATCACAGCAAAATAGTGAGAGGTAAAGAAGATGAGACAGTGACTGTATAGTGTGGGTATGATAATCAACATTGCCTATTCACTGTACGTTCTCATCCCAATCCAAGAAGAATAACTGGTTTGATGAATATGCTAGTGCCTCTTCTGTTTTCATCAGCTGCTGTACATCAGCTTTTGATGTTAACCCTATTGCCATGGAGGATAGTCACAATGGCGCACTCTCCTATTGTTCGTGTTCAGCAGCATAGAGAGAAGCAGAAATCGCACCCTCACAGAGTAATGCCCCAGCCTCATGTATTCTTGTTCCTACGATGCAGAGAGTGGTTTTGTAGGAAGGCAGTTTTGTATTTGTGTATACAAATGTCAAAACACTCAGATCCGTCCAAGAGTATTAGGGACACATTACAAGTATCATTACCATACTGTAAGCACATGATCTGTATAGCAAATGTAATGAAATGGAAGTAGCTTGCATTATACGCATTATCAGCAATACGCTCAGTTCCATCCCTTCTATTTCGGCAATCCCTTTACAACACAATGTTATCCTCGCTTCATAACAAAACGCTATGAACTATCCCACATACACAGAATGACACAATTCGAGACCATTTCCTCCCGACCGTATCCCCTGTTTTTGTCACTCGAAGGATAAAGCAGTGTGTTTCACTTCGACGATGTCCGATACCTTCCAGGCGAACTACAAAACCGCGAGCAATATTGTCAAGAACATCAACAGCATCTTGGCGACGATAAAGGAGAACAACAGCCTGAGCGAGATGCAGAAGCAGCTCAGCCGTGTGAAGCAGTACTTTGCTCAAGCGCAGGAGGCCCTGAAAATTATGAGAAACACTGCGAGCGTTATGAGCTACAACAACAAAATCCAGGCGATGGGCTCTGTTCGCGACATCGAGCAGTCGCTGGCAACGATCAAAAAGGAAATTGCCCGTCAGGAAGCCAAGCTGAACAAGTCTTCTCTCGTTGGCGCTGTAGTGCGTTTTTTCCCTGTCTGATTCGCTAGGATGCCGAGGAAAAGAAGAAGAAGATGGCTGAGGGACTGATCCAGCTTCAGGAGTGGGTGTTTCGTGTTGTGTTTTGATGGTAGTACCACCGGCGTTCTCAACAAGGTGAAGGCCAGCGCTTACGAGAGTGAAGCGATTGGCCACGGCGCCCTGGAGGCTCTGGGCAATCAGCACGAAGTGCTGCTGCGGTCGAGCGAGAAGGTGGAGGAGGTGAAGACGAACGCGAACATGGCGAAGCAGCTGCTTACCGTGACTCTTTCGTGCGGCATTGATGGGTAGGACATGAATAGAAAGACCATCGGAAACAAGGTGTGCGTGTCTGTGATTATTATAATTCTGATCGTGGCGATTGTGACCATGCTATTTTTGATTGCGAATAAGAACAAGAAGTGCTCTGTTTGTTGCACACTTGGCGGGAACCTTCCCTCTCTTCTGGAATGGGGCATAGAATGAAGCCGGAGCTGGAGAACCCGGATGTGCCTCCCAAACAGGGGAAGAAGAGAGAGCGCGTAATCACTCCCAGTTCTCGTAACAAAGTAGGTCGTCCCATTTAGCGATGCCAATGCGCTTCATCCACCGTAAGATCGGGGAGAATGGAGTGAGGACTAGGATTCCCCCCACTCCAAAGAAGCGAAAAAGAGTGACATTTGCTTCAGGAAGTCCCCAAGTATGCGTGTACGATGTTACGAGCAGTGTGGTAGGGATTCGTTTGGTATGGGAGTGTAGTTGTCAATTCGAAACCCATCCGCTCCACCGCCTCCAGTAGTTGGAAAGCCGGGTAGAGCCCAGCCCCGATTGCGCTCACCGAAGAAGTATCACCACACCCTTCCTCCTCCCAGCCCACACAGCAACGAAGAACTGAGGGCAAAGAAGCGAAGCATGCAGAGAATACGGAAAAGGAAACTGGCCGCCATTGCAACGTGGAACAAGCGGCGGCAACTCAAACGACTGCATCCCTCGGATCGTGCAGTATCCTTCAACGTTACGATTCACTGGATAGGACAACCGCTTGCAACTGTCGATGCAATTCGGTGAATTGAGTGACGACTTTTACAAGTACTGCAGGCGGTGGATGCACAACCGCGAGGAGTATGTGCGCAGCGTGGTAAAGGAGATTGAGGGTGAAGAGCCCACCGTCCCTCAGCCCTCCTTCGCCCTGTCCTTCAACTTCCAACACTTCACCGCCATCATGATGCGAGTGCACCAAGACGACCTTGTTCCTATCTCTCTTCCTTGTTCAAAGAAACAGTCGTATCCAAGACTCGGTATGTCCTTCCCCATCATTGGTGCCGGTGTGCTTTTGTCCCCCTCGTTCAGCGGCAGCATCAAGGAGTGCTGCTGCGTGAACGAGTTCTGTGTTTGCAGCAAGGGAGCATCATTCTTAAACGACGAACCGTATTGGAACATCACATCGATCATGTTCTTCTACACGTCACCTCGCTTCCTCGCACACACCGGCATGCCGTCGCTCTGGCTCGGCGTGCGCGCAAACCCGAAGCCGCCCGACAGTCCGCGGGTCATCGACTCGGGCTTCATCCAGCTCACACTCTGCGAGTAGACGGGCAGCGGCATAGCGCCGCCACCCTCAACAGGCATGGAGGAGAACGGCACGGCGCCCACGCCTTCTTGTGACATGGGCGCGAACCCCGGCAACGACGCAGCGTCTCCCGACGCGAAGGAGAAGGGCGGCATTGCCTGCGGGAGGTAGGAGAAGGAGGCGTTGCCGTGCGAGCCGTCGGTGGGCAGGTACAGCGACGGCATGGACGCCATTGCCGTGGGCAGCGGTTGGAGGGGTTGAGTGGCGGGCGCCTGCAGCGGCGGCGGGGACTGGGAGAGCGGCACGAACGGCGCCACGGTGAAGGCGGGCATGGCCTCCACCTCCGGGCGGTACGCGGACGACACCACCGGGATGCCCGTCGGCTGCAGCGGCGCGCTCGGCTTCCTCCCCGCAGCAGCCACACGCGATCGCCGTGCCGCCTTTCCTCGCTGCGACGCTTGCGATGCCTGAGCTGTCTGTGACACCTGTGTAACCTGTGCAGCCTGCTCCGACTTCACGCCGGGAAGGGCGGCACTATCCAGCTTCTTCGCGTAGGCCTGCGGGTCAGGACCAGCACGCACACACACCTCCGGCACGCCGCGGCGACAAAGCGTCTTCCAGTGGATCTTGACGGCGTTCTCGGAGCGCCCGGGCAGGTTCTACGCCTCACACCCGCCGCACACGCCCACCTCGGCGATGGAGGACCAGCGGTTGCCCCACTGGCGCTGCAGCGACACGATCAGCATGTCCTCCTCCTCCGTCCAATCACTACGCCTCACGCCCGCTCGCCGCCGCCACCCCTTGCGAATGGTCGGGTCCACATGGTTGTACCAGCGCTCGCGGCACTGCTTGGCCGTGCGCCCGGGGATGTGCTCCGCCACCTCCGCCCAGTTGGCGCACTGCTGGTGGTACGCGCTCAGCAGGCGGTCCTCCTCCTCCGTCCAGTGGCCCTTTTTCAGCCCCGGCTTCAGCACCTTCTTCCACCGCTGCAGGCACTGCACGTGCGTGCGCCCCGGAATGCGCAGCGCGATGTCCTTCCACCGCTTCTCCCCGAACTCCTTCACCGCCGCGCGCAGCAGCTCGTCCTCCTCCGGCGACCACTTCTGCGGGTCGCGTTTGTCCTTCTTGCGACTACGCATCAGTCCCGTTCAGCATACGCACATCTCCGTCACATAGTTCACGCCGTTGATCTCCGCGTGCAGGATGCGGTGCCCGCCCTCCTTCTCCTCCGCAGACTCGTCGCCCGCGGGAACCTCTGCCTGCGCTGTAAAGGGAGTTCCGTTTATAGCGGGCGAGGCCTGGGGGTGAGGCGAGAAATCGGGACTACTTCGGCCACGTCTTCCACACACTGCATTTGCGTGTTCTGTCGTGTGAACTTGTTCACCCCGAAGGGAAGCTGCAAGGTGGCGGAGCGCTGGCGCTTCATGTCGGTGAGGGGACTAGGCGTTACACTGCTGCGGGAGAAACACAATTGTTCGAGTTGGAGGGAACTGCTTCGAGACATGGTTAGCACAGGGAAGGACTAGGCATGAGGAGGGTAGGCGAGTCGCACAGGGTCGGGATAGGGCATCCCGCTCTTCATGCGCTCTCTAGCGATGAGGGAGGAGAGCGATGATTACGCATCCACCGCCATGGGTGGCATGTTGAAGGTGTACTGCAGGGCGGACGGAGAGCGGTGCATGATGAGGTCGGGAGAGAGGCGGCTGTCCAGAGCGTCGAAGAAGGGCGTCATTTCCATCTGATTGCGAGAAAAGACCGGCAGGAAGTAGGGCACCTGCAGGTTGGAGGACGGATTGCGGTTGAAGGAGATCGGGTTCTTCAAATCCGCCAGCAGAGCGGACTGATTGCGAACCAGAGGCGTCATACCATCCTCACCGACAGTCTCCATCTATGCATTACTCCCACGGAAGGAAGAGGAAACGCCTCCGGGAATAGGCTGAGCCTCCTGGACATCTTGAGCATCGGGGGTGGTCATCAAATCTGCTTCTCACTCCAGCTGCGCAACACCCACCCGGACTCATGCGCGAGAGTCTTTTCTGCATCATTTCGTTGGCGCTCGAAGTCCACAGCCCGCTGAGGTTTCTCGTCATGGGTTCCATTGCTATTTCCTCCTTCATGCCCGACGGCAATCTCATTTCCGAAGAAGGCTCCGTTTGAGAGAGCGTCGATTCTCTCTCTACGAATAACCCACGGAAAACACGGTCTGCCTGTGTTTGAGTCGGTCGTATCCACGACGGAAACGTCTATTCGTCACTTCGAGTCATATGGACTCACTACTGGAATGCGGTGATTGCTGCGGTATGCTTGTGTTCTGTTGCATCATTGAGTAGAATATGTGTGTAGAATCCCCCCGCAAACAATAATAACAGGGAATTGAAAAAGAATGAGAGTTGTGCTCCTCTTCAGCAGTCTCCCACTGAGTTGCGCCATTTGGTGTGTTCTTTCTTTTGGATGTCTATTTGGATGGTCTTCCGGGCCGTGTGCCCCAGCGTTGCCACAGTGACCGTATCCTACTTTGTGAGGTCACAAGCGATTGCGTGGTTGTTTCAAGCGCGCTGTTGAATAGTGTGCACGTCAATGCGAACTGTATCTCTGGAAAAGGATTCGTTCCAACCACTCCATTATCATTCTTCCTGATTCTCTCTACAACGAATCCACACATCCAGATCTATCCATTCTCACCGTCCTTACACTCATGAAGGCGCATCACCTCATTGGGCTCCATGTCATGACTGACTGCGTCTTTCGTGTCAACAAACACAGAACTGAGGTTCCTCGTCCTTCCTCCTCTTCAATTCCTTCTCCTCCTCATTCTGCTCTCTCCGCTCCATTTTCCGGCTCAGCTTCTCGCCGTCGATGCGGAAGTCGCGGGCCGTGCTCCGCTTGATGAACATCGTCAGATTCACATTCCCCTTGGTTTTCTTGTTCACCTGGATCAGTGTCGCCTCGTACTGCTCGATGGTGTAGATCAGCTCGGGCACCAGCTTCGCCTGCTTCTTCAGATGGATGTCCTTCGATCCGGGCCGTTGCACCAAATGGATCAGCGAATACACCGTGGGCGTCAGCCTGCTGCACACCGCCTCCGTCAGCTTGGTCACCATCTGAATCGGACAATCATCCCCCGCGAAGGCGATCTGCTTCATCGTCTGATCCACCACGCCGTAGAAGTCCTTCACCAGACTCAGCAGCGTCTCCGCGATGCTCACCGGCGGCGATGCCTGAATCAGCGGCAGGAAGCCCTCCAGCGCCATCTGCAGCGCCGACACCAGCCGCATGGCTCGGCAACGCCACTCCGTGTAGTAGGCGCTCACCAGGTGGTGCACGCGCTCCTGCTCCATCGCCTCCTTCACCTGGTAGTACTTGCAACTGCCCGCCAGCGCGCCCAGCGGCTTCAGCAGCGCCTGGAACGCGCCGATGACTAGCCGTGCCACGGCGGGCGCGTTCTCCGCGTTGACCGCCAGCTCGTCCGTGAAGGCGTCCGCCTCCACCGCCTCGGTCGCCATCACGTTCACCACGCGCTTCACCACCGGCAGGAGCAGCTCCACCGGCACCGCGCCGTGTACCGCCACGTCGCACTGCAACGCGTACAGCGCCGCCACGGCCGTCGGCGGCAGTGTCTGCGGGTGAATAAGCATAAGACGGTTACACTCTGGCGGCACTCGGTTCGTAGCCAGGCGAGCAACGCGGCGACGACGGGCGAGGCGGGTGCGGCGTTGGCGACGAGCAGTTCCAGCCACTTGAACAGCACGGGCAGGTACTTGGGCGGTGCGAGCATCAAGGACTACGGGTGAACCACTGAACGCGCGCGGACGTGGAGCGTGGCGGTGAGGTCCTTGATGTCCAGCGCGTTGTTGGCGAGCACGAGGTCCAGGCAGACCGCCTCGCTCGCCTCAAACAGCCACTCCACGGAGCCGTGCTTGGCGCACAGCGGCTGCGGCAGGGGGTAGAAGTGCAGTAGCGAGGAGGCGGCGACGGTCTGGAACACCAGCGGAACGATGCTCAGGAGGGCGGAGGAGGCGGGAGCCAGCGCGCCGTCTTCGTCTAGGCGTGAGGCGGAGGAGGCGGGCGGACGCGCGGCGCAGAGGAGGTGGAGGCGGTAGGCGTAGCGCGCGGCCTCGCGGCAGTAGGCGCAGAACTCCTTGTTCTCGCGCGAGCGGATGGTGGAGGGCGTGAAGGAGGCGATCTAGTGCTCAGCACACGCTCTCACACGCACGGTGCCCTGCAGCAGCTGCGTGAGGAGGCTCAGGATGCTCGCGTCGCTCGTCAGCATGCCTAGCGCCTTCAGCACCTCCGCGTCGGTTTCGCTGGCGTGCTGGGCGTCAATCCATCGCCACACGCCCACCAGGTCCACGAAAAGCCGAAGTAGGTTGCGCAGTGCGGGCCGTGCGGTGAGCGTCGTAGCCAGCATCCCCGCGAACGGGTCCTTCACCTTCTCGCCGGCGAAGCGGTTCATCTTCTGCGCATGACATCTCACCCACATCCTCACGAGGATGTTGTTGAGCAGCGTGGCGATCTGCCCCAGCGTCAGGATGCGCACGGGGTGCAGCGACTGGCTGGCGCTCGTCATCTCCAGCAGCACGGCGGTGCGCACGTACGCGGCGGTCAGGTACAGCGAGGACAGCACGAAGCGCTTGGCCAGGTTGGCCTTGCCCTCGGCCTCAGCCGGGTTGAAGGAGGCGCCCTTGTCCAGGCGGAACTCCTCCACCTCCGCCTGCACCAGCTGCTCCATCAGCAGGTTGAATAGCCTACGCTTGAGCGCCGTCACCATCGCTACGTCGACAGCTCCTGCTTCATCTGCTCCACCGACCCGCCCGTGCCCGCACTACCAGCACTGCCTGCACTGCCTGCTCTCCCCACACTCCCTGCACCTCGCGTGTCACGAGCGTTGCGGTCGCCGAGAACAACAGGCAGGGCGGCGGCGGGGTGGAGGACGAGGGCGACGGTGGCGACGAGGTCGTGCACGGGCTGCTGGATAGCGCCGTTGGCGCAGACTTCGTCCAGCCGCAGCAGCGCGCCCACAGGAGCGTTGGGCCCCTGCGTCTGGAGGAGGGCGCGCAGCTTCTCCGTGAGGAGGTGCAGCACGCGCGGGCGCACAGCGGGCATCTCCAGGTACAGCTTCAGCAGCAGGCGGTAGAACAGCGTGTAGTTGGAGATGTCCGCCGAGTGGATCGCGTTGCTGTATCGCTGCACCAGGTTCATCGCGTCCTCCACCGTCGTCTGCGCGATCCGGTTGCTACGCCTCACGACCCACACACACGCCTACGGAACCGTCTCCACCAGCGTCGTGCCCACCTGCGTCAGGGTGATGGTCACATCCGAGTCGGTGGTTTCATCCACCTCACTCTTGCAGAGGAGTTCCACAAGCCCGGCGATGCCCGAGAGACGAACAGAGTCGTCCGACTGATAGCAACACTAGAGTGAAGCGTGGCATAAATCGGGACCTTTTTGAGGATGATGACGAGGATGTCGACAAGGTCGGGGCGGCTGGGCAGGAGCGAGTGGATGCATTGCACGAAGGCGGGCACCATAGCGCTGGGCATCAGCGGGATGCGGCTGACGAGTGTCTGCGTGAGAGAAACTAGCTGAAACCTACCTTGATGGTGGGGATGGAGGAGAGAATGAAGGAGGGGTAGGAGTGGCACAGCGTGTTCAGCAGGCGGAAGGAGACCTCGTTCACGTTGTGGTGGCTCATCTGCGCCTCAGCGTTATCAACCACACCCACGTCGTTCACCAGACTGTTCAGCACCGCGGCACGACTGCTCTCCACGCGCGCGAACAGCGCCAGGATGCCGCGCTCGGCGAAGGCGGTGAGCCAGAGGCGCTCGCTGGCGTCGCACTTGCCATTCCAGTGCAGGAGGAACTCGAAGAACTGGATGAGGATCGCGCTGCCCTCGAAGAAGCCGCCGTCCACCACGGCGTACATGTCCTCGAACAGCGCGCTGGTGCGCGGCGCGGTGCTGTCCTTGTACTGCGTGATCGGGTATTGGCGGCGCAGCGCGGTCTGGTGAAACTCCTGCTGAAGCCGCGCGAGGAGCAGCGTCCAGACGGTGTGGCGGTACTTCTAGGCTGAGGAGGAGACGATGAAAGCACTTCAGCGTCGGAGAGAGAGAGGAGGATGAGAAGCGAGTACACGGTGGGCGGCAACACGTCGTTCTTCATCACCTCCAGGAACACCTTGCAGAGCGACTGCGCGTGAGGAGGGCGGCAGACACTCACCGTGTTGCTCTTGAGCGCGAAGGAGAACTGGCTGATGATGGCGGGCAGCTGGGCGGGCTGGCACTTCTTGCGGATGTTGAGCAGCATCGACATGAGGACGACGCGCGCGACGGAGTCGTTGGTGAGGAGCAGCACTTGGTAGATGGTGCTGGCGACCACGCTGTCCTTCGTCTTGCTCAGCAGCGTGCTGATCTTGTTCACCGTGGCGATGAGCAGGTCGTCCGAGATGTGGCACTCCTACGGGTGGAGGAAGAAACCAGCCGTCACGCGGAACACCGTCAGAAGGGGACACACGTACTCTGCATTCCAATCACGCTCGATCACTCGCTCGATGAAGTGCGTCTAGCGTCAAGTCCTCTCTATGAACCCACCCTGTACTCCGAGAGCGTCATTCCGTTGCCATCGGCGTCCGCCTCGATGAGCACCGTGGAGGACTCGCACATCGACAGTAGCTTGGTCAGCAGGTCCAGCACCTGTTTCATCTGTCCCCTACGATGCACAGCGCCGCGCAAGGATACTCGGCATGCGAGCCCATCTTCTTCCCCTCGAAGTCGAAGTACTGCATGAACACGCCCATCACGGCAGGGATTTCGTCCCCAGACAGATCATCCATCTCCAGACAAATGGTCTGAACGAGTTCCGATATCTGATTTGCGCTCGCATCCAGGTCCACAGTACATAGGAGCTGCGGGTTAGGAAACACGAATGAGGCAACCTCGACGGACGCTTTGATTGCGACGAACTGGTTCGATTCGTTCGTGGAAGAGGTTGTGTGTTGCGAAATGGCGGAAAACAATGTGGATAGCTGTTTCAGCGACGTGGTTTTGAGAATCAGCTCGCGAATGGAATCGGACGACAGCATGGACAGTTTTTGAACAATCTACTCTGTCAAACACGCAGATCGCCTTCACATTGTCTTCATACTCCTGAGAGTGGCTCATGAGCGTGTCCTTGGATGTCAGAGACAGCAGCTCGTTGATGACTTCCGTTTGAGCCATCGCAGTTCCAAATTGAGTGAAACAAAAAAGAGCGGGAGTGGGCCCCCACTCTTTCAATGCTCGTTATGGGGAGTGAAACGCCCTTTCTCACTGCTCAAGATGGAGACACTCGCCATTCAAGACGGAAAACAGATCTGGTGAAATGGAGTCAAACAAACCCACGAGCAGAATACATCTATTACATCGTCTGGTCCTTCATTTCGCGGAGCGTCAGTGACCGCTCCGTCTTTCTCGTGGAAGCGTCGCCCTTGGAGAACTTCGCGGGGGTGTTGTCCGAGATGGAGAGCAGCGGCGCCTCCACCGTCTTCTCCTCCTTCGGCGCCTTGTTCGTGACCGCCTGCACGACCACTCCGAAGATGGTGAAGGCGGCGATGATGCCGAGGTAGATGTACCACTAGCGGTCAGAAGCGGAGAACAAAGGCGCACCTCCACGGGCGGGTTCATGAGGTGCTTCGTGAAGTGCGGCGAGAAGGGGTTGATCCAGTTGCCCAGGAACTGGCCGAGACTACGCGTGAGGGGAGAGAAGGATGGAACACCCGAAGGTCATGATGTAGCTGCCGATCAGAGAGGTGCCCAGAATCACGACGATGCTAACAGTGAAAGAGGAAAAGGAGCGCTACTTATCCCACACCATCGCGAAGAGGCCAAACTCCAGGGCGAAGGCGCCGATGGCTACGTACAGCACCACATCCGAATGGAAGCGGATGATGCTGTCCAGGATCACATCGGAGTAGACGGCGACAACAGCGCCGAAGGCCGCGCCGATGACGAAGTAGCCGATCTGGAACAGGCACACCAGCAGGATTCCCACGATGATGCCCATGACGCAGGAAGAGCCAATGCTAATCCAAAAGGCCTGCTTCTCGCTACACGTCACACCACGAAAAAACGCAAGACGCCATCGATCCGTTCAGCAAGTCCGTAGCGAGCACAAACGTCGGAATGCCTCCGGCAAGCAGACCGCAAACGAACATGTTGAACTATACCGTTATCCCCGGCACGCATCAGCACCTTCACGGACTTCTTTCCCAGGAAGCACAGGAACAGACCGAGGGCAATCACGACGCCGTTGATGATAATCTTGTAGTTGTTGTAAACGTTCTCGACTAGAAATCAGCCGCCCGCCGCATCACTACTAAAGTCCCACAGATTCTGCTCGTCCATCTTGGAATCCACGAGCATCTCCTCCAGACGGAGACTGGGAGACGCCACGACAAGGGAGAGACAGCCCAGCAAGAGCATTGCGAAATGGATGCGCTGCATGATGAGTTACACTTCTAATCGATTATCACAACTCCGCATTGGAACCACGCACCTTTTACAGCTTCAGGGGAATGCCTGTGAAAGACTTTGTGCGCCTGCCAGAATACGGTGCGAAATCGGTTCGTCGTGTTGCACCGCAAATCAAAGTCATATCCTCTCCATCTCCTTCTGTCCTCGTCCCAACGCCATTCCCCCTATCCGTTCTCTTGTTTGCTGCAACACCAAAATGCCCCCGATTTCCGTCTCATTCAAATCCAACTCATTTTGCAACCATGGACCGCAACACAAGCGATTTCGGAATGCAGGGACTGATCTCCATCATCAACGACATCCAGGAAGTCTTCTCCATCGTGGGTGCGTGCTGCGTTGCTCCTCGTGAGCCATAGGAGGCAACGCGATCGATCTTCCGCAGATCGCGGTCGTTGGCGGGCAGTCAAGCGGCAAGAGCTCCGTGCTGGAGAACATCGTCGGCAGGGACTTCCTTCCCCGCGGCAGCGGCATCGTGACGCGCTGTCCGCTCATCCTTCAGCTCGTATATGTGAAGGATCTGGCTTCGGGTCGCGTTATGCCCTTCTCCTAAGGAATAGAGTACGCCGTCTTTGCACACAAACCCACAAAGCAGTTCTACGACTTTGACGAGGTGCGGAACGAGATCGTGAGCCAGACCGAGCGCGAGACCGGCACGGGCGTCTGCGTCACGGACAAGCCCATCAACCTCAAGATCTACTCGCCGAACGTGGTGAACCTGACGCTCATCGACCTGCCGGGAATCACGCGCAACCCGGTGGGCGACCAGCCGCGCAACATCGAAGAGATTCTGCGCAACATGGTGGTGCGGTTCATCCGCGAGCCGTCGTGTATCATCATGGCGGTGACGGCCGCGAACACGGACCTGGCGCTGAGCGACGCGATCCAGCTGGCGAAGGAGTACGACCCCACGGGCGAGCGCACGATCGGCGTAATCACGAAGGTGGACATCATGGACCGCGGCACGGACGCGAGCGAGATCTTCGAGGGCCGCGTGATCCCGCTGAAGCTGGGGTACGTGGGCGTGATCAACCGGAGCCAGAGCGACATCGATACGCGGAAGGACATGCACCGGCAGTGGGAGGACGAGCGGCGCTTCTTCCAGACGTACTACCCGCAGTACAGCGACCGCATGGGCACGCAGTACCTGCGCGAGCGGCTGAACGAGCTGCTGGTGAGCCACATCAGCGCGTCGCTGCCCGAGATCATCGCGAAGGTGACGGCGTACCGGCAGCAGATCAGGTGGGCGCGGCGCGGGGGCGTGAGGATTAGTGCTCAGCTGATGGAGATCAAGAGCGTGAACGACGGGCTGGCGGACGTGAACGCGGCGGCCGTGCAGGTGTTCATCGGCTACTCGCAGCAGCTGCGCGCGGCGCTGTTCGGCAAGGCGGACGCGGGTGCGGAGGAGAAGGCGGCGCTGACGGGCGGCGCACGCATCCTGGAGATCTTCGCGAAGGACTTCACGGGCACGCTGCAGGCGCTGGACGCGCGCGGGTGCGTGGGCATCCAGGCGATCCGCACGGCGATCGTGAACAACCGGGGCATCCACGGCGGGCTGTTCGCGTCGGAGAAGGCGCTGGAGACGCTGATCCGCGCGTGCCTGGCGCAGTTCGAGCAGCCGTGCAAGCTGTGCGTGGAGCAGGTGAAGACGGAGTTCCAGAACGTGGTGTGCGGCATCCAGATGCCCGAGCTGCAGTACTTCCCGAAGCTGCGCGAGGCGATCATCCGCGAGACGCTGCAGCTGCTGGACGAGAAGGCGGGTATCGCGAAGGAGATGGCGCACATCCTGCTGCAGATGGAGAAGGCCTACATCAACACCGCGCTCGAGGCGCTCTCCGCCGACAGCGTCAAGAAGCTGCAGGGCGGCGCCATCGCCACTGCGCGGGCCGTGAGTGCGGGCGGGGAACATGAGGCGTAGCGCGCGCTGCAGGCGACCAACCCGAACGACCCGCCGGAGTTCCAAGAGCCGATGATGCAGGGCTGGTGCTACCTGAAGAGCGGGCGCGGGCGCTTCGACCACGTGTACGGCATGATCAAGCAGCGGTCGTTCTTCTACAACGCGACGGCGGTGATCGACCGCAGCGACCCCGGCGTGACGGAGGTGTTCCTGGAGGGCGCGACGGCGGCGGTGGTGCGCAACAACCCGGCGATGGGCGAGTTCGAGTTCGTGGTGAAGCTGCCCGACGAGGAGAGTCTGGAGCTGCGCGTGGACTCGGAGGCGCAGGAGTCCACGTGGATCGAGTGGTTCAACATCGCGGGGCAGGAGGAGGTGTGGCGCGCGACGCTGACGCAGTGGGTGAAGTCCCTGAAGCCCGAGGCGGAGGAGAAGGAAGAGGAGAAGCCTGTGGTGGACAGCTACTACAAGAGCAGCAAGCTGGGCGCGCTGGTGGAGAGCGACGAGTGGAAGGACTACAACAGCAACGAGCAGGTGATGATGGAGTACATGTCACGTCTGATCGACACGTACTTGGACACGGTGAAGAAGAACCTGATCGACAGCATGCCGAAGGTGCGGATGCAGAGGAGGTGTGAGGCGTAGTGCATCACGCTGTACCTGCTGAACCAGACCGTGGACAGCATCTACAACGTGCTGATCAACAACATCTACAACAAGAACCTGGTGGAGGGTTTGATGGCTGTGGGCGCGAGCAGGAGGTGTGAGGCGTAGGAGGACCAGACCCTGGTGAAGAAGCGGGAGGACCTGACGAGAGTGCTGGCCCTCCTCGACAAGTCGCTGCGCAACCTCACGGCGGTGAAGATGAACCAGGCAGGGAAGCGGGAGACGAAGACGGTGGGAGGAGCGGCAGTGAATCCGTGGGAGAAGAGCCCCACCGCCGCCACCAGTGAGATCAACTGGTCCGTGGTGAAGAGCAAGAAGAGTCTGATCGACAGAAACTAAGAGCCCAGTTTTCATCCGCAGGATTTATGGGCCGGTGTACACTTCGTGCTGTTTGTTGCAGTCGATTGCTAAAAGGCCTGGAGAGGGCGTGGATTGCGAGGAATTGGAACGGAGAAACGAGGGAACTCCAGAAATCGGGATCGAACCACTGCTTGCAAATCAAGGGAACCACTGAACGCCACTCCAATTCCCAATCGTTTGAGAAGCCACACTATCGCTAGAACTACTGATTTGATAGAATGGGTAGGCATTGATTGCTGCGTGGAGCGTGTGGATTGTGAGGAGAGCGCGACTAACGGGTGTGTGTAGGTATTTGCCGTGATTCTCGTCATAAGCGTCGTTTGACTGGTGGAAAGGTGGTGATCAACATCAAGAAGAGAAAGTTCGAGATGGGTCGCCAGCCTGCCATGACCAAGCTCGGTCCCAAGCGTATTTACCTGGTGCGCTGCCGTGGTGGAAACCTGAAGCACCGCGCTATTCGTCTCGATACCGGTTCCTTCTCCTGGGCGGGTGAGGGTAGTTTTTCCTCATCTCCTTAACAGTTAGCCTTCTCCGCCAAGACGAAGATCCTGAACATCGTGTACAACGCCTCCAACAACGAGCTGGTGCGCACGAACACGATCGTGAAGGGCTGCATCGTGTCGATCGATGCCGCGCCGTTCAAGGCCTGGTTCGAGAAGCACTACGCCTGCAAGATCGACGCCAAGGGCGCCGTGGTGAAGGACGACCTGACGAAGCTGGAGGGCAAGAGCAAGTACACGATTGCCAAGCTGCAGAAGAGACAGGAGTCGATCGTGGACCAGAAGGAGGTGATCGAGCAGCTGGCGGCCGGCAAGATCTTGGCGTGCATCTCCTCTCGCCCCGGCCAGAGCGGTCGTGCTGACGGCTACATTCTGGAGGACGAGGAGCTGGCCTTCTACCACAAGAAGATCAACCAGAAGAAGAAGTAAGTCACCTGACGATGTTCGAGCGATAATTTGATGGCGTGTTTGTTCTGAACCACACGAACCGCTTTGAACCCTGTGGGCTGCGCATCAACTATTCTTCTTCGGAGGAGGCAATTTCCCTTTAGGTCATTTAGTGGGTGTAAGTGGAGTTCGGGTGCGGTGGTTGTGCCGCGTGTGTTGCGATGTCCCGTGCTAATGCGTGTTTTGTAGAAATATGTCAGACTACAGCTCTGATAGCAGTGATCTGTCTGACGAAGACAAGCAGTTGTGTCCTCTGTGCTGCGAGCCGATGGATGAGACCGATTTGAAACTATTCCCGTGCCCTTGCAACTTCCAGGTGGGTGAGGTGCGTGCGAGTGAGTTCGCAGATCTGTTTGTGGTGTTTGAAGACCCTTGTGGAGAACAACCGTCCGTGCCCCAACTGTCGGAGGCCGTACAACCCGGATGACTACCGCACGGTGGAGAGGAAGGTGATGTGGGTGCTTTTTGCAATCCGTCTCACGCCGCAGAAAGAAGCCGAAACCCGTGGAGGAGACGAAGGTGGAGGAGAAGCCGCGCGAGGAACAGCATAAGGTGCCGACGGCCGAGGAGATGCGAGATATGCAGACCGTGCGAGTCATCCAAAAGAACCTTGTATACGTGATCGGACTCCCGCTCGAGGTGTCGTCCGAGGCGACGATTCGACGAAAAGACATGTTCGGCCAGTACGGGCATTTGAGCAAGATCGTGGTGAACAACCGCAACCCCATCTGCGACAAATCGAGTACCTGTGGCGTGTACCTGACCTACGACACGAACGAGCAGGCATTGGAGTGCATCAAGTGTGTGGACGGTTTCACCCTCTGCGGCAAGCTGCTGAAGTGCCTAAGATGGCGAGGGGTAAAGGGTAGGGCGAGCTACGGCACGACGAAGTACTGCTTCAACTTCACCAAGGGGCAGAAGTGCACAAATCCGGACTGTTTGTATCTCCACCACCTGGCGAACAAGGAGGACTGCTTCACGAAGGAGGAGATGGTGACGCGCCAGATCGAGTTCTACCAGATCACGCACCCGGGCGGCGGCTCGCAGTGGGACGAGCGGCTGCAACGCTACATCTACCACAAGGTGAGCGACGAGTACGTGACCTCCCTGCCGCCGCCCGCCTCGCTGCGCGCCGCGCCCAAGAAGGGTGAGTGTGCGTGGTGGTTGTGAGGAGTAGCGAAGACGGTGACGACGCCCATTCTCTCGCCCGCGACGCACACGGCGAAGGCGACGCTGCCGGCGCTGGCGAAGGAGGAGGTGGCGAGCGAGGTGGTGAAGGAGGAGGAGGTGGTGGACTGGGCGGCGTTCGTGACGCCCGTGCTGTTCTCCTTCTCGCAGCAGGAGGTGACGAAGACCGCCCCGCCGGGGAAGGCGCTGGCCGCGACGCTGCAGAAGACGATTCCGTTCACATTTGGTGGACATGGAGAGAGAGGGTGATGGGTAGAGAAGGTGGGATTTGGAATCAAGCCGTCCACGTTGGGATTGATGCCGATGAGTCTGGATGACGGGGAGAGTGCGCGTGCGGTGCGGAAATGATGAGTAGAAGTGGACGTGCAGCAGCTGCTGAAGTACGGGTCCGTGCTGGAGGGATTGTACAATGGGCACGCGATGAGCAACCAGATAGAGTCGTTGCAAAAGGGATAGAGTGTTGGATGCATGGGTGTGTTTGTAAGAGACAGGAGGCAAAAGGATATAAAGGAACACTACGCAGATGTGTGGAGGCTAGTATACGCACACATAGGACGAATTGAACAGGGGGCGGTAGTCCGGGTTGAAGACGTGAACCAGGTGAGTGGGATTACCCTTGGAATCGACAAGATCTCCACTACAAATGATGAATAGAAAGGAGAACTACTGTTCGGAGTTGCACCACTCGATCAGACCGCCCTCCAAGCTGTAGGCATTCACACCCTTCTTGATCAGCTCCTTAACCACGTTGCAGCTACGCCCACCAATCGTGGAGTAGCAAATCGTTTTCACAAACGGGAAATTCTCATTATCCAGCCTCTCCAAGTATTCCGACTACGCGTCACGAATTCAGAACGCTCTTACGTAGAAGATGGCACCCGTAATGCGGGACACGTTAATCTCTTCATCGCTTCTGGTATCTACCAGCAAGATATACTCCTCCGACTCGCTCATCAGCTTCCACAGCTCCTCGCAGTGTATCACGTTCTCGGGAGGCAGGTCTTTGGTAAAGCTCGTCGCGTACTGTCGCATCTTCTGAAGTAACTCCTCCGATATCGTAGTAGGCATGATTCGATTGCAATTTCAAGTGTTATCAACGAGAAATAGTGATTACTGATGGAGATCTGCACGAGTGACAACTGTCATGCCTATCAACGACCACTCCACGTGCGTGAATCGAGACAAACACGGAACCCACAAACTATTCGGAAAAACAATCATCACTTCTCGTTCAAGGCCTTCTGGATACGACGATACATCACGCAGTTCCTACCCATCAGGATCCATCACAAAACCCACGGCAACTCCGTTTCCGGCTTCGGGTTCTTTTTCTACACGTTATTTCTAATTCATACGCCCACCTTCTTCTCCCTCTGAATCTCATTCACGCACAAGTATTGATAGTTCGTATAGTACGAGCTTAGCAGGTCGATTTCTACTCGGCGGATGGACGCAGGACTGCTGTCGAAGTTGGCTCCCACGAAGTAGGGAATACTCGTGTAGGGCTCAACTCGCTTCACAGAATAGGTGCTTGTTTGCTGTGTCCTATGCCTCACAGCGCATCGATGCGACCACGAGTACACCGGCTGCGATGCACGGTTAATGAAGACGCTAAACAGAACGTATGCCACCAGGACGAAAATGGGAAGAAGACGCTGCCACCACGTCGTCTGGTGAGGCTCCTCCTGCTGGGAGGCGAATGGAGAGCGCGTCGTGTAGAAGGTGTGGAAGCCGTTGCCGTCGTACGTTCGGTACACCGTTCGGCCCGCTCCGCCCATGAAGGGGTCGCCACCTACGATGAAAAGAAGCAAATGGCCATACCGAAGAACATGCGGAAGATGTCCTCCGGATCCACCTGGTTGAAGTTCGCGTACTGTGCGCTCTGCGATGGGGTGGAGTTAAACACGTTGTCCGAATCAGTCTGATTGTGAAGGGAAACGGAGAGCACCACAGGTCGGACGTCATAGTCTCTGCGCTTCTGGTCGTCGCTCAGGGTCGAAAAGGCTGCAGACACGCGCTTGAAGGCTTCATCCGCTCCAGGAGCTCGGTTCTTATCTGGATGCAGCTTCAGCGCCAGCTACACGTGACACTGTTGACAGAAATGCACTTTGCGGTAGGCCTTTTTGATTTCTGTAGAGGAGGCTGTTTTCTCCACGCCCAAGATTTCGTAGTAGTCGATTTTGCAGTTAATCGACTCGGCCAATTCCTTTTGCTCCTACATGTCACAGAACGCGTTCGGCTTCACTTGTGTGTACTCCGCAGCTTCTGTCTGCGTTGATGTTGTATGGGGGTGACGTTCACGTAGTCCGGGCTCCGCTTTTCCTCACAGCCAGCAAACACGCCTACCTGACTCCTGACGCGTGCTCGACTTTGCTGCTCTTTCTGCAATGATGGACAGCAGGGCGATCACCCTCGAGTTCGCGGGATCACGCGATGCTGCTTTGTTCAAATACTTCTTCGCCCTTTCGTCATCTCCCTTGGAGATGAACTCCATGGCCTTGTCGCAGCACTGCTGGATGTACTCTTCCGACATTTCTTCTGAAGAATGACGGGAAGAACACTTTTCGTACTCTCCGCCGGAAGAGGTGAGGCAACAAACAGAGCACAAATGCGCGTTATGGTACAACGGAGAAGCACGCCTCACTCCTCCACAATCTGCCCGGGAATGAAGTAGGTCACGTTCCCCGCTCCCGCCTTCATAATCACGTAAATGATAAGCGCCACGTCGTTGAAGCCTACGCGTTATGGTAGTTGAACGTCGAGGACAGAAATGAACAGCCTTGGGCTCCACCTGAATACTGGCCAGCGCCTTCATCAGCGATTTGATGTCCACGCGCATGTGCGCTGAAATCACGGTGCTCGTGTCCGTATCCACCGCCTGCACAGAAGAGAAGGTCGTCTCCATAAACACCGTCACATTGCTGCTTCTATGTGTAACGAGAAGGACAAGCGCTCACGATACGTTCAGCATGCCCTGGTTATTCGCCTCGATGCTGATCGCATCGTCCACAATCTTCATCCGGCTAAGCACGCCGCGAAGCTCTTTGGCCTTGCGCACGCACAGCTTCAACTACAGGTGAAGTACGACTGGCTCTCCAACAAAGGGCGGCGCTGTAGTCGGTTCTTCGTAGATGCTGAACTCCTGGAGCTGGAGCACCTTGACAGAAAGGTCCTGCCGAATGCTGATTCCGTCCAGCATCTCCATATCGAACAGAAGGGAAGGCGTGCCACGATAGCAACTGAGCTTCATTCGCACGCTCTTCACCGATTTCGTGTTCGCCATCGCCTTGGAGAAGGAATGGGAGTTGAACTCCAGATAGATGTGGTTGTTGGCATTGCTCTCCGACAAATAGTCATCGAACATGTCCTACGTGATAACAACACCATTTCATAAAAACTACGAGGAGAAACTGCGTGTAGGCAGAAAACGTGTGATCCTTCTGAATTGCGCACATCGTGATTGCCTCCGGAGTGATGTGAAAGCAGAGCGTTTCTGCTATGGAGGCCTGGGAATTGATGGTGGCTGTGAGTGATTTGGGAAAGAAAAGAGGCACAAACAAACGTATCGAAGAACTGAATCCGGATAAACGCATGGAACCGCATCAAGTGGTTTTGGAGGGAAAAAAAAGCTGAGACACGGAACCCTCTTCCAAAATCGTGCCGATTTGCGGAGCACTCTTTCCATAACTAGAAACTACTTCCCTGAACCCATGGCGAGTCCGTTTGTACTCATTATTCCCGGATATCCGATGATCACGCAGTTCCAGCAGATCGAAAGCACTCGGTGCGAGTTGTTCCATTCTGTTAGGGATAGCTTTGTTACATCTCTACCCAACCCCGCCTCCATTGCCGAACTCTGTTTTAGTGTGAATCCCAACATTCAGATTCCAGAATGTGGAAGTGGACCCTTCTCTTGTGACTAATACGTAGTAGCGCTCTACTACTCCTTCAATCCGAATGAAGGGTGGAGGGTTCTCGGCACAGTAACAACCGACGCTCCAAGGTCCTTTCCTTGAGTCCAGCTTATGAGTAGCGGCATTTTCCGCACGGGATGGGGAACAATGGGAGTGGAGAATCTCTCCTCCGTCTCCATCGGTGTTTCTCTGGAAAGGTGGTGTGATTTAAAAATACATCAAGTGTAGTGGTGATTTTGTGTCAAATCTCAAGGGCATCATCCAGTCGCCCCTCGATCGGGAGCTTCCTGTAATGAATGTGGCCCAGGACCTCTACAACTTCATTTCCTCCTTCAGCGAGCCGCAGTACTCCTCTTTCTCGTGATTCACCCTAGATTCGGAAAGCTCGTTCTCCCGGCGGATATCTTCGACCGGTGGATCGATAAGACGAAGAAGAGGCTCCAGATAGACCCAAACTACTTCTTCAAATGCCCTGTTTGTTGCAACAAACGCGTCAGTGCTTCTTCGATCGCTTGCGGTTTTTCTTCTTCGCCTTCTCCTCCTCCAGCTGCTTCAGATACTGCTTCTGCTCCTTCAGCTGCTTCTTCCGCAGCTTCTTCTCCTCCTTCCTGGACAGCTGCTCCTCGCTCGCCTCCCTCTTCATCCGCTTCTGCAGCATCGCCTTGAACTTTCCCGCCGTGCCCTTGCCGATGCGCCACTCGTGGTCGCGGTACGGCGCCAGCTTCTTGATCGACACATACTGCCGCAGCTCCTTGTCCGTCGCGTTCAGAATGTCCTCCGTGGACAGTCCGTACGAAGCGGGGCGCACGCGCGTGTAGTGGAAGCGGCAGGGCGTGTCGCCGATCATGTCTTCGTAGTCTAGCGAGTACAGCTCGTCCATCAGTTTGTCCGCCTCCTTCCGCGCCTTCTTCACCTCCTCGTCCTCCTCCGCCTTCTCCGCCTCCTCAGGCTCCTCAGGCTCCTCAGGCTCCTTCAGCAGCTCCTCGTCCTCCACCTCCATCTCCTCATCCTTCTTCTCTTCCGGCTCCTCCTTCTCTTCCGGCTCCTTCTTGCGCAGCTCCTCCTTCAGCTCCTCGGGCATCTCCTCCTCGTCGAACAGCTCCTCCAAGTGCACGTCCGGCTTCTCCTCGTCGCCCGCCTCCTCGTAGTACTCGTCGTCGAACATCTTCCCCATCTCCTCGTCGTACTTCGCCGCGTCCCAGTCCTCGTCCAGGTTCAGCGCGCTCACCGTCTTGTCGCTCACGCCGCTGATCGTCTGGATCTCCTTCAGCTTGTTCTCGATCTCCTGACGCTTCAGCGCGCGCAGTCGGCGCAGCTCCTCCTCGCGCCGCTTCCGCTCGTCCTCCTGTCGTCTGCCGTTAAGGTCTCCGTTCCCGCGGCAAAGGATATCTCTTCTTCGCCTCACGCTCCAGCTTGCGCTTGTCGTTTCCGCGGCGCATGCTGCCCTCGATCTGTCTGCGCCTCACACACCCTCACCTCACCCACCTCGGGTAGGACACCAGGTTGTCCTGCTCGAACCGCGTGTTGTACAGGTGCTCGTAACGGTCCTGCTGGTCGATGTCCTTTATGTCCTCCTCCAGCTCCGTGTTCTCCTTCACGTCGCCCACGATCTGCTCGTACGAGGGCGTTTCATTGTCGTCGTCATCCTTCCATTTCATGTTCACCACGTAGTCGTGCAGAAAACGCTCCTTCTCGTCCTCAGGCACCTCTGACAGGTAGTGCGACACGTGCTTGCGCTTCTCCTCGTCCGGCACGCTGTTCACGAAGGAGGAGAAGTCCTCCGCCACGTCCGTTGGGGTATCCCTCTTTTTGAAGAACTCGTCGTCGTCCGATGACTCCACCTCCGCTCTGTTATGAAGGGTCACTCACGCAGCGGCAAAGGATATTCTTCCTTCTTGATGCCCTCCAGCACCTCGTTCTTCAGATCGCGCATCTCCTGCTCGTACGGCTTCGGGTGATCTTCATCACCGTCGGACTCGTGCTCCGAGTCGCTGTCCTTCACTTCACCTCTTGCCATAAGCAGCACACAACGCGTCCTACGACAACACCTGAGCTCGAAGCATGTCCTTTGCGGTCCTATAGAGTCAGAGGCAGGCATAAAACCCACAGTTTGTCCTTCTTCGCTTTCTTGGGCTCCACCTCCTTCTCCTCCAAATTCTCAAAGGGCTTGAAGTCCTTGTCGTGAATCCTATTCCGTAAGGAGCCATCCAAATCCCCTCACCTGGGGTCCTTGTTCTTGATCATTTCAATCACGTTCAGAATTTGCGCTTCCTTTTCAAACCTACTTCCTAATTGCGCCACACCACCACTACGTCAACTGCTGTCCCTCGTCCTCCGTGGACTCGTCATACTCCTCGTCGTCGAGATCAATGCCGAGCTCGCGAGCCCTGGCCATCTCCTGCTTTCCCCTTTCGCTTCTCGAACCTACCCATCACTTCCCCACAACATCAGAGCAACTCCTTCTTATAATTCTCGTTGATTGACAGTGTGTTCAGATCCTCCGAGGATGAATCGCTGTCATCTCCATTCAAAAAGGAATTGGCATCGCGCTTTTCCTTCTTGCTCATTTCTTGATCCGTTTTCAAACGAAGAGAACCAGAAAAAGAACAGTCTGACCATTCACAACTCCTTTCGTCGATGGTAGTGTTCTTCCGTTGGAGTGACGAATAGCAAACAAAGCGACTGAAGTTGCACAACTCGGTCGTGACGGAGTTGGAGGAGGCGCTCCGTTATTCTCTGATTCGGATGGACGATTCCTACTCGGACTCGTTGGTGTCCACGATCGAGGATAATGCGCGGACCGTTGTGCGGTACGCGAGCAATGTCCCTCTCCTGCTGTTTTCGTTTATCACTAGAAGTGCAGCGCTTGTAGCCGAATGTGTGCAGTCTGCAGGCAGTATTATGTTTCCGGAATACTTGATGGTGACCATTTTCATCTCTGCGACCTATGCAAAAGCAGACAGTTTCATATTCCGTCTTGCCATTCCTTGTAGAGAACAGATCACTCACAAGGTCACGGGCAACTATGACTGCACCTTCATTTACGAGAGTCTTGCTTCCCTACTGACAATCGTAGACTCCCAATGCATTCTCTGACATAGAAACACAAATCGGGAGATGTCATTCGCGTTTTCAAGCGACTCCTATCTCATGAGTCTTCGCATCGGGAATTCTTGCTCTATCGACTGATTTCCTATTTGTGCTTTATCGTTCGTTCGCTTCTTCGGATTGAAGCCTAGAAGGACTTCTCCCAAGCCTCTTCCGTCCTGCTTCGATATAACCTAATCACCACGAAGGAGATTGATGCAAAGTCGGAATCGACGCGCTACATCCAGCTTCTTCGCGTTTCCCTCCATTCATCTCCGTAATGCCTAGATTCTCGTTTCTCTCTACGAGCACCAGTTCCAGCAGAAAGAGTTTCTGTTATTACGTGCCTCTCACGTATAGAATCCCTGATTCGGAGTACAAACAGTACGCTGATGCGCTTCAGTACGCCAGCCTCTCCACAAGCTCCCTCATCCACTATCTTCATTTATACAACCTCCTCCACATTGTCTCCACTCCCGCTTCCACTCACTCCATAGGATGTCGATGCGGTCATTATCACCACTTGTGATTATGTCACATCCCATCCACAGTCGCCGTTTCTGCTGCATTTCCTCTTCACTCTGCTGCGCTTCCTGCGTGACCACAGCTACAACTACAATGCTCGCCTCGACCAAGTGGCACTTTCTTCTCTTACCGTTGTCTTTCCCAATCCACCTCACTTTTAGGCGTACGTCCAATCCGCCCCTACAGAGTTATCTACTGTGTTCGACACGCGGTGGATGTTCGAGCGCGGTCTGATTTCGGGTGTCGACTACGCGCGGCTGCTGTTCACCCTTGTTGAGTTCCAGTTTTCGGTGGAGAATGGCGATTGGCATGAGGAGTAGGATCCCACGCTGCAACTGTATTCTATGCATCTGCTGTTGGACCTGGTCATGCAGGAGCCGATTCGGGGTGATGAATCCATCCAGGAGCTGATGAAGGCCAATTCGTGGTGGATCGACTATCTGACGAACGAAGACCTGCGGATTGAGTATGCGCGGTGGATCCTATTGGGTCCGCAGAATGAGGAGAGAGAGGTGGATCAGGATGTCGTTGATTACTACGATCAACAGTATGATGAGTATTTTAAGGGTCACGAGTTTTCCTTGCTGTTTTATTGCTGCTGTGTTTGTTTGTATGCGCGTTGTGGGTGAGTGGTGAATCGGGGCGATCCTTGTTGGAGTTGTCGGAATCCATCTGATTGGAGTGTTGTTTTCATGTTGATTGTGTGATGTGACTCGCTGCAAAGAGTGATAGCAGCCTCAACCTCATCCCATCAACGACACACCCTTTCATCCAACAAACACCCACAACCTCTTGTCAAGAATGCACTCCTTACAGCATCATGTTCTCGAAGTAGGCAGCCTTCTTCTCGGCGAACTTGGCCTTCTCAGCACGCTTCTTCTCCTGGTTGGCGGCCTTGTTCTTGATGTTCTCGGCAACAGCCTTCTGCTCAGCAGCACGGGCGATGGCAGCGTAGGGGTTCAGCTCGTCCATGGCCGCCTTGTTCTTCAGCGGGTTCACGTGAGCAGGGTAGTTCACGTTCTTCATGGCAGGGCGCACCACAGACTGCACCTCCGTGGAGTTGATGATGCGGTTGATGTCCGTCATCGTCACGATGCTCTGAGGCAGCACGTAGTCCACCTTCTCCGACTTCACCGTCGCCGAGCCGTACAGGGCGTCCAGGCGCTCGAACGCAGCCTTCGTCCAGATCACGAAGCGACCCACATGACCGCCGGGCGCCATGCGCAGCAGGTTCATGCGGTTCACGTTGCACAGCTCCACGCCGGGGATGTTTCTGAAGGGCAGCGCGATCGCCTCCTCGCCGTCAGCGTACACCACCATGGGGCCCAGACGGGTCACGTAGCGGCGGTTTCTCATCTTGCCCTGACCCGCGCGGAAACGCTTGCTCTCAATCACCTTCTCCACATCGGCGTAGCAGCCAGCCTTCTTCAGGAACGCCACGGCCTCCTTCGTCTTCTTCATGTTGCACACCTCGTCGGCAACCACGAAGGGGATCTCGCGCACCTCGTCGATCTTGTGACCGCGGGCCATCACCAGCGCGGGCACGGCGGAAGCGGCCAGAGCGGACACCAGAGCGTATCTCTTCTGGTTCACGTTCACTCTGTGGTGCCACTTTCTCCAGATCTTGGTGGGGGCGAACATGCGGCCCTTGCGACACATGTTGGCGAACGCACCCTGGCCAGAGCGAGAGGTACCGCCTCCAGAAATACGAGGCACACGAGCCACGGCTCTACCCGTACCCCAGGAGATGGCAGAGTGCTGGTGACCAGCGCGTCTGAACACAGCGTAGGGCTGGCGGTGGTTCTTGTTCATGCTAACCATCACGCCTCTCCACCGCTCCCTACTTCGTGTGCACGAACTGGACGATATCCGTACGGATGGGGGAGGTGAACACAGCGGGCAGAGCCACGGTGGTGTTGACCTGATCAGCGTTCTCAACAGAGTACACAGACACAACGGGACGAGCAGCCTACGCAGTCAAGTCCATTCCGCCATCTCTCTACCATTCTATTCGTTCGTTAGAGGTTTTATGGCTGAATGGCTCTTGTGCACGTTCAGTGATCCTTGCTTTGCAACAAACAACGGAATGACTCTCGCACTCCTCTTTCGCGCTTCTCTATTCCCTCCCGTAACAGGACCCTTAAGGCTCCACACGACCGCGGATACGACCCGTGCGGCGAGCAGCGATGAGACCCACCTTCTTACCGGGGCAAGTGCCTCTGCCGCGCGTAGAGGGCTTACCAATGTGCTGGTGGTTACCACCACCGTGGGGATGGTCCACAGGGTTCATGCACACGCCACGCACCTTCGGCCACTCGTTGCGCTTCACGTGGTACTTGTGGTACGCACGACCCGCCTTCAGCATCGGCTTGTCCATGCGGCCTCCACCGGCGATGATGCCCACCATGGCGCGGCACGAGGACTGCACCGTCTTCTTGATGCCGGAGGGCAGGCGGATGAACGTCATGCTGTGGTCATCGGAGTGACCGATCACCGTCGCGTAATCGCCCGAGCAGCGAGCCAGGGAGCCGCGGTCGCCCACCTTCTGCTCCACGTTGCAGATCACGGTACCTTCGGGCATCTCGCGCAGGGGAATCACGTTGCCCACGCTGATCTCGGCCTTCTTGCCGCAATACACGCTCTGACCAGTGTACATGCCCTCCGCAGCGAGGAACAGCTCCTTGTCCACCTGGTAGTGGTAGCTAAGCACATAAGAACGACTGTGAAGGGAATTACGGGTTTCTGAAGGAGACGCGAGCGAGAGGAGCGCCACGACCAGAATCGTGCACAATCTCTCTCACCACGCCCTTGATGTATCCCTCGCGCTCAGAGTAGTCCAGGGCACGGAACTGGGGAACACCCTTGCGAAGATGGGTGTGGGCCTGGAACACAGCACCCTTCGCACCCTTTCTCTGACCTACACGCTCGGTGAGAAGGGACTATAGTAAAGCAACACTGCCTACCTCGAATCACGCGACCCATAGTGCTCTTTTTCCCACTCCAAAGAGTGCCAAAAATCGGGCCCATTTTCCATCTCCTTTGAAACAAACAGACGCAATGATTGTATTGCAGTACGCTTAGACACCTCTGTCAAAGTACACGTTCGCGTCGTTGTAGCCGCTCTTCTCCAGCTGCGCGCGCAGATCAGGCTCCAGCTTGCTGACCGCCAGTGGCTGGATCGCCGTGAAGGCAGCGATGGCCAGCGGCATGGCGCCCCACAGACAGGCGGTGCACACCACTACGCTCACACCCGCGCGCCGCGCCTACCGAGCTGCGTGATGATGTTGCCCCACTTGCCGGAGGGCACGCAGTGGATCTTCTTCAGACCGTCGATGATGAACGGCGGCAGCAGCAGCACTACGCCTCACACGCCCCGCGCGCACAAACCCGGAGTGGGCAGGATCACGCGGGTCAGCGCCGTCAGGTTCACCGCCTTCGTGCCCGCCTTCTTGCTCACGCCCAGCGCGTTGCCCTCCTTGTCCGTCACCGTGATGCCCGTGCGCGTCTCCTTGAAGCGCATCAGGTACACGTTGGCCGCACCGGCGCACGCCACGGCGAACCACGGAATGCACTACTTCTTACCATGCATCGACAAACTCACCTTGCCCAGAAGACCGCCGCCTCCCATCTTCGCCACCAGCTTGTTACCAGCCAGCGCCACCGCCACGGACACCACCGTCGCCGAGCAGTAGGCCTTCAGGATGTCCATGTTGTTGGATTCCGTGGAGGTGTTGCGGTTGCTGTAGTTGAAGATGGCGTTGTACGACTGGTTGATCCACTGCCACAGAATCACGTTGAACGTCTACGCGTCACGCCGCATCGCCAATCGCACGGTGGGAGGGGCCAGAAGCATGCCGATCTGGATGGGGATGTTGGCGGGGACGAAGCAGGACATTCTGCCGATCGGGTTGATGATCTGCTTCGTCTGGGGGTGCTCCATGGACTCGATGATGTTACGAGCGTTCCACAGCTCTGCGTCCGTGTACTTGTTCTCGCCTCTCTTCCAGGACTCGATCTTGGCCACGGCCTCGTCGTGGGCCTTCTGGCCGAGAATGACCTTTCTGATCGTGATTCCGCGCTTTGCACTCATTACCTAAAGTCACAGCGAATCATGTTGTACTTCACACGGCCCCAGTAGGTCGTCTCATCGTACAATCCCTTATCTAGGCAATGACCCACTTGCATAGCCTCTACCCAAGGTGAAAGCAGGATATTCCTTCATTTGGTGCGCAAACAAGAAGAGAATGCTTGATTTGGAATGAGGGAAACGGGGAATTGACGTGCCTCAAATCCGTCAGGCAACAAACAAAACACTAAAGGACGTCATTGATCGCTTCTCTCACCTTCCTTCTCTCGCGGTTCTTCTCCATGTTGCGGTTGTTCACCTTGTTTCGCTCCGTTCGACTATCCAATCCCCTTCGAATCTACGCGTGAATATGGAGGCGTTGCATCACCCGATCGCGGATCTGCAGGTCGGTGATGTTCTTCTTTTCCTTCATTCTCGGTTCCTTCTTCAATTCGGGGTGGAGCAGCGGGCACTTCCTCGCCTTGTGTCCAGGCTGGTGGCAGTGGAAGCATACGTCTTCGTCTGTCTTTTCCACTGTCTCTTCTCCCTCACTTGCATGATCACTGTCCTTCTCCTTCACTTCTTCTTCTTCATTCACTTCCTCCTCCTCTTCTCCCTCTTCCATTTCTTCACCCTCCTTCACTTCCTCCTCCTCCTCTTCTTCTCCCTCTTCCATTTCTTCACCCTCCCCACTCTCCCCATTCTCATTCTCCTCACCCTCCTCCTCCCCATGCACCATGTCCGCCATCTACACCTCACCCTCTCCTCCCTCCCCCACCTCCAGCAGCAGCGACTCCTCCTCCGCCGTGAACCCGCTCGCCTGCACTTCCTGGTCCAGCTTGAACTCGTTCACGATCTCGCCCAGCTTCGGCTTCGCCTCGCGCTCGTACCCGAAGTGCCGGCGGAAGAACCGCGCCACACACTCCACGTCGCGGTCGAAGTAGCTGCGACTCACGCCACACGCCCACACTCACGCCTCGGCGTTCTCGTGCGAGGTGCTCACCATCTGCGGGAAGTCGATGAGCGTGAAGGACCGCGTCGCCTCGTCGAAGATCAGGTTGAACTCGTTGAAGTCGCCGTGGATCAGACCGTGGCGTGCCAGGTCCACGATCATCTTCATCATCCCATCATACAGCTATTCATCAAAACACAGGGATAACATTGCGATTTCGGGGTGGTCGTACTCCGTGAGTTGATAGAGGGGGAAGCCCTTCGCCAGCGACATTAACACGCAATGACGATTCTGGTCCACCGGACGCGGGACGGAGAAGCCAGCGTCGTAGAGAGCCTTCATGAACGCGTACTCCTTCACAGCGGCGAGACGCGACATGTACATCCAGCTGGCACTCTGTCGCTTGCCCAAATAATCACGCTTCTATGCATGATGGTTATACGAAGAACGAGATACCTGCTTGATGGCACGGAAGGACACACGACCCAGGCGCTGCAGCTTCAATGCGAGTGTCTCGCCCTCTTCGTTTTGAACGAGGTAAATATCGGATTCCTTGCCCACGCCAATCTTTCTTCCAACGGATACGATGTTGCCACGCTTCATCATGGCTCTCAAGGCGAGGAAATCGTAGCCCAAGTAGGTCAATTTGTATCCATCGTATCTAGAAAGAGTGACTTGATTAAGTAAAACACTTACACCTTCCTTTCATGCGCAATCAGCTTATCTCGCAGCAGGTCAGAGAGAATCTTATGCACACCACCGTGACGGAGATTGGAAAGAGAGACAATGAGGGGGACTGGAACAACGTCGTGGTTCTTCATACCCATTTCGATCGAGGTCAGGACACGGAATGCATCCGCCGACATATATCTAATGAAATGAAGGGGAGCGAATGAATGCGACCGAAGCACTTTGGGGTCGAGTCTCATGGGCAGTAATCGGATTGTGATGTCCGCTTTTGTTTTTCTTATGTGTAACACTTTGTCTCGGGATGTGGTATTGAATTCCAGTGTTTGGTGTGGACAGCCGAGATGATGCAGTGGAGTGTGATCATCCAAATAGTAGTTCTAATGGAGAGTATAGGGTGTTGAGAATTGAGCAACACTGCTCCTTTTGGAATCAGGGTAATACCCATTCGACAGGCCGTTCTCTCAGATAATGTGAGCACTTCACTCCATACACTAACACCATTACTACCATTCATTCATGAACACACAATCATACACAATCAAACACCCATCCACCAACATCACCATCCCATACCATACCATTCATTCCCATTCCCATTTCCATCACAACACTCCATTCCAACCCATTTCATTATCACAAGCCATCAATATCAAAACACATAGAATCACCATACATTTCATTATCAAGGGGGTATTATCTCAGTCGCCCTTCCACTCTCAACTATCGTTACCATTTGCCATCATGAGTGAAGATGTACGTTGTGTGTGATGATGTGAACACCCCCTGTGAATTTGGAGAGGAAGGGATCGAGTTTGTGGGTGTTTCATGAAGGGAGATGGTTGTTGGTTGTTTGATGGAAGAATGAATGATTAACGATGATGTAGAATCAGAATGTTGAAATGGACGCTGAGCAGAAGAAGAAGAGAACGTTCAAGAAGTTCACGTACCGTGGAATCGATCTGGACAAGCTGCTGGACATGTCCCCTAAGGATCTGATGGAATTGGTGGATGTAAGTGTGTTTGATTGGTGTGTTGTTGAGTGAGTGCTAATGTGTGTGTAGGCTCGTGCTCGTCGCCGATTCCGCCGCGGTCTGAAGAGAAAGCCTCAGGCTCTGATCAAGAGACTGCGCAAGGCTGTTAGTGTTGAATGGAGGGAATTGAGTGTGTAGAAGGCGAACACTCCTGAGAACGAGCGCCCTGCTCCTGTGAAGACTCATCTGCGTAACATGATCGTTGTTCCTGAGATGATTGGTTCTGTGGTGGGTGTGTACAACGGCCGCAACTTCAACAACGTTGAAATCAAGGCTGAGATGATCGGCCACTACCTGGGTGAGTTCTCTCTGACTTACCAGCCTGTGAAGCACAACCGCCCTGGTATTGGTGCTACTCACTCTTCGAAGTTCATTCCTCTGAAGTAAGAGGAATGGAGGGATGTTGGTAATTGGTATACTGTTGTGTTTGTTTGTTGTATATCGTTCTTTCTGTTGATTTGATTGATTGGGTGTTTGATGTCCTGATTCTTGTTTCAAAGACTGATTTGTTGGAAGGAGTGTGTGTTTCTCTTCGGAATGATTGATGAGTTGTGTGTGAAGGAAACAACGAACTGGAGATAGTGTTGAAGAGCGGGAGTGATGTCTATGAATGAGGGAGAGGAGGAAGAGGAACTGTTGGTATGAACGGTTTCCTTGTATTTGCAAAGACATACTGCATCGGAAGGAGTGATAGGTGGTGAGAGAGGGTATGTCTGTTTGTGAGGATGAGTGAAAGGAAGTACCCTCCAGAGTGATGATACGAGGAAACTCGAACGATCTACCGCCTTCAATGATGATTGAAGTGAGTTTAGGCAAGTCTATTCATCAGTTCATTTCATCATCACCACTTCGCATGACCAATTCACTTGATTTATCAGCATAGAAGAAACGCAATGCACCTTCACCAAGTCGAATGGAAGTAAGTTCAGGCAGGTCTATTCATCACTCTCACTTCAAGCCATTCACTCTCAAACACCACACGGGAACAAAGAGAGAATGTAAACCAACCAAACAGAAGCGATTTAAGACTGGGCATGTCTATTCATCAGCTCATTCTTTGAGGCTTACCCTTCAATCTCAATGATGCATGACAAAAGTTGAAACTATCTCGATCCACTTTTCCCATTTCAATCACTTCCAAACTATCCACATTCTCAATCTCACACACGGAATAATCAGAGAAGGAAAAACAACCCATCTTCAATTCTCTCAATCTCTCACAATTCTTCAAATAGAAATGACGATTTGGATCAGTACCAGAACCATTCTTCTTCTTCGTGAAGCTCTTCTCTCCAATCACCACTCTTTCCAATTCACTCAATCCGATCAGTTTCACTTCCTTCACATTCTCAAAACACTCATCTCCCACTTGAAGCAGTCGCAAATGGGACATGAAGGACAAATCCAATGCACTCCATTCTCTTCCATTACAACTGTTGTCACTCACAATCAATTCTTCAATGCGACAGTGAAGGAGTTGATTCCATCTATTCAGCATTACTTGTTTCTTGATCTCGTTATCATCATTCATCCATTCACCATATTGCTTCACTTCTCCTTTTCGATCATACCATACGCCTCGTCCCCAACGCTTTCCTTCATACCATTCTCCCTCATACTCAACCACTCCAACATCAGGATAGTAGCTTCTACCATAACACACATTCGCATCGCCAATTCGGAATCCCTCATACACCATTCTGTTCTCACTGTCATACAACACACCCCAACCAAAGGGTTTGTTGTTCAACACATCGCCTTCCCATCTCTCTCCATCATCACTCAAATCCAACACTTGAGCATGCTCGATTCCACTCACATCCTCTCCATTCACTTTCAATAGTTTGTGTGATGCAATATCGACTTCAATCACTCGATTCAAACCCAATTCCATTACAGTAGAATAGATATTCTCAACCAGTCCTTCATACCAGCACCATCCATCATGCTTTCTCAACACCAGATGAGCATCCTTCACATCCTTCTTCATTATCATTTCACAATACTCCTGATTCTTCAGGATCTTCACCAATGGACTCAACACTTCATTCCCTTCTTTGCCTTCCTTCACAAAGGGATGCTACTCATCATTCTCAATCCCATCATACTCACATCCATCAACTCACTCACAGTCGATCTGTCTTCTGTCTTCTGAATACACTTCTGAAGGAAATCGACCACTTCTTTTGGAACATGCGTATTCTCATCGAATAATAGCACATAACGGCCCTTTCCTCTGGGTAGAATATCAACCACATAGCAAGCACACGGTGTTGTTCCCGTCATGATTGTCAAAGAAATCCCAAGAGACCACACATCACTCTTCGTCTCATACTCTCCTTTCTCCACTTCCGGAGCAAAACTGCAACCTCCCTCACAATCCTCCTTCTTAATAGAGTAACACTCTGCTTGGGTTGTTAGTCCATAGTAACCCAGCTTCAACACACCATCTTCAGTCAGGAACAGATTCACTGGCCTCACGTCCTATTCACTAATTACCATTATCATTCACTTACGCCATGCATGATGCCTCTCTCATGAAGATAGTTCAACCCCGATAAACAACCACGAGCGATTTCACGCAATTGTCCCTCAGTCATGTAATCCTTATGCTCCAAGAACTGTGAGAGGGAATAGCAATCACAGTTCTCCATCACAATCTATTCTGTCAACTCTCCAAGGAATCACTACCCACAACTCGTCATCCTTCTTCACAACATCTATATACCTCACAAGATGCTCATTACTGCATTCTTTCAGTTGTGGAAAGCGTGATTCGATTCCCTTCACATCCAGTCCATTCTTCACTCTTGTCATCAATACAATCTCATGGGTATTCCGATTGCGTGCTTTATACTCATCAAAGAACTCTCTATGCTTCACTCCCTCAGTTTTGACATACCGTTCATTGCGCTTCTCCAACAACTCATAATCACCAATTCTAACCAACTCGTTCATTATGGATTCAATGGAAAGAGAATTGTGATTCTCCAACACACAACTCCGTTATGTCAACAAACAGTAATATCTGGTTTCCTATCAATCAAACACAATCCAAATTCCATCAAAGTAGCAGCCTATCGCATCTATCGTTGTTCTTCCTCTTATGGATTTGAATCCTTCATTCTCACAATCATAAACCCATCCTCATTTGGATAAGCAGAAAGAAAGAGAGAAAGTAACACTCTCCTTTTCCCTTGCAGTAAAGAGTAGCAATACTGCGATTCTACCTGTTTTGTGTAGTTGCTAGTGCGATTACAAAGAATAAGAATTGGATTAGGGACTGAATAAACAGAAATGCGTTGAGTGATGAAGGGTACTAGATGGAATTGAATTGATATTGAGTAGAAGAATCGAAGGAAGAGTATATGAATCGTGTACTGTTAGATGGTTACGTTTCTGAGAGAAGCAAAAGGAAAGGAGTGAACGGTGAGGAGGTTGAAATTGTGACATATCAAGGAGAACATTGTGATGAGTATTTGGTTCGAGAAATGGAGAATGGACGATGTTCGTTGTTCTACAAGGGAATCATTCAAATGAATTGGAAAGAAGTAGATGGAATTCGAGCAGGTGAATTCACATTGTATGAGAAGGGAAAGGCCTTGAGGAGTGAAGATTGGAATCGGTTGACTGGAACGGAGCGCCGTTATATTGAGAATTGCAAGAATGGATTGGAGTTGGTGGTTGAAGGGGATGGAGTGGTTTACAGAGGTGGGTTTGATAATGTGGAGTCAATGAAGAGAGAAGGAAGAGGGATGGAGTATGATGAGAAGAGTGGAAGAGTGTTGCGATGTGGAGTGTGGAAGAATGATGAGTTGTTCCAAATTGAGAAGGAGTGTGAGAGTGAAGACGTGATGATCATATATGCGATTGAAGAGGGAAGATCGAATCTAAATGTGTTGAATCGTCATCCCGTGTATGAAGGAGGGTATGTATTTGATGAAGAGAAGAGAGAGCTGTTGAGACATGGAGAGGGTTGTGAGATTGAAAGAGGAGTGGCAGTGAGAGAAGGGAAGTGGGAGAGAGGTGAATTGAAGGAGTCTACAGAACTGTTTGATGGTTGGTATGTAAAGCGGGAAGGGAGGGAAGTGTTTGATTGGGGAAGGACAGTGGAGATCCACAACTGGAATGAATGGGAGAATGTGCATGAGAGAGTGACCGATCTTGTGATTCCATCGAACTGCTGTAATGAGGCTGAATGGAGTGTGTTTGATGTGAGTGGATTGAAGTGGTTGAAGAGCATTGTGATTGGTGATGACTGCTTTGAGTATGTGGATGAAGTGAAGCTTGTGGGATTGAGTCAGTTGAAGAGAGTGCTAATTGGAGAGAAGTGCTTCACTACGTGCAAGGATGATTGGCCCAGGTCCATTAATCCGAAGGGTCATTTCTATTTGAAGGATTGTGAGAAACTGAAAGAACTGAAGATGGGTCATCATTCCTTCTCTGACTACTTTGTGTGCGAGATTGATAACCTTCCTTCTTTGGAAGTGATTGAAATGGGAGAACTGAACGAAGATAGTGTCAATTTCTATCAGGCGTCATTGGAGTTGAAGAGTGATTCTCAAAGAATGAGCTGATGAATAGACCTGCCCCAGTTGAAGTCGCTTCTGTTTGGTTATCGAACACTCCACAGGAGTTCCCGTGTCGTCTTTGAGAGTGAATGCGCCAGAATGAGAGTAATGACTAGACTTGCCTGAATTGACCTCCATTCGGTGCGGCTGGGGCGCACTGAGCCTAAATGATGTTGAGTCGTGTGAACTGGTCATGCGAAGTGGTTTCACAGCATTGAACTGATGAATAGACTTGCCCAAACTCACCTCGCTCACTACCGAAGGTGTATTCAGCGGCACATTCCTCCGTCCTCGCTCCGTCACCCTGGAGGGTAGTTTCATTCTTTCCATCCTCACCAGCAGACATGCCCTCTCTTACCACCGTCACTCTTGACAGGAGAAGTGCATTTAAGCACAGGAAGGTTGTCCATACAAAGAGTTCCTCCCCCTCCTCTTCTTCATGCCTAGACATCACTCCCGCTTTGCAGTACTATCTCTCCTTTCCTCTTTCTTTCACACTCCATTCATCACACCCTCATGTTTACCTGCAGCTCATTCAAGAAGACAAAGACACTTGGCCGCATCAAAAAGCACATCGCCTCAAACACGCTCTCCACACATCAGTGAAATGGATTGGATTCAACCTCTAACTATTCACAACAAACCAGCAAATCTCTACTGTGCAAAGAGCAAGCTCACAAATGCATTCCTTTCAACCCAATCGCGCTTGAAACCATAAATAGGACAGATTGCACTTGAACGACCCAACTATGATCTATTGAAAGAATGGGGGCATCCCATGTGTTCCTTTTTCCACATTCTGTGTAGAGGAGAGCATGAGTATTCGTAAGGAAGACATTGATATCGACAATCCATTTAACAACTTGAAGTCCTGTTTGGAGTGTGTTTCTCATGGAATAGGCTGTTTTGGAACGCTGGAAAGGAGAACTGGAAGCGGAAAGAACACATTGCGCGTTTGACTGAGTTTTACTCGAAGCACCATCCTTCTAAGGTACGCTGAGTCGATTTCCCGTCACAGACAGCTGAGCTCGATTTCGACTCTTCTGGACAAATACCAGGGCTCTGAGCTGCTGATGTACAATAACATTTATAAGAAGTACGGTGTGGATGCGTTATCTCCGGCTGATCGTTTGGTATCTTCCCCGGTATGATGCTGTAGGTGTGAGGATGGAGAACACCTACATCCTCACGGAGTACTACAAGGTTCACAATCCCGAGAAGATGGAAGGTGGCCTCATCTTCTCCCTTTAACACCCAGACGTTGAGAAGCTCGTCACCAAGTACAAGGACGATCCCGAAGTCATGTTCGCCAAAATGACGAAGAAGTACGGTGTGGATCCTCGCCAGGAGATTCCCGTATGTGCGTTTGTACTGCTGTGATGATAGCTGCCAAAGGTGGAGGCACCGGCCGTGGAGGAGAAGCCTGTGGAGAAGCCCGTGGAGGAAGAGTCGGACAGCTCCTACTACTCCTACTCGTACTCGGATGACGAGAGACCCGCCGTTGTGAGCAAGCGCGCTGACCCGAGCGCTCCGGAGGAGAACATCTTCTCATCGCTTCTGAAGTCCTCCCGAAAGCTGCTCGATGAGCTGAGCGGCGCCGGCGTCAAAACAGAACCCGCTCCTGTGGCGAAGAAGGAGGTGCCGTCGCAGATGGCGATTGGCGGGAGTTTCATCGCGAAGGACAAGGAGGTGCAGAAGGCGGTGCGCGAGGCGAACGCGCACGACATCGTGGAGTCGGTGGAGAAGGTGGACAACCACCTGACGCTGCTGGTGGGCATGATGCAGGAGGAGGTGGCTTCTCTGCCTCCCGCTCACGTGTAGGAGTCCCTGTGGAAGTCCCTGCAGACCGTGGCGTCGGTGGACCAGGCGGCGATCGCGGCGTCGTACCAGTGAGCGAGGGTGTGTGGGGTGAGGGGTAGATCGAGACTGAACGCGCTGCTGGAGCGCGTGCGGGCGATCGAGGTGATGATCACGAGCAAGGAGGAGGAGCTGGCGCGCGAGGAGCTGGAGAAGTGGAAGGAGGAGAAGGTGGCGGCGGGGTGAGGAGGTGATGGGTAGAACAGGAAGCTGGGCCTGCTGCAGGAGGTGTACGACCAGCAGGTGGAGAAGAAGAAGGAGGAGCTGGAGGAGCTGAAGAAGGAGAAGCCCGTGGAGAAGCCTGTGGAGAAGCCTGTGGAGAAGCCCGTGGAGAAGCCTGTGGAGAGGCCCGTGGAGGTGGTGAAGGAAGAGGCTGCTCCTGTGCCAATCTCCATGCAGGACTTGAGCGACGATGACGATCTGTTGCCTGTTTGTTCCAAAGCGAAACGCAGATTGTGAGACGAACAAACACTCCATTCGCTCTGTCTGAACTCTTCCAAACACTCCGCCTTCTCCGCCTTCGTGACGCCCTTCACCGTGAGGATGGTGACCAGATCGTCCTCCGTGCCGTCGGGCATGCTACGCCTCACTCACATTCCTCCCCTTACATATTGTGCATGGAGGAGGCGAGGTAGGCCACGGGCGTGCCGAGCAGCTTCAGCATCATGTCCGCCTTGTCCACCGCCTTGTTCACGAACTTGGTGTACCTGCGCGTCACGCCGCCCCCACGCCCCAACGTCGGAGGGATCACGTACTTCATCTCGTCGGTCTCGTTCTGCTGCACGGTGGGCAGCTGCAGGAACAGCGTCTTCAGCGAGTGCAGGTCCAGCAGCATCTGCTGCGCGCTCATCTCGTTCACGCGCTTGCACCGCGCCACGCAGTCCAGGAAGCGCGGCAGGAGGGTCATCGCCATGCGATCGCAGAAGTTGCGGAAGTACACGCGCGACAGCAGGTTGCGGATCGCGGGGTACTCGCCGCATAGGATGCTCGAGATCGAGCTCACGTACGCTACGCCTCACGCACCGCCATCTCACCCACCGCTCTGGTCGCCAATGTCGCTGAAGGTGGCCCAGTTCAGCGAGGTCATGCCGTACAGCACGCCCTCCACCTTGCCGTAGATGCCCGACACCAACGTCTTGATGCCCACACTCACCGTGTCGTAGTACGCGTCCAGTAGCTCGCTCTGCAGGTCGATCTTCTCGCGCACCTTCGCCTCCGCCAGGTTCTGCGCCATCTGCTCCAGCTGCGGCACCATGTCCGCGATGTACGCCGCCGTGTTGATGCTACGCCTCACGCGCCGCCGCTGTCCGCACCAGTAGCACACGTAGTCGCGGTCCTTGTCCTTCTTCAGCTTCACGCACTCGTCGCCGAAGGAGTCGCGGCCCTTCGAGTGCGGCAGCCGGTTCGCCAGCTCCTGTTGGTACTGGCCCAGCGTGTTCTTCACCTCGCTGCGCCTCACGCCACGCCCGCACTCTCACCCCACCAGACTCACCAGCGTCTCGCCCGTGCTCATCGTCGCGCACCGCGAGATGGTCTCCTTCAGGTACTGGAACAGCTTCACCGCGCCCTGCAGCACCGGCAGGTCGCCGCCCGTCGCCAGCTCGTCGCCCTTCACCACGCGCGCCAGCAGCCGCTCGAAGTTCTGCTTCTCGCTGTTCACGAACGCCGACAGGTACGGGTCGAAGATGCCCGAGATGAAGCCCAGGAAGCACGGCAGCGCGTCCTACGCCTCACCCCACGCTGCGATCAGCACCAGCGGGTCCACGAACGTCTTGCCCTCCGCCTCCACGCGCTCCTTCTCCGCCTGCTTCGCCGCCTCGCGCTCCTCCTACGGCTCACCTCCGCACGCAGCGCCCACGCGCTTCTGTAGACGCTCGTAGCGCAGGCGAATGCCCTCGGCGGAGTCGCTGCTGACGATCTGCCCGTCGTCGTCCAGCTCGTAGGGGAAGTTCTCCGGCGGCACGTTCTCCTTGCCCAGGTCCAGCTTCAGCACCAGCTCCTACGCCTCACGCACGCCTTGTACCGCCACGCGCTCGAACTGCATCGTGACGCGCAGCGCGTTCACCAGCAGCGGCACGTCCACCATCTCCGGCGTCTCGAAGCGCGCCAGCACGGTCTGCAGGTGCTCGCGCGTGCGCTCGCAGAACGCCTGCAGCAGCGCCGCCTCCACGTGCCACGCGTACGGGAACAGGCAGCGGTACTTCGCCTCGTAGCTACGCCTCAGCCCGCCACGGCACGCCCACTCGCTCAGACAGCGCCAGAACCAGTGGTAGCGGCGCTCCACCTGGTCCAGGCCCTCGCCCGCGCTCTCGGGGCGGAAGAGCTGCTCGTAGCCGCGCAGCTGGCCCACGCAGAAGGACTTCACCAGCCGGTCGCGCGTCTCCGCGCCCATCGCGTCGATCACGTAGCAGGCGGCCTGCAGGCGCGGGCGTGTGACCTGCGTGTCGTCGTAGGCCTGGTCGTCGGCAGCGAGCGCGTCGATCATGTCCTCAGTCACGGGGTGGTTGGAGGCATCGTCGAAGGTGTAGATCAGGTCTTCGATCTGGTCGAAGTCCGTGAAGATGCTCGTGCAGAAGGCATCGCGCAGCTCCGTCACGCGGTGCAGCAACACTTGAATCTGAGGGTGAGGAGGCGAGAGAAGCGGTGCATTCTCGATGTCCTTGTACTTGTCGAAGAAGCGGCTCAGCTGCATCACCGCTGCCATGGAGCGCTCTGCCTTGATGTACTGGTGCGTTCCCTTCAGCGCCTCCGCCGCCTCCAGCGAGGAGAGGAACATCTGCAAACGGGCGAGGGCGTTCAGACTCTCGGTGAGGTTCCGCTTGGCCGTATCCAACTTGGAGATGTTTCTTGAAGTAACAGCCCTCCGGACAGACCCACTTGCAAATCACTTGCACCATCTCTTCGGACTGGGCCGCCTTCTCCTTGATCTCCATGATGCGTCCAAACAAGTCACTGATCGTCTGCTTCGCCTCCTCCACGTCGGATTCGGCAGAACGGCCGACTTCCGACTGGTCACGAACCTAGTGAGTTACTTTATAGCATGTAAAGGCAAACGGTCTGCAAGATTTGTTCCTCCAGCTCATCGATGTGGGTTTTGAGGTCTTCCGAGTATGTGTTCAATTTGGTCATCGCTTCCTCATCGGGGAACTACGGGGTGACAGGAGGTGGGAAAAGCGACTTGATCGTTGATGTATGCCACGGGATCGAAGTTGGGAGCGTCCAGAGGATCCTTCGAATCGAGAATCTGATGGTAAGAGACGGAAATAAGAGGATACAGTGGCAAGAGCCTCATCCACCTCGGGATCAAGCACAAGGGAGAAATCTTCTGCCATCGGTGTTGAATCCATGTGCTCTATAGACCAATGGAATTGGATGGAAAGAAGGAATGGAATTGTGTTGGGAGTGGAATTGTTCTGTGAAAGGGTTCATTGGGATGAATAGGAGTGGGTAGATAAATGAAAACAAAGAGAGATTCACAAACAAATCAGCAAATGGCAACAAAAGAGGAAAAGCAAAGCAGATGGATAGAGTTGTGATAGTTATACGGAGTAAGTCACAATGTCTGAGCGAAGGAATGGCAACGTGTGAGGATGAACAGTGCTTGTGTCCTCACTTGCTTTCCACCAGGGATTGAAGTCCTGTTGAGAATGGTAATCTATACGTGAAAGGGAACAGGATGGAGGTACTCTCCATAATGATGTCCTTGATGCAGGTGTTTAAGCCATGATCTTCACCTTCACTAATCACTGTGGTGAGAGAGGGAAGATCTACGCATCATTCCTCCTGACCGCACTCACATTGCATAATGATCTCGGACTGTCTACAACGGAATGCATTCTCTCCGAGCAATAAGGTGCTCAGTTGCGGCAAGTCTATTCATCACTCTCATTATCTGCTACTCACCCTTCAACACGACGCGAGGACAGTTGCAGAAGGAAGACTTGCCCAGCGCAACGAACTGCAGCTTGGGGAAGTCTGCTTGTCACTCACACGCCATCACACTCACTCATCAGCTGCAAAGAAGCAAAGCAGAAGTTGGCGCTCTCTTCATTCAAGGCGCCCATTTCGATCACCTTCAAACTGTCAAGATTCTCCATCTCGCACACGAAGAAGTCTGTGAAGGATTGGCAGCCAATCCTCAGCTCTCTCAATCGCTCACAATTCTTCAGGCAGAAATGACGATTTGCGTTGACTCCACAACACTCGGAAAAGCAATTCCTTCCAATCACCACTCTCTCCAGCTTCTTCAACCCATCCAGCTTCACCTTGTTCACATACCGAAAGCAGTCGTTTCCGATAATCAACTCTCTCAATTCCGTGAAACGGCCAAAATCCAGACAACCAATGCAGTCGTTGTACATCCCATCGGCAATGTAAATCACTTCCACACTGTCAGGAAAAGAAAGGATCACAGATGGAGTCTCAATCGCCCTTTCGCACGTCTTCTGTGCATGTCTTGAGATCATCCGTATCCTCTTCTCGGCCACACTCGTTGGACACACTTCACTATGGATAATAACGCCAAACGAGCGAATACTCTCTCCCACGCTTGTTCTCACGTATAACACTTCCAATTTGGCCAAAAGGAAACATAGACTTCACTCTTCAATAGAATAATGACATCTGGTTTATCCATAACTGATGAACCCCATTTCCTCCGTTATCTATCCACCATACTCTACTATCCATGCTCTCTCAATACGCAATCGTTTCATAAGTCACAGTCCATTCTGCATCACCCATTTCCCTCTTCACACCACTTTCATCCTCCTCCTTCTTCTCGCTTCATTTCCTCCTTCAAAAGCCCAATCCCATCCCTCTCACCAATCTCCTGCTTGTCATCACGACATTCTTCCCCTGTCCCCAACACACACATTTCCATTGTTCCTATCTTCCAATTTCCCTTCCTTCATCCATTATTTCCTTCAACTATCACAATGCAATCGCCGTGTTAATCGAATTAACACCCATCACGGCACTCCCCTTGCAAATCAAGCCTCGCCACACTGAACACTTCGCACACCATCCACTCAATAATCTCTTTGTCTCTCTTGGGAAAACCGATTCAGTAAGCTAATCACCTCGCGTATCACTTTCTAGACATGGGTAAGGAAAAGCCTCATATTAACCTGGTCGTCATTGGTCACGTCGATGCCGGCAAGTCGACCACCACTGGTCACCTGATCTACGCTTGCGGTGGTATCGATAAGCGTACGATTGAGCGTTTTGAGAAGGAGGCCAACGATATTGGTAAGGGCTCCTTCAAGTACGCGTGGGTGCTGGACAAGATGAAGGCCGAGCGTGAGCGTGGTATCACCATCGATATTTCCCTGTGGAAGTTCCAGACGGAGAAGTACTTCTTCACCATCATCGATGCCCCCGGTCACCGTGACTTCATCAAGAACATGATCACGGGTACCTCCCAGGCCGATGTGGCTATTCTGGTCATCGCCTCCGGCGCTGGTGAGTTCGAGGCCGGTTACTCGAAGAACGGTCAGACTCGCGAGCACGCTCTTCTTGCCAACACCCTGGGTGTGAAGCAGATGATCGTGTGCTGCAACAAGATGGATGACAAGTCCGTGAACTACTCCGAGGCTCGTTACAAGGAGATCAAGAACGAGATGACCTCCTTCCTGACGAAGGTCGGTTACGCGAAGGTGGAGGAGCGCATTCCTTTCATTCCCATCTCCGGCTTCAACGGTGATAACATGATTGAGCGCTCCGCCAACATGCCTTGGTACAAGGGACCCACTCTGCTGGAGGCTCTGGACAACGTGCATCCTCCCAAGAGACCCGTGGACAAGCCGCTGCGTCTGCCCCTGCAGGACGTGTACAAGATTGGCGGTATTGGTACTGTGCCTGTGGGCCGTGTGGAGACGGGTGTGCTGAAGCCCGGCATGACCGTGACGTTCGCCCCCGTGAACGTGTCGACTGAAGTGAAGTCTGTGGAAATGCACCACGAGTCCATTCCTCAGGCCCTTCCCGGCGACAACGTGGGCTTCAACGTGAAGAACGTGTCCGTGAAGGACATTCACCGCGGCAACGTGTGCGGTGACGCGAAGAACGATCCTCCTTGCAAGACGGAGTCCTTCGACGCTCAGGTGATCGTGATGAACCACCCCTCGGGTATTCGTCCCGGCTACTGCCCTGTCGTGGATTGCCACACTGCTCACATTGCTTGCAAGTTCGAGAAGATCATGTCCGAGATGGACAAGCGTACCGGCAAGGTCCTCCGTGAGAACCCCGATATCGTGAAGAACGGCAAGTCCATGATGGCCATGCTGGTTCCTTCCAAGCCCATGTGCGTGGAGACCTTCTCTGACTATCCTCCTCTTGGTCGTTTCGCTGTCCGTGATATGAGACAGACTGTCGCTGTCGGTATCATCAAGAGCACTGTCCGTGCCAAGTAAGTTGCGTCGGAGTTTCTCTTTCGCCTGTTTGTTTCACATTTTGTTTGCAATGGAGACCTATCGGTTGATAGGCGTTGACTTTGGGACGACGGTGAGCTCGGTGTACCAAATGATCATGAACTCGCCGTCCAATCAGAACAGTGGCGATAGTGACTCCTACATCGCGTTTCATGGAAATGACTGCTATTTTGGCACTGCAGCAAAGAAGAAAATGGGAAACGAGGGATACCAAGTTGTGTATGAGTTGAAGCGCGTGATTGGGTTGGATGAGGACGACGAAAGTATTGATGAAGACAAGGAGAAGTGGCCGTTCAAAATTGTCGGGAATGACCGGGGAAAGGCCTGCATCCAACTGGAGCTGCCCTTCAACGGGGAAACGATCACGCGGACAGTTGACCCCGAGGTGCTAGTTGCCCAATACCTGAACCATTTGCTGGAAGAGAGGGTGGAAAACAGACTGAGGTGCAAGGCCGTTTTCACGATCCCCGCTAAATTTAGCAACGTGCAGCGAGAGGCAATGAAATCTGCAGTGAATCAGCTGAGATTGGCCGATGTTCGTTTCTTTCCTGAGCCGACTGCAGCTGCAATGGCCTATATTCGAGAGTCTCCGTCCATTGTCGATAACAGCTGCATTGTTGTTTACGATTTTGGAGGCGGAACGTTTGATGTGTCTGTATTACGTTATTCCCATAAGGACTTTACTGTTCTGTACACAACGGGGGATGCGCATTTGGGTGGGGCCGATATCGACAATTCCCTGATGGATTATGTGGTCAAGTTGCTGCAACGGGTCGAACCTGGCTTCTGCCTTTCTTCCTATCGAGCGAAGAGCAACGCAAAGCGCTTGTTCGAAGAGATCAAGTGCATGGTCTCCACGCAAGAGCCCTACACTCTCTACGCAAGTGACATCGATCGCAAGTACGAGAGGGAGGGCAGCGAGCCGGTGAACATCACCAAGGCGATGCTGAGGGAAGTCTGCGCGCCGTTCATCCAGAGGACGATCGTCATCCTGAGGGAAGTATTCGATCGCCCCCACGATGGCTTCCGCGCCGAAGAGATCAAGTACATTCTGCCCGTCGGAGGGTGCTCCAATATCCCCTTCGTGCTGGAAGCGCTCGAGATAGCCTTTCCGAAGGTGAAAGTGCTGCGAGCCCCTGATCCCACGCACATGGTGGCCAAGGGCGCGTGCTATTTGGGTAGGCGTAACGACAACAACTGAGTGCTAGCGCAGCGCGTGTTCTCGACCGCTCCAGACCTCTCCTGTCACTACGACGTGCTTCCGCAGTCCATCGGCATCCGGTCGAACTACAGCTCCATCACCGTGATGCGGCGCGGCACGCCGGCGGACACGGAGGTTGCCTTGGACACCATGGTGCCTGAGTACGATGATGCGGAGTCCTTCACCATCGTGCTGTACCAGGGGAACTGCGAGCCCTTCTCTGAGAAGGATTGCATCGGGCGGATCCTCGTGCCGATCGCCCACCCCGGCCCGCGTGACAACTGCCCAATCGATGTGAAGCTGAAGTATACGTCAAACGGACTGCTGGATGTGGTGGTGTATGTGAGAGGCATAGAAGAGAAGCGCGGGACATTCATGGACAAGTGGTGCAATGAAAGGGAGGAGGAGGTGAAGAAGCAGTACTCGGAGTTTGAGTCCTTCTTTGAGCCGGGGAGAGCGACAGAGAAACAAGATTGGCGAGATTCTGGATTGCCAGGAGGAGCTGAAGAAGCGACTGCGTAAAATGGGAAAGGAGGACGAATATGAGAGGATCATAAAGCGTCAGTATTCTGCGAAGGGTCTCGACGACATGTCGATGATCCAGTTAGACAAGGTCCTTGAGGGACTGCAGAGGAAGGTGGAGGAGTGTACAGTATGAATGGGTTTCGTTTAAAACAAACAATCTTCAATGCCTTTCCCTTCATACAATGTGAATCCACCTGTGTGAATTCTATTCACTTCTTTCCAGCACAGCTGAATGATTCCCTTGGAGAATAACGATCATCATCCAATCTCCAATTCTCATTCCCTTCATTGCACTAGCAACTACACGAAACGAGTGGAATCATACATAACCGTTGTTCACTGCAAGGGAGAGGAGATTATCGCTTTTTCTCTTTCTTTCTGATTATCCAAATGAGGATGCATTTGTGATTGTGAAAATGAAGGATTCAAATCCATAAGAGGAAGGACAGTGATAGATGCGATAGGCTACTGGTTTGATGGAATTCGGATTGTATATGATTGATAGGAAGCCGGGCATTATTGTTTGTTTACATAACGGAGCTGAGTGTTGGAGAATCACAGTTCTCTTTCCATTGAAGCCATAATGAGCGAGTTAGTTACAATTGGCGATTATGAATTGTTGGAAAAGCGCAATGAACGGTATGTCAAAACTGAGGGACTGAAGCATAGAGAGTGCTTTGATGAGTATAAAGCACGCAATCGGAATACCAATGAGATTGTATTGATGGCAAGAGTGAAGAATGGACTGGATGTGAAGGGAATCGAATCACGCTTTCCACAACTGAAAGAATGTGATAATGAACATCTTGTGAGGTATATAGATGCTGTGAAGAAGGATGAGGAGTTATGGGTAGTGATTCCTTGGAGAGTTGACAGAATAGATTGTAATGGAGAATTGTGATTGCTATTCCCTTTCACAGTTCTTGAAGCGTAAGGATTATCTGACTGAGGAGCAATTGCGTGAGATCGCTCGTGGTTGTGTATTGGGACTGAACTATCTTCATGAGAGAGGCATCATGCATGGAATAAGTGATTGACAATAACAATGAGTGAATAGTATATGAGTCCAGAGAATCTGTTTCTGACTGTCGATGGTGTGTTGAAGCTGGGTTACTATGGACTGAACAACACAAGCAGATTGTTGTTCTATTAAGAAGACGGATTGTGATGAATCTTACCGTTTCTTACCTGAAGTGGAGAATGGAGAGCATGATATGAAGAGTGATGTGTGGTCTCTTGGGATTGTCTTGGTAATCATGATCGGAAGCACACCACGTATTTGGCATGCGACGAGTTCGCCAGACCCTGAAAGTGGCCGTTATGTGTTAGACTTCGATAAGAATGCAAATATTCCAAAAGAATTGGTCGATTTCCTCCAGAGGTGCATTCAGAAGAAGAATGAGAGATGGAGTGTGAGTGAGTTGATGAATGTGAGTGGGATGGGATGAGAATGATGAGTAGCATCCATTTGTGAAGGAGTGTGAAGAAGAAGTACTGATTCGATTGGTGAAGATCCTGAAGTATCAAGAGTATTGTGAATGGATGATGAAGGATGATGTGATTCGTGATTATCTGGTGTTGCATAAGAAGGGACTGTGCTGGTATCATGAAGGGGTGGTGGAGAAAACCCATCCTGTTGTAATGGAGTTACGTCTGAATCGAGTGATTGAAGTGGATGTTGAGTCGCATGAGCTGTTAAAGGTGAATGGAGAGGTGGTGAATGGAATCGAACATACTCAGGTGTTGGATTTGAATGATGATGGAGAAAGATGGGAAGGCGATGTATTGAACAATCAAACCGTTTGGTTGGGGCGTGTTGTATGACAGTGAGAACAGAATGGCTGTATGAAGGATTCCGAATTGGCAGAAGCGAATGTGTGTTATGGAAGAAGGTACTATCCTGATGTTGGAGTGGTTGAGTATGAAGGAGAATGGTATGAAGGAAAGCGTTGGGGACGAGGAGTGTGGTATAATCGAAAAGGAGAAGTGAAGCACTTGAGGGCGAATGGATGAATGATGATAACGAGATCGAGAAACAAGTGATACTGAATAGATGGAGTCAACTCCTTCATCGTTGCATTGAAGAGAATCAACTCCTTCACTGTTTCATTGAAGAATTGATCGTTAGTAAGAACAGTTGTAATGGAAGAGAATGGAGTGCATTGGACTTGTCCTTCATGCCCCATTTGCGATTGCTTCAAGTGGGTGATGAGTGTTTTGAGAATGTGAAGGAAGTGAAACTGATTGGATTGAATGAATTGGAGAGAGTGGTGATTGGAATGAAGAGTTTCACGAAATTCTGGCATGGCTCTGATCACTGATCCAAATCGTCATTTCTATTTGAAGGATTGTGAGAGAGTGAGAGAATTGAAGATGGGTCGTTTTTCCTTCTCTGACTATTTCGTGTGTGAGATAGAGAATGTGCCTTCTTTGGAAGTAATTGAAATGGGAGTATTAGATCGAGATAGTTTCAACTTTCATCATGCTTCGTTGGAGTTGAAGAGTGACTCTGAAAGAATGAAATGATGAATAGACATGCCCGGTTTGAAATCACTTCTGTTTGGTGGGTTTGCATTCTGCTATTGTTCTCGCGTCGTGTTTGAGAGTGAATCTACCAGAGAGAGACTGATGAATAGATTTGCCTGAACTGGCTTCCATTCAACTTGGTGTAATTGCATTACGTTTCTACTATTATGATGAATCAACGGAATTGATCATGCGAAGTGGTGATGGTGAAACGGAATGATGAATAGACTTGCCTAAACTCACTACAATCATCATTGAAGGCGGAAAATCGTTGGAGTTTCCTCGTTCCATCACTCTGGAGGGTACTTCCTTTCACTCATCCTCACATACAGACATACCCTCTCTCACCACCTTCTCTCCTTCCATGCAGTATGCTTTCAAATACAAGGATAACATTCATACCAACAGTTCCTCTTCCTCCTCTCCCTCATTCATAGACATCACTCCCGCTCTTCAACACTATCTCCAGTTCGTTGTTTCCTTCACATACAATTCATCAATCATTCTGAAGAAGACACAAACACACTCCTTTCAACAAAACACCCTTTGAAACAAGAATTGGGACATCTAACACCCAATCAATCGATTCAACAGAAAGAGCGATATACAACAAACAAACACAACAGTATACCAATTACCAACATCCCTCCTTCCCTCTACTTCAGAGGAATGAACTTCGAAGAGTGAGTAGCACCAATACCAGGGCGGTTGTGCTTCACAGGCTGGTAAGTCAGAGAGAACTCACCCAGGTAGTGACCGATCATCTCAGCCTTGATTTCAACGTTGTTGAAGTTGCGGCCGTTGTACACACCCACCACGGAACCAATCATCTCAGGAACCACGATCATGTTACGCAGATGAGTCTTCACAGGAGCAGGGCGCTCGTTCTCAGGAGTGTTGGCCTTCTATACACTCACTACACTACAACAAACACTACAGCCTTGCGCAGTCTCTTGATCAGAGCCTGAGGCTTTCTCTTCAGACCGCGGCGGAATCGGCGACGAGCACGAGCCTACACACACATTAGCACTCACTCAACAACACACCAATCAAACACACTTACATCCACCAATTCCATCAGATCCTTAGGGGACATGTCCAGCAGCTTGTCCAGATCGATTCCACGGTACGTGAACTTCTTGAACGTTCTCTTCTTCTTCTGCTCAGCGTCCATTTCAACATTCTGATTCTACATCATCGTTATTCATTCATTCTTCCATCAAACAACCAACAACCATCTCCCTTCATGAAACACCCACAAACTCAATCCCTTCCTCTCCAAATTCGCAGGGGATGTTCACATCATCACACACAACATACATCTTCACTCATGATGGCAAATGGTAACGATAGTTGAGAGTGGAAGGGCGACTGAGATAATACCCCCTTGATGATGAAATGTATGGTGATTCTAGGTGTATTAATATTGATGGCTTGTGATAGTGGAATGGGTTGGACTGGAGTGTTGTGATGGAAATGGGAATGGAAATGAATGGTATGGGATGTGATAGTGATGGTGGTGGATGGGTGTTTGATTGTGTATGATAGTGTGCTTGAATGAATGAATGGTAGGAATGGTGTTGGTATACCGATTCCGATACCCATTTCCTCGATCTGAATGGGATTCACCGTGATTGCCCTCTTTTCTCTCCATCTTGTGCCAATTGCCTATTTGATCCCATACAAACACAACTGCATACAATAGAGAAAGAGGTGTCCCTCTTGTGAGGCTGCTTCTGCATAGTGGGGAAGGGATGAAAGGGCTCACAAGAGTGTTGCGTTTTCGTATGTGGGCTTTGCGCAGCAGTAAGAAACTCAAGTCCTTAATTGAAACTGTATTTCGTTTGCTGTGGGAATGGTCTAATGGTTCGTAGATGGTGAAGTGTCTTAAGGCTGGAAAGGTGGTTGTTATTACCTCTGGCAAGTACGCTGGCAAGAAGGCCGTCATCGTGAAGGTGAACGAGGAGGCGACCGATAAGTACAAATTCCCTCACGCTATTGTTGTTGGTGTGGAATCTGCTCCTCGCAAGGTGACTAGAGCGATGGACGAGAAGACCGTGAACAAGAAGACGTCCATGAAGGTGTTCACCAAGGTCATCAACCTCCAGCACTTCATGCCCACTAGGTTGTTGCTGCGGAGTGGTTTTACGGGTAGATACAACGTCGAATTCAAGTTCGAGAACTTGCCTAAGGCGAGCGCTCCTGCTGCTGACAAGAAGGAGGCTATGAAGGCGATTGCGAAGATGTTCCAGGAGTCGTAGGGTTTCACCATGGCAGTCGCTTATGCGTAGTTACATCCACCAGGATAAGAACGAGAAGGAGAGAACGAAGGCTGGAGTGGCTTATCTCTTTAAGAAGCTTTACTTCTAAGCAGGATGGAAAGCAGGGGTATATCACGCTTGAGTTATAAGGTCTGTTTGTTGAACAATCACGGTAATGGCGAATACGGCTGCGAACACTGCCTCCATCGTTCACTTCATTCTTCCCAAAGGACTCAAAGTACTTGTTGTTGAGATGATCGATGAAGGAGTCATTGGGGTTGTAATGGGGCAGATTCGCCTCTCGGCTTGGAACCGTAGGAGGCAGCGAAAAGAGAATGGGGTTGGCTTGAGTGCGAGCATCCAATGCAGGTACATCGGGTTGGGTCCACCGACTGGCATATGGATAGGATTCTTGCGGTTGAGGCGCATCAGGCTGAAAAGGTTGAGGAGGTTGAATGGGTTGAGCGGACTGTGGAGGCTGAATGGATTGAGCAGACTGAATTGGCTGAACAGACGGAGCAGGCTTCGCCTTTCGTGAGACAATGTCATTCCAGAGGGTTGAAAGGGAAGGAAGCGACAGTCCGGTGGTGGGGAAGAAAGGCTGGTTGTTGTCTGCCTCATCCAGAAGGAGAGTGGAGGACTCGGAAGGAACGGCGCGTGGAGGGAGAGAAGAGGGTTGTTGCCGGATGAGGAGTTGAATGTACCGGAGGAGTGTATCGCTTGGCTAGAGGGAACGAGGTGGCTGGCAAAGCGTACGAGCACCAACTCTTCGCTGTTGACGAAGTTGAAGTAGGGGTGAAGGAATTGGGGACTCACTTTGGCTGCGAGCTGCGTGTTCTATGCATTATCCTCTTTCTCTGCTCGTACCACACGCAAATAGGATTTGAGGGTCATTAGCTCGTTGCGTGCGAGTTGCATCATGTCCAAGTCGATTTCCAGGGTGTCCTGCTTCGCGGAGAAGAAGTCTTGAATGATCCGCCACTCGCGGAGAAGATGCGAGAACTTGACCTTCTGTGTGACGAACCCGAGGGCGAAGACGATAAGGATGAGGAAGAGAGACACGCGCACGGAGGCAGTGGCACTGACCATGACAAGACCGCTGAGGATGCGAATGAAGATGAAGAGGACTTGGATGTCTCGCTTCTTCAGGGTGGCCAGCTGGCAGGAGATGAAGTAGAAGGAGAAGGAGAAGCAGCACGTGGTGTAAAGAAGGAAGAAGACGGGGTGGTGGGTGATGGCATCCAGGAGAAGGCAGTAGATGCCGTGATGAAGGAGGAAGTGAACGGCGGAGAGGAGGAGAAGGGAATTAACCGCTTTGGTGAGCCACTGAATGCCGATGATGCGATTCAGCAGCCTGTATAGGAGATAGTGGAGGAATAACAGAGGAGAGAGTAGCATTCCAGAAAGGTAGTAGAAGGACTGGGAGGTGCACAATCTAGGGGGTGATTATACCAAACACGTGCATACACTCGTGCGTAGAGAAAGGATAAGCAGCTAATCACAAAGAGGAGAGGATAGAGAAGAGAGAGCTGGGATCGAACGGATACAACCACGTTGGATTTGTACTCTGACGTAGAGAACGGATTCGAGATGACAATGCATGTCTTCGAGTAGGGAGACACGAAAAACGTATCTTCGTTTCCCTGACCGCGGTAGGAATCAAACAAATGATAGTTTGAAAGAAACGTATGCCTAACCGTGAATAGAACGCATGGCCAGTACAGTGGAGAGAACCCAAGACCATTCGCCGCAAACTGAAGGAGAGTGGAATCCGGACTCGCAATGCGGTACTCTAGCCGACCCCAGTTGTTTGAAAAGTGAATTCTCTCATAAGACCACAGTTTGAATGGCGATGTCTCTCCTCCGACGCATATCGTTTTTGTCTGATTTGACTGAAGCTATGGGTAACAGAAATATCGCTATCAGAACGTTGATCTCCCTCGACAGCTCTTTGTTAGAGAGAGGCCATCCCGCTCCTGCGGAGATGATGGCAAGGAGCAGTAGACTTCTGTGGAACACAAGACGCATGAACAGAGTCCAAACTTGAAAAACGGCGAAATAGTGCCTGTTTTGGGTCCATGCAGAAAAGCGTTTGTTGAGTTGAAGAATGGTGTACTTTGTGTGTAACCGTTGCCAGGAAACAATCCGAAAGTGCAAAGTGGAGGAGCACTCCCATCGCTGTGGATCGAATTCGTTTTCGTGTGTGGATTGCGGGAAGGACTTCTCCCTGGCGGCAGCGCAGAACCACAGTACTTGCATCACCGAGGAAGAGAAGTATCAGGGAAAGCTCTACAACGGTGCGAACGTATGCGATTTTGTGTGACTGCACTAACCTATAGAAGAAGGAGAACCCGCAGCTGGAATGGATGCGGTTGCTGGATGAAGCGGTTGCAAAGAATACGGACCCCGCGTTGAAGGCTCCGTTCGAGAAGCTGATGTCTATGGACAATGTGCCTCGCAAGAAGGCCAAGTTCATCAACTTTGTCCAGAATTGCTGCCGCCTTCCCAACAACATCGTTGAAAAGGTGTGGGCCGTGTTGGAAGAGGTGCGCAACAAGCAAATTGAAGAGCGGAAGAAGCGTGATGAAGCTCTGCGTGAGCAGGTGAGCAGTGTTGCTGGTTGTTTATGGATAGCGAAGGAAGGAAAAGGAGGAAAAGGAGAAGAAGGAAAAGGAGGAGAAGAAGAAGGCTAAGAAGGACAAGAAGGACAAGAAGGAGAAGAAGGACAAGAAGGATAAGAAGACAAGAAGGAGAAAAAGGACAAGAAGGATAAGAAAGAGAAGAAGAAGGACAAGAAGGACAAGAATTAGCTCACATCAGTCCCTTTATCCATCTGTTTCCAACAAACACAGAATCCCATATAATCAAGGATGATGATGAACAGGTACGTGAGGAAAAGCATCATCGGGAAAACGAAGCCCATCACCTTCATACACGCGGTTCCCTCTACGCATCAACCCCCGTTCTCTTCCTCACCCTTCTTCTTCGGCTCTTCCTTCTTCACTTCTTGGATCACCGGCACGACTACTGGTACATAGATGGGCATGAACATAGGGAATCCTTTCCTCGCGTACACCTCATTCTGAATTGCGATCATCTTCTCCGTTTTCTTCATATCTGGCGAAATGAATCCCTCGAAGAAATCCTTGGGCAGTAGAGGCTGTGTGTACTCATCGGAGGTGACTTTCGGGTAATCGAAGGACACGCGAGAAACCTCCTTGTTATCTGGAGTACGGTAACGGTAGAACAGCATGCCCTTGTCGGTGCTCTTGAAGGCGCTCAGATCCGGGTGGTATTCGGAATGATCGGCTTCTCCCTCCCTCGCCTCCTCCTCCGTAATTGTCTCCACCTGTGACTTATCTTCCTTCTGTTCTTCCTGTTCTTCCTGTTCTTCCTTCTCCTGTTCTTCCTGTTCTTCCTGTTCTTCCTGTTCTTCCTCCTTTGCTACTTCCTCCTGTTCTTCCTTCTCCTTTTCTTCCTCCTTCTTCTTCCTTTTCCTCCTTTGTTTCCATATTCACCTCCTCCTTCACCTCCCCCTTTTCTTCCTTCTCCACATCCCCTTCACATCCCCCTTTACATCCTTCCTTCACATCCTTCTCCTTCACCTCCTCATCAGGCGTCATGGGAGACGTGTAATACTTCTGAATCTCCTCTTTTGTCAGGGGAGCGATCAGATCCTTGATTGCACCACACACGGGACACACGTAGGAGCGACTCTATTCATTACACACACAAGAAGCAAGAAACGTCCTTTGCAAAGCGCTTTCGCATTTCGCTGGAGCAAACAATCGAGCCCACAGCACCCTCCGACTCCACTGGGAAGAAACTGATGATGGCTTCCAGAATGGTACGAACTATCCTTGAATGAAAACAGTGAAACGCACTTCCCCAAGAGGGCTGCCATTCTTCAGGATGAAACGAAGTAAAGCTGAGGCAAATGGGGGTATTCACTTCAAAGCGCCCATTCGTCTATTCCTTACGAGTCGCCCCAAGAAGAGCACCGTCATGAATAGGATCTGTGGCGGCTTCATTGGCCACTCTGGAGGCAGAAGAATGCGTCCGTGATAGATCCCGCCTTCGTAAACCGAATTCGGTGTTCCATGGATTGTAAAGTGCCACTCAAATATGTTATCCTTTGATTCAATGAAGATTTGGAAGTGTACATCTAGAGGAGCCGCGTGAATCATCGGATTCTTCTCCAAGCGCAGTTCCCGAATATCCTACAATCTCACGGAAAGCGCAGCAAGTCCTACAGCATGAATACGACGAATGGCCGTTGAAGACATGTTTATTCTGAAGGAAAACGCTCGGAACACGAAAGAGCGCAATACTCCCTCCAATACTCGAATCCACTCCCTATCGTGATGAGCAGAACGCTGTAAAGACAGTTTTCACAACAAAGAGAGTACGGATTAGTCCTTGCACACAGAAATGCCGTCCGTCAAACCGTTCATCTGCTCAAGTGCAAGAAGCAGAGACTGCGTGCCGAGCTTTCCGTGTCCCTGGGCCTTCACCGCGATGTACAGCTGGTTCGCGAGAGCCAGACCGGGGAGGGACAGGTCCATTCTCTTCGCCTCCTCCAGAGCAATGCCCATGTCCTTGATGAAGTGCTCCACGAAGAAGCCGGGATTGAAGTTGCGAACGAGCATGCGAGGGCCGAGGTTGTTGATGCTCCAGGATCCGGCCGCTCCGGCGCCCACCGCAGCGATCACCTCCTCGAGGTTCAGACCGGCCTTGTAGCCGTAGATCAGACTCTCGCACACGCCAATCTACCCTCAAGGAAGAAAGGAGTAATCACCATGTTGGTGGCAATCAGAATCTGGTTGCACATCTTGGTGTGCTGGCCGCATCCAGCCTTGCCCATGTACTTGAGATTCGTTCCCATGCACTACTCTAAGAGAGAAGGGGAAAGCAAACCTGGAAGAGAGGAGTCACCTTCTCGAAGATCTCCTTGTCGCCACCCACCATGATGCTCAGCTTGGCATCACGAGCACCGATATCACCTCCAGACACTGCGTATCACATACAAAATCAGCAGCTTACCGGGAGCATCCAAAGAGGCGATGCCCTTCTTCTTTCCAGCCTCGTAGATCTCCACCGCCAGAGAGGGCTGGCTCGTCGTCATGTCCACGACAATGCCTCCCTCCTAGTCATAACGGGAAGAAGAGAAAACGACCTTCAGTCCAGCGAGGATACCCTTCTCGCCGAAATACACCTCGCGCACGTCCTGGGGGAAGCTACTTGTGATAGAATCCATTTAAGACGACCCGACAATCGTGAAAACGATGTCAGAATGTTCGGCGACCTCTCTGGGAGTGTTCGCGACGACAGCACCCTCCGCGGCCAGTTCCTGGCACTTCTCGGCAGTGCGGTTGTACTAGCAGTGAGTGGTGACAATTGGGGAAACGATGGTGGCCTTGTAGCCCTTCTTCATCATGTTGCGACACATGGACTTGCCCATCACCCCAATGCCGACGAAGCCAATACGCGTATTCTCAGGATTCATAGCGCCCGCAAAAAAAGAGTATTTGAAACAAGCAGGCCAATGCACAAAGACTACTTCGAGGCGCGCGCCTTCTTCGTCCGGCGAGTGCTCTTGCTTCCCTTTCCCTCCTTGACCAGCTCGTACACGGCCCATCGGCGATTGAACTCCTCTCCCTCCGGCAGCTCTACCCCTGACACCCCACGACCACGCCCACCTCCCGTGCACGTGCTGTCGACGCATCCGCAGAACTTGTCGGCGACATCTTCGCACGGTCTGCGGCAGCCCTCATCGATGTTCTCCACGCCCTTCACCAGCTTGTTGAACGCGAACACGTGTCCGTCGTTGCCGTAGCGCGCCACGGCGAAGTACTTCTTCCGGTTGCCCGCCGCGTGCTGCTTCGCCAGCGTGAACGACGCGCCCGTCGGACCGCCCGCGTACACCTTGTCGCCCGAGAAGGCGCTCTCACTGGCGGTGCAGCCCACGAAGCGGTACTCCTCCTCCGCAGCGGAGGTGTCGCGCAGCGCGCGGTCCAGCTTGGCGAGGTAGGCGGCGGTGGGCTGCGTGGTGGCCTGCGGCTTCACGCGGTAGATGCGGACGATCCAGTGCTCGGAGGTGAAGGCCTCCTCGAAGTACTTCAGACGGATGTTCTTGTCCTAGCGGTCAGCGCGCGTGCCCGCGCCTACGCCCACGACGGAGCGGCGGTTGACGTCGTAGCCGGCGGGCTGCGTGTAGCTGAGTCGCACCTCGCCGAAGCGGTAGTAGGAGAGACGGTACATGAGACTGTTGCGCATGGTGGGCGTGGCCTCCTCGTCGATGCGGTACTACGCGTGAGGCGACGACCGCGGCGGGACCTGGCCGGCGTTGAAGAAGTTGGCCTCCTGCACGTCGTCGGGGTACACGCCGGAGGCGATGCGGATCATCCAGAGGAACTTGTTGATGTCATCGCCGCTGTAGCCGATGAAGCCGCCGAAGATGACGAGCACGTAGTCCACGTCCAGCGAGCGGATGATGGGGTAGGCCTTCTCCTCGCTGCTGGCGAACGCCTGTGAGTGAGAGGGGGTGCGAGCGACGACGCGGCCGACGGTGGCGATGTGGGTGTTGTTCCAGGTGTTGTTGTCGACGATGACGGTGCGGTTGCCCATGCCGGCCATCTGGTAGCCGTAGTCCCACCAGGACATGAACTTGGCGTGCTCGTCGGTGTTCATGCGCATCCAGTAGTAAGCCTCGCGATAGTCGTCCAGGATGCTGCGCGTGCCGTCGCGGTTGGAGGAGGCTGTGGGTGAGAGGAAAGAGGAGAGTGAACCGATGACGATGGAGGGCGAGGAGTAGGCTTCGGAGGAGATGAACACGCAGTGCATCGTGTAGAAGACGAACATCGCGTAGATCACGAACAGCACCGACACCACGGAGGGCGCGGTGATCGTCGGCACCTCTGCGCGTCACGCCACGGCGCGGCACTCACTCTTCTTCTCGCCGCGCACCTCCACGTCCTGTCCGCCGTAGCGCAGATACGCCACGAAACGCCGCAGGATGGCGGAGAAGCCAATAGCGGCCAGGATGCAGGCGATGGGCGCGAGGGTGAGCATGAGACGGATCATGATGCCGGCGAAGTACCAGGCGACAGTGCCGTAGAGGATGAGGAAGATGACGCCGTCGCTCATCTCCTTGAAGAGGAGGTAGATGCCCACGGGCGCCAGCGGGACGATGATCTGCAGGTCCAGGAAGAAGGTGGTCCAGGTGGTGGGCTGGTGCTCGCTGACTGACGCAATGATGGGGATGTACTTCGTCGCGTAGGTGGGGTCGAGCAGCGTCAGCGAACGACCGGTCCAGCGCGTGATGCTAGGCGTGAGGAGGGAGAAAAGGGGGGACCCCAAGACTTGGATGAGGACGAGGAGGATGACGACGACGACGACGAAGGAGAAGATGAACATGAGGAGGTGGCGGTAGTACTTGGCGGGAAGCGAGCCGTAGGCGAAGACGAGGAGGGCGTAGCCTGGGGTGAGGGGGAGAGGCGAGGCGTACACTGTAGACCGATGAAGACGCCATGCGAGAGGATGCACTCGGCTTGCTTGACCACGTTGAAGCCCACGAACGGAACCTGCATGGCGAGGATCGATCCGAGGATGTAGAAGGTGGTGTAGGCGATGTACAAGCGGTGCGAGTAGCGGCCTTGGGGTCAGACGGAGAGAGCGTTCTTACGGATGAAGACCATGACCACGACGTAGATCGGGATCAGATTGATGATGAACACGTAACCTCCCCAGGAGGACACCATGTAAAAGTAGCTCAGTGCGCAGCACGCCGAGATCAGCAGCGAGCCCGTATTGACCGACTAGGCGTGAGGTCGAAAACGGGGGGCCACCTTCACCCAGAGATAGAAGGTGAACAGCATCGCGAAGATGGAGGTGGCCTCGTAATCGTAACTACCGGCCACGGAGCGAGAGATGTACGAGGGAACCAGACCCACGAAGGCTGATGCCAGAAGCGCCGTGTTGGTGCGGCGCGTGGCCTAGGAGTGAGCGGATGGGAGGAGGACCACCTCGTAAGTGAGGAGGTAGGACGCGATGGCGGTGGCCGCGGCGAAGATGGGGGAAATGAACACGCACATGTTGCGCACTTGGATCGTGAAGTGCAGCATGTTCAGCACCTTGTGGAAGATGTAGGAGGTGCCCATCATGCCGGGGTACGCCGTGCCGCCCACAATACGGCCCAGAGGATACCAGGAGCGATCGTCCATCCAGTTGAGGAACTCGTAGGGTCCGGACCACGACAGGAACTTCGTGGCGCGGTAGTTGAACCAGGGATCGTACTCGTGGATAACCTATGTGTGATCCTTCACTTTCATCAGTTACAGACTCGTAGCGAACGACAGCGAAGAGACGGATCAAAAACGACACCAGGCAGATAATACCGAGAATGGAGTAACGCAGCACGGGAGAAAAGGCGTCATCCGTCTCGTCCTTGCGACTTACGTCAGCCTCAGCATAACTAATCGGCTTCATGATGCCGCTGTCTTCTTCCTTTTCCACCTTCTTTGTTTTCGTAACGGAGGGGGCCATTGAATGAGCTATCCACACTTGAGAGCACGGAGGGTAGAGAACTAGAAACAATCTAGTATTTGGCGAGATGGATGCGATCATCCAAATGGGGCGTATTTTTGGAATCATGAAAGAGAAGGATGGGAATGAGAATGCGTGTGATTCCATGATAAGTGAGTTGTTCACAGTCCGATAAGGCAAAAGGGAGTTGATGGGGGATTGGATCAAACCCACACCCTCCATTCGCTCCATCATTCGATTTACACACTCCATTTGATCCACCAAACGTGACAGGAGCCTTCCCCACCAACCCCTCTGATTTGAGTGGACGCGTTCAAGACGCGGTTCTCCTTATTCCTACACGCAGTCATGTCTTCGGGAAGTGAAAATGAAGATGCAGGTTTCCAGCTCATGAATGCCAAGTCCACGGAGCGTGCAAAGCAGCGCGCCGAGATCGCGCAAACCCAGAAGCGCCTCATCGATGAGCTGGTCGAGATGCGCGTGAAAATGCAGACGCTTCTCGTTTTGGCGAACCGTCTTCCCCAAGTAGAGTTGGCTCGCATTTTGCTCATCCGCAGGGAAAGCTCCACGATGCCTTCGTGGAACGCAACGACGGCATCAAGAGCAAGTCGAGCAGCCTTTCGACGGGTGGTTGTGCTGGTCTTCGCTGATCCGTAGCCGTGTCGGGCGTTCTTCGCTCCACGATGGACATGGACTTCCGTCTGGGAGAGAAAATTACCACTCTCTACAAGGACGCCGCGACGGGAGCCGCACTGCGTCAGCTGGAGTCGACGATGAAGGAGACGGACGGAAACCACTGGTTCGCGTGCGTGCAGGAGGTGTCCAGCCACAAGCGCAGCTGGGAGGAGGAAACGGCATCCCACTGGGACAAGCGCGCGCAGGTGCAGTCGGGCAAGACGCTGAAGCTGAACGCGCTGAACAAGAGCCTGTTCGAGCAGGTGGACAGCATCATGGAGGACGACTTCCGCTGGCGCAAGCGAAGCACCGTGCTGCGCGGGGACTACCAGGTACCGTGCGCGCGAGCGGGCTTAGGCCGTAGATTGTCGGAGAGGACATTCCGGTCGATGACGACGGCCAGCGCCGCAACAGCAGCGTGTACGACGACCAGGAGTTCTACAACAGCCTGCTGAACCAGTACGCGGCCCTGGCCATGAACAAGAATGCGAAGGTCATCCGCCAGCGCGTCTCCAAGAAGAAGGAGATTCAGCGCAAGGCGAGCAAGGGAAGACACCTGATTTACAACGTACGGGCGGCGGTGGGCTGCGATCGTAGGTTCATCCCAAACTGCAGAATTTCTGCGCTCCCGAGAAGTACCCCACGCCTGATATTGATGTGCAGCAGTTGTTCTCCTCTCTGTTCGGAAAGACAGCGAATTGAGTTGCCGTGTTTTAGTTCGTCGTGTTTAGTCTGTTTCCCATCTTTGTTTTACACGCGATGCAAGACGAAACCTTTCCTAGGAAGGGCGGACCTGTGCCACAGAAGACAGTGTTCCAGTTTCACAACCCCACGCCCCGTAATCCACTGGGCTTTCCTGTTCCGTAGACCCCGTCCGGCCCTCGAGCCTGATCACCCGAACCAAGGGCTATTCCGGACAGGACCTCCTCCTTTCGAGCACAGAGTCCGTCAACGCGCTATACAACCCGGAGCACGTGTTCACATTTGATGAAAACGCAGTATACACCCAACAACCCTCCATCGTGTCCACGGCCGTTGCTACCGTGCATCCCGGCTATTTAAATCGAAACGACAGCTATATTCGAGAAGTTTCGGGGGATCTGGTGGAGGAGACGGCGGAGGGGATCGATGACTACACTCGGCTCCTCCTCCACCGCGTCAAGGAAGCGGCTCCCCTCAGCGAAGCGGAGTACGGCACGCTGCTGAAGATGATTGAGTGTGGGGAGTTGAAGAGTCCTCACGAGGTGCTGGAGAGCAGTCTCCTCTCGTAGTGTTTGGAGCGCCGCTTTAGCGTAGCAACGACTTCACGGCGGTGCTGGCTCCAATCCATCAGTCTCTGGAGGAGGACAAATCGCAGCCGGGAGAGATCATGCGGGAAGACAGGGCCGCCGTGAACGAGGACTGTAACGTCCCCGTCACACTCTATGACATTGGGGCGGTGTGGGAACACCGGAGGGGAATGACGGGCAGATCGCTTCCGCCGGTGTTCTTCTTCAGAGGAGTCCTGTGCGGAGCCTGTTTGGTGCTGGAGAAGAAGAGGTGGCGCGAGCGGTTTGTGACGGTGAGTCACCAAGCCATCGTCATATACAGCGACGCGCAGGCGTGGAAGGACCTTGCCCCACCCCGCAGCTATCAGTCCCTGAGTGTCACCACCGTTCACCGTATATGTTTCGCTGATGCGTAGAGCGTGACCGAGCCAGTGGAGGAAGAGGCGGTATGGATCATCAAAGTGGAGGATGCTGCGGACGTGAAGCCGCGGACCTTCCTGAAGTGGAGGAAGCGTAGTGGCTGCGACGCGACATAACGACTAGACAGGGCGTTAGTGACACTCGGAGCGAGGGAGAGAAGCGTGGTGACCTTCTTCCACGACGTCATCCTGCACAACAGCAGCCTGTTCCGCTCCCCTCTTTGTTGCAACAAACAATCCATTCCCGTCTCTTCTTCCCCGACACCTCGCCCTCCGTGAACTACACCTCATCCCCGCGCAACACGCCCACTTCCAGCGGTCCGCCTCTCTTCATCGCGCGATTCCGGTACGTCGCGTCCTGCTTATCCGCGTCCTCGAACATCCGCTTCTCCTCCGCGTTGTCGTACTTGCCCAGCGCCGCCATCTGCGACACGGCGTCCTCGCCCAGGTACTTCGCCATGTTCTCCTCCTTCGCGTGGTAGATGCTGTCCGACTTGTCGTGGAACAGCGGCTTCGAGTACACGTTGTATTCTACGCCTCACCCGCGCCCGCCGCGCCCACCGTCGTCCGGCGCGAACCCGCTGCCCAGCCCGCCGTTCTGGTTGAACAGACGGCTGTCGAACGTCGCCGCCGCGGACGCCGCCACGGCCGCCTGCCCCAGCGCGATCTTCTCGCTGATGTCGCGCTCGCGCTCGCGCTCCTCCTGCGTGCGCCGGCCCGCGCGCTTCAGCCGCGCGTCCCGCTCGCGCTGACGACGCATCACCTCACGCTGCTTCTCGCGCTCCAGCCGCGCCGCGCGCTCCTCCGCCGTCTCGCTACGCCTCAGCCCCGCCCGCCGCCCGCACTGCTCGTCGTGCGCCTTCTCCATGTCCTCGCGCTGCTGCAGGATCTCCGCCGCGCGCTGGCGCATCAGCTCCTCCTGCGATTGCCGCTCCTTCTCCTTCTGCTTGCGCACGATGCTGTTGCGCAGCTCCAGCTCCTCGCGCGCCTTGCTCTCCGCCGCCTGCATCACCTCCGCGAACACCGCGAACTTGTCGTTCACCACCGTCTGCTGCAGCCCGCGCCCGTCCGCCGCCAGACGCTTGTCCAGCGGGATCGTCAGCCCGCGCGCGTTCTTCCAGTTCGAGATGCACGGCGGAATCTTCCAGTCCTGCATGTCCTGCACCGTGACCTTGCGAGGCGGCGAGTGCATCACCGGCACGGCCGCGTCGCCAAAGCCTGCGGGCATCTTGTGCTGGTGGTAGTTTGGCGGGTCCAGCGGGTCCTTCGGCGCCTCCACGATGCGGATCATGCGCTCCGGCAGCACCTTGTTCGTCAGGCTGTCCACGGGAGTGTATCTACGCGTGACGGGGCGAGGAGGCGATCACTTGAAGAATTGGGTCGGCTTCACCTCGCCGGGGAGGCAGCCCTCCGGGATCTTGCCGGGCAGGTTCCCCTTGATCTTCCGGCCGATGCGCTACGCGTGAGCGGGAAGGGACGGCCGCACCTTCTCCATCGCCTCCTTTGTCTTGAGCGTCAGCTCCGCGATCTGCTCCTCCGTCGGGCGGGCCAGCTCCGAGTCTACGCCTCACGCGCCCTGGCGAGCAGCACCCTTCGCCTGGTAGCCCGTCAGCTCGCTGATTCGGGAGTGCAGCACCAGCGATTTGCTCCTGCCCTGCGCCAGCAGGTTCTTCTGGTAGTCCGGAATTCCGTTTTCGTCGGTCGCGACGGCCACCACCTTGGTGTCGCCCGTCCCCTCCGACCGGCCCATGTCGAGCGGGTATTGTGCGATGTGGATTTCGGGAAAGGCGCCGCCGTCGCCGTAATCCTCGCGACGGCGAGGAATATAGTTGGCTCGCTGGCCGTAGGGGGGTATATTGTACACCTTCTTCTCCACCACCTTGGGAGCCTCCACTCTCTTCTCCTGAACGTATTGGTTCACGGGAGCCGGAAGAAGACTATCCCTCACACCACTCCCTCTCACCCACTCCTTAATACTCGACATTGAAGAAATCAAGGACCTTTATTCGGGTATTTGAACATGAACTGCCGTGACAGAAATCTGTCGTCTTTCCCCTCAAAAAACGGGGCGACTTTTGCCGCTCCTTTCGCGTCCTTTTTCTCCAGAAGAATCGCAAGAATGTTCTCGTCCTTGTTCCGCCGGTCTCTCGCTCCGTTGAAGAGAGTGAACGCGCAGTCTATTCGGCGCTTTGCCAGCGACGCAGCGAAAGAGGAGAAGAAGAAGTCCAATATGAAGCTCATCGCGGTGCTGGCCGTCTCGGGCCCCGTTTGCTTTTGCGTGTTCAGCTACGCCACGGATCGTCGCTTCCGCCAGTCGATGAACGAAAAGTACCTCGTCTACACGCCGTGGCTGCTGCGCTTGTTCGACAAGTGGTTCCCGATGAACACCTACTCGCCGTACACTCTCTATGTACCGCTATGCCCATTTCCTGACTCCTAGCGAGTAAGTATCCCCTACGACCTGAAGAAGACGCTCGCTGCCGCGTTCACCGAGATGGATTCTCTGAAGGGTTTGTGCGCCTTGCGCAAGTCACGTGTAGAGGAGGGAATGATGCGCTGCGACGCCGCCGAGTTCATGTCGATGGTTTGCATGCTCTGTGACGGTAATACGTAGGTCATTGAGGGAGAAGTCCCCGCAGAGTGCCTCGAGCATCTGAACAACGGTGACTATTTAGTGGCGGAGGAATTACAACCTAACGCGTAGAATGACTCCATCAAGGACTTCAAGAAGCCGAACCGCAAGGCCCTTGCCGGCGCTGGGAAGGCCATCAGCATCGACGAGTTCATCGCATTCGCGGCGAAGGTGCTGGTGAGCATACCCAAGTCCATTCCCGAAATGCAGTCTTCCGTGGAGTCGGCGAAGGAGGCCTTTTTGCAGAAGCACCAGTGTGCCAAGAAAACGGCTCCGGTGGAGGAGAAGGAGTTCGATTCGCCGACCTTCTCGATGACGCGCGATGTGATCGCCAAGCACTACAACCTGGACGCGGAAACGATCCGCCGCTTCAACGAGACGAAGGAGCGGAAGGAGAAGAGAGCCGAGAGGAGAAAGGAGTTGGAGACGGAGATGGGCGTGCTGCGATGGGACATCGACCAGACGTACCAGGAAATCAAGGAGGAGAAGCAGGCGAACAACGAGAACTCGCGCGAGATCATCGCCGACCTCAATGCGCAGATCGCGGACATGAACAAGAGAATCAAGGAGATTAAGAACGAACTTTACTATCTGTAGTTGGCTGCGCGCTTTGTTCAACAAACACCGCTAGTAGCGGAGAATGGGAAGACCCATTCTCTCCAGCACAGGCACGGGCAGGGCGAACGCGGGGTCGATGTGCGTCGAAGGGATCTCTACGCCTTACCTCGCAACGCCGAGCGTACGATGCGCATCGCAGTAGCCCAGCATGATCAGTCCGGCAATGCCGAAATAGGTATGGTACAGGTCGCGCTCGTCCATCGGACGGTCGCTCATGCCTCCGCGCGGGTCCTGGCAATGCATGATGAAATCCACCAATCCCTCCTTGTTGATGCTCACGTGCTCTACCCATCATGCTACATCGTATCACGCACTCAGGATCATCATGGAAGACAGCGACCACCACGAGTAGCACAGATCGCACTGCTTCTCAGGACGTCCGTTCAGACCGCCGCTATCCACCTGGCGGTAGTCCAGCCACGCTGCTACGCATTAGGAACAGCGCGCAGCACCACCCAGCTTCTCCGTATCACAGCAGTCCACCTTGTTCAAGATGGCTAGTGCGCCCGTGGCACAGAACACCATTCCGGAGTGGCTCTCGCTGCCGGGGATGGACCCGAAGCCGCCGTCGATGTTCTGGCAGCTGCAAATGTACTTGGCGATCTGGTCGCCATCCAGCTCATCGAGGCGCTTCAGCAGCGCCATGCTCTGCACAGCGCAGTAGATGAACCGCATGTCCAGCTCTCCGTACTTGTCTGTGATGAAGGAGCCGTCCGGCTGGTACAATCCCTTGATGAAGACGGCCACGCGATCCGCATCGATAGTCTCCATCTTATCGCAAATTGCGAGGATCTGCAGGGCGCTCAGCGTGTAGCTACGACTCATGACGGCAAAACGCACAAACACCAAATTCGAGTCGTGATCGATGTTGCCACCAAAGCCTCCGTCCTCGTTCTGACACTTCAACACCCAGGAAACGAGCTCCTCCTTGTTCATCTCCTCTCCCGCGTTCAGTATTTCCAACGCGCACAGACCCCAGTACGCTCCACTCATCCGCAAATGCTCCGTCGCGATCTACTCTTTAGGGCGATTGAAGCCAACACTACGGCTGCGAGGGTATCCTTCTCGTTTCCGACATCGACGATGTATTTGATGTGCTTTTCGCGAATGAACGTGTCGCAGAACTCCATGGAATCTCCGTTTTTGCCTCGGAACGAAAAGCGTGCGGTCAAATTCGGGGGGCGGCACCCCCTCTGCAAAGAAGACATGGATGCGGAGAGTGAGTGCTGGGCTGGTGTTTCACGGAGTAGCGAAGGCACGGTCGCTCCTCGTTTCTCCCGTCACGCTGGATCTCAAGTGGGTTTGCTTGGCTACTGTTCCTTCTAGTGCGAGCACCATTCGGGAAGCGTTTGAGGAAATTGGGGAGATTGAAAGCGTTCGATTGAGCACGGAGATGGAGGTGAGGGCGTGCAGCGGCCGGTTACGCTGTAGGGAGCCATTGTAACATACAAGGACAGAGCCAGTGCGCTGAAAGCTGTCGAGCGAGATGGAGCGAGTATTATGGGACAGCAAGTGTGCATTCGTTTGATGGGAGGGGACGCATCCAACTCCAGTCTCCGGAACGCATTGCGGGGAGAGGATGCGGCGACGCTGGAAAACGAGAAGATCGCCTACAGCATTCTCGCGTCTCCGCCCGCCGAGCAAAAGACGCGGTTGCAGAACCACTTGGTCCAATTGACTCCTCAGCAAAAGGACTCCTTCCTGGCAGTGTACAAGCAGTGTGAGCACGTCAGCAGCATAAGGAAGCGATTCGACAGGGCAATCGAGGAGGCGGACGATCCTCACTACAGGGAGTATTGAAAGTGTGGGGAATGCGACGTAGACCCTCCATCGGCTATTCTGACAGCGGCTCGTCGTCATCTCCCGAACGGCGGCACTACCACTCGCACAGCCGCCACCATTCCAGAAGGAGAGGGAGTCGCAGCCGAAGCCGGAGCTGAGCGGCGCTCATTTGGTGTCATGTGTGTTGGAAACGCTCACATCTCTCTCCATCCCATTCATTCAATCGATGTCAGAGAACAAGAAGAAGGCGACAATCGCTCAGCGCATGGTCTCTTCCGGGACGAGCGCGCTGATCACGAAAACGATCGTAACTCCCTTCGATGTGGTTAAGACCTACATCCAGGTGGGGCAATACATATTGACTGACAAAAAGGCGGAGTTCACCTTCAAGGAGCGCAAGCAAGTGATCAACGTTCGTGTCTCCTCTCGCATCGATTCTAGGACCAGTGCAAGACGATGAAGCACGTCCCGCGGTTGTTCAAGCGAACGTTTGCAGCAACCAAGAACATCTGGTTGGATGGGGTTTTGACCTGGCGTTTGCGTGAACCCTAGGGATTTGGAGCGTTCTACAGCGGTCTGGTGCCGACCCTCATGATCGCCATTCCCAACTCCTGTTCTGTATTATTCATCTTACGATGGAATCAAGTGGCGCCTGGAGCCTTACTTCACGAACCACTGGTAGTCTCGCGCTGTCTCTGCCATGCGTAGGGTTTCTTGGATGGTGCCGGCCATCAGCGGCGGCCTCGCCCGCGCCCTCGCCGTCGTCTGTGTGGAGCCGCTGGAGTTTTTGAAGACCCAGGCCCAGGCCCGGTAGGCATTTGCCCGTCTCTTCATCGCAGCATGCCCGGCGGTCTGATCGGAGCAATCAAGCGCGTGGGCGGCGAGGCCCGCATCCACGGCGTGCTGTACCTCTGGAAGGGCGTCTACACGAACCTCCTGCGCGACATCTCCTTCTCCGCCCTCCACTGGCTGATGTGACGCTCGCGTCCGAGGGTGAAACGTAGTCTGGAGCAGACGCGCTCGGTGGTGAAGAAGACGGACCTGCCGCGGCCGGCCAAGAGCTTCATCTGCGGAGCGACGGCTGGAGCGCTGGCGTCCTTCCTCGTGAACCCGTTCGACGTGGTGAAGACGCAGCAGCAGGTGCGGTCCGGAAAGGCGCTTCCCTCCTTCGGCATCATGAAGACAGTCTTCAAGGTGACCGCTCCTGAGACGGGTAATGGGTAGGAGGAGGGCGTGCCGGGCCTTTTCAAGGGAGTCGGACCCCGCGTGGTGAAATCCGCCGTCGCCTGCGCACTGATGATTACCTTCTACGAGTATGGAAAGGACATTGCGAACAAGGTGTCGAAGCAGTAGTTTTGCGTGTTTGTTCCCAGACTGATTCCGTTGTGTTGTGTGAAGCATTATGATCAACAGAGCGAAAAGCAACACATCAAACGCGAGGGAAAAGGTCGAAGGAGCCGTGCCTGAAACCATCATTGTTGCGTTATTCCATGAGTGCTGCAGCGTCCCAGATATTGGAGCAATTCAACGTCGCGTTTGTGAAGTTTTTGGACCCCAACACGCCTCAGGAGGAGCGAAGTGCCATTGGTGAGCGATGGGCGCCGTTTACTCACGAATAGACCGGGCGTTCGTTGACTTCGAGAAGCAGCCGGACTCGTGGCGCGTTTGCCTTGAAATGATGACTTTGACGCAGGAGTGCTTGGCTGTCGTTATGGTGTAGCACAAACCCCAACATACACTTGATCATCCAAGATACATTCATTTATGTGCTGAAGCATCGCTGGCTGGTGGTTTTCGCGCGGGCGTCCTCATGCGTAGACGTTGAATACGGGAGAGAAGAACACAATTCGCGAGAGCGAGATTGCGTTCTATGTCAACGGCTTCCGCTCCTACCGACTGAACATCATGCAGCTGACGGCGAAGGCGGCTTCCTCGGAGCGGGGTGATGGCTAGACGATCGCCTGGATCTCAATCATGGAGAGTGACCAGTGCCTGCAGCAGCTGCTCGACTTCATCTCCGGCGGGCTGCAGAACCCGGCGGAGTGCGACCCTCAACTGCTGCTGCTCCTGGTTCTGCTGGAGGAGGTGTACGAAACCGGCAATTCCATTCCCCTGCTGACGGAGAAGCGCGACACCATTCAGAAGGTCATCAGGTGCTGTTTCTTCATTCCATTCACTCCTAGCGATGGTGTGTGCGGCATTGTCCAATCCGTGAACGCGATTCTCCAGCACGCTGCAGAACTGGTACTTGTAACTCTCTATCTTCATCTGCAGAGCGAGGACACGATCCGCGAGTCGCTGAACATTCTCCTCATTCTCATCCCGCACAACGACCTCTCGCGCGTGCTGGACGTGTCGGTGGTGGAGTGTCTGTTCCGCTTCATCAGCGACTTCAACAACCCCCTCAGGTGCCATCATCGCATTGCACTCACCCGCAGTCTGGACGCGATGAAGTGCGTGAACGAGCTGCTGCTGAAGCACCTGATCCCGTACTCCTTCCGGTCGGTGTACTGCCGCATCATCAACACCATCACCTCGCTCATGCTGGTACACCCGCTCACGTCACTCACCCGCAGGCCGTCGCGCAGGACGTCGACGCCATCTCGCCGGAGTACACCAAGCAGCTCATCCTGCTGGTCTACGAGCTGACCGTGAACTACATCACCGCCATGCTCGCGCAGCCCGACTTCGATCTCGTCCAGTATCTCGCCGCGCTGTTGCACTCGCTTCCTCCTCTCACCCACAGGGTTCGCTTCACGCAGGTGCAGACCGCACCGCGCTGCTACCTCCAGCTGATGCGCGTGTGGAGCGCCGTGCTCGACTGCGTGCTCCAGCGCGGGTGGAGTGATCATCTCCACCACGCATCACCCGTAGAAGACAGCGTACGCGCCGACCTGCCCTGTCTGCTGCAGCACCTGCTGGGCGTGTTGCGACTGAGTGCCAACCACCCCGTGGTGCGCGACAGCGACCGCAGCGAGGAGTACCTGGAGGAGGCGGGCGAGGCGAGCGAGGGCGGGGAGGAAGCGGCGGCGAAGGAGGAGGTGGACGAGCTGACGGGCGACTTCGAGGAGACGCCGGCGCAGATCCTGCCGGTGGTGACGGAGTACGACCACGTGCTGGAGAAGACGTTCGTGGTGGTGAGCAAGCTGCTGGCCGTGCCGGAGGTGCGCGCGGCGTGTTGCGAGGGCGTGTACGCGATGATGATGCAGGCGCTGCAGGCGGCGATGGGCCTGCTGGGCGGCGGTGGGAGCGAGGTGCAGGTGGAGGAGGCGTGCGTGACGGTGCGGCTGCTGAGCTACCTGGACTTCGAGAAGCACAACATCGACGTGCTGGCGGCGCTGAGTGCGATCATCAAGTGAGCAAGGGCGGTGGGGGTGAGATCGTAGTGAGTGCTACGTGTCGAACGTGTACCTGAACGGGAAGGCGCTGACGCAGTTCTACATCAACACGCTGCTGTGCTTCAAGCAGTACATCTACCTGCTGAACAACCAGCTGGCGGGCGCCGACATCGAGGGCATCATCACCTCCCTGTACTCCACCATCACCCAGCCCGTCACTGTCCCGCCCAACCTCCTCCTCATCACCATCTCTCACCTCCTCATCTACCTCGCCTCCAACTGCTCCATCCAAAACCTCTCCAATCTCGCCTGTCGCCGCCTTCTGTCTCACTGACCTCTAGTCATGTCCTCGCTCACCTCCTCCTTCACCAAAGAAACCGCCCAGTGTCCGCTCATCATCCAGAAACAGCTCCTTCTCTTCGCTCTCTTCCTCCTCGTCCACAATCTCCGCGGCGACGCGCTCCAGGCCTCGCTCTCTTCTCTCTTCCTCCCGCTGTTCTCCAACCTCCAGTCCACCACCGCCACCTCCCCCACGCTGCGCCGCGCACCCTCCTTCCGCTTTGGCGGCAACTCCGCCTCCGTGGTGTCCTCGTCGGTGTTCAGCCGCTCGGTGTACCTGTTAACCGCGGTGATTCGGGTGTCGTCCTCGATGAACAAAACGGTGCGGAGCGTGCTGTATCCGGAGCTGATGCCGGCTCTGCAGCGCATCTCGCAGTGTCTGATCGACAGTTGCGAGAGGAATGATAGTTCGATGAATTACGAGAATTGCCGGATTATGTGGAACTTCGTGATCTACTGCTCCTCCATCTTCCGGAGCCACAAGGAGAGCTACGCGCAGTTCTACGCCATCGCGGGAGCCTTGCTGCAGCAGCTGCCCAACATGCTGAATCACATCACCAACTCCGTGAAGTCCATCCTCTGTACGGACTGCTTTCAATACTAAAGTCTAGACGAGCTGCACTCCCTGAAGATCCTGCGGCTGATCAACGCGATCGTGATGGAGCGCAGCATCGACCGCGACTTTTTGAACAACACGGTGATGCTGCTCTCCCAGGTGGGCGAGGCGGCCGTTCGCTCGTTCAGCACGGACGTAACCAGCGTCTTCGTGCTTTGCTGCAGCACCGTAGGCGACACGAGCGGACCGTTATGCCATAGATCTTCTCTGCTCATATCACCTCGCTCTCCAAGTCGCCCGTGGTTTTGGAGTACGTGTTCGCGCTGTCTCAGTTCCTGTACCAGCTGATCGCGTCGGACGCGGTGACGCAGGAACTGTTGGCGGCGGTGCTGCAAATCTACCGGAACACGGAAATGCTGGTGTTCTACAAGACAGATTCATTCAAGACGAAGATGCGGCAAATGATGAGTATTGTGCTGCTGCAGGTGCGGGAACGGTGAGGCGGTGAGGTGTAGAGATTGGTCGCAAACGACATGTCGACACTCGCGAATGACATGATCTCCACACTCTATACCATAAATTTTGCCGACTTTTCTGCATTTTTCGAGTCCGACCTGCCGTGCTTCGTGAACTCGCTCACGTCCATCCCGAAGGAATCCCGGGAGAAGGTCCTCTGGGGCATTCGGCCGGTGACGGACATGCCCTCCTTCCAGTCCTCCATCCAAAAGCTCCTAAAAGACATTCGAATCTATTCCAATTGCGAATACGCGTGTTTGTTGCCCCATGTCCGAACGCAGAATTGAGGTATCACCCATGAAGGCGTTCCTTGCTCTTTGCGTCTTGCTCGCGGTAGCTTTCGGAAAGAAGAGTCTCGGCGATGTTCCGGCGAAAGGGCGACATGATGGCGTAGTTCCCCATGGTGGACGGAATCGTGCAGGTGACGGACGAGAACATCGATGACGTGCTGGATTCGACATTCAAGGTCTTGCTGCTGTTTTGCATACCCGTACGTGCTCCTCTCCCGTCCTTAGCTTCAGGAGGTTGGCGTGTGCAGAGACAACCGAAAGGCGTATGTAAGGGCGGCGAAGCTGCTTTCCAAGCTCGAAAAGCCCATTTACTTGGGCGAAGTGAACGCGGAAGACAACTTCGATATCAAAACGCGCTACAACGTCACCAAGTACCCCACGTACATGGCGGTGTATTCCTTCGGCCATGAGCCCGAGAAGCTCGACCCCGTCTGCACGGACGTGTACTCTTTTGAGGTAGAAGTGAACCGCGTAGAGCGCTTGCCAAACTGGCGATGAGCCACCATGGACAGGACTTGACGGAGGTGACGAGTCTGGAGTTCCTGGAGGTGCTTGACACTTCCATTTCCGGCTACACGCTCGGTGCCTTCGAGACGAAGGAGGTGATCGTGACATGCGGCGTTGAGCGTAGTGCGACGAGTTTGACACCTACGAGCAGCTGTCCCGAGGCAAGCAGAACACCATTTTCTTCTACACCGTGTCTCCTCTGGTGCGCATGGCCGTAATTGCGCTCTTGGCGGCTCCCCACTAGTTCAACGCCGGCAAGGCTTCCGTCTATTCGGTGCACACGCCGGATTTCCGCACGGTGATCGAATACACGGGCGTGGTCACGAATTACAATCAGATCAGCGACTTCGTGGACCTGAACGAGCTTCCGCTGGTGATCGACTACAGCGACAAGACGGTGGCTTCGCGGCGCGCGTTTGATGGATAGACGGTGCGCGAAGTTTTTGACAAGTACGTGAAGAAGCAGCTGGTTCTCTTCTACAACAAGCAGAACCCCGACTTCCACGACTACCTGCACGAGTTCTACGACGTGGCGAAACTCCTTCTCGGAGAGGTCTATTGCATCAAGGCGGACATCGCCAGCTCCGAGCGCCTGCTCAAGTTCTTCGGCTTCTTTTCCACGCCCACCACGGGCTTCGTGGTCTTCGTGGAGATGGCGGGAAAAGATGACGCGTAGAACGACCGCGCGGTGAAACCCTTCGCCAAGAAGTACCTGTATTCTGGAGAGCTGGTGAGCGAGGACTTGCGGGTGTTTGTGGAGAAGGCCACACGCAACGACGCGTCGCTGACGCGTCTGTACGCGTCCGAGGCCGTGCCGGACCCTTCGCTGTACCAGACGGGCTGCACGGCAGAATCTGGGGGCGGGTTTGATGGGTAGAAGGTGGTGCAGCAGACGTTCGACGAGCTGGTGCTGGATCCTGAGTCTGACGTGCTGGTGCTGTACGAGAAGGGAGTGGGAGCGAGAAGGGAGGGTGAGAGATAGAATTGCGAATTGTGCATCGAGATGGAGGTGGTGATGAAGGACTTTGGGGAGGACTACGAGGAGACGAAGAACCTCCACTTCTACTACGCCTTCGCGGACCGCAACGAGTTCAGCCACAAGTCCACGAAGATCTCGCACTTCCCCTCGCTGAAGTTCTACCCGCGCGCGAAGCCGGGAGAGACGAAGAAGAAGTGGATCAACTACAAGGAGTCGCTGGACTACAAGGGGCTGGAGCGGTTCATCCGCAAGTACGCGACGGTGGAGCTGCCGGAACCCGAGGAGGACGAGGAGCTGTAAAGTGGGCTGTTTGTTTCTTCACCCGCTTGTCATTATCGAGCTATGCAGCAAAGACGATTGCACTCACGTGGTTGGCTCCTCACTCATCCCTAACGCGAAGGAAAGAAGAAGCGCTCGTTCCTCGACAGGGTCATTCTGGGCTTCCTCTGCCTTTTTCTGTTTTTCATCGTGTCCGGCGTGGGCATCCTCATCTGGATCGTGATGGGGTCACGCATGAACGGGAATCCGCTGTCCGTCCTGTACTTGCGTGTGGAGAGAGTAACTGGCAGGACAGGATTCAGTTCGTACTCCTCGGACACGCAGCCAAAACAACCGGTGGTGAAAACCCATCCTCTGTGCGTGTTCCCCTTCTTCGTCACCCCTAGCTCCGGATACTCGTTCGACGGTTTCTCCTACATCGAGTCCTCCGCTGTCATGGATTTTTACACGCAGACGGCAGGGTCGAATGGTGGCGTTGACGCCTAGGTCTCCATCTGGTTCTATGTGACGGAGCCTGGCCGCCGCGGGAAGAGAACGCTGCTGGCGAACCGGGACTCGAAGTGCGGCAGCAATTCGTATGGCGAGCTAAACACCAACGGCTTCGGTCTCTACATCGACATCATCAGTGCAGACGAGAAGTGAGCGATGGAACGCGAAGTCATGTGCAGATACGCCGTTCTTCGCTACTCCAACGAGGAGGACACGTGCAAAGAGTTCAGCGTCCAAATCCACGAGGAGTATCCATTCTGCATGCGGCTTAGTGTGTAGCCTATCCAAGTGGACACATTTGGCGGTCGTCTTCAAACGCACGGGTAAGCCTTACTGTGGTGCAGTTCCCAATTAGACGGAAAGACAAAGGGCATTCGGTACCCCTTCAAGGCGAGCTTCTTCATCAACGGCGAATTGCTCGATTCGAGGGAGTCCGCGCGCTACGTGCAGTCCAGCATCGCCTTCCGCGTCGGCAGCTTCTACGACTACCGCTACCCGTTCGTGGGGTTCATCGGCAGCATCATGGTGTACAACACGGCATTAACGGGCATGGAGATTGCGGACCTCGCGCGGTATCGTCCCATCCAAAACGACCCCAACACGGAGCAGCTGTTCATCAAACTGCGTCCAGAAGTGCTCTCGGAGCGAATTCGTCACACCACGCATTTGCTGGGCGTTTCGTCGGTGGAAACGGAGAAACACGATGAGGTGTAGATTAGCGAGGAGGACATGGTCTCGGGCGGCGACGTGGTGGAGGACTTTTCCCCGCGGAAGATCCGAAAGGAGGAGGAAGAGGAGGAAGAAGAAGAAGAGGAGGAAGAGGAAGAAGGATTGGTTGTGGACAGTACCCCCTGGGAGGGCGTTTCATCGTAGACTCGAAACGCCTGCGGAGCCGGCTGCGCAACGGCGCGTCGGACATGGATCTGTTCCGTCAGTCGCTTCGTAAGAAGGACATCGCGCACTTGAAGTCGGGCCTGTACCACTTTGCTCTGCCGCACAACCTGCGGAAGAAGTACGAGGTGCTGAACACGGCGCGCGCGGGCGCGGTGAAGCGAGCGATGCAGTTCGTGTGGAAGAAGTGGGCGCGGCGCGGGCGCGTAAGGCGTAGCTACCGTCAGCACGCGTTCGGGCACGACGAGCTGAAGCCAGAATCGGGCGGTTTTTCGGACAACTGGGGCGGCGTGGCGATGACGCTGGTGGACAGTCTGGATACGCTGTATCTGATGGGCATGACGCGCGAGTTCGAGGAGGCGTGCGACTGGGTGAGGGCTGTGGGCGGCTCTGATTCGCAGGTGGAGGCCAACCTCGCCTTCCGCGTGGAGCAGGACATCTCGGTGTTCGAGTACACCATTCGCCTGCTGGGCGGGCTGCTCAGCGCCTACGACCTGAGCGGGCGCGCGGGGCTGCTGCGCAAGGCGGTGGAGCTGGCGGACCTGCTGGTGGTGGCGTTCGACGCCGAGGAGAACTTGCCGGCGGTGGGCGCGGCGGCGCGGTGTGAAGCATAGGGGCGTGTGAACCTGGCGAAGCGGAAGGTGGTGGACGACAACAAGGTGCGGCTAGCGGAGTTCGGAACGCTGTCGCTGGAGTTCCGGCGGCTGACGGAGCTGACGGGCGACGGGAGCTACGCGCGGCACATCGAGCGCGTGTACGAGCAGGTGGAGAGCAAGCTGAACTACACGGAGGGGCTGCTGCCGCTGACCATATCCTTGTGATGTGATGTGATGTGTGATGTGATGAGTGATGAGTGATGAGTGATGAGTGATGAGTGATGTGATGTGATGTGATGAGTGATGTGATGAGTGATGTGATGAGTGATGTGATGAGTGATGAGTGATGAGTGATGAGTGATGTGATGAGTGATGAGTGATGTGATGAATGTGATGAGTAATGTGAAAACTGTGATGTGAAAACTGTGATGTGAAAACTGTGATGAAGGATACACACTCACAACTGCTTCCTTAACAGCACGTGGACAGAGTGACGGGACAATTCCGCGGGAATGTGTACAGCTTGGGGGCGATGGGCGATTCCTACTACGAGTACCTGCTGAAGGGATGGTTGCAGAGTGGAAAACGAGATAAGGTGAGAATCGGGACGATTACTGACAATCAGCGACTGAAGCGATTGTATGACCGCAGCGTGGATGGGATGTATGAAATGTTGTTCGGGAAGAGCAAGAAGGACGACTACTTGTTTGTGGGAGAGAAGAAGGGCAATCGCGTGATTAAGAAGATGGAGCAGATGACGTGCTTCGCGAGCGCCATGCTAGCCTTAGGAGCTGACAACGAAGAGAATCCGGAGAGGAGGGAACGCGATTTCCAGAGAGCGCGCGGATTAGCGTGGGATGTCCGAACCGGCTGTTACGCGATAGATACACCTGCTACCAGATGTACAAGTCCATGCCCACGGGTCTGGCGCCAGAGTATGTGACGTTCGCCGATGATAAGGGCATGGCGGCCGGAGGGCGCGATAGGCAATACCAACTGCGCCCAGAGGCGATTGAGGCCTTCTACGTACTCTACTCCATCACAAAGGACCCGATTTACTTGTGGCAATGCGATGTCGGGATGAGGCGTAGGGAGTGGGGCTACGACGTGTTTATGGCGATTGAGAAGCACTGCAAGACGGCTTACGGGTACGGAGAGTACGAGGACGTGCTGGTGGAGGGAAAGACGCCATTGGACAAGATGGAGAGTTTCTTCCCTGCCGAGACGCTGAAGTATCTGTACCTCCTCTTCTCCCCAAATCCCGCGATCGATTTCAACAAGGTGGTGTTCAATACCGAGGGACACCCCTTGAAGCGTATGTGACATGTGTGTACTGGTTTCCCTGTTTGTTGCACAGGAAGGAGGGCAGACTCAAAAGATGCCCAAGCACATTCGGCTGTCATACGGAGATGCCTCAGCGGTGATCGAGATTCGGCCGAGCATGACCTACAAGGAGTGCTTCCTTGATTTCCTGAGGGCATTACCTGGCTGTGGGATTTGAATCGTAGCGATTTCCATACTTGGCTTCGGTGCTCAACGAATCGAACTCCGTTATAAAACTCGGAAACACCGTTGTTAATCCCTATGATTACCCAAACAGCATCGGGCGCGATCCCAGCTATGACCTTTTCATTGAGCGACGCGATCCATATATTCCAATGGATCGGAAACGCCCTGCTCCGAGTCCCATGTCACCAGCAACGAATCCCGCCACCTTCTCTCCTGCACAAAAAGTGCAAGCACCGACAATGACAAAAGTGATAGTGATGGATTTCGTTTCCCTGTAGTTGCAAATCCTCTCCCTCCTCACCAACGAGTGCTTCGTGCAAATGGCGTACCCTTCGACACGCATTGCTGATATTCTGAAAAACATAACACAAACGGTTGGACGCAATGAGGACGTGGTTGCCTTCAGCATGAATGGGGTTGTGGCGCCCCAGAGCACGGTGTCTTCGCTGATCGCCAGCAATGTGGATTTCCTGTTTATCATCTTTGTCTCCCATCCTCCCCCTCTTCATCGCTAGATCCCTCCAGCCTTCAACGCTCCAATTTCCTATCACGACATTATTATCGATGGCACTGGATCGGGTCACGTGCGCAATCTCCTCATCGAGAACAAGCCGTCCATTTTCCACTACATCCACATTCGCTGTGGGTGTCTGAGCGCAAGATGAGGGGTAGACAAGGTGATTAAGGAGGAGATGGTCTTCGAAATCCTGTCGCGCGTCACTGCCTCCTTTGGCGCGAATCTTCGTTCCCTCGTTCTCTCCGACGAAACGTCCAAACTGGAGCTCGTCCCCAGTTGCAGTTGCTGCGACTCCCACAGACTCGATTCCATCTACTCCATCGTCATTCCATGTGGGTGACGCAGATTGCCGATCATCTCCAGATTTCCTCTTCCGCGACAAAAGCATCTGCACTCTGATCGAGAGTCTCCAAACCCACTCCGCCGTGCCCATCTGCTCCTTCCGAATCCAAGGTTTCCCCTTTTCCTCTATTGAACCTCAGTCGCCCCTAGTCGCGAGCGGCAAATCACACAGGAGCTGAGCAGCGTGTACCAGGAGGTGAAGCCGCCCTTCCCTATCCTCGTGAACGGTGGTTTCGGCGGTTGTGGGTCATGCGCAGATAAGTCGCCGCTACGTGTCGACGAGCAGCTGGAGGCGAAGCTGAAGGAGAAGGAGGCGGAGCTGGATCGCCTGCGCGCGGAGCTGGCGAAGGAGGCGCCGAAGAAGAACGAGGTGGCGAAGCTGAAGGAGGCGCGCGCGCAGCTGCAGAAGGCGGTGGAGACGCGCAAGACGGCGATTGCGGCGTTGAGGAAGGAGGCGGACGCGCACAACGCGACGATCAAGGGATTGAAGAAGGACGTGGAAAAGCGCAATGCGACAATCACTGGATTGAAGAAGGATTTGGAGACACGTAATGCAACGATTGCCGGATTGAAGAAGGAGATGGCACAGTTGAAGTCCGCGCCGAAGCCCGCAATGCCGATTTCCTCGGAGAGCCTGACCAAGATGAACAACTGCGTGAAAACGATCCTGGAGCTGAGCCAGAAGGGAATCGTGTCGAGCGGCATCATTTCGGATGCGGTGAAGTCGATCCAGCGCGATGCGAGCAATCTGAGTTTCCAGCAGAATACGGCGTTTGTGAGCAAGAACATCATCGGAGCCGCGGAGTTTATCCGCTCGAAGGTCGCGGAAGTGGATTCCCGCTGCATCGGTGTCGTAAGCCTGATGATCACTGCTCAGTGTGTAGTGTCAGGGTCTGCAAACGCTGGAGTCACTGACGTCCCAAAACGAGAATCCATCCGCGAGACCGTTTTCGGGAACTAACGACCCGTACGGAGCACAGAAGACGAGGACACGGTCCGTGGATAACTCCAATCCTCCGATTCAGAAGAGTGCTCTGCCTCCCCCGCCCCCCGTCTCGGGTTTTAGTCGTCCGCAAGGATAGAGTCCATAGCGAGGGTGTTTGCTTGTTTCATGTTTGAATTGGTACAAAAATCGGCCCTATTTGTTGCATTCAATGGAAACTGCCCATACGTCGTTATCCCAGCGTCCAGAGCCCATTCCAATGGTGTATGGAAGCATGTCCATTCGTTCCGAAGAAGTGAACTATTTGATTTACCGCTATTTGCAGGAGTGCGGTAGCATGCGCTTGGACGGGGCTGAGGCGTAGGCTTTGCTCACAGCGCATTCATCTTTTCGTACGAGAGTATGATTGCGGAATCCAGAGTGTGCGATGAACATGTCGAGCCAGGAGCGCTGATCAGTTTGCTCCAGAAATCGCTGAAGTACATGGAGCTGGAAGCGCACGTCCGCGACGTATGTGCTTCTTCCTTGTGGTAATCCGCAGGATGGAACGGAAGTCGAGTGCGTTGCCCCGTTTTCGCTCATTCACCCGCACAAGTGCGTTTCGGGGAAACGCGAGATCTGTTCTGTGCTGTGGAAACGGATTACGTCTAGTGGAGGACAATGCGATGGAGGAGGAGGAACCGACGAAGGAACTGCTTCCCACGAAGGTGAGATCGCTGGAGGGACACACAGGCAAGGTGCGGTCGTTGATTTCACGTGATCGGTAGATCTTCTCGTGCAAATGGTGCCCGCAGTCCGACGTACTCGCGACAGGGTACGTGCTCCTAGCATTCGTGACTCATAGCTCGGCCGATGCCACAGTTCACTTGTGGAGCGTGGCCACGGCAGATCCCTCTCAGGGATCCTCCTTCAAAAGCGAGGCAGGACCTGTGCTGTCGCACAAGAACCCGGAGTGCGAAGATGACAGCATCACCTGCATGGACTGGTCTGTAGTCCCGTAAACATGCTGTAAGTCATAGAAGGATGGAGACAAGCTGGCCACGGCAAATTATGACGGTGACGTGAAAGTCTGGCTGAATTCCGCCAAGGACGAGATTACCGTTGCGACCTTCCACCAGCCGGTAATGAGCGTGTCCTTCTCCCCCAACGGCAACCGACTGCTCGTGGCCGGTATCCTTCCGAGCTTCTACGTGTACACGATCGAGGCTTCTTCTGCCATACAAGAAATCGACACGATTTCCGTCAACGAGCGCGAGAAGCAATTCGGTGGTTCGCTGTCCATTCCGCTGAACAGTGGACTGCTAATCATGAGAATTAGACGTAGCCATTGTTTTGGACGGATTGTGGCGCGATGACGAAATGGTGACCCTGGTGGATAGCACAAGCCATATCGTGAACGTAAGTCTGGACCCGGCTCACAAGCCGCTGCAGATCCTCTCCGGACACGAAGTGGGGCATGGACGGGAGTTTCATCGTAGGGAGAGATCAACAGCGTGGCGTGGACCGTGGATGGCCGCGCACTGATTTCCGGAGGAGAGGACCACGTGATTCGAGTAGGCGCTGATCATCGCAATTGAGGGTAGGTGTGGAACGACGAGAAGAGCATCCCTGTCCTGGAGTTTAACTCGCACGCGGGAGAGGTGAACCAGGTGCTTCCCTCCTCGACGCTGTCTTCGCAGTTCTTCTCGTGGTTTTCTTCGCCGCCTTGTCATTCGTAGCTGCTCGGTTGACAAGACGGTGAAGGTGTTTGACATCAACTCCGCCGCGGCCGTCGCCACGTACGCCGATCACGAGTGAGAGAGAGGGGAGGGGGTAAGGAATAGGGCCAGCGTGACGCATTTGGCCCAGTCGAATGGGGCCTTCTCGAAGGTGATTGCGAGCGCCGGGCTGGACAAGTCTGTGTACTTCTATGACACGACGGTGATGGTGGGAGAGGCGAGTCACGCGTAGTCGAACGAGATGATCCGGTCTTACAAGGCGAACAACCACATCTTTGACATGGCATTTAACCGGTCAGGAGAGATTCTCAGTCTCGCTACCATGGACTCTCAAGTGTATTTATTAGATATTCGCGTGTAACTATTCACTTGTTTCTTTCCATACACTCGAAGCTTCCGACTCTGCGATGATCGAGGAAATGGTATTCCAGGGAGCCTATCCGAAGAGGAAAAAGCGCAAACAGATGTAGAACCGTTGATTGTGGAGGTGAGGACGTAGCGCCGCGGATAACGCTTACATGCGCAGCCAAAGCTGCTATCGAGAGTATTCGTTTCACAGCGTGACCTTTTGCTGCATCGAGATAAACAAAGACCCGTTTGAAGAAGGAGTGGTACTAATGCGTAGCAAAAACGGCGTGATTATGTATTTTCACTCCAACGCCATCCAACTCGGGAGGGCCATCCATGCGAAGATGCAACGGCTATCCGATCTGGTTGCTTTGACCCACCACTGTGAGCAGTAGCTTTGCATGTCGGTGGTGGCAGTCGAGTATCCGGGATACGGTCTGTCCGGTGAAGAATTCAGCACCGACCTCTTCTTCAAGACTGCCGAGGCGGCGGTGGAGTACTTCCGGACGGGGTGTTATGCCAACACGCCCCTCATCCTCTTCGGGCGGTCGCTCGGCTGTCTTCTGTGCACCTTCATTGCCGCGAAGATGCCTGACGTGTCTGGCGTGGTGCTGGAGTCTCCCGCCTGCTTTTTCAGCCACTTCTCCTGTCTCTATAGCCTCCTCTCGAAGAAGGCCAGATCACGGCTGGACCGCTTGGATTGCGCCACGTACCTCCCCAAAGTGGACTGTCCGCTCATGGTACTCTACGGCTCGAGGGACGCCTACAGCTCCCCTTCCTTTCACTCGGTGGAGATGCGCGCCTGCGTTCATGTGTAGTTGATGAGTGAGTACGTCGGAACAAGTGGAGTGCTGCTGCGGCTACAGGACTACGAGCACAACAACATTCCAGTCGGCAGCCAGCGAGGGAGAGTCCGTGTCTTTTTCTGGTGTCACGTCTAGTGTTTGTGCACGATTCCCCGCTGTTCGGGGTGCTGTTGCTGCATGTACGCTCCCTCCTTGCCGTCTTGCGAGGAGGAATACTACTCCTCCATTTTGCTGTTCGTCACGAAGTGTCTGGAAGAATGGAGGCTCCAAATGGGGATCGACACGCGCATTACGGAAGCTGTGCATATGTCCAGCATAAACGCGTACCCCGACAAGGATAGTTGTGATACCAGGGCGGGAAAAGAGGAGTTGCTGTCCGAGTGAATTGTTTTTGCTACTCCCTCTTTGTTTTGCAATCCGATAGAATAGCACTCTATCGTTACGGCATCCCGTAAAGAACAAGCGCAGAGGCCAATGCGCTTCCATAATAGACAGAAGAAGCACGATGGAGTGAATCAACGCTCCCAGAAATCATATAGGAATTGCCGATAGACCAACCGCCGCCCATTCTCTCTCTTGAAAACGTAGAGAATATACCCGCTCATTGTGAAAAGAATGAAGTTCAAGTACGTTTCTTGTTTAGACCGTCTCTGGAAGCCGTTCTGCCGTTATGGGATGGATGCCCTGTGGATGGGTTGTTCCCAGTCATTGCGTCATCCCTGCTGTCGTGTTTCCTGTTCCCTATTCAACGACACCATGCTAACTCGCTTGTAGTCCTAGTGTCTCTTCTTCTCGCCGCACGACTCGCAAGGCCCACTTCTCCGCTCCCTCCAGCGTCCGCCGTGTGATGATGTCTTCTCCTCTCTGCGAGGCTCTGAAGAACAAGTACAACGTGATTGTCACTCCCCTCTCGTAACACGCAGGTCGGTGCCATGCCCATCGTGAAGGGCGATAAGGTGAAGGTGCTGCGCGGCAGCAACAAGGGCAAGGAGGGCAAGGTCGTGGAAGTGTACAGAAAGAAGTGGGTCATCCACATCGAGGGCCTCACTCGCGAGAAGGTCAACGGCTCTTCGGCCAAGGTCGGTATTGACGCCTCCAAGGTGGAGATCACCGAGCTGAAGCTGAACAAGGACAGAAAGAACATCCTTGAGCGCAAGGGTCGCAAGGCCACTGGCAAGTACACGGAGAAGGACGTCAACATGGCGAACCTCGATTAAGCTTCCAGTTACGCGGAGTGGTATATTGAATGCTCTGTTTTCAACAAACAGTCGTAGTCACAAGAGGGAGATGAATGGCGCAGTAGTTCTTCCAGCAGATACACAGTGGAAATGGCAACGGTGAGGAGCGTGAAGGCAAGCACGAAGGCTGGACTCTCTGCACTTCCCACGGGAACGGCAAGCGTGATTTCCTCCGAGAAGATGGGCAGGCGGCGATAACCCTTCGATGAACTGAAAACGGTAATGGACGGGATGCGGATTGTTTTGTTGGATTGCGTATCACTTGGATTGCTCGGCAGAACGGTCCGTAGGTGGAACGGAACGGTGATGGGAGATGACTGATTGGAAGGAACAGAGAGAAGAAGGAACGAAGGATGCGAGTCATCAAAGAGCAATTCGCAATCAACAGAAGCAGGGAGTGATTGAAATGAAGGCAACTCCCCCATTCTGTGAAGATCGGCAAGCTCGTCCACGTCATAGTAGCTGCCCCGAGGAAAGGTCAAAAAGAGCGTTGCATTCCTCAATTCGCTACTCACTGGAATGAGCAGGCGGTTGTGGTAGCCATGTCGCTCTGGGAACGCAAGACGCACTGGAAGACGAGCGGCGCGATGATCACACGCATACACCGATCTGGAAACACGATTCGAAGCGTAGTGAATGTGAAGAGACATCATATCGCTCCGCACGATAGGAAGCACCTTTAACAAGGGCAGTACGATCGTGTGGTCCACCAGCAGTACGCTCCAGGAATCCGATCGGGAAAACTCCACCCTGTCCATCCAATCCACACCGCCTTCCCCAGTATTCTGGTTGCATTGGGTGACAGGCAGGAATGGGAGCAGCTGAGTTAGGATGGAGCAGACAGTATCCAGCTCCTTCTTTTCCCTCCACTGCATCCACAGCTGCACTCCACATCCAATTAGACTGGAAGGATCCGTGAAACCACAGCGGTTGGATCCGGAGTAATAAAAGTCAAGCTCTTTCAATCCCTCCCCATCCAGGTTTCTGGGAGTCGTTTCCTCGTAAATCGGTCTGTCCATTCCGGTTCCATCACGCGCAGCGGGGAATGGGGCTTCCATGCACAAACCCGTCAAAAGCAAAAACACAGTCAGGAGAGCAGAGAGGAAACGCATTTGAAAGAGCGAGGGGAGAGACGAGGCGAAGAAGTGACATCTGTCAACAAACAACTGAAATCACTCACTAATACTGGCATGGCGAGAACGCTCCTTTCCAGCAACACTGTTCGATCTTGACCGCTGCGACGCGATGCTGCCCGTTCGCAGACGCACCGTCGCCTCGTCCACAGGCACGCCTCCCAGGTACGTTGGCTGCGGCGGAATGGGCTCGTAACGGTCAGAGAGCGAGTCCAACGTCCTCTCCATGCCATTCACGACTGTCAGCAGTTCCTTCATCTTCTTCTCTCCCTACCATTCACGCAGCGAACCACAGCCACCTCAATCATCTTCACCTGCGCATCTTGCGATGTGAGCAGAGGAGACGGGGGGAAGAGAGTCTGGTGTCCAGAGGACGGCGCGGGCGTGGACAGGGCCGACGCGGGCAGGGAGAAGGGCTTCAGCTGCTTGCTCACCTCCTCCATCTCCGCATTGACATCCCCCTGGATCGGGCTAAACATGAGCAAAAACACATACGCCTGCCCCAAAGCGGGCGTGGCCGAGGCGCTTCTCGCCTGCTGCAGCAGGTCGATGGAGGCCTGAATGGTGCGCAGCAGAACCTTCGTATCGTCGCGCAGACGCGCCTTCAGATCGCTGCGTCTCACTCCGACAGAACGCCCTACCTCTTTTCCCGGTGGATGGCCTGGATCTGTCTCTGCAGACGGTTCACCATGCACTCCTGCTCGTACTCCAGTTTCTGCTCCAGCGATGCCTTCTCCTTTTGTAACTAGCCATAAGGGGAATGGGAGAGAGCCACGTCCCCGAGCTTCTTGAGCAGGGTGTTTGTGATATGGTCCTCCTCCACGTCGACCTGCTTCATCAGATCCTCCTTTTCCTTCTTCAGCTCATTCATTCTTCGCATGAGCTATCCCCTCAGCCCACATTCACAGGATCCTACCTTCATCGTGATCGCCTCCTCCTCTGCCTCCGACTTCGTGCTCTACAGCATCATTCTGCGAAACAACAGCCAACGAGGTCGATAATGCGCTGCTTCAGCTCGAGTATCTTCTGCTCCAGCTCTGCGCAGTGCTCCTTCTCGGAAGCAAGCTCTTTCTAGCCCCATCACTCGCAACGGTCGTTGTCTACCTCAAGCTCCTCAATTCGCTTGTCTTTATCGGTTGTAGCCATTTGTTTCACGGTCAGTATTCCATTTCTGCTTTCTTCTCGCAACGGGAATCCACCGTTTTGATTGGGTGAACGAGTTTTCTTGCACTTCTTTAACAAACAGCGGAATCAACTTGACACTGGTTTGGGGGTTGCGGAGCTGTCGCTTTTCATCTCCGTTGCGAGTTTACTTAGCTTCAGCTTCGATTCGCGGTAGGACGGCTTGATGTCCAAGGACTACGCATCACGCAAGCACGCCACGCGCACCTTCATGTAGCACCGCTTCGCGTTCTCGATGTCGTTCTTATACTCGTAGCACATGCCCATGTTGTGCCACGTCACGTGGTGATCGGCGCAGTTCTCGTTGGAATCCGCGAAGAGCGAGATGGCCTTGTCGTACTCCTACCCCTAACGCTTCTTTCAAATCCCCACCTTGATGCCCATGTGGATGCGTGCCAGCTCGAAGCACACATCCGCCGTGGACTTGATAGGGTAGTACTGCGTGCGCACAGCATCCAGGTCGTACAGAATGTCCTTGCGGGTGCTCGGTGCAGACCCGGCATACCCACCTCGCTCGATGAGCACCTGTTTGAACCGCATGAACACGTCCGTGTCGAAGTGCGCCAGCCGCAGCACGGCGATCACGGCGGCGACGGAGGGCGACGGGCTGCTCTCCTCCTTGAGGCACTTCTGCGTGACGTTGAAGGACTCGGGCGTGAAGGTGGAGAACTCATGGTGGATCATCCACCGCGTGGTCGTCAGCAGCGCCGGGTCGATACCCATCACGTACACCGAGTTCTGAGGATGAGGAAAATGGGGGGCCCCAACGATGAAGCCCTCGAGGTAGGGCGAGGCGAAGACGGTTCCACCCCGAGCCTTCACGAAGCAGTCGAGCGCGTGGAGGTTGGCGGGCATGGAGAAGGAGCCGTGCGTGGTGATGTACGGGTTGCGAGACGCCGACAGCTTCGCCAGCGCGCGCGTGCCCTGCGGGTGAGGAATGCAGATGATGCGTACCACGTCGCCGGACAGGAACACCAGACGGTTGTTGCTGAGCGCAAGGAGCTGGCGAAGCATGCGCAGCGCCACCACGGGCAGGAGCACCGTTCCGTTCTGTGGGTGAGGGCAGGGGGTAAAAAGTACCGGGATGGTCGTTTTATACTCCTGGATGAGCGTCTTCACGTCCTCGTCGTAGTCGTTGTAGACGGTCTCCGGCATGTCCACGAAGTTCCAGGTGAACCTAGCGGTGAGGTCCGCATGGCGAACGCACTGGAGACGCGGGATGATGTTCAGCACGTCGACGTTGTCCTGCGGCGAGGACACGGAGAGGAGGCCGCGCTGGAGGGCGTTGTTCTCCACGCGAATGGCGTCGTTGCGGAGGCTGCTGAGCACGTAATTGGCGATGACGAAGAGCGGGTTCGTGATCGTCTCGGCATTGAGGTGGACGTTGGAGACCTCCAGGGTAATCTACGCGTTACGAAGGAAAACTAAAACAACGGAAGGAATATCCTCGCAATCCACGACAGCGAAGTCCACAACGCCCTGCGACACGAAGTCAGCGTACCACTTGTGCGACTTCATCTTCAGAATGGACTCGGAGGTGAAGTCGGTGATGACATAGCTACGGGTGACGGAAGGCAGCAGCCCGTACACGAACGGAAGCTTGACGCCTTCGGGGAAGTACTGCTTCATGGACATCAGCTTCTTCAGGATGAGGAAGCCCAAACGCCCCTGTCCCGCTCCCACTTCCACAATATATATAGGTTTCGATTTGTCGCACGAAGGAGTCTTGAACCAGTCGTTCACGAACTTAATAATCACGTTCGCGTAGCTCTATGCGAATAAGACCGAAAAGCAGCGCAAGGGCCTACGCTCGCGATGTAGCTGCTGTTCGATATAAATGTGGGCGTCTCCGGATTCGCGTTGAACACGGCATTATTCCGTTTGTAGTAGTCGCGCAGATACGTCCAAATCTTCGACTCCATCAGCGGCACTTTGTCCTCCAGCATCGGCACTTCCGTCGTATCGGGAGGCCCGTCCTGAATTGTCGGCTCCGGCTGTACAGGCTCCTATTGCTCATCCTCCCCCACCAGAGGCCGTACGGCTGTAGAGCAGTCTAAGATATTACCCATTTGATCCCACTATGTATTCCTTTGCGCAGCGATGGAGGGAGTTTCATTCAAAAAGACACTTCATGAAAACACAGTGGTTGAGCGGTATTCCGTGCCATGCGTGTAGAGATGCATTTGGATTCCATCTAGAGCACGGAGAAGAGGAACATGGTGTCTTTTCCTTGAGCTGCTCCATTCTGTGTCATAAGAAGTATTTACAGTGGAGCACCTCGTTGGAGGCGTTTCAGGCTGTGAGGAGCACGGATTCCCATCCATTGTTCTATGGGATTCTGAGTGCATCTGGAGTGCTGCACATGCACTTCTAAATAATTGTAGTCGTTTACAGTGCAAGGGAGCTCGAAATCGGCGAGCTATCAAACGCCAATAACGTGTCCCGATTCTATAAATGCAAGAATCAGGGATTACGGAGCTTATCGCAATTGCGTTTGACAGATTTGACAAATAAGGGTCCATCAAAAAGAAATGTCATGAACCCCTTTGTGAGTGAATCCTTGATGCTTCGCAACGAGGAAATGATGACTATCGCTATGGAATTCGAAGAAACCGGTAATACTGCTGATATGCATATTTCTCCCGATTATCCCAATACAGTGCAGAAAGCGCCCTGTCTGTATGCCATTAGAGAGATGATTTACATGGATATGATTCACGTGGGTAGATTCGCCGATGTGTCATCATTAGAGAATTCCCTGTAACGTGGAAACGAGAACCTGTGTTTTTCATGCCCATTTGCTAGTGGACCATCTGCTGTCAGTTGTCAGAATCGATCCCAGATACGCTGTTTTTATCTACAGAATTGCTCTCTATTTATCCTCATCCATTTATGTCGGCTCCAGTACCCTCGCGAGCACGCCCCTCGCCTCCGTATGTGATTATGTAATGTCGCCTCCAGCGCGCTCACCCCTAGAAGGTACTTCAGTCTTTATGTGTGAAGAACGGCCGCACAAAGGAGTGGCTGGACTACTGCATCTTGTATGTGCTGTTGAATTCTCCCTCCTCCCTGGCCGTCGAAAACCCCTACATTCTTTGCCACCGTTACTTGTCCTCCGTCCATTTTGACTCCTTCCTCCCCTTTGCCTACTCCGTCATCGACGTGGTGTGCAGCAGTGCTTCCTCCCTCTCTCCGTCACCCGTAGAATGCTCCTCCTGCGCACTATCCTCTTGCGCCATCGCCGCTTTGTCGGTTACCGTACTGATGAGAAAGTACTACGGAAAGCAACCCATCGAGCCCTCCGTACAGTCCATCTCGGACCACGAGTTCTACCTGTGCCTTACGATCATCTCCTCATCCTTTCCTGAGCTAAGAGATACCTGTGTTTGGGTAATGGCAACAGAGAAGCAGAAGTCCGGATGCTACTCTCCAAAGCATGCTTCGGAGCCCTGCGAGGAATTGTGACTATTGTTGCTGTCCGGCTCTGTTTGTTCCTCACAATCACCCTCTCTGTGTCCGAGTATGCTCTTTACACTCCCTGTATCCAAGTCTGTTCTAACAATCACACTCCCCGTGTTTGAGCTGGCTACTCACAATCACCCTCCCCATATCCTTCACTGGAAATGGATGCACCCAATGCGCAGAGTCCGAGCGGTGGCAGCACATATCCATCATCGATGAACTGCATTCTTCCATATGCCTCCGTGACTGGATATGCAGTGTCGAGTACGGTGCCCTTAACGCAGCAGTTGTACTACGTCCCGGTGTCGCAGCTGCAACCTGAAAAGCCTCCCCTCCCGTCATATCAGGAGGTTCGAGAAGAACTGGGAGAAAAGCTGCATAATCTGAATAGAAAGCAGAAGAGGAAGATGATCAAGAACAAGCGGAACAAGCTGCGCAAGAGCATGGTTGGAGTCAAAGAGGAGGGGGAGGAGCCGGAAGATACAGAAGAGGTGGAGAGCGAGGAGCATAAGAAGCAAGCCCGCTTGTGGGAGGAGCGAAATCGGATGATGGATGTCTGTGCGCTGCAACGACTTGATGTATAGGAGGATAACTATTCGCACGCTCTTCAGCAGCAGTTGCTGTTCGAGAAGAGAGAAAAGGAGGAGAAGGAGAGGGAGTATCTCGAGGGAATCGCGTAGTGTTCGCTTTCCTCACTAAGCGGTAGCAAGGAAGTAGCCAAACGAGAGGCGCCTCGTAAGGACGCCAAAAAGGAGGCGCCAACATCCACTTCCAACGAAGTGCCCGCGAAGGAGTATTGCCTGTCCTATCTTCGCACGGGATGCTGTCGCTTTGGTCCTCGATGCAAGATGATACACGTGTGGCCGAAGCGGAGTCGGGGCGTGCTAATCCACGTAATGCGTCCTCCTCCTCTCTCATTCTAGAATATGTTCCAACTGCCCGGCGAGATGGGCGGCGAAGACTCGCTGAGCGCCTACCTCGAGGTCAGCGCATCATCATCAAGTAATGCATAGTACTCCGAGGACGACATCAGGGAGCACTTCACGACCTTCTTCCAGGACGTGTGTCCGGAGATGGAGAAGTACGGCCGTCTGCTGTACCTTCTTGTCAGCTCCAACACACTCCCGCACCTCCGTGGCAATGTCTACTGTGTGTGGGAAACGCGCGAGGCAGGCGAGAAGGCGCTGCGGGCGCTGCAGGGCCGCTTCTACGCGGGGAAGGAGCTGAGCGTGGAGTACCTGCCCGAGTCGGTGATGTGCTGGAAGTACGGCGTATGCAAGGAGTGCTTCAGACGCGAGTGTGCGCGGGGCAGGGAGTGCGCGTACCTGCACTTCTACCGGTAGGCGTGGGGAAGCGGTGTGAGCGGCAGGAACCCGGGCGGGAAGTACAGTCTGTGAGCATCGCGCGTCTGTTTATGTAACCTAGAGGGGTGTTTGTTGTTTTGAAATGTGTGTCTGCTTGATGTGCTGAACACATCTGCCATTTGATGTACTGAAAGAACAACCACATCCACTGTTTGTTTGAAGAAAGAGGGGAGGAGGGGACAAGGACGATCACCGCATTGTCGTAGAGCTGGTCGATGTCCGTTATATTGACGAGTGTGTGGGGCATGGAGGGATGCTCGATGCACACCTTCACCACCGGCAGGTACAAATAGCATCCGTTGATCGTCGCCTTCAACTCGTCCAGCGACGACCCCGAGAACACCACGTCCTTCGACACTCTGATCCTCACGCCTCCTCTCTCACCCCACGTGTTGAACACGATCCGCAACCGATAGCTCTGCGAACGGTTGGACGACTCGCGTCGCATCAGACGCGGCGTAACGTCCATCGAGCGACTGCGCGTCCTACCCATCAACAACACGTCCTCCGCCCACTTGCGCGTGGAGGGAAGGTCGATGAGGTGCGCGTTGGGGAGGGGAAGGGAACCCACCTCCTTCACGGGAGACCGGAAGGACCCCAACGAGGCTAGCGTTCACAACGGACCGAATCCCTACCCGAGCGTTTCCGCGTGGTGCGGGGCATCTTCTCGACGGGCATATACTAGTTGTGAAACTGATGGAATGCCGAGACTTCATGGTACACGAGGGAGAACGGGTCAGGGTCGATTCCTGGATGTGAGTGGATGTGAGGGGAGATACGGCGAACAGGCGAGAGAAGTGGGGACTTTGAAGAGGGTCGCTTGTATGGAGAAAAGAGACTGGTTGTCCGCAGGTAGGAGTTGTGGGAGTTGTGAATGGGGGAGTAGGGACTCTTCGCTACTTGTGACAGAACAATAGAGAAACAACGCATTCGCCCTTTCAGGAGGGAAGGGGAGACTTCTACACATCAGTCACGCAGATGCGGCCAAACCGGACAATCTCTCCTCGTTTGAAGTGGACATGGATTGCCGTTCCACCAACACATTCTTCTTTGGAGTCTGCTACGGATCACACATTCACAACGATGTGTCACTATTTCGCTGCAGTTCGTATCTATCGGATCTCTACAACTAAATGCGCGGGAAAGGACTCACTTGGCGCTTTCATCGTTCCCAGCAGGAGAAGAAGGCCGCTTTTCGTCCTTCTCTGGCGGATTTGCTTCCGACATGTCTATGTGTTCCTGCAATCGACGAGAATGGAAAAGGATACTGTTGTGTGCGCGCACAGTGGTTACGCAGGTGTTGATAATCAAGGCAACAGAACAGGAGGATTCCACTGTTCTCAGGGACTGGCGAACGGCCTTTCCGGGCTCACTGCCTCCTCCCCTTCTCCGTGTGTGCGTACCCCTGTTTTGTAATGAATCGGGAAGGGAGTGGGAATTCGCTCTCAGCACCTCACAGTATGCTTCAGAACGAGGAGCGACACCCAACTAACGAGGGAACCAAGAAAACAGAACGGCATTGATTCTCATTCCATATGTCAAACGGTCGTTATTCCATAGACGACGAGCTGGACAAAATGTGGAAGGCGCAGCTGGACAACGTTCAGTCCAATCCGAGTGGGTCCCGAGGGATTCGCCTTCACGACGTAGATGACAAGAAAGACTTCAAGAAACACAACGACCTCCCCATTGCGAGAATCAAGAGGATAATGAAGTCGGACCAGGACGTGCGCATGATCTCCGCGGAGACTCCGGTGATTTTCGCGCGTGCGTGCGAAATGTTCATCATGGATATCACCATCCGCTCCACGCAGTACGCGGAGTACGATAATGAGCGTCTGGTCCTCACCAAGAAGTCGATCCTTGACACGATCAAGAACACGGATATCTTCGACTTCTTGATGGAAATCCACTAATTGTATCATTCCCTTCCACTGCCCTTTTCTTTTCGTACTGCACGGTTTGTTGAACCCACTCGCTCTCATGGTTTCCACACGTGGAGCTCAGTTAACGAGTCGAGTGTCCCGAAAACCGCGGCAAATGAACGCAGCTCAAAACAAGCTCAAAGAAGAAGACCATGTCGTCCCCGGCACTGCAGGCAAAGATGGCAAAGCGTTTGCAAAGGGTACGCTATGCATATGGGACGATAACGCTGTAGGAGATTGAGAACTCCAAGAAGTGCACAAATCCCTACATTTGGTATGCCCCCGTCTCTGTAGCACTCTCCATATGTGGATCATGCCCGTAGGAAGACAACCTGGAATGGCATTTCACTATTCGCGGCCCCGATAAATCGCCTTTCGAGGGAGGTCTGTACCACGGAAAGATCGTCCTCCCCCCAAACTTCCCCTTTTCTGCCCCCGATTTCTATTTCTTGACGGTGCGTGTGGCTTGCGATACTAAGGGATAGGAAAACGGAAGATACACGATTAACCAAAAGATCTGCCTGTCCATTTCGGGCTACCACAACGAGTCGTGGCAACCCGCCATTACCAGTCGTGCCACTCTGTTCTGCTCACAACTAGTCGAAACCATGGTGCAGATGATCCAGGTGTTCATGGAAGATTACACCGAGGCGAGGAGAGGCATCAGCTTTATCGAGACGAGCGAGGAAACTCGCCGCGCCCTTGCCAAGAAGGTGCTTCACTTCTTCCCCTCCTTATGACTAGTCGGTGGACTACTGCTGCCCCAAGTGCGGAAAGGTGGCCAATCTCATGCGTCCTTTGTGTTCTCTTTGTTGCACACGGTCTGGAACAAACAGGCTACAGCAGTCCGTCGAAGAAGTTGTTGCCCTTGTCGTCCACCAGCAGGAACGCGGGGAAGTCCACCACGTCGATCTTCCAGATGGCCTCCATGCCCAGCTCGGGGTACTCCAGGCACTCCACCTTCTTGATGTTCTCCTTCGCCAGCACGGCCGCCGGACCGCCGATGGAGCCCAGGTAGAAGCCGCCGTACTTCTTGCAGGCGTCCGTCACCTGCTGCGAGCGGTTGCCCTTCGCCAGCGAGATCATCGAGCCGCCCAGCTTCATGAACGGGTCCAGGTAGGGGTCCATTCTGCCAGCAGTCGTAGGACCGAAGGAGCCTACGCCTCACGCCTCCATCACTGCCGCACCCGACGCGTAGCCCTTGGGCGTCTTGGCGGGACCGGCGTAGTAGATGATGTGGTCCTTCATGTACTGAGGCATGGGCTCGCCGCGGTCGATTCTCTCCTTGATCTTGGCGTGCGCGATGTCGCGGCCCACGATGATCGGGCCCGTCAGGCTGAAGCGCGTCTTCACGGGGTACTTGCTGATCGTCGCCAGGATCTCCTTCATCGGGCGGTTCAGGTCGATCTTCACCGCCTTGTCCGTCTGCTGCTGGTTGTACTTCTCCAGGAAGCGACCCGGATTGTGCTCGAGCTCCTCCACGAACAGACCCTCCTCCGTGATCTTGGCGAAGCACTACGCCTCACAGCCCGCACCCACACCCACCTGGCGGTCCGCCGAGCAGGACACGCCGATGCCGAACGGGCAGGAGGCGCCGTGGCTACGCGTCACACCTCACGCCCATACGCACCGCGGCATGCGAATCACGCGCACGTCGTGGCAGAAGTACTTGCCGCCGAACTGCGCGCCGATGCCCATCTTGCGCGTCATCTCCAGCACCTTCGCCTCCATCTCCAGGTCGCGGAAGGCGCGGCCGTACTCGTTGCCACTCGTGTGCAGGTTCTCAAGGTACTTCGCCGACGCCAGCTTCACCGTCTTCAGGTTGGACTCCGCGGACGTACCGCCGATCACGATCGCCAGGTGGTACGGAGGGCACGCCGCCGTGCCGAGCGACTTGATCTTCGCCTCGATGAACGGCATCAGCTTGTCTACCGATTAGCATTGAATCGATGGGTTACCCGGGTTAAGCAGAGCCTTCGTCTCCTGGAACAGGTAGGACTTGTTGGCAGAGCCGCCGCCCTTGGCCATGAACATGAACTTGTAGGCGTTGCCCGGGATGGAGTACAGATCGATCTGCGCGGGCAGGTTCGTCTTCGTGTTCACCTCCTCGTACATCGTCAGAGGCGCATTCTGGGAGTAGCGCAGATTCAGCTTGGTGTACGCGTTGTACACGCCGCGGGAGAGCGACTCGGCGTCGTGCTCGTCCGTCCACACGTACTGGCCCTTCTTGCCCATGATGATGGCCGTTCCCGTATCCTGGCAGGAAGGAAGCTGCATCTCAGCGGCGATCTTGGCGTTCTTCAAAAAGTTCATGGCCACGTAGCGATCATTGTCAGAGGCCTCAGGATCCTCCAAAATCTGGGCGAGCTTCTCCAGATGCGCGGTACGGAGGAAGTGAGACACTTCTTTCATGCAGGTCTCGGCGAGGAGCCTAGACATGAGGGGACGCGCAAAGCGGGTACGTCAGACCCTCGGGAGCCACCTTCAGAATCTTCTTGCCATCGACATTGATGGTGGAAACGTAATCGCTGGTGATCTTGCGGTACTTGGTGGTATCCGGACCAGCGGTCCCGAAAATGTCCTGGTAGACAAAGGGCTTCTCGGCAAACGTGCGGATGAACTATCGCATTACAGAGGGCAGGAATAGCCACATTGACCGAGGAGCGAGCGCAGACATTCAATGTCTAGACATTATGGGACCGTAACGAAGCGTACCTTGGTAAGACGGAGCATGGGAACAGTACTGTGAGCGAGACAGGAATGGGGAAGATCAATGCGTGAAACGCCCGGAAAGGTGTTCCTGCGCGATTTCACGGATTCCCGTTCCATTCGCCTGTGTTCATTCCAGTCAAATCCTGAGCTGCATCGCGTTGGTCGTCGATACATAGCAATATGGATGCATTACGTGGTGCTATTCCTTTGCACAGACTCTTGGGAATGGCAAGTCACACCCACCCTCCTGTGAAACAAACAGCCAATACTATAGCATGCTCACTAAAAGCTCTTCAGTCTCCTCCCATTCTCCCTAGTAATCACAAAACGGCAAATCCATGTACGGAGACAGGGACTTGATCGCAGCGTGCACGTTGCCGAGCTTGATGGTCGAGATTTTCTCCGCCAACTGAAGAGAATTCAGACTCGCCCTAGAGTTGAGGCGTGCTTCCTGCCAGTACGAGTAGTCCCGTTCCGTTGGATTCACGTGCACGAGAACCAGGTTCTTCGATTTCCCGCCGAGGCAGTCCTATTCCTCACACAACACCGGAAACTGCACCTTCAGCATCATTGTAAGCTTGCTGTTGCGGTAGGTGACCACCTTCTTCGGGATGTTCAGATCGCGCAAGACATTGGTCAGCTCGAAGAGGCTGAGGTTGATGTTCTGCGCCTCCTTCATCTGCACGCCCGTCGCCGCGTTCTGCTTCAGGTTTTCGCTTCCCGCCAAATCCACCATCGTCAGCTTCCCGATCGTCGCCTCCTGCTCGTCCACCAGCGACACGATCACGAGCATGTGCGAACGGCTGCTCGCGATGTTCATTCGCGTGGCCGCCGTTGCCCGCAGCGTCGCGCTCTCCGTCAGCATCTGCAATAAGCTATCCCGCGATTCTGCGTACTTCTTCGCATCACCCACTCTCTCCACTCCCACCTCCGTCAAGTGGTTCCCGCCATACGCGGCGACGCTCGCCTCCTTGGCCCCGTTCAGCAGGTCGCGCACCACCTCGTTGTACAGCTCGCACACGCTCACCTTCGCCTCACCCCGCGTCGCCACACTCACCTTCACACGCATCGGCTTCTCACGGCGGAACGCCAGCTCCTCGAACAGCAGCGCGCAGCACCGCGGAATCACGCCTTCCCTCCCCGCCTCGCCCGTCATCGTGAAGGTCTTGCCCGCACCGGTTTGTCCGTACGCCATCACGCACGCGTTCATCCCGCGGAAGAGGCTCAGAATCGCCGGCTGCACCTCCGCGAACACCGCCTCCTGTCCCGTGGATGGCGGGAACACGCGGTCGAACGCGAACGCGCGCGGCTCCTTCTGCGCCGCCTTCGAGTGAATGGCGAGCGTGTAGTCATCGGCGAAGGAGAAGGCGGGCGGTGCGTCGCCGTCGGAGGGCAACACGGGCCGCACGCGCACCATCACGCGGTAGTTGCCGACGTAGCTCTGGAGCTGGTCGTTCAGCAGCGCGACGCGCTGGCGGTAGGCGTGGAGCTGCGAGGAGAGCGAGGCGAAGGCGGAGAGGAGCGAGGAGGAGGAGGCGGTGAGCGTATGGTTGTAGGAGGCGAGTTGCCGCGCAGCGAAGGTGGCAAAGGCGGTCTGGTCTAGGGGTAAGAAGAAGAAGGAGAAGGAACCGGCTTTGATGGCTTGGAGATTGGCGCGCATGACGAGCTGTTCCTGGCGCCGCGCCTTCTTCTCCGCCTCGCACCGCTGCTGAAGTGAGCTCTTCTCCTCTTCCCACTGCTGTTTGATTGTGTCTTTCTCCGCCTCGTATTGCTGTTTGATTGTGTCCTTCTCCGCCTCGCACTGCTGCAGCAGGGATTGCTTCTCTTCTTCAAACTGCTGTTGCATGGCGTTCTTCTCTGCCTCGTACTGTTGCTCCAACGCTTGCTTCTCCCTCGCACACCATTGGACAGACTCCTCGTCCTCTTTCCCTTCCGTTGCCTGAACAGGTTCCATTGCCTGAACAGGTTCCGTTGCTTGAACAGGTTCCGTTGCTTGAACAGGTTCCGTTGCTTGAACAGGCATGGCAGACTCGATGGCCTCACCACTTCCCCACCGCCGCAGGAGCTTGTTCTGCTCGAAGATGACTCGGTTCTTCTCCCGCACCGCCGCCTCCAGCACCTCCAGACTCTTCTTCTGACTCTCCACGATCGCCGAATAGTCGCACTCCCACTCTGTCGTGCGCGCCGACGCCGGGGGTGCCACCTGCACTGCCTTCAGCTCCGCCTTCAGGTCCCTGTTCTGCTGCTGGAGAGAGAGGACCTCGCGATGGAGCTCCTCGATCACGCAGAGATAACGGTGGTTGAGAGAGGAAGGGAGAGGGGCTGTTTGCGACAGTGACAAGGGGATCCCCACCATTTCAATGCTCGTGGTGAGAGGATCGGTGGGAGATTCGTCGTGTTTATTCTCTTCTGTTCTTTCTTCTTCCTTCTCAATCTCTTCTTCCTTGCTCTCTTCTTTCTCCACGTCTTCCTCCTCACTCTCTTTATCTTCCTTGTCTTCTTCTTCCTCCTTCGTTTCTTCCTTCTTCTTCTCTTCCTCCTTCTCCTTCCCTTCCATTTCACTCTCTTCTTCCTTTTCACTTTCCTCCATAACCTCCTCCTTCTCCTCACCCTCCTTCCGCTGCAACTTCTCCGTCAGCTCCATCACCTCCTTCTCCTTCTGTTGCAAGGCCGCCTTCAACTCACTCACGCACCTCGAATAATTCAGCTCCATGGTGTTCACGTTCAGCTGCACCTTCCTCATATCATTCACGTACTTGTTCACGCGCCGCAGCTCGTCCTTCAACGTCGCAATGCGGCTGCCCTTCTCCCCTACACTCAAACAGATTCCATGCAATTACGATTCTCCGTATCCAAAGTCTTCACTTCATCCCTTGCAGTCTGGAGAGAGTCAGTCAGAGTATTCACTTTCATTTGCAGCTGTTGGACCGTCTCGTTGTCCTGGAGGGAAATCATGGATACGGGGGTCGGCGTACTAGCAACGGGAGGACTCTGTTGGGTTTTCTGCATCGTTTCCAGCATTTTCAAATAGTACATTCGCTGCTGCTCCGTTGCCTCCATAAGATCGTGAATGCGATCGTACGCATCCTCCAACTCCTCCGAATCATCACTGTCATCACTCGAATCATCCGATAAGAACACAGGTTCACGCTCGATAGGACGGGTGCGCAGCATCGAGATCTCTTCGTCCTTCGTCGACAGCAAGTTCAGAAACATGTCGATGATTTCGCTGAACACTGCAGAAAACGAAAAGGAGTCATTACTGTTCCCAGCTGCAACGTCCTGCCTAGCCGCATGGTATACAGTTTGAAGAATTGCTCTACGCATGATACTCAAAGGAATGGGTGATACTGCAGAGACTGAGGAATCTGCGTCATTATGAGCTGATCAATATCCAATCTATTCGGTTACGATTCATCCCTTCACTCACTCCTCGTCAATTTCATCTATCAGCACGGAACTGTCAGGGTTGTCGAATAACTCCGCCAGTAGTTTATCCGGAATGTGGAGGTAATCGATCAGCTGAATAATTGCCTGATACATGATAATGAGTATCAACGCTCACTTTTGCGCAATGGACAACGGATTCGTCATACTGGTTGTCTTGTCCTTGCTCCATCGAATGTCGTGCCTCTCTCACTGAACAGTGAAGAATGGGTGAAAACAAAGACAGGATCAACTACAATTTGGACACTAGTTCGGGAACGACCTTGTTCAAGTCACCGACGATTCCGAAATCCGCAATCTACGCGTTACCCAATTCAGCCACTACCCACATTGAACAATGGCGCTTCTGGATCCTTGTTGATACATACCACTGTCGACGATTCCTTCATTCCCGCCTGATGCTGGATCGATCCGCTCACTCCGACTCCGATATACAACTCCGGTGCGATAATCTTCCCTGTCTGCCCCACCTGCAGCGAAGCGTCCACCATGTGCATGTCCACTGCCACTCGTGTTCCTCCTACAGCGGCGTTCAGCTTGTCCGCTAATGCACCAATCATCTTGAACTTGTCCGCACTCCCAACACCTCTCCCGCCAACAACGACACGAGACGCCGTTTGCAAATCGGGTCTATGCATAAGGAAGGGAGCGGATGAGCACCGAGAGGAAATGGTGGGGTTTTCCTTCTTCAGAACTGCGTACTTGGGATCTGCATCGATCTGTCAATCAGCGAACACAAGAGTAACGACCTGAACTCTGGAGACGGCTGGCGCTGGAGCATCACACGCCTGGAAGGCGATATGGGGAGAGGGACGAATCGTCATAACCTACCGTTCACTCAGCAGTGAAGAGGAGACGAGTGGAGAGGAATGGAGAGAAACCGTTTCCAGCGCATTCCCTGCATACACGTAACGCTGAAACGTGGTTTTGTCGACAACGTTGATCACATCCGTAAGCATGGGGACGTTGATAACCGCCGCAAATCGCGCAAGCAACGCCTTTGCGCAGGAGGTTGAGCAGCCGCAGATGAAATCGAAGGAGTGTTGCTTCTGGAGCGCGGCAAGCGCTTTCGTACGATTCTCGGGAAGAACGCATGACGGCGAGGACATGGCTGCTTTGTCCGACAACAGGAGCTCCTTCACGGGAGTGGATTTCACGCTCTCCAAGCACGCCGACTCATCGAGGGAAGCATCGCACAACCAAAGCGAAACCTAGTCGTAAGGACACACAACTACCATGTTACGTCGCCAAAGCGCTTAGCGACCTCGATGGCAGAAAGGGTGTTCTTGGAAAGGCCCTTTCCCTGGGTTTCGCCGATGACCAAGGAACCGGCAAACCGTTTCGTGAGAAAGGGAAGCTATTCATCAGTACGGTCGGGAAACAAGCACGGCCGTCCTGGAGAGGACGTGGGCACGACTGTACAGCGACATCATGGTTCCAAAAGCAGTGAAGGGAGTTTGGTTCCTGCGATCTGAGCATGGAGAGAAGGGCGTTTCATTCATTCAAAAGAGGTGCGCACGCATTTTCCTGCTCCTCGTTCGCGTCACCGTTGTTCCATTCGACCGAGCTGGTGCTGATGAACGAAAAGGGAAGTAATGAGTTCATTCGGGTGTATTGCCGAGTCAGACCCCCAAACAAAAGGGAGGATAGTGGTATGCGCTCCTCACACAGTATAAACTCACTTCGTAGAGGAAGGAACGTGTGTTCAGTGTCACTCGCCAACCATCGAATACTCCAGCGGAAATGTTGCTGATCACAAATTCATTTTCGATGCCGTGTTCGACGCGAACTGCTCTCAAGTTGAATTCAAATGCAGGGCGTAATCGCTAGGAGAGCATATTCAACGCTTTCGGTAGGGACATCACGGACAACTGCCTTCGTGGATATAATGGATGCATTTTTGCCTACGGTCAAACGGGCTCTGGAAAGACGCACACGATTCTGGGCCCTTCTGATGCAGACGGCGGCTTAAATCAGAGCGAAGAAATGCTCGGAGTGCTTCCCCGCACGCTGCGCTACATGTTTAGCGAGATCCAGTCCAGGGAGGCTCAGGAGAACGTGCACTATTCGTGCTTCGTGTCGTTTATGGAAATCTACAACGAGCGGATCAAGGACCTGCTGAATCCTGGAAACGAGAAGAAGCTGAATATCCTTTTTCCTTTTTCAGATAATCCTTCACCGCACCTATTCGCGAAGTATCGTCCCCAACAGACCACCGCATCGCCGTGGAGAATCTGACCATCGTGTCCGTCTCTTCGGCCGCTGAGGCCAATCGCTACGTGCTCGAGGGACTCCAGAACCGCCGCGTGGGCGTCACCAACATGAATTCCCGATCTTCTCGATCTCACGCCATCTTCACGTTATACATGACATGCGAGGTCCCCTCTCCTTCCCCGCTTCATCGTAGGAGGTACAGGAGTCCATCACCGTCACACGCAAATCGCAATTCCATCTCATCGACCTCGCCGGCAGCGAGCGCCAAACACTCTCCGGCACCGATGGCCACTCCCTCAAGGAGGCCTGCTACATCAACTCCTCCCTCTCCGCGCTGGGCAATGTCATTCGCTCCCTCACCCACCAAGAAACCCACATCCCCTACCGAGACTCCAAACTCACCTTCCTGCTACGCGTTGCACCTCCTTCCCGCTGTCATCTCTAGGACTCCTTGGGAGGAAACTCCCTCACCGCGATTATCGCCACCATCTCGCCGTCCGAGTCCGCGGCGTCCGAAACGCTGTCCACGCTTCGATTTGCCACCGACGCGAAGATGATTCGCAATACGGCCGTTCGGAGCGTGGATGTCCCTATTATGACTAGGTGGTGAACGAGGTGCGCTTCGGCGGCGTGGCGGCGCTGCAGGCGGAGGTGGCGCGTCTCCAACAGGAGATCGCGGACTTGAAAAGAGGGGGCATCCCCCAGGAGGGTGTGGACCTGAACGCGGCGAGCGACCTGGGTGAGGCCAATCTGGTGTGCGGCGAGCTGTACTGCACGGTGGCGTTTCTTTGGCGGGAGTTGTGCAAAGCGCGGGAAATGTGTGATCGGACGAGAGACGAGCTGAAACTGAAGGAGGAGCTGGTGGGCCGCTTCCAGGCGGGTGAGGGCGGGAGTTTCGTCGAGTCGCTGAAACGCTCGGCGCAGCTGTGGAGCGATCGGAATGCGGGTTCCGACGTGGTAGGCGTGGAGAGAGAGCGTGATGGACAGAATGGACTGTTTGTGCAGAAATACCGGCTATTATTGCAGTGCTACCCCGAGGTGAGCGAGGAGGACGACGTGATGGTGAAAAACGTCATGAATTTGGGTGAGCTGCGCGTTTCGACTGTGTGGTGAAATGAGGCGTAGAAGAAACTGGCAGAATCCATGGGCGCCAAAAGAAGCGGCTATTTCGGGAAGGTGCACACGCTTCGTAGAACCGCGGGACGGTGATTACGAGTAGTGGAGAAGGTGGAGGAGTACCGCGGACGCTGTGACGACCTGTTTGCGGACCTGATGGAGTGCCAGGAGCAGCTGCGCGTGGAGCGGAGTCGCAACGGGGCGGTGGAGATGGAGTCGAAGCGACTGCGCACGGGACGCGAGTGGTCTGGAGAGGAGCTGCTGCTGCGTGTGGATTGCCAACACGTGGGCGAGCGGTGGAGGCGTGATGGACAGAATCTGATTCGAGAGCAACAGCGCGTGATCAGTCATCTGGAGAGGGCCATGATGATGAAGGACCACTGCACGCTCCCGGAGTGCAACGAGACCACCTTCTCGGCCATGAATGACTTCTACCGCCGTCTGCGCGCGCTCGAAGTCTGATTTGTCGCCTTCTCTCACGCACAGAAATCGTGCGCGCCGTCGCAGCAGGACAGCCGTCGCGAGAGCCTGGCGGAGTGCGCGAGCGCGGCGGAGGAGCAGGCGCGGTTGGAGGCGGCGGTGGCGGAGAAGGAGAAGGAGGTGGAGAAGCTGAAGTTCGAGATGATCGAGACGGCGTCGAAGCTGGAGGAGGAGCGGCGCGAGCGGCGCGAGGCGGTGGTGCAGGCGACGGACCGCTTGCAGCAGCTGGTGGCGATGCAGACACAGATCGGCTTGGAGAGGCAGGCGATGAACGACGATCTGATGCGGCTGCGGGAGTACGAGCGGGAGAGGGCGGAGCTGGGAAGGAAGGCGAAGGTGGCGGAGAAGGAGAAGAGGGAGGCGGAGGCGCGGGTGGCGGCGGAGGCGGCGGCGCGCGCGCGGGCGCAGGAAGAGCTGGAGGCGAAGAAGTCGGAGGTGTTGGTGCAGAAGGACCTGAACGAGGCGCTGACGGCGGCACTGCAGAAGAAGACGGTGGAGGCGGAGAACCTGGCGCGGGAGGCGCGGGCGGCGAGAGAGGAGAGTGGAGAACGAGAACGAGAGACGACGGCGCTGGAGCAGAAGAACCAGGAGGCGGCGGCGGAAATAAACCGTCTGGAGGCGAAGGTGAAGGAGTTGAAGGAGACGGAGCGGACGCTTCGAGCCGAGGCGGCGACACTGCGTGCGGCGGCGGAGGAGAAGGTGCGGCGCGAGTCGGTGTTGCAAAGCGAGATTGCCGGCTTTGTGGGGTTCGGAAGGGGATATGAGGAATAGAAGGAGGCAGTAGCGACGATCCGCGAGATGGTGGAGAAGGATCACGCGGAGTTCCAGGAGCAACAGCGCGAGGCGAGCGCCGTGGCGACCAAGTCAAAGATGGATTCGATTTACCAGAAGAACCTGTCGATCAACCAGCTGAAGGAGGAGAACCGGAAGCTGATCGCGAAGGTGGGGCAGTGGCGAGCGCGTGAGGCGTAGCTGGAGATCGCGAGGAAGCGGATGACGAACTACGGGCTGTCGACGACGGACATCGACGTGAACTCGGAGGAGCTGTCGTTCTTCGTGAGGGTGCGCGGTTTGCTGGACGAGCTGAATGGGCTGTGTGCGAAGTGTTCCGGCGAGAGCTCGTAATCTGTACAATACGGTGTGTGTTGCTTCCAACAAACAAGTCATGGGGTGAGTCTAACAAGTTGTGGAATGAAGCCAACAAAAAAGTTATGAATTAAGGGATTCGTCCTCTGTATAGAGCTTGTGACAAGACAGCTCATACCTATTCGCTCGGCTGACGACGGACGGCGAGGCGGAGATGATCGGCTGCTTCTTGTCGCCACAGTAGGTCATTGCGATTTCAAAGCGCTCGCCTTCGTTCCCGCGCAAGTTCGTGACGCAGTACTCCACCAAATCATCGTTATAATACACGCAAAAGTCGATCTGGTGGAATGCCCCGCCGTTCTTAAACTGCTTCTTCACCACCCTCATCGCCACCTGGTTGGCCGTGAAAAACGGGATCTTCTGCCCACAGCAGTAGATGCCGCAGTTGAATTGCGGGATGCATTCGCTGGTATTATCTTGCTCAATCTTCTCGCCGTTCCAAATCGCAGCGCCCACCGCGATCAAGTGGTCCTTCTCTGTTTCGATATACGCGGTGATGTTATTAGCACGACACACTTTCTCTATGCGTTGGGGAATATCGGAAGCCCCTTCTACGAGGATGAGGACCTGCATCTTGCCTGATTTAGCCTGCTTCGATAGCTTTAATGCCATAGAACTGCTGTCAGACCGCAGTTTATTAATCCCACTTTGAAGTGACAGATGCTTCACGCTGTAGACGACCGATTCCTTCTCCCTTTCTCGGGTTACAAGTGTAGCATACGAACCCAATTCGTGAATCGTGAACACGTAGTATTGCATTCGTTCCTCCGATTGTTCTCCATTGAGATAGCGGTAACCCATTACGGCCAGCACAGATTCATTGAGACCGTATGCGTTGGGAAAGGTTGATTTAACTATCGACATGAAATACTCTGGATCGGATAGGTTGGAGGGGATTCCGATCAAGGGCTCATTATTCGGCATGTCAAAGCTAGGACTCTTCTGTACACACTGTTCACGTACTCCACGCAGTATTTGTTCCATGATATCCTTAGGCTTTGCCACTTCTTTACCCTCCGAGAAGAAAAGGACATTATTGTTGTCGTCCCTGGAGATCTTGTACTTCTTTCTGAGCTCAGGATAGCTTCTGTACTTTTCAAACGACTCTTTCAGAAATGGCCTCGGACAGCATATCTCAACGCTCTTACCATTATCCGTGCCTAAGCATAAGTGGATACCTGCATTTGGCACATTCAATTCTGTTTTCCACAGTGACAAACTCTCTCGGCACCAATTCCTTGTCATTTGGATCGACCGTGACAACCGTCGTTGTTTCAACACCAAAGAAAATCCCCGCCTGCATTTTCCCTCGGATAGTTAACCACGATTGCCCTTCGGTTCAAGTTTGTTTTCTGTGGTAATGCTCTCTGTCATCTCCCTCCTTCTTTTGACTCTTTGCACTGCTTTCCATGCAATTATTAGGCGTAGGCGCTTGTATCGGGGATGGGTGTTTGGACAACGAACTTCTGCTGAAAATCACGCGACGCTACAAAGGAGAATCCGATAATGAAAGCGTTTATCTGTGGGAAGGTGATTCCGAATCGGGTCTCCTCGTTTTCCTTCAAAATGGCAAGGAATTGAAAGATGCAGAAACGACAACATCGCTCTGCGTGAAACGGGCCCATTACGTGCTTTCCCTTGTTTCCTTGTGCGTATGGATTGGATACATCATGTATAGTCGGGAAAATGGATGGGCAGTGGGCTCTCGTGTCGTCGTGACCAGCTACAGAGACATTGTTCTGGTCGACACGGTTTTGAACTCCTATAGTAACCGTGACATTCGACTCGACTGTGACACACAAATGGGGTGGGATTACCAGTAGGCCGTTGGGATGTCACCCCGTCGACGGTGTGGAGGGTGAGCGATGCCTTCCAAGCCAGTTGGATGATGCCATACTTCAACGATGACGCATGGGACGAGAACCAGAGAGGCGGATTCTCGAACATCACGTCCCACACGGTGACTCGCTATTATCGCTGCTCCTTCCCGTTGGACGACGATTTCGCTTCCTTTGCGGGCTTCCGGTTCCTTGTCAACCTCAAGTTCGGAATTGTCATGTACATGAACGGCCAGGAGGTGTTCCGCCATAATCTCCAATCGTCCTCCTTCTCCAACTCCTTTCATGCACAGAGGGACCATTACGCAGTACACAACGCCCAGCAACATCGAGAACGACTACATCTTGCAATCGTCCTCATCACTCCCTTTTCTCACTCGCAGGGCTTCCTTCAACGCGCACTTTCTCTCCTCCGACACCACCCAGGTCACGCTCGCCGTGGAGGTCCATCACGTGTGGAGCCACATCCTCCTCTCGGACCCCTTCTTCGCCGTTCTCTTCCTCCTCCCCACGGGTTCTTGCCCTTCTCCTCTCTCATCCTCAGAAGCAGACAACTCCCACGTCTTCTCTTCTCTTCTCCTCTCCACCGACTATATTCCCATCTCCCCTTCTCTGCCGCTCTCCAACGACGCTGACACACGCACCACTATCTCCATCGCCCCATCCCGCTGGATTCAGGCCACGTACGCCACCTCCTTCTCCCCGCTCTTCCTCGTCAACACCTACTCCATCGCCATCGCCAACGCGGCCGCCGTGTCCCTCGTGGCCTGGCGCCTGGAGGGCAGTCGCGACGAGCAGCGGTGGACCGTGCTGGACGCGAAGGAGGGCTCTTCCTTCTTCCTTCACCACAGCACCTTCTCGGCGGATCTCCCCGCCCAAACCACTCTCTTCTCCTTCTACCGCATCGTGTTCCTGTCCTTCTCCTCCTCTTCCCCGCTCACCCTCGCTGACTTCTCCCTCGCGCTGAAGCCTCTCTCTCCGCCGCGCGTCGAACTCGCCTACTCCCTCTTCTCCCTCACACTCTTCCCCTCGCAGTCCGACGTCTACATCGCGCCCACGCTCAACGGTTTCTCCTCCTTCTCCATCACGCCCACCACGCTTCCCCAAGGACTCTCCTTCTCCACGCTCGCCGGCTCCTTCTACGGCACTCTCGCCCCCACCGCCTCCTCCGCCTCCTTCTCCATCACCGCCACATTCGCCGACGGAGCGACTCACCGCACTACCGTCACTCTCTTCGTCCTCCCGTGCGTCGTCAACCAGGCGTTCCTGTCCATCGAGACTATCTCCGCCAAGCAGGCGTCTGCCGCCTTCTGGACCCTTGCCAACGACCGATCGACCCTCGCCACCGGGCGTGGAGAGAACACCGCCGTTCCCAGCTCCTTCACGCAGACCTTCTGCCTTCCCTTCGACATGTACACGCTCACTCTCGACTCCACCACCCACACGCCCTGGCCGCGCGGCACGCTTCTGCGCCTCACCCTCACCACCGCCTCCACCACCCTCACCATTGGGTCCGTAACTCACACCACCGCCACGTCCATCGCCGTCTCGCTGCCTCTCCGCCTCCTCAGCGACGGCACGGCCGTTGACTGGACCTACCACCCCTCCTCCTCCGTCCCCGCCGATTGGACGCAGGATCGGCCCGCCTCAGCCTGGGAGCCATTGCCCGACTCCCTGACGCTCGCGCAGTCTGTCTGGCTGTTCCGAAAGCAAGTCTCCCTTCCCTCCATCGCTTCCGAAGAACTCGTGGAGTTTCGTGTGTTCTGCCGTGCCGGCCTCCTCCTCGTCTCCAACGGAGTGGAGTTTCACCGACACTCCATCCCCGCGGGAGAGATCACTTCCTCCACCGTGGCGCAGGATCCCACACCGATCACCTACTGGCACGTCCTTTCCTTCACAGCCGCCGAAGCGTCCCTGCGGAGCGGAACCAACGTGCTGGCGATCGCTGTGGTGAACCCCGACGCGCAGACGCGTGCGGTGGACTTCCGAGCTGTCATCCACCTCAGCGGGTACTCCGCCTTCGTCGCGCAGCAGTTCACAGACGCCTCCTCGGCGGACTCACTCTCGCTCGTGGACTCCGCACACATCGGGGACCACGCCGCCAGCCGCCTCGTCGACGCCGACCTCTCCTCCTTCTTCTCCTCCTCCGGCTCCGCCTTCGTCACCCTCCTCTTCCACAACCAGCGCAGCGACAAGTACAACACCTACTGCCTCACGTCCGCGCCCACGCACGCCTCCACGTACCCCGTCGCCTGGACACTCAGCGCCTCAAACGACGGTTCCGCCTGGGTCTCTCTGGACGCCGTGTCTGCCGCGTCCTTCTCGCTGGGCGAGTCGAAGTGCTCCTTCTTCCCTTCCGGCGCCTTCTCTCACTACCGCCTCCACCTCGAACGCTCCCAATCCTCCCTTCTGAATCTGGCCGAATTCGGCCTATTTTTCGTGAAGGCGGTGGGCGAGGTGGAGCCCCTGTCGCTTTCTCCCGACTCGCTTCAAGGCTTCCTTGGCTGCCCCGTCGCCTCCTACGCCCTCTCCAGCTCCCATTATCGCCACTTTTCGGTGCAGCCCGCCCTGCCCGCGGGTCTGAGTCTCGACGCTGTGACGGGTCTTCTCTTCGGCACGCCCTCCGAACTGCACGAGGCCTCGCAATTCTCCCTGACCGCGGAGTCGCACGGCGGCTTGCCCACCACCGCCGTGTTTTCCCTCGCGATTCTGCAGTGCGATGAGGAAACCTCCTCTTTTTCGCTCTTCCGCGTCGCCGTTTCCGACTTCGCCGCGACGGACGAAAACCACATCGAATTCTGGATTCTGAGCACCGCTGGCGTTGCGGCTCACGCAGTGGTTGTGGGCGAGCAGTCCTGGGAACACCGCGAGGGCGTAACTTCCTTCGAGCGGTCCTTCTGCGTCCCCTGCGGCGCCTACACCGTCCGGTTCCAGCACGTGCTGCGTGGCGCAATAACCCCCTCCTACTCCCTCTCTCTCTCAGGCGCTGACGAGGTGTATTCTGGAACCTTCGACGCCTCCACCACCGCCTCCGAGTTCCGTTTCGACACAACGCATCTGATCCACCCCATCACCACCTCCTGGCACTACCGCATCGACTCCTCCGAGCCGCCCGCCAACTGGTTCCAGTCCGCCACCAGCGCGCTCTGGCCCGAAGCCACGCCCACGTCGCTGCCGCCTCTCTCCACGCTCACCTCCTATTACTGCACGACCTTCCAAGCCGCCTACACCTCCTCCGTCAGCGCCTTCTCCGTCGGCGTGCGTTCCCGCGGGGGAATCGTGGTTTATCTCAACGGCATGGAGATCTCACGTGCGCGCATGCCCGAGGGACCCGTCACGCACTTCACGCCTCCCACCAGCGAAACGCCCGATCCCGAATTCATCGTGTTTTCTGGCAGCGTGCAGTTCCTGCCGTTCGTGGTGGACGCGTCGGCGCAGGTGGAGGGCGGGCGTGAAGGTGATAACAACCGGCTGTGCGTCGAACTGCACCGCAAATCCGCCGTGTCGGAAGTGAACTTCTTCGCCGCCTCCTTGAAGTACGTGGCGTCGGGCAGCGACAGAGTGCTCGACGGAGAGAGCTGGGGCTCCGTACAGGGAATCGGTGCGCCCTGGCACGAGTACGTCGCCAACGCGTTCGACAAGAACATACGCTCGAAGTACTTCGGGTCGTCGACGTGCGAGGAGGTGGCGGCGCGTTGGACGTATGCGAGCGAGCGGAGAGAGTTCGCCAACCGACTGCGGTTTTACGCGGGGAATTCGTTCACGCGGCGGCCCCGGCGTCTACGGCTGGAGGGCTCACAGAACGGGGAATCGTGGAAGGTGCTTTTGGAGAGTGAGGAACTGACGTGGGAGAGTGGTGGCTATGGCGAGTGGAAGGAGTGGCGGCTGAGCAACCAGGAGTCATTTCACGCCTACCAGCTTGTGGGCAACGGATGCGGTAGTGAGGGAATTGAGTTTGCTGAGGTCCTTCTCTTTGCCGATCGCGTGAATGTGGCGTGTGCTGCCGTGGACGGATTCCCCGCGGCAAATGAGGGTGAAGAGAGTCATGGGCCGTGTCCTGAGTTCATGACGGGGTATGCCATCCGGACCTGTCAGAACGGTCATTTCAGTTCGATTGACGAGTCACATTGCATTCCCACAGTACCCACCTCCTTCTCCTACGAGCCGCAGCGCATCACTGCCTTCACCTACTCCTTCGTGTCCGCCTCGCCCGTGCTGTCCTTTTACGTCTCCTCCTTCTCCATCAAGCCCTCGCTTCCTGCGGGACTCGTGCTGAGTTTCAAAACCGGCCGGATTTCGGGCACGCCGGTGGAGGCCAGTTTCGTCACCACCTACACGATTACCGCCAAAAACAGTCGCGGGTCTTCGCGCGCCTTTTTGGAGATTATCGTGAAGAGCGGCTGCCCGAGCATCGGGGACTTTCCTTCGACGCCCGTGGGCGAGGAGGCGGAGTACCGCTGCTCGAAGAACTACTGGATGTACGGGAAGGTGCGGCGGCTGTGCACGGAGCACGAGGGCATGGCTGTGTGGGGAGAACCGCGGGGATACTGCAAGAGCAGTTTGATGCTGGTGGTGGTGGTTGTGCTGGCTGCATTGATTCTGTGCGCGGTGGTGATCACGTGGTGTGTGAACGAGTCGATGAATCGGCGAATGAACGTGTACCAGCTGCCAAACGGGGAGTATGAGATGGAGGAGGTGGGGGAGAAGGAGAATATGGAGGCAGGAGAGAAAGAGGAAACGGAACGAGTGCGTGTGCGACCGGCGATGAAGCTGGTGGGAAGACCCGTGTTCCTGTACATCCCGCGGTACTTCCACAAGAAGAAGAAGGATTATAGCTATGAGTACAAGAGAATGAGGCCGAGGGAGTTGAATCGTATTTGGTGTGTTTGTTGGAACAAAGAGGAGTTACGTGTAGTTTGCGAGGGCTCCAATGTCTAGGAGTGAGAGATTGGGGTGAAAGGGAACTCTGTTTACACTGGTAACTTCCTGTTACGGAAGCGATAAGGAAGATACACGTCTTTCAGCGAAGGCATATCCTTCAGAGTGATACAGTATGGGGAATTGAAGGAATAGCTGTCATCAACGGTGCGAAGAGTGGTGAGTTTGGGCAAATCTATTCCTGATTCAAGTCATCACATTCGTACTGCTTAACACCAGAGCGCAATTATAGGAATCATTACCATGATAGTCCATTGCATTCAAACCAAGTTGAATGGATTGCAATTCAGGCATATCTACACTCAGAGTCCATTCAATGCCCCATACCGGTAATAGACACAGTTGCACACTGATAGAAAGCCTTGCCACCAAAGACAAGAGTCTTCAGACGGGGCAAATCTACTCATAACACGTTCATATCATCGTTACTCTTCAACTGGAAGTTCGCGTAATAGAAATTGAAACTCTCTGCATTTAGCTTTCCCATTTCAATCACCTCCAAAGAAGGCACATTCTCAATCATACACAAGGCACAATAGCTAGAGAAGGAAAAGCAACCCATCTTCAACTCTCTTATCATAGAGCAGTTCATCAAATAGAACTTACTATTCCTGTCATTTACACTCCCATTCTTGTGCTTCGTGAAACTGTTCTTCCCAACCACCACACTCTCCAACTGGTTCAATCCGATAATCCTCGCATCACTCACATTACCGAAACAATCATCACCAACCACCAAACTCTTCAGCTGCTTAAATGCACTCAGATCAAATGCCTTCATTTCTTCCTCATTACAACAATTGGATACGATTGTCACATGCCTTACAGTCACCACCAGATTCTTCCACTCGTTCAAACTCTTCACACTCACCGTGTAATCCGTAACACTTTTCACAGCCACGGCTCGAAAGGACACATCCATTCCCTTCTCTTCCCAACCATTATACAACTGGGAATGCGTCGTCACTACCCCTTTCGTCCACTCTCCTTCTGTTTCCCCCATTCCAGTATTGATGTTGATCAAACACCCTCTCCCATTCCTGAAGTACTTGTCCTTCTTCTCGTCATACACGTACCCTCCTTCATACACCGGATGACGATTCAACACAGTCACATTCTCCTTGCCCTTCTCCACCTCATACTCGATCATCACACTCTCATTCTGGAACTCCTGAAAGATCTGGAACAACTGATCCTCTTTCCACACTCCATACAGCAACACTCTCCCACTCGTCTCGTCATACGCATATCCCTCTCCTTCTCTCTTCATGGAATAGGGGTTGTCAAACCCTCCTCGATACACGATGCGGCTGTTGTCTCCAGCACGCACCACCAAGATGAGTACATTATCACACTTCTCCAAATAACGGCAGTTCCTTCGGTTCTTCACCGTATCCCATGATTCCGTCTTCAACACCTTCCCCTTCTCATACAGTGTAAAACCGCCGATTCGTATGCCACCGCTCACCATCCACGCCAGCGTGATGATACCCTTGCAGAACAACTGGCATCTGCCCGTTTTCAGCTCCTTCACCATGTACTCATCCTTATGGTCTCCCTGAAACGTCGTAACTTCATACTCCACATCATCACAGGTTACCTTGGCACAGGAGGCGGAAGTGTATCCATCAAGCAGGAGGGCCGTAGCGTTCTTTTCCTTCACTTCAACTATACGTAATTCGTCTGAATCAGTGACCACGCTTCGAATTTGACATTTTCTGAGCAAACCACGCAATGCAACGCTTTCAGTCCGATTTCATTATACTGAAAGCACACCCTCCACTGTTGCATGCCAACCAAACAGCGAACCACAACAACGCATCCATTCTTTGTTACTCCACTCCTTCTCTCTCCCCCTATGTTTACAGGACACATCGTGCAGAGAGAGGTAAGCTCTTCGATTATCCTATTCGACGCCATTGCGGTGATTGTCTGGGTTTCCTGTCTGGTCTACAACAAGCAGAAACGAGCACTCTATTTCTGTGCCATTGGGTTCGTCGTGTACTATTTGGTGGATGGAGTGCTTTGGCTGGCTATTATGAAGACGAGAGAGATTTCGCCGAGCTCTCACCAGTACCTACTTGAGATCTGGCTCCAATTGGGCCCCGGAATCATCCACCCGTCATTCGTGTGTATGATGCTCGAAGGCACGTTCGGACCGCAGCGACATACGATACGGAAAGAGTTCTGGATCTTGCTCTTCATGCTGGTTCAGTTTACGCCTGCATTCATGCAGAAGTCCATCAAGGGATCGTTCACCATTTTTGTGAGCCGCACCATGGACTCGCAACGGTGGCTGTTCATTCTCATCGCGTTGTTGAGCTATCTGTTTCTCGTCTACAAGAACGTGACGGTGAAGAACATGTGGAAGATCTTCTTCATCTGCGCTGGAGTGGAGACCTGTTTTGAGTTTTCCCTTTTCCTGTCCGACATCCGCAATGCCTCGCTCAAAACTATTTTAATTGATTGCGTACTGGAGTTCAACGTGGGAGCCGCCCTTGTTCTGTATTTGTGGAGAGGCATGTTCCCCGAGAACGAGCGACAGTCCATCGACGACGTGCTAACGGACGCTACAGACGACAAGCTTATCTACCGTTGTTTTTTCGACACAACCACTACACGCGGTCGAATTGTTGGGCCCACACCCTGATTTGAAAGGAAAGAACGATGCTCCTGCAGCCCGACGCCGATCTGGATGCTCTGCTTGATATAGAAAACGAGCAGATGGAGGGTGATCTATCCGAACGGCGTACTCCTTTCGTGATTGCGAAACTCACGCATAGTGGATTTGGAAGAGGCGCTGATGGATGAAATGTGCTTTTCATATAGTGTATATCATGCTGTAGATTGCAACAGAGGGAAAACAAGCAGCCAGAGGAAAAACGGGAGGAAGATACGCTTTTTGATAACCAAAGTGGGGACGACGTGCCGATCGATGTGGAGGACAATGTTGTGGATATGTCCCAGCCAAAGGAGGAATACGTGTTCAAAGTGCCTCCAGAGGGACGATCTACCCTGTGCAAATTGAACGATGTTGCCATTTCCAGACTGTATGAAGTGATAGGGCTCCCTTGTCTTCCTTCGTCGCGAGAAGCTGAAATACGAGCAGTCGGCACCACAGACACACACACGACTGCTCAACAAACCCATTGAAAAGCTGATCGACGAAGTGCATGAGAATCGCATTCGCGTTGGTCTCTTCCTAGTAACTCACCCAAAGAGAGAACTTGAGTACAAAGAACTGGCCGCCAAGGGAAACGACCGCCTGCTCCCGTCCAACTGGAATTCGGAAATGGCGCCTCGCTCCTTCATCGATCTCATCTCCGACGGCCACACAAACCGAGTGTTCATGAAGTGGCTGTCGCAATGGAAGCCCACTCTCTTCCACGTGCATCATCTCTCTCCCTCCCACCTGTAGACGAAGGAGAATGAGAGCACCACCGAAATCGACGCTCTTCCCTTCTACTGCCCCGAATGCCACCAGGGCGGCCATCATTCTTCGCGGTGTCTTTCAAAGCCGCCGCTTCGCCCCTATTTCGCGCCGGATTTGCCGTCGCCGCTGCCTTCGAGACCACTGAACCCGCTGCTGGTGCTGACGGGACCGAGTGCGAGTGGCAAGTCCTCTCTGGTGCGCGTCGCGGCCCATGCGCATCGATTGCGTATTGTTGCCTTTTCGGGGGAGATGGCTGGGGTATCGACGCAGCAGACGATTCAGGACATGAAGAACGTGTTTGAAAGCAAGGGAATCGAGTTTGGGACCGCATCTCCGCCGATGCTTCTTTTCGTGCCTTCTTTTGCCAAGAGTGAGCGTTAGGACAATTTTGACACCTCCTTTTCTGCCGGCGAGCGCAAAGCGATCGCGTCCTTCCTCCACAAGCGATTTGAAGAATCGAAGAAGGATGCCAAGATTTCCCTCTTTCCCGTGGTGATCGTGTGCAACGACCTGGTATTTGCTGTTTCGCTTTGTCAGCGTAGTACGCCTCCAATCTGCTGGAGTTGAAGCCCTTCTACCAGCGATTGAACATGCCGCTGATTAGCAACGCGCAACAGACCTCCGTGGTCCAACGCATCTGCCAGAAGCAGGGCATTCCGTGCGACACCACCGCAATCGGGACATTGGTGGATTTGGGACAGGGGGACATTCGGTACGTGTTGAATTCCCTCCAAGCCGTGGTTCTTGTCGCGGGAAAGGTGACGGACGAGAGCGTGAGGGAGGCGGGTCTCACGAGCAAGGAGAGTGTCCATAATCTGGACGATTTCTGGAGATTGCTGTTTCTATGCCATCGTGATCGTGGAAGTGGGAGACAAGGGCGGGAGTGAAGAATAGGGAGTGGGGGCATATGCTCGAACTTGTCCCGATTGTTCCAGCACTTCGGGGACGTGGACCCCGAGCGCGTCATCGAGGGCGTTTTGGAGTACCTGCCCACCATCGCCATTCCCGACTTCACGCTCACCAAGTACGCCTCCGCCTTCGACGCGATCATCGACTACGAGTGGATCCTCCAGAAGACGCGACAGACGTGAGAGTCGGCGAATCGCGATGATGCGTAGAATGCACTTCAGTCTGCAGAGGATGCTGCCCGCGTACCTGGGAATCATCCACATGCTCTACCGCCGCGAGGCGCCCGCCAAACTGGGCCGTGTGTCGACGAAGGCGGGAGTGAATGTGGATTATCAGGGAATCAGTTAACCCACAGCTCTATCGCCAGCGCACTGCAAACCGCGCCGAGATCGTCAGTCTGAAGTACAGCCGCGCGCTGCGGGAGATGGAGGGATGCCGCATGATGCCGCTCATTTTGGAGTACCTGTCTCCGCTGCTGCAGCTGATCACGCCGTCCATCCGGCCCGTCGACACGCTGCTGATGACGAACGCGGAGAAGAGGGAAGTGGCTCGCATCGCATTCCTGATGGCGTGCGTGCTCTGAAATGGGATGTGACGGATAGTGAGTACGGCGTGTATTACGAGTCCAACAACGCGACAGGCGTGCTCCAGATCGCGCTGAAGCCCGATCTCGTCGCCTTGGTGTCCTATCCCGAGTTGCCTTCTCCCTTCCTGAAGGTAGTTGCTATACTCCTCAGGTGAGGCAGTAGGTGCAGAACGCGGTGAAGTTCAAGATGCAGGGCGAATTGCAGAAGGTGCTGATCCGCGGCAACTACGCCATGCCCTCTAACCGGGAGGAGGCAGAACCCGTGGTGAAGAAACAAGCGCCAACCACGCCGGTGAAGCGAAAGGCGCATTCCGCGCAGATGCAGTCCGAGAGCGCCAAGAAGGCGCGCCAAGTGGACGTTGAGGTGAACGAGCAGGAGATCGAGAAGAAGATGACGCCGATCAAGAATTCCTTCTTCGCCTCCCACCAGACGGCACGCGTGCGCAAGGGGCTTCAGGGTATCGTGTTCCGTTTTCAGAAGGGGTTCACGTGCGCCGTGCGGCAGCCTGCATCGATTCAGGACTTTTTGTAGTGTGTTTGCTCTAAACCACCCCATTCTGTGACAACCAGACGCTTCTCATAAGGAAGGATTCTAACAACACGCAAATCCTCAAAACCCGCAATTCTTCACAACAAACACAACAAACTAGAAACCACCACTACGACGTGTACGCCTTGATCATGTCCGTATCGAAGGTCTGTCCCTTGGTCGCATTCTCCAGGAAGTTCAGACACTCCACCTTCGCGCGCGTCACCTTCGCCGGCGAATCCGCCTCGATGTACAGGTGCAGCTTCCTCGAGCCCAGCGCCGGCTTCTTGCCCGGCGGCACGTAATTGCCGCGAATGCCAATCGCGGCGCCCGTCCAGTCCTGAATGCGCTCCATCTCCGTGCGGTTGTTCAGCGCGTAGCGCGCCTTCTGCGGGTAGTCGTTGATCTCCACCTCCTCGAAGTAGTATATGTTGCCGTTCACGTTCAGCTTCTGAATGCCCTGATTGAACTGAATGCTCTCCTACTCCTCACGCACACGCCCCACGCCCACCTCGATCGACTGCACCGCCTTGATCGCCTCCATCAGCGTCGTGGAGGACACCGACCCGCTGTCCGCCGCCGCCTGCAGCAGTTTGTCCATGCCCTCGCCGCCTCCCGCCGCGATGGAGTTCACGATCTCGATTCCCTTCCGCTTCACGTTCTTGCGGTTCACCGTGCCATCCTCGTTCATCAGTTCTATCCATCACACTCCACTCTCACACCCACCATTGTCGTTGTCGCGGTGACCAAACACGTCGTCGTCGTCATCGCTCTTCTCCTCGTCGATCTTGTCCAGCAGCTCCTGCATCGACGGCCCCTTCTCCTCCTCCTCCGTCGCCGTCGTCGCCAGCTTGATGTTGAACTTGTCGCGCACCGTCTGCTCGTCGTTCTCCTGTTGCTGCGCCTCCTCCGCGGAAATGATCCCGTTCTCCACCTCCACCTGACGTCGCTGCATGTTCTTGATCACCTCCTTCTCGCCCGCCTCCGCCTCGTCGAACTTGAATCCCTTCGTCGCGTACCCCGAGCGGCGGTGACGTGCCGCGCCCTCCTTCACCTTCGCCTCGAACGCGTCCGCCATGGCTTGAAGCTCTGCCGGCACGGGCGACTTGCTCTGCTTCAGCGCCTTCACCATGTCGCCCGCGTACTGCTCCTCTTGCGGCGTGATGAACGTGATGGCCGTGCCCTTGTTGCCCGCACGCCCCGTTCGGCCCACGCGGTGCACCTAGGCGTCACGCCCTCGCAGCACAACTCACGTAGTCCTCCAGGTGGTTGGGACAGTCATAGTTGATCACCAGCACGAGATCGTTCACGTGGATGCCGCGGCCCGCCACGGACGTCGCGATCAGAATGGTCCGCACCTTCTTCTTGAAGTCGATGATCGTCTGATCGCGGTCCTGTTGGTCCATGCCGCCGTGCAGCGTGAACGAGTAATACCCGCTTCGTAACAAGTCACGGAACAACTACGCCTCACACGCCCGCGCCGCAACTACGAAGTCCGCCTTCTGCTGTTTGTCCACGAAGATCAGAATCAGACCCTTGTCGTACCACTCGCCCAGAATCTGCAATAACCGCGGGTACTTCTGCTCCTTCGTGCGCACCTCGATCGTCTGCGACACCTCCGCCGCCACCTCCGTCCGCCCGCCCACCACGATCATCACGGGCTTGTGCAGCAGCGATCGCGCCAGGTTCTCCACGTGCGACGGGAAGGTGGCGGAGAACATGACGAGTTGGCGGTCGGGCCGCGCATTGGAGAGGATCATCTGGATCTGCGGCTCGAAGCCCATGTCCAGCATGCGGTCCGCCTCGTCCAGCACCACATACGACACGCGATTCAGACCCACCAGCCGGCCCTGGTTCAGACACAGGATCTCGATCATGCGACCTAGGCGTCATGCCGAGCCACCACGCGCACCGGGCGTGCAGACGATGATCTCACTCCCGCGCTTGAGGCTGTTGATCTGGTCGGTCATCGACGTGCCGCCGTACACCGCCGTGATGCGAATGCCCAGCGCGCGGCAGAACTTGGACGCCTCGCTGTAGATCTGCGCCACCAGCTCGCGCGCCGGCGCCAGAATCAGCCCGATGGGCCCGTCGCCCTCCTTCACCGGCGGCTGGTCGAGCACGTGCCGGAACAGCGGTAGGAGGTATGCCAACGTCTTGCCGGAGCCCGTCTTGGCGATGGCGATGACCTCGCGGCCGCTCATCACGGTGGGGATCGACTGGCACTGGATGGGGAAGGGCTTCTTGTAGCCCAGCTTCTCGATCACGCGCAGGATCTTCTCCGACAGCCCGCACTGCGCCCACGTCAGCACCGGCCGCGGGTAGTTCTTCCCGCGAATCGTCATGTTCCAGGACTCGCGCAGCTTGGCGATCTCCTCGTCCGTCATGCGCGCGATCAGCGGCGACTCCTTGTAGAAGTTCTTGTTGATGGGGATGTACTCGATCTTCGAGTGGTCCACGGGCTACGGGTCAGGCCGTGACAGCACCAGCACCGCGAGGATCTTCACCTGGATCTTCTTCTGCAGCTTCTCCAGCGCGCTCAGCTCCGTGTTCTCGTCCATGTACTCCTCCACATAGTCGTCCTGCTACGCATCAACGTGCTTCGATAAACGCACCATCTCCGTGTAGCCCAGGCCCTCGTTGATGAGCTTCTGCGCCTTCTCCTTCTGCTCCTTCTGCTCCTCCTCCTCTCTCTACCTTTTATGGTAATCACACACGCCCACCTGCTTCTGCAGGGCCTGCTTGAACTCCTCGTGGTACTTCTCCTCCTCCTCCGCGTTCTCCTCCTTCTGCTCCTCCGCGTTCTCCTTCCTACGCCTCACGACTCCTCTCTCCTCCCCACATCAGCTCGTCCAGTGTGATCACGGGCGCGGCGGCCGCCTGCTTCTCCTCCTCCTGCTTCTCTCCCTCCTTCTGGTTATCGTAGTCCTTCTTGATGGAATCCATCATGCCCTTCTCCGTCTCTTTCTACACCTCATAAATCGTGCAATGCACCACGTTGATTTCGCGCATGAACGCATCCAGCGGATCTTCGTCCTCCTCTTCCTTTGTCTCTTTCCATCACGCCCAAGCAATGCACGTACCCTGTGTAGCCTCCTTCTTCGTGGCGGACTCATTGGCAGCAGGATCATCTTCCTCCAGCTCCTTCTCCCCGGGCTCGTGCTCATTGGACGCGGTGGGCATCGGTTCCAGTTTGTTCTACGCATCAGCGCTCCATACCGTCCGAACCGTGTCCGCAGCGAAGAGAGACACGGAAGACTTCCCCTCTGTGGGAGCCACTTTGTTTAACGATAGGGATATCTATGCCTTAGCGAGGAGAAACCGAAAAAACAGTAGGAAGGGGGGCAGGGGCCGGATTGGCAGTCACCGCGGGCTTGGGCGCAGTCTCAGGCGAATTGATCACCTTACTGTCCGCAGCCCGCGAGGAAGCATCGCGAGTACGACTGCGAGTACTACTGTGGTGACTTCCTTCATAATGCGTGCTACGATGGCTAGCATGCCTCGAACTCTCCCTGCGTGATGAGCGATCCCGGCTACGGTCTCTAGAGTAGTGCCCACTGCGACTGTAGCTGCGGTGAGATCTACTTCGGTGATCGCTTCGATGACTATGACTTCGGTGATGCCGACTTCTGCTATGGCTTCTCCCCATATTTCGATACCCAATAATCAAATCATGGGCGACGGGAAAAACGAGGCGATTTCCGTCGTCTTCGTTTTCTGCCATTTCTTCCTCAAGAGACCGCGCAATCATGTCGCAGATGCGTAAGCTGAAATACCATGAGCAGAAGCTCTTGAAGAAGACGAACTTCCTCGAGTGGAAGAGCGACAACACCGCTCGCGAGGCGGCGATCCTCCACCGCTACCACATCAATCGTCGGGAGGACTACCAATAGTAAGCCAAGTTGTGTGGCTTCAGCGCTAGCTACAATCGTTTGGTGGGCAAGATACAGTCATTTACAAAGAAGCTCTCGGAATTACCGCCGAACGACGAGCTGCGAATCCAACTGACGGAGCAGCTGATGCGCAAACTCTACAACATGGGATTGATGCCCCTGGAGAACAGTCTGGCGGGGGTTGAGAAGATCAACGCCTCCTCCTTCTGCAAGCGGCGTCTGCCGGTGGTTATGGTCCGTCTCCACATGGCGAACAATTTGGAGCAGGCGAACAATCTGGTGAAGCAGGTGTTGTGCGGTAGTGGCTGGTGAAGAGTAGGGCCATGTGCGCGTGGGCGTGGACCTCATTTCCGATCCGGCGTTCCTGGTGACGCGCGAGATGGAGGACTATGTCACCTGGGTGGACACTTCCAAGATTAAGCAGCATATTATGAAATACAACGACAAGCTGGATGACTTCGATCTTTTAGGAGAGTATGTCTGTTTGTTGGAGAAGGGTTGTGAAAGTGTTTTGAGGGTGCTGTGGTATTGATCGGTTGGGGTTGATCAATGTGCTTTCATTTTGTGGTGGTGTGTGATTCTCACTTTGTATGATCTTCTGGGAAGAGATAACGGGGAGAGTCTTTGGATTTGAGTATTACGAATTGGGTATAGATTAAGGGTCCTAAATAGAGAGAGTGTCCCAATTGTTTGATGTGAGTGAAATGCAATTCATTTCGCTGTTATGTAATGCGTTTGAGAATCTATGGTCTTGATGGAGTGATTTGTTTTCTGTAGAAGGAACTGCGAGTAATGAAGTGATGAATTGCGTGTGGAAGAAACAATGAACTGAAGATACTGTTGGAGAGCAGGAGTGATGTCTAGAGATGAGAAGGAGGAGGAAGAGGAACTCTTCGTATGAACGGTTTTCTTGTGTTTGAATGCATGTTCTTTGCCAAGAACCACAATGGTGAGAGAGGGTATGTCTATTTGTGAGGTTATAGGAAGAGGAAACACTCTCCAGAGTGATGGAACGAGGATAACAGAATGAAGTGCTGTCTTGAATAGTAGTGAGTGAAACGAGTTTGGGCAAGTCTATTCATCACTTCATTTCATCATCACCACTTCGCATGATCAGTTCAGTTGAATCTTCATCGTTATTGAAACAGAATGCGCCATTATCAAGTTGAATGGTAGTCAATTCAGACAAATCTAGTCATCATTCTCTTTCTGGTTGATTCACTCTCAAATGTGACACGGGAACACTTCCAGAATGCTTGATTACCAAACAGAAGCGACTTCAAGCTGGGCAAATCTATTCATCACCTCATTCTTTGAGAATCACTCTTCAATTCTAAGGAAGCATAACTGAAATTGTAACTCCATTCATTCAATTCTCCCATTTCAATCACTTCCAAAGAAGGTACATCCTCAATCTCACACACGGAATAATCAGAGAAGGAATGATGACCCATCTTCAATTCTCTCAGTCTCTCACAATTCTTCAAATAGAAATGACGATCCGGGTCATTAGATCTAGGCCACCTATCCTTCTTCTTGGTGAAACAATTCATCCCAATCACCACCCTCTCCAACTTGGATAAGTCAATCAACTTCACTTCATCCACATACTCAAAGCAATCATCCCCCACTTCAAACAACCGCAACTTGGGCATGAAAGACAAATCAAGAGCAGCCCATTCTAGTCCATTACAACTCTTGCTACTCACAATCAGTTCTTCAATGAGATTGTGAAGCAGTTGATTCTCTTCATTCAGCACGACTCGCTTGCTCATGTGTTCATCATTCATCCACTCTCCATCAAATACTGTCTTTCCAGTTCGATCATACTGTGCTCCTCTTCCCCAGCGCTTTCCTTCGCACCATTCTCCCTCGTACTCAACCACTCCAGCATCAGAGTAGTAGCGAGTGCCATAACACACATTCACTTCCTTGAGTCGGAATCCTTCATATGCCATTCTGTTCTCACTGTCATACAACACACCCCAACCATAGGGTATTCCATCAAGCACATCGCCTTCCCATCGCTCTCCATCATCACTCAAATCCAACATCTGAGCATGTTCAATTCCACTCATTTCTTCTCCATTCACTTTCAGCAGTTTGTGGGACGCAGTATCCACTTCGATCACTCCATTCAAACTCAATTCCACTACAATGGAAGGGGTTTTCTCCACCAGCCCTTCATGATACCAACACAGTCCATCATGCTCATACAACACCAGATACGCATCCTTCACATTCTTCTTCAGCATCAATTCACAATACTTTTGATACTTCAGCATCTTCATCAATCGAGTTAACACTTCATTCTCTCCTTCTTCACACTCCTTCACGAATGGATGCTACTTGTCATTCCTCATTCCATCTCACTCACATCCATCAACTCCTTCACGCTCCATCTATCATCCTTCTTCTGAATGCACCTCTGGAGGAAATCAACCAATTCTTTTGGAACATTCGCATCTTCATCAAACTCTAACTTAATATGTCCTTTCCCTGTGGCTAAGTCATTAGACACGGTGTAAAAGTGAGGTATGACTCCCATCATCCGAATCAAAGAAAAGCCAAGCAACCACACATCACTCTTCACATCCTCTCTATCAGGAGCATTAGAGGGAGGTCCATTACAGTCCATCTTCTTAACAGAACAACACTCTGCTTGTGCTCTCAGTCCGTAGCAACCCAATTTCAGCACACCATCTTCAGTCAGAAACAGATCCAATAGTCTCATGTCCTATTCACTCATTCTCACTTTAGAATACTTACTCCATGTATAATGTCTCTCTCATGAAGATAGTTCAGTCCCAATAAACAATCACGAGCCATCTCACGCAATTGATCCACAGTCATGTAGTCCTTCTGCTCCAAGAATTGCATGAGAGAATAGCAACCACAATTCTCCATTACAACCTATTCTGTCAACTCTGGAGAAAAACACTACCCACAACTCGTCATCTTGCTTCACAACATCTATATACCTCATAAGATGTTCATTTCTGCATTCTTTCAGTCGTGGAAAGCGTGATTCGATTCCTTTCATATCCAATCCATTCTTCACTCTTGCCATCAATACAATCGCATTTGTAGTTCGACTGCGTGCTTTGAATTGGTCAAAGAACTCTCTATGCTTCAATCCCTCAGTTACGCATATACCCTTCATTCTGCTTCTCTAACAACTCATATTCCCCTATTCTAGCCAACTCGCTCATTTCTGCTTCAATGATAACTGGATTCTGATTCTCCAACACTCAACTCCGTTATGTCCACAAATAGGAACAGCAAGTGGACTATCATTCATTACCACATTCCTCTCTCTTGTTTGGAAGCATACAGAAGATGACGTGTTTCTTCATTCTACCCATATGGTCGATATGACGTATATATGACCTTTTCTATGCCACTTCCAAATCAAGGGTGTTGGTAATCCCCCTAATTACGGAGTGTATGTTCCCTTTAGTCTGCTTCAATTGTTTGTCCATAGGAGACACTTGTATGTGCAAGAAACAAAGTGAATAGCTCCAAGAGTACAAAACGACTCCCGAAAATAGACAAGTAGTGTGGAGAAGGGTTGCAGAAGCGTTTTGAGGGTGCTGTGGTATTGATCAGTTGGGATTGATCAATGTGCTTTCACTTTGTGGTGGTGTATTCATTTCATTTCGTATAGTCTTCTGGAAAGAGATAATAGAGAGAGTCATTGAATTTGAGTATTACGAATTGGGTATAGATTTAGGGTCCTAAATAGGGAGAGTGTCCCATTTGTTTGATGTGAATGGAATCTAGTTCATTTCGCTGTTACGTAATGAGTTTGAGAATCTATGGTCTTGATGGAGTAATTTGTTTTCTGTAGAAGGAACCACGAGTAATGGAGTGATGAATTGCGTGTGGAAGAAACAATGAACTGGAGATACTGTTGAAGAGCGGGAGTGATGTCTAGGAATGAGAAGGAGGAAGAAGAGGTGCTCTTTGCATGAATGGTTTTCCTGTATTTGAATGCTCGTTCTTTGTCAAGAACCACAATGGTGAGAGAGGGTATAACTATTTGTGAGGTTATTGGAAGAGGAAACACTCTCCAGAGTGATGGAACGAGGATAACAGAATGAAGTGCTGTCTTGAATAGTAGTGAGGAAAACGAGTTTAGGCAAGTCTATTCATCATTTCATTTCATCATCATCACTTCGCATGATCAATTCACTTGAATCACCATTGAAACAGAATGCACTATTACCAAGTCGAATGGAAGTCAATTCAGGCAAATCTAGTCATCATTCCATCTCCAATCCATTCACTCTCAAACACTACACGAGAACACTTCTCAAATGCAGCAACACCAAACAGAAGTGATTTCAAACGGGGCAAGTCTATTCATCATTTCATTCATTCACAATCACTCTTCAATTCCAATGAAGCATAGCAGAAATTGAAACTCTTTTCATTCAGTTCTCCCATTTCAATCACTTCCAAAGAAGGAACATTCTTAATCTCACATATGGCAAAGTCAGAGAAAGAGTCACGACCAATCTTCAATTCTCTCACTCTTTCACAATTCTTCAAATAGAAACGACGATTTGGATCATTACCATACCAGTACTTATGCTTCGTGAAGCTTTTCTCCCCAATCACAACCCTCTTCAACTTGGATAAGCCAATCAACTTCACTTCCTTCACATTCTCAAAGCAATCATCTCCCACTTCAAACAATTGCATTTTTAACATGAAAGACAAGTCCAGTATTCTCCACTCTCTTCCATTATAACTGTTGTTACTCACGATCAGTTCCTCAATGTGATTATGAAGCAGTTGATTCTCTTTATTCATGACCACCCGCTTCTCAACCTTGTTATCATTCATCCATTCTCCCTCGTACACCTTGTTTTCTGATCTATCATACTGAACTCCTCTTCCCCAGCGCTTTCCTTCACAAATCTCTCCCTCATATTCTCGCTTCTGAATGTCAGGATAGTAGCTTCTTCCATAGCACACGTTCACATCTTTTAGTCGAAATCCCTCATACACCCTTCTGTTTTCACTATCATACAACACGCCCCAACCATAGGGTTCGTCATTCAATACATCACCCTCCCATCGCTCTCCCTCATCACTCAAATCCAACACCCGCTTGTGCTCCACACCCTTCACCTCCTCTCCATCCACTCGCAACAACTCATGCGAGTCAACATTCACTTCGATCATTCGATTCAAACACAACCCCACTACAACAGAATGGGACTTCTCAATCAGCCCTTCATGATACCAACACAATCCATTCTTACGCATCATCAGAGAAGAATCCTTCACATCCTTCTTCAGCATCAACTCACAATACTCTTGATACTTCAGCATCTTCACCAATTGACTCAACACTTCATTCGTTTCTTCACACTCCTTCACAAATGGATGCTACTCGTCATTCCTCATTCCATCTCACTCACATCCATCAACTCCTTCACACTCCATCTATCATTCTTTCTCTTACTACATTTCTGGATGAAATCAGCGAATTCCTCTGATAATGCAAATGCATATGAATCATAGTCCAACCTATCAAACTCTCTCCTTCTGGAACAATAGTTATAGTCAAATCTAACACGTACTGTGATTCCCATCATGATAAACATAGTAATCCCAAGAGACCACACATCACTCTTCGTTTCATACACACCTTCAAATACCTCAGGAGCAAAACGATGAATTCCATTACATTTCTTTTTCTTTATAGAGTAACATTCTGCCTGTGTTATTAGTCCATAATAACCCAGTTTCAATACACCATCTTCTGTCAGAAACAGATTCGCTGGCCGCACATCCTATTCACTCATTACTATTATCATTCACTTACTCCATGCATGATACCTCTTTCATGAAGATAGTTCAGTCCCAATAAACAACCATGAGCCATCTCACGCAATTGATCCACAGTCATGTAATCCTTACGCTCAATGAATTGTATGAGAGAATAGTAATCACAATTCTCCATTACAACCTATTCTGTCAACTCTGGAGAGAATCACTACCCACAACTCGCCATTCTTCTTCACAACATCTATATACCTTATGAGATGCTCATTATCACATTCTTTCAGTCGTGGAAAGCGTGATTTGATTCCCTTCACATCCAATCCATTCTTCATTCTTGCCATCAATACAATCTCATTTGTATTCTGATTGCGTGCTTTGAATTGGTCAAACCACTCTCTATGCTTCATTCCCTCAGTTTGTGTTATACCCTTCATTCTGCTTCTCTAGCAACTCATAATCACCTATCCTAACCATATCGCTCAATAATGCTTCAATAGAAACTGGATTCTGATTCTCCAACACACAACTCCGTTATGTCAACAAACAAGAACAGCAAGTGAACCATCATTCATTACCACACTCCTCTCTCTTGTTTGAAAGAACAAATAAGAAAGGGAATACCCTGATCACTCCAAATCGTTCAATGACTGCCTAACACTTCACTATTGCACAGAGATCAACCCCATAAGAACATTCATTCCAGCAACGCCACAGCAGCAGCAAATCATAATCAGGACGTCCTAAACTAGTAAGGCCCCAACTACACATTTATTGGGTCCTCTCTGGCAACCCGCAGAATCGACGTCCTTTTCCCCTCCTTTCAGTCACTCTCTTTAAAGAATGGAGAACCAACCCTGTGGAGACATGAACACGTTCAATGTGCAGCACGGCTACTCCGAGGCACTTATTCGTGGCTACAAAAGCGGTTTTCTGACGGAGAACGAATACCGTCACATTACACAGTGCGAGAATTTGGAAGGTGAGAAGAGCGGTGGTTTTTGCTCATGCGTGTAGATGTGAAGCTGAATCTCCAGGAGACGGACTACGGCAATTTCCTCAGCGAGGAGGTACTCCACTATCTTGCGTTTCCCTCATGGCTAGCAACCTCCTCTGCTCCCGAGCACCTTCCGTCGCTGTGCTCTGAAAAAGCTGGCCAATGAATGGACGTTCATGCGCGCTCAGGCCACGCAGCCCCTCGCTCAGATGATGGATTTCACTTCGTAACTCATATTCTGAGAAATCACACATAGCTATGAGTTCATGATCGATAACATCATCCTGATTCTGAAGCTGGCCATTTCCAACCCCTCCATCTCGCTGAAGGAGCTGGAGGAGGAGTGCAACCCTCTGGGAATGCTCCCCGACCACATCATGCGCGCGATCGCCTCCTTCGAGAACACCCCCAAGGGCTTCCAGGAGCTCTTCCAGATCGTGCTGATCGAGATCCCCGTGGGCAAGTACTTCTGCCGCTACCTGGACGAGCAGACGGAGAACCACATGCTGCATGGTGCGAAGCTGGTGAAGTCGCTGCTGGAGGACAGCTCGATCGCGCTGATGGAGCAGGGCGTGAAGAAGTACTACCTGGAGGACTTCTACTACTGGACGCAGGAGCAGGGCGGCTACACGGCGGAGATGATGGGTGAGATCCTGAAGACGAAGGCCGACACCATGGCGATCAACCTGATCCTTAACTCCTTCAACACCGTCTACAACGACGTTCGCTTCTTCCCCTTTCCTTATGTATAGCCCAAGCTGCGCAACATCCGCCACTCGCTGCTGCCCTCGATCGGGTTTTTGTACCCCGAGGGCGTGGAGCCGCTGAACAACTGCGAGGACGTGGACAGCCTGGGCCGCGCGCTGGACAAGTACTGGGTGTACAAGCGCGTGTTCGAGACGGCGATCCAGGGCGAGCAGATGTCGGTGGATGATGCCTTCTACCTGAACGAGGTGAGACTGCTGGAGGGCGGCTTCGACAGCCAGTTCCACCTGGCGTGCTACTACTGCTACTGCCACCTGAAGCTGCAGGAGATCCGCAATCTGACCTGGATCTGCGAGTGCATCGTGCAGAAGCAGCGTGGCAAGATCGAGAAGTACATCCCCATCTTCAGCCCCAACGCGGCGTGGAGACACGGAAAGCTCGGCATTTGAGGGGGTTGCGCGGTTGTAGTTTTCCTGTGTTTGTAACAAACCATCTTGCTGGTTGGTATTGCTGATTTGAAGGTATTTGCAACAAACAAGCCATCTTACAGGTCAATATCGCTAGTGGATAGGGGTTCTAAAGGAAGGATGAGGGGATCAACGGACAGGTCATCGGAGTCGATGGGGGCTTCTTCCTCCGCCTCCAAGTCAATCGGCGCCGCCGTGAGTTCCTTCGCCTTCTCTAGCAGCGCACCCAGCTAGGAATCACATCATAAGCACGAGCAGACGTCAAGTTCGTGCTCCTTGTCCGGAACGAACGAATTCGACGAAGAGACGTTGCAAGTCTCAATGGGCTATGTCATCACGCTGTAATTCAAAATGCAAACGAGAGTGCCCTTCTCGAACTGTTCCTTCTCCGGCAGGCGGGATTGGGAAGGCAGCGCCGTCTCCGTGGAAGAGAGAGCCGGAACACTATGCGTTACGGAAGGATTGGGAGCAAACTGGCTCTTCTTTGCTGCATCGCGCGGAAGCATGTCTCCCTCCCGTTTCATAACCCGATCGTGAACAACGAGGTTTTCTACAGCAGAATCCTTGCTTCCTCCGAACATCGAGTGAGAGGTGGTCTTTTTCTGAGAGGATTGATATTGTGTTCCTGGAAGGAGATGGAGAGAGTCGGGTGGAGAGTGCGTACTCCTTCCCACAATCATCTCAAGCCATCCCTCGTTCTTGCTTCCGTTGTGTGACAGGTGATACAGGTAGGTAGCGAATCCATCCGGAGTGTGGAGAGTGCCGTCTTGCTGATGTTGGTTTTCCTTTCGTTCTTTGTTGTGGTTGCATAAGCACTCTATCCACTCCCAATTATGACCATAGTGAATGTAATCTAACACCGAATTAGTGTTTTCCGCTCACTCGTGCGCGTTTTGGTTATTCTAGTCGCTAAAGCACTGTCTGCGTATGAAAAAGAGTAGTGCGGATGTATCGAAACCGACTCATGGGGTAGAGAAGCCAAATCCCGCAGAAGTATCGAATTCGGCTGTAAATCCAGTCAAAGAGGATGGTAAGAAGAAGTCACGTGCTTCGAAAGCATCAAAGCGCGTTAAGAAGGAGCCGATTCCGAAGCCATCCAAAACTGTCATCACTACGGAGGAACTATGCATTCTCGGTGATCTCATAAACGACATTATCACAGCCATCGAAGTCGATCATGAGCTAGAAGCAAAGGAAGCATCATCCACCCCAAAAGAGACGAAGGAAGCGGACGACGTGGAACCCATCAACAACAAGCTGCTGTTCTCCTACAAATCTCCCCTCTTTGGCGGGAGCCTCGACATCACCGAGTACGATCGAGTGAGCCTCGCAAATGCATGTGATCGTAGAGTCGGCTGAAGCGGGGAGTGCGCCTGAACGACAGCATCGTGAACTTCTACCTGGAGTACAGCCTCACGGAGTACGTGAAGAAGGAGCTGGTGGCGAAGCAGATCTTTGCCGAGGCGGTGGAGAACGTGAAGAAGAAGCAGACCCCTCTCACGAGGCGCGAGCAGACGCTGCTGCGCAAGTACAAGTCCGTCACCAACCGCTTCTACGTGTTCAGCACCTTCTTCTACCCGATGATGCGCAAGCTGAAGCAGATTCGGGACCCCGAGGAGAAGGAGAAGGCGATCAAACGGCTTCTCAAGTGGTCCGTGGAGATCGACTTGTTTGAGCGAGAGTTCGTACTGATTCCGGTGATCACGGGGTGGCCCCCATCTTTTGGATTCACGTGTAGAGGGCATTGGTCGTTAGCGGCGTTGTGCTACCCCAACTGCTTGTATCGCTACATCAAGGAGAAGCGGGTTCTGTTCGGCATCAACTATGCGCGTGTTGTGCGCAAGACGGACGTCAACTCAAAGGGAAACGCAGCAGAGGGGTCAGCGGATACTGCCGTGAATGCGTCCGTTGATTCTTCAACAAATGCATCCGTTGACTCCTCGCCCAACACACCTGTTAACGCTTCAACGAATGCACAACCAGAAACAAAGCGAATGAAACAATCAACAAACGACTGCTTCGTACAGACGGAGAGAAGGAATGACGACTAGCCCTGCGTGCTGGTGATGAACTCGCTGCATGACACGGCCAACGTGATCACGACGGTGATTCGCGACTACGTGACGCTGCTGATGCACGAGTTCGACGACTCCATCGACCTCGTCATTTCGTCCTACCACCTCCCCACCGTGCCTCTTTCCGTGCTGCCAACGCGTGCGACTCACCCCTAGGTGACGCAGCAGCCCAACAGCGTCGACTGCGGCGTGTACGCGCTTCTCTTCGCCGAGCGATTGCTGCAGCACTACGGCGAGTACACCATCGCGGCGCGCATCGACCGCAACAAGAAGAAGGACGACCTGTTCCCCTTTCTCCAGTTCGAGGCGAAGTGCGCGGACGACCTCCGAGCGCAGATTCAAACCATCGTGGACGCCCTTACCAAGAGCACGGTGCAGACGCAAGCCGAAGTGCAGACGCTGGAGGAGGAGAGCGATGACTCGGACATCGAGGTGGTGGGCATGGACATCAAGCCCAAGACCCCCACGCGCAGCGTTAAGCGACCGTACAGCAGAGCCAGCGACGTCAGAGCGGTTCCTCTGCCGAAGAAGGCGCCGCGCGTCCTGACGAACGCCATCCCGTCCGTATCTCCTTTTCCCCAGTTTCAGCCCGATTACTATACCCAACTGACTCCGGTGTTTCACCCCGTTTATCTGATGCCGCAACTCATCCAGCCTCCGGTGATTCTCTCGCCGCTCTGTCCGGTACCAGAGAGATCCATGCCCGTGGCTCCCAACCATACTCTTAGTCCCTGCAAGGTGTTTCCCATATGTGGGGTGGTCACCACTCCAGCGCAGCGGATCGGAACGCCCTTTACGCCTCGGCCCACGAGCGTGGTGATCGGCGGTTTCTCTTCTCTCCCCGCCAGGAGGAGCTTCCTTGTTTGTTCCACAAACACTCCCAACAGAACTCTTCGACGGCTTCTTCCATTTGGTAACGAGGCAACAGCGCCCTCCGCAGCAACTGCTTCGGAATGCTCTTCTTTTCTACCCTTCACTCCTCCTCCCTTTTCTACTCTTCTCCAGAATCACGTACTTCAGCACCGGCTCTCCTCCCGAGTGAGGCAGGTACAGGAGAGACACCAGCTCCTGCACAACTGTGTTGGAAAGCGCGTTGCCTGCTCATCACTCCCTCCTCTTCCACCCACAGCCAATGTGCAGCTCCGCTGAGGGAGCGATCTTGCACTGCCTGAGCAGCGCAATGAGGGCAAGGACGCTGGTGTCCTGCAGCTTGTTGTCGGAGAGGTACAGGATGCGCAGGTGCGGCAGGAAGCCGAACTTCACGACGTACAGGAGCTTCAGCAGTCCGTTGTCGCGCAGGTCGTTGCCTGTGTCGGAGGGGAAGAGCGTGCCATACTGATGAGGGAGAGCTCTTCGAGCCGGGGACAGTTGTTGTTGCGGATCATCGAGACCAAGTACCACACTCCCTTCTCTCCGATCTGGTTGTCTGCTGGTGAAAGAGGAATGGGAGATGCACTCGTCAGGTCCAGGACGCGGAGATTGGGGTAGAAGAAGGAATCAAAGCGGAAGCCTTCAAACAGAAACCGCACCCCGTCGGCTTTGATTCGGTTGTCTGGGTGTCACTCGCCCAAGAAAAGCGCACTCCCCAGCGAGAGCACGCGCAGCTCTCTCAGTCGTCGGAGGAGAACGCCCACCCAGCGCATGGCGATCGGTCCGAGGGCGCAGGCTGCGAGTAACTACAACAGTGCAAACAAACAGTGCAGAATCAGCACACGCAATCCTCGCAGATGGTCGCCGCGCAGAATGCTCTCTGCCAGCACTGCTACACCCTTCCATCCAATGCGGTTTCCTACACTGAAACGGAGACAAGGAAGCCACTCGACACGTCCAGCACCTCGAGGCTGTCCAGCACGCCCAGCGACACGCTCATCGCGAGGTGTTTCATTGCACCTGCCGTGAAGGAGTTCCAGTACAGGCGCAGATAGCGCAGATTGATCAGCGGACACTGGTCGAGCGAGGCGCACAGAGCAGCCATGCCGGGGTTCGCCAGATGACAGCCTGGAAGTGAGGAAGAGAGAGGAAGAGGACGAGAGAAGTCGAGACTCTGCACGTTGCGGCAGCGGAAGTGGATGAAACTGCCGCCGATTCGCTTGACGCCCTCGCTGAAGAGAAGATTGTCTACGTCTCAGGCGCTGGAACGGAAAACACGCTGCATGTCGAGATAGCGAATGGAGGGTAGTGCGCCGCGCGCCAGACACGTCGCCAGAGCGGTGCTGCCCGTGACGCCGACAGCGTTGTTGCTCAGACGGAGGATCTGGAGGCGGGAGCAGTTGCCGGAACAGAGCGCGTTGCACAACAGACGGATGTTGGAGTCGGTGAATCGGCAGTCTGCTGGTGAGAGGAAAGTGGATGGATACATTGCAGGTCGAGCGTGATGAGCATGTGGAGGGCACCGGCTTGGATGACAGAGCACAACGCCGCCACATCGCGTCGCCGCGTGATGGAGATGACTAGATGAGACGGGAGGAAGAAACGAACCGTGAAGATGCCTGAGAGAGGTGCAGTACACGAATAGATGAGGGAGATTGTCTGTGGTCTGGAAGAGCACGAGTTGGGCGTATCGCTAAGTCTGAAGAGAGAAGAGGCGCCTACCCCAAGAATAATGGAGTTCATGCTCCTTGACAGCATCCGCAGAAACTGCTGCTGGCGAAAGTCCACGTAGTCAAGGATTGCGTTCATCGCAGAGCTATCAACAGAATTACCACGTTTACACGATTCCATTACGATGCTTCGATAAAATGGGAGAGCAGCAGGACAAACACGACAATGCAGCAAAACACGCCATTCTTCGTTATATCACTGCTACACGTCTTTCAATTCATGGCAACTCGATTTCCGCTGGCACTGCACAATGACGCGATCTTGTGTTTCAAGAGGAACGAAGACTGCCAATCGTTTCTCTACCCCGTAGCATAACGGTGAGCAGGGTTGGAACAGATCGATCCATTCCGATCCGTTTTTCTGGCAGAAAAAGGTAGCCAGATGAGATTCTCTTTTGTGATATTGACCATTCTCTTCTGCGCTATTGCCTACGGAGTCTCGCTGCTTCCATTTACCTTTTGGCAGTGGCTTGAGATTCTCGCCGGTCTGTCGCTATTCGTATCGGTTCTTCTTCCCTACTTCGCGGCGTGGATAATCAACTTCATATTCAGGAAGAAGGAGCGCTTTTCGCTGTCCTGCGACAAGCTGTCCCCTTTTGGACTCTACGTGAAGAACTTGGTGTTCCAGATGAATATAAAGAGTTTCCAAGTGAGTATTCGCGTGAAACGCATCGGGGTTCGCACCAACTTCCAGAAGGCCCTGTTTAGCGTATCCATTTCATCGCTCTTCGTTTTAGAAGTGGACAACCTGTCCGTTGGCGTTGTCATTCGGGAGGATAAGTCCGCCGCGAAGGAAAAGCGTCATTCCGCAAAGGATTCCCCTTCCCCCGTTCCGAAGCTGCTGAAGAAGATGAATGTGTACGAAAGACAGCCTCTGACGTCACAGCTCATATCGGATTCGGAATCTCCGCTGTACAAGGCGGTTCGATACCTCGTCCCCATCCTGCGACTCCTCGACTTCCACGTCATCAACACGATCGTCACAGTGGGCAACCCCGAGTTCCCCAACCGCATCGAGCTGTGCATCTCCGACATCTCTCTGAACGGCAACGCGCAGTACACTCCGACGACGTCCCTCGGCCTGAACCTCAAGCTGAAGACCGTCTCCGTGGTGAATTGCGAGAATGCCTTCGACAGCCAGCCGAACGTGGTGGTCTGCAACTTCTGGCTGCACGCCAACATGGAGCTGAACCGCCGCGTGATCATCAAGGAGGTGGCGCTGCACCTGGGCGACAGCTTCCACGTGCGCTTGGACAAGAGCCTTCACCGGCAGCTCACCGCGATTGTGAACTCGCTTCCCGCGAAGGAGAAGAAGGTGCGCGAGGCGGCGGACCCCACCACGCCGCCCACGCCGCCGTTTGAGAAGGTGAAGGAGGTGATGCTGCTACTTGCCGCATTCGCTGAACGTCACGATGCCCAAATTCGAGGTGGATTTGATGAACGCGGACAAGAGCGACGCGCGGTCGCACAACGACATCCACATCACGATGGGGTGGGATTGTGAAGTGCAGCCCCATGTACTACGACGTGTTCTGCACCAAGCCCAAGGGCGTGTCGCTCACGGCGGAGCTGGCCCGCGTGCAGTCCAACTGGGTGAGCTGCAACGGCGTGACGGCCACGCTGGAGTGCGTGCTGCGCGAGAACCAGCCGCAGCTGGAGTCGGTGAAGGTGCTGTACAACCACAAGGTGACGACGGTGACGCTGCAGCCCTCTCTCTTCCGCACCGTGGAGTACATGCAATCCATGATGAAGAGTATCAACAAACCCAAACCCGCCCACACGCCGCGGCGATCCGCGCTGGCGAAACCGGCTCCACGGCCTTCGTTCCTGTCTCTCTTCACGGAGTGCAGCTTCGTCGTGGACTCGCGCGTCGAGTCGATCACGGTGGACGTGTGTGCTTCGGCGTCGCTGCCCTCGCCGCAGATCCAGCTGGCCGTGCAGTCCGTCGTGCTCACCTTCGCGCCCTCGTCGCTGCGCAGCTCCTCCGAGAGCGTCTCGTCCTTCCACGAACTCCAGTTCAAGATCGCTTCCATCGAGCTACAGAACGCGCCGCTCTCACGCACCTCCCTTCAAACGCTGCTCTCCAAAACAACGGACGTCGAGCCCTGTCCCTGCACGGACCGCGTGGTGTCGCTGTGCAACTTCGAGGTGAACTGCTCCGTGGCGCGCTGGGAGAAGGTGTCGGCGGAGGTGTCGCTGCGGTCGAGCAACCTGGTGTTGGAGTACCCCATGATCGACATGATGATGTTCGTGCTGACGCTCTACGGCCGCGAGTGGCGCGAGTTCCAGGCGCGCAAGGAGGCGAGCGGGCTGAAGAAGGGAATCGGCTCCTCCGACAGTCTCTCCAGCATGAGCAAGCCGTCTGTGCCTGCCAATGCCTGTGGTGCCTGTGGTGCCTGTGGTGTCCGGTGGTTTTGACACTCCTGGAACGCCGATGGACGCGAAGACGGAGGAGGATCAGTTGTTGCAGTCCATTCTGGACGGCTCGCTGCTGCCCGAGGTTCTCACCTCCGCGACCAGCGCCACGCCGCAGTCGATGACCAGTCTGCCGAGTCAGGACACCCTCAGCGACGTCAGTGATGCCAGTGACACAAGCACTGCTGCTCACGCCGTCGATGACGCTTCCAGCGACGCAGAGGCGAGTCTGGAAGCGATCAGTGACTCGAGCGACACTAGCGGCGATGAGATCCCGCTGAGCGAGCTGGAGAACTCGCTGGACGCCGTGTCGGTGGAGTACCGCTGCCTGCCGCTCTTCCTGTCGAGCTTCACGCTGCGCCTCAGCAACGCGGAGCTGCAGGTGACGGGCTGCGACAGTCTGCGCACCGTCTCCTACTCCGTGGAGAGCCTCACCTTCGCGCTCGCCTCCAAGGCCATCAACTCCCTCGAGAGGCTGGTGCAGGGCGCCTCGCCCACCGCACCCTCCACGCCCGTCACGCCCGCCATGCAGGTGCCCATTCCGCCCATTCCCCCAATCCCGCAGATGCCACAAATGGTGCCTCAGGTGCCACAGGCGCGAGAGGATGTGAGCCGGGGTGTGGAGTGTCACCCGCCGCTCAGCGTCATTCCTTCCACGGGAGAGATCAACTCCCAGCAGAGCCCACTGTCGCCCTCCTCTCCCTCTTCCGCCAAGCCAGAAGCCGTGCCTGCTGACACCCCTGCAGAGCTGCCCGCGGACCTGCCGGCGTTCACGCGACAGCAGTCCATCAACTTCAACCGCATCCCCTCCTTCTCCGAGCCCACCTCGCTGCCCATGCGCCCGCCGCAGTTCTCCTTCGACACATCTGCGCGATCCGGACTGCCCGCGCCGCCCGCGCACCTGCCCACGTACACGGCCTTCACGCCCTCGGCGCTGTACGCGAACAATGCATGCATCCAGTACTCGTTCTCGCTGGACATCACGGGCGTGTCCGTCATCGGAGACGAGGATCCCCACACGCCCAAGGAGTGTCTGCCTCTCTACATCCCGCAGATCCGACTCACCCTCCCGTCCCTCGTATTCCTTGTGGTCCCCCGCCACCAGCGCCCCATCATCCACTCCAATCTCTCCTTCACCGTTCACTCCACACACTTCTCCCCCTTCTCTCTCCTTCACTACTCCGGCTTCAAGCGCGATGAAGATCTCTGCCTCCTGTTGCTGAACGACAACCCGCTGCTGAACACGGTGCAGCTGGTGGTGACGCACCCCTGCACGCATCTCGCGTACGGCACCATCTTCACCATCTACCACTCCTTCCTCGAGATCTTCACCCTCGTCAAAACCAGCTGCACTGCTCTCAAGCCCGCCAACCCCTCAACAACTCCCGCCAACTCTCCAACATCTCCCTCCAAGTCCTCAACATCTCCCTCCAAGTCCTCAACATCTCCCTCCAAGTCCTCAACAACTCCCGCCAACTCCTCAACAACTCCCGCCAACCCCTCAACAACTCCCGCCAAAACCTCCCTCTTCTCTCTCTCCCGACTGCACTTCTCCGCGACGATCACCAACCTCTCCGCGTCGCTGGTCTTCTCGCCCACACAGGGCCTGCTGGTGACCGTCAGCGAGATCTCGACGGTGTACCCCGACTCGGCCTCCTTCCCTCTCCTCTTCCTTTCCTTCGTTCAGGTCTCCAAGGTGGCGGAGTGGAAGGTCAACTCGCTCATGGGCTCCATCGAAAGCATTGCCTGCTACTCCCCTGGCGCGTATAAGGAACTGAGCGCATTGCGCAATTTCGACGCCGTCGAACACGACATCAATTCCCTCAAGAGCGACGTGGGCCCGACCTTCAAGCGGTACGTGCAGTCGAATAATTGGGGCACCTTCTCCTTCTGCGACACCTGCAAGAAGTGCGCCAGTCCGTGCTGCAACGGCTACAACAACCAGTGTAACGCCTCGCACGTGCCTGCCGGCGTAACGCCCTTCACACTCATCATCTCCTCCATCGACCTGTTCCAAGACCGTCAGGACGCGTGGGGCGATTTGTTCTACGAGGCGTCCGTGCAGTGGAAAGCCTTCAAAACCCTGCGCAAGGGCGACAAGAAGCCGGCGCCGTTCCCCCACCCCGACCAGACGCGCGTGGAGAAGGTGTGCGAGCACGCGGTGGAGGAGGACGCGTATCTGAAGGGCTTGTGGGCGCTGGTGCTGGTGGATTCTGTGTATCTGCGCCTGAATGACGTGATTCCTCACTACAGTCCCGAGTCGTGCGAGTACTCGTGTCTGTCGCTCACGGGCCTGAACGGTGTGGTGTCGTACAACCCGCAGCTCCACAGCCGCGCCCACCTGCTTCAGTTCATGAGCAAGATGGACGAGGTGTCCACGCCGCTGGAGAAGGGCTTTGACGACGTCATCGGCTTCCACCTGCACGACGTGTTCGTCAGCAACGTCGCCGTCGACTTCGGCGAACTGCTTCCGCCGCTGCTCGTCGCGGAATCCGTAGTGGTGTGCGGCACGATGGTCGCTGCAGAACTGAACCGCGTGCAACGCTTCGTCGTCTACAACGACGCCAGCAGCTATTGCTCGTCTTCCTTCGATGCCATTCCAGTGCGCATCTCGCGGTCATCCACCAGTCTGAAATGGTATCAGAACCTCTCTATCCAGGCGAAGCACTTTGAGGTGATGTGGGGCACGCCGCTCGATCACGTGCGCACCAGTTTTTCCAACTCGATGGGCGACATGACTCCGCACGGCGTAAGCAAGTCTCCGAAGATGGCGTTCTACGACAAACTCCGATTTAACCTGCACGGGCCGACCATCCTTCACGTGAGCGACTCCTTCCGCGTGAACTGGATCACCAACAAGTGCGTGAACAACCTGTACGAGGCGATGGTGATCGACCTGAACAACATGGACGTGCTCTTCAAGCGCGAGGGCGGCGTGGAGTGCGCCTTCGACGTCTTCTCGATCGGGTTTTTGCGCTTCAACACGCTGAACCAACTGGTGCTCAATCCCTTCATCGAGGCGGTGGACGGCGAGTGGGTGGTGAACCTCGCGTGGATGAATACACGCCCGCGCGACCATTACGTGGAACTGATCGAGGAGGTGACGGACGCGGACAAGTACGAGTTTTACCGAAGCCACCAGATCGAGTGGACGGTGACCCTGCAGCCGCAGACGGCCAAGTCGTTCAACATGTCGATCTTCCTGCGGTGCGAGCTGGCGCAGTTCCTGATGGACTTCAAGGAGTACGTGTTCGCGACGGACGAGTCGATGCCGACGGACAGAGGCGCTGGACTGATGCGTGTGTCGACGGTGTTCGAGGTGGTGATGAAGATGCCGAACAGCAGTGTGTGGCTGTGGGTGTGAGGAGGGGGAATGAGTGATAGGTTCGTGAACGACGAGAGTGTGAACGGAATCAACATGCTGGCGAAGGAGGCGGATTTGTCCGTCACCATGTACAAGCTGTTCCCGGCGTACTTGGAGAAGGAGGGCAACACGCGGATGAGCAGCCAGGACAAGCCCGACTACTCGAGTATGCGTGGGAGGTGGTGTGATAATCAGACCTGAAGTATGACTACGAAATCTACCACGACGCGTACTGGGTCTACCCTCGCATTTACGCCGCCATCGAAGGCCTGAACGTGGATCATCTCTCCCTCGCGCAGCCCACCATCTTCCCGCCGAACGAGCCGCACTTCACGCCCTTCTGCTACCCCGACCAGGTGTCCGTCCTCCTCGTCGCGCGCACGAGCAAGATCAGCATCCTGAAGGGCGTGAACCCCGCCTCCTCCGGCTTCGACGAGGACTTCGCGGACATGTACAGCGAGAAGATCCGCGGTGTGAACGGGCGCATCACGGAGAAGAGCGAGGGCAAGTTCGCGGTGTTCGCCAAGGGGGCGAAGATCGTCTACTCTTTGGATGTGCGCGACGCGCTTATGATGGTGAGTTCTCGGTGTGAGAGTGACGACAAGGTGTTCAGTGAGTGCCGGACCATCTATCAGAGCGTACGCGAGACGCAGAAGCAAAGTGCCGCCAAGAAAACGCCCGCGCCGGAGAAGCCCGCGCCGCCCGCCGCGTCCTCCCCCGCCGTTGTCACGGTAGCGTTACGTCCCACGGCGGAGCGCATGCTGCGACCCGCGCTGGCCCACCAGCCGTCGTTCTCGCGCGCCACGTCGGACATGCCATACGACGTGTACCCGACGGCCTCGATCACCTCCTCCATCACGGGCCCGTTCCTGGCGCGGTCGGAGTCCAGCTACTTCTCGCACTTCAACCCGCGCGACTCCTTCCGCAGTAGCATCAACCTGTCATTGATGAAGAGCCGGCCCGAGCTGACGCGCACGGCGAACCAGTCCTTTTACCGCCTGCGCGGAGACAACAACAACAAGGGCCTGTTCAACCGGCTGACGTCGATGCACGGAATTCAGGGCGTGACGGAGTCGACGACGCAGCTGCGGAAGAAACGTGATTTGTTCTTCAATGAGATGAAGAAGCGAGAGAAGGAGGTGTTGAACCAGAACGACAAGGCGGTGCCCGTACTGCTGAGCTATCTGGTGAAGAAGATCAACCACCTGGCGGCGAAGGAGAGCGAGAAGGCGCTGGTGTTCACGGAGGACGAGGTGAGCGCGAAGAAGGACGAGGGCAAGAAGGACGAGAAGGAGGACTTCTTATACGACATCATGATCAAGGACTCTCAAGTGTGTGTGGGCTGGTGTTGTGAGCCATAGATCCACGTGGCTTCGTTGGAAACGGGCTCGTCGCTTCTTCTCTACCTCTACAAGGGAACGATCACCGTCCAGTCGAAGTGCATCCATTCCCGCGATTATTACCTCCTCAACGCGGCTGTGCAGAAGGTCGATTTGTTCCTCGGCACGCGCAAAAGCCTCAATTCTCCCTGGCTGTCTTCCCAGAGTCTCCACGCTCTCAACGCCGCCACGCCGCACGTGGGGTTGCAACCGCCCTCGTCGCGCGTGTTCAAGCGCGTGATCCGTGACTTCTCGCTGTCCCTCCAGACGCGGAGTCAGAACGGGTTCATTCCCTCACGCGACATCCCGAGCTTCAACAAGGATGATTTGGTGAACCGCATCACGGTGAACATCGGTTCCTTCAGCATTCAGATGAATGGAGAGGAGTTCTACCGCTTCCTGAACGTCGTTCGGTACACGCTGCTCGTGAACCCCACCAACTCCGTGATTCTGCGCGACCAGGACGAGAAGCGGAAGGCGGGCCGGCGCATCTCCTCGGAGATCATGAAGGGAATCGAGGCGAAGGTCAAGCGATTGGTGAAGGCGAGCAACGACCACGACATGCTGCCCGTGCTGAAGATCAAATACACACTGGAAGAGGTACAGTGGACGCTGCTGTCCATGCAACAGGAGCAGATCGCGATCGCGACGCTGCGCGGGTTCGTGGGCGAGCACACCTTCTGCTTCGACGGTAAGAGCGAGAGTAAGATCATCCTGAACGATCTGCGCATCATCAGCCCGTCGTCACACCCCGAGTCCTCGTGGGCCGCGCCGGAGAAGGTGGTGGACCCAGTGATGGTGGACCGCGACCACGACGCACAGTCCAACATCTTCGAGATCATCACCGTCATCAGCAGCAGCTTCGTGTGCGACGGCATCCCCGTCAGCGTCTTCGAGCACGTGGGCGTCAATGTGTTCCCGGGTTGTCACTACTACATTCTCTTCCAGCTTACCGGCTCCATGGCCAGTGACATCTACAACTACTTCTTCCCCGACGCGGATGCCGAGGAGGCGGAGGACGCGTCCTTCCTGCCGGCCGTCGAGGAGGACAGCGGCTTCGACGCGCCGTCCGTCACAGCACTCACAACACGCCCCGCACGGCCGAACACGCAGCCCGGCGCACTTCAGGACATCATCGTGGAGGTGTCGGACGAGGACAGCGACGACGACGCTTCCGATCTCCCGACGGTGATTTTGCTCCTCCGCCATGACGTCTAGACTCCCGCGGGAACGCACCGCCGCGCCATGTCCTCCCTTCAGTCGGGTGACGTGGTGTCGGCGCTGCGCAAGCGACGTAACACAGCGCAGAGCGTGGACTCGGTGTCGCCGCGCAGCTGCAACCACGCGTTCGAGATCACGGACCGCGTGGGCGTGTGCGCGATCTGCAAGAAGAAGGTGGGCAGCGTGCGGAACCTGGGCTACCAGTGTCAGCACTGTAGCCTGCTGGTGGACAAGAACTGCATCGCGAAGGCGTTCGGGAAGGTGAAGTCACGCAAGGACTCGGCGCCGCGCCAGCTGGTGTTTTTGGAGCACCTGCGGCTGGGCACGGTGGACATCGTGCTGTCGACGAAGGGCATGGCGCTGCTGAACGTGAAGAACTTCAGCATCATCCTGCAGCACCAGATCTACAGCGACAAGCTGACGACGTGGGGCGAGGTGATCCGGCACGTGCGCAAGGCGTACACGTCGGAGATCATCCGCAGCGCGCCGAACATCCTGAAGGGCTGGGGCTTCCGGCGGAGCGGGCAGGTGGACCTGAAGGAGAAGAAGAAGCAGCGCCTGCAGAACGAGAACGCAGAGGAGATGACGGAGGAGGCGAAGGTGGCCCTGTTGCTGGGCATTCATCATTCCTCTGTTTGTTGAAGATGGGTGTTTGAAGATGTGAATTAAACAAACACACAATGACAGCTTCTGCGAGGTGATGAAGGGGTGCTCGCACAGCTCGCCGACGCTCCATCTCCGCTCCACATCCTTCTGCAGACAGCACACGATAAAGTCCTTGCACTCCGCCGACACGGCCGGCTTCGCGGGGAACTCGATGTCCGTGATGTTCAGAATGACGTTCTCGCGCAGGATCGTCTCCTGCGACATGTCCTCGCCGAACGGCTTCTTCCCGTACACCATCTGGTACAGGATCACGCCCACGCTCCACACGTCCACCTTCTGCGAGATCAGCGGCGCCTTCCCGTTGTTCGTCTGGAAGCACTCGGGCGGCAGGTACCAGTAGGTGCCCGCGCCCTGCGAGGTGAGCGCCATCTTGCTGTCGCCCGCCGCGTCCATCTCCTTGCTGAGCCCGAAGTCTGTGATCTTCACCTTGCCGTTGGCGTCGAACAGAATGTTGCCCGGCTTCAAATCGTAGTGAATCACCTTCGTCTTGCTTCCGCTCATGTACTTCAACGCGCTCAGCACCTGTTCGTCACCCCTGGGTCGCCACCCCCACCTGGATCGTGATCCCGCGCGCCTCCGCCTCCTTCAGCGTCACGTTCTGCTTCAAGTACCGCTCCAAATCGATGCCCGGACAGTACTCCAACACCGTCGCGAAGGAGTCCGAGTCGATCACGAAACTGTCCAGCTGCCGAACCACGTTCTCGTGGCACAGTCGCTACGCCTTACCACCGCCACACACGCCCACTTTCTGAATGTCATTCTCCCGAATGGCGTGTTTGATGTAACTGCTCTTCCGCTCGTCGCTCCACGTGCTCGCCAACTGGTGCACTTTGATCGCCACCTCGCACAGACTCCACAGGTCGATCGCGTACCACACTTCGCTGAAACCCCCCTTCCCCAACAATTCGACGATCTGGTACCGGCCCTGCAGCAACGGCCGCTCGCAGTACTTGCTGTTGCTCTCGTCGTGGATGCGTCGCACCTCGCGAATGTGGATTTCCTTCTCGATGTCCAGTCGGTTCAGCTTCTCCTGTAATTCGCCCTGTTTCTCACACCGCCGTCGCAACCTCACCTGCTTCTTCTTCAGCGCGTTCAGACGACACTTCAGCACCTCCCATTTCGCCAGGTGGTCGAAATCTTGGGATTCCCCCTCCTCCGTTTCGCTCGGGTTGCCGCTCAGACTCTGCGTCGGCGGCGCCATGCTCGTCTCCTTCTCGCGATCGGGTTTCGACGCCTTCTACGCCTCACCACACACTTTTCCCGCCAACTCGTCTGAAACTCCTCTTCTCGCCCTCCACCTTTTCCTTCATCTCCAGCACCTCCGCCAGCGCGCGGCGCGTCTCCTTGTACTCCTACTCCTCAGTTCCCGCCAACTCTCCAACATTTCCCTCCCTCCAGGTTTCCACCACACGGTGGCCCATTTGCTGCAGCACCACCGTGCCCACGCGCAGGTCGTTCCGAACCACCAGGTCCTGCTTCTTGTAGAGGAGGGCGAACGCGTAGTTGCGAACCCACTTTTCGAGGGCTTTTCTGGAATTCTCCTTGTACTCCTGCGACTCGCTCTGCAGGGCCGCCAGCTGGCCCTTGAGCGTCTCCACGTCCTTCCTGTAGTTCTCCTTCAGCGATTGGTAGTCCTCCTGCTGGGTCGCCAGCGATTGCTCCTTCGATTGGAAGGATTGCAATGCGGTGCGCGTATCCTGCAGCTCCTACGCCTGAGCAGCGCACAACAAATTCCACGTGTTCCAGCTCCTTTATCCGCGTATCCTTGCTCATCAGCAACATGTGGATGTCGTTCGAGCGCACGTCCGACAGAACCGCGCGACTGTCGCTGGAGGTTGTGGACTCGATGACGCTGTCGCTGGGGGGAGCGGACGGCTTCTGCGGCGAATGAAGCATATCGCGGGAATGGGTGGGCGTGGACAGCGTTTCCGGGTTGGACCGGTTGTCGCTGGGGGAGGACAGGGGCTTGCTCTCGAACAGGGAGTGGGAAACCGCATTGCGCGGATCTCGGGGTGTGAAGTAGTTATCGATCCTCTTATTGTTCTGCGGCGGAGACAGAGGTGCGGAAGACGATATGGAGTCTCCATCCTCGATCACTTCGGCCTGGGGCGCTACACGTCACGCAGACACGAAAGGTGGAACGCGGAATCTCCTTCTTCGGAGTCATCCGACGTCGTGTGTTAAAGCGCTAGGCATGAGGGACGGCTGTTTGTCCCACCGTTGGCGTGGACTGTTTCCGCGACCGCTTGGGTCTTCGTGTGGGTGTATTCTGCAAATAACCAGGGAAATGAGGGTGGTACTGAATTGGTCGAGCTATCGGGCAGGACTTCCTGTGTTTGCAATTCTGCTATCTATCCAGTCAGTGCTCGCCACCACCATCACATTGTCCTTTCGCGTTGACCCTTGTTGACTTGACTCGTCGTTCTGAGCGGAATGCGTGCTTGCGATTGAATTCATTTCTCTTCGCGGCAAAGATCTACGCAGTTCAGGAGAAGAGGCCGGCGGATTACAAATTGCGGTAAGAAAACACTCTTGACGTTTCGGAGCACGGCGAACGAAAGCTCTAGTTGTATCCCTCCAGATAGAGCGGATAGTGGCACGACGAGGAGGTGATTCTGTCGGAGGAGGGAAGCCTTCCATCGCCTGTGAATGGATTCTCGCGCTTTATTCAGGATTTGCAGCCCATATTCCATCTTTTCGTCTCGTTTTCCCCAAAACGCCATCCCGCTGCGAGGGCTCTTCACCACGAGCATGTACACCGACTCATTTCTGCCGTTTGAAGAGATTCACGATCATCACCCTGACAAGTCCATTCTCCACACACCGCTTTGTCACACTCCCATCATTTCAATCCAATACACAAAACACTCGTTTTCTCACTGTTGCTTCAAGAATCACTCAACTGCCTCCTTCCCATCTTGCACTGTCTATCCTTCGCTTTCTATCTCGTTCTAGTGTGTAGAGAATCACGAGAGAGCGATAAAGACGCAGCACAGATTCACACGCTGTTTCTTCTCTCAGCTCCTTTCATCGGAGAATCGATCCTCTTTCAAAGCTAATCATAAACGATGGGAGGCAACGAGCGGAAAGCGGGTTGGCATTTGCACCAGCATTTTGGGAAGAAGATTCCCATTGAAAGCGTGGCAAATGGTGGGTGGCTGCAATGGGGTATGAATCGAAGTGGACATCCTCTCCTCTCTCGAGTTCAACGAGGACGGCAGATATCTGGCTGTGGGCGACAACGGAGGACGCGTCATCTTGTTTCAACAAGAGGAGGCCCACACGACGCCCCAGCAGGAGATGGTGTTTGACATGGAGAGTGAGAGCGAGAGCGAGAGCTACAAGTTCTTCTCCGAGTTCCAGAGTCACGAGCGAGAATTCGACTACCTGAACAGCACCGAGATTCAGGAACGCATCAACTGCATTCAATGGCTTCCCTCCAATCCCGACAGTCTGTTTCTCCTATCCGCGAACGGTCGTTTCTGCTGCCTCCGTTCACGCCTAGACAAAACCATCAAGCTGTGGAAGGTGAGTGAGAAGTGTGTGGGTCCTGTGCCCTGCCCCATCCTTGACAGGAAGAATGGCAGCGGGAGGAGCCCAGCCCCGCTTGACCCGCCGACATACAGCATCGTGCCCCAGAACAAGCGAGTCTACAGCCACGCGCACAGTTTCAACATTAACACCCTGTCAGCCCTTTCCGACGGAGAGACTTTTCTCTCCGCGGACGATTTCCGGATTAACCTCTGGAATCTGGAGGTGAGTAACCAGAGCTTTAGTGAGTGGCTTTCCCGAGTACTAATTTGCAGACATTGTGGACATCAAGCCCAGTAGCATGGACAACATAACGGAGGTGATCATGTCGATGCGGTGCCATCCAACGCAGTGCAACCTGTTTGTGTATGCGAACAGCCGCGGACAAACAACGCTATCTGACCTGCGTGTTTCGGCCAAGTCCTCTCCATGTCGCAGTAATCGGCTCTCTTCCCTCTTCACCTTCAGTTTTTGAGGACCACGCTACCTACATCGATCCGGACTTGCTAGACTATGTGTCTCCCATTTCCTCGATTCGATTCACTCGTTGCCGAGAACCGCGGGAATGACGTCTAGCTGGCGGACGGTACTTTCTAACGCGGGATTTCCTGTCGGTTCGGGTGTGGGATATGTACATGGAGAAGGAGCCGGTGCAGGTTCTCCCCGTACACGATTGCCTTCTGCCGCAATTGCCGTATCACATGGACAGCGACTTCCACCTCGATCGCTTCGACGTTGCAGTCAGTCCCGATGGCAGAAGCGTTCTCACGGGTTCGTACCAGAACGTCTTCCACGTAATTGAAATGACGGAGGGATGAGGCGAAGATCATGGACCGTGTTACAAGGGAAGACGTCGCGCTCGAAGCGTCGCGGAAAAGCAAGCTGCGGCCGCCCCAGCACCCAGGCGGGCGATTACCTCCGCTGTCCTTCGAGAACCCCGATTTTGGCAGGAAAGTCACCCAGGTGGCGTGGCATCCATAGCAGGATCTAATCGCGCTGACTGCGCTGAATGTCATGTACGTCTTTTCATCCAATCAGTGATTCTGTTTGCCCATTGCGAGTGATTACTGATTGCATCCTTCTTGTTGAACAAACACCGCCACTATGACACAACGATCCACTCGTTCTGATCCGCTTCCAGCATCTACACTTCATCGCTCCATCCTCCCCTACGCGCGGATCCACTCCCTCCTGCGCCATCTGCTCCTTCACCTCCTCCTCCTCCGCCCCCAGCGCCAGCTTGTTGTAGTACTTCGCAAAGAGAGGGTGGTTTCTTCTCCGCAAAAAGTGCCAGCTTTGCTCCTTCATTTCCTCCTCTTCTCCCAGCACCGCAAACACCACATTCAAGTCGTCCTCCGCCACAATTTCCCGCGGGTTTCGAGACAGCACCTACTCCTCATTTCCCTCCATCTCTCCCACCCCTGGGTCGATCCCCTCCTCCTTCATCGACGCCTCCACAATGGCCCTGTCCAACTTGTCGTCCAGCCACCAGTCGAAGAAGTCCCGCACCCTCGGATGGAAGCGAAGCAACACGCCCTTGCGGCCCTTCGGCGTCGCCGTGGTCTTCGCGAAGGACTTGGGGAGGGTTTCTGGGTGGGGTGCCCCCAGAATTGGAGTGTTCGTGGGGAGGGGAGTTGCTGTTGCTTCGAGTTCGGAGTTGGGTTCCTTGGAGGGGAGGGAGGGAGTTTCCTTCTTGTTTTGTTCTGGTTCCTGCTCTTCGTTCACTCTTGCATTGCCTTCTTCCTTGTTCTCTTCCTTGTTCACCTCCTTCACTTCTTCTTTCTTTTCCTCCTCCTTCACCCTATTCATTTCCTCTTTGTCTACCTCCACTTCTTTGTTCTCTTCCTCCTTCACTTCTTCCTTCACTTCCTCTTCTTCCTCTTCTTCCTCCTTCACCTCCTCCCCCACAAACACTCTGGCCTTCTCCACGTCACCGTCAAACAACAACAGACCGAAGTGAAGAAGCAATTGGCGATTCTCCTCCTCTTCCGCCAATAACTGCTTCGAAGCAGGAGAAAGCTGCAGCGAATGATTGCGAACCAGAGTGCGGAGTCCCGTCTGGAAGCAGTCCGACGGCTTGAGGAATGGAGGAGAATTGTCCTCTTCTTCCATCGCTGCAGACAGGAGAGTTATCTACAGTCCAAACAGCAACCAAACGCTACTGTAAGCGTCTTATCGTCAATCTGTGGACTGCAGTCCAGATCACTCGCCGTAACCTCATTAATGTCCTATGGGTGATCTGATGAAATGACATCTACACTATTGAGAAACAGAGTGTTATAGGAGTAAAAGAACAGAGGAGCGGAACTCCCCACTTCCGAATCATCGGCAAAACACGAAATGTAAAAGTCTCCATGAATTGGAACGGAGCACACGATGATCAGTTCACCGATGTCCCTGTTCCAAATTACAGAATCGATGTCGGATCGGGATGAAAAGAAGACGCGATGTCCAGTTCCGATGATGATAATAGGAGGTTTCTATACCATGAAAAGGCGAGAAGAGGGATACAGAGAAGGAGGCGTGATTCTTGAGAAACAGGCCGAGAATCTGGCAGTTCTTGAAAACAAGCGAACGGCCGTAGGGTAAACTGCTGCTTTCGTCGAGCAGGAGAGAATAGAAGTTACGAATCACGTTCACGACGGAATGAGGAACCTGGTCAATGGACGCCGTCGGATTATCCATCCGCACAATGTCCATTAGGATGTCCTGGTAGGAAATCTCAGATAGAGGCGTGGAGCTCTGAAGAGTCGTCCACAGAAAGTAACACGCCAGAATCAACTCACATTCGCATAAGGAGCCGGAGTTGTGCAAAAACACTAGGATTCATCGAAGAATAAGGACCCCACCGTTATGTGTGTCGTTCTGGAGCCACGCATGAATACAGTACAGCACGTTGAACACGGAAGATAAGGACAGGGGGTGGATTTCAAGATTGATGCAGCGGTTCAGTAACTCTTGAAAGGGGAAGTACTCCCTACTCTTCACCAGCTCCGAGCGCACTCTACGAAAGGTTGATGATGATGAACTCCTTTCCCTCGGATAAGACGAAGTCGTTGAATGCATCGACCGAACTATCTGGACGATTCGTCTCCTCGTCGCGGTTGTTGCTCAATTTAATCACTACCTATCACTCCCAGACGGTCCCATACCTCGTATCCTACTGATTGGCTCCGAATACTGCAATGGCGGCTTCAAATAAGCCTGCATCGTGAAGGCACTTTTCCCGTTCATTGCATTCTTAGGTGGGGTCTCTCAATGACGAACAGTCTTTCTTACCAGAGTCGTCATGCAAACAGCCGACCCACTGAACGCGCGTGGGATGCCCCCATTCTTCACACACACGTCGCCAGTGAACCACTGTTTTGTTGGAACCAGGCCCTTTGGAAATGGATTCACATCAGAAATGGGATATTGCCCAGCTGGAGGAGTTATCGGAAGAACTAAGGAACTGGCGTAGGAGTCTTTCCGGAGCATCCATTGTAGCATATATCGATGAAAATGCAATTCAAGAGCTGATCGCGGTGTATGGGTCCAGCTCGCATGATGATCTCTTCCGTTCTTCGGCCTTTCCATCAAAGCTTGCGTTATGTATGACCGGATTGGATCGCGTAATGCATAGTGTTGAAGCGCTATTCGAAACTGACAGTCAGTCACACATCGCTTCTGAAGTGGGGAGTGCGTCTTTTTGCTCACTGAATAGAATTGGATATGCGCTGAGCACATTCTTCTGCACTCTGCTGATTGACGTTCTCTACGAGTTGGGGGATGCGTCCCTCGTCATTTCCATCATGAAGGTGCTTCTGAACTTCAAGAATGCGTTGAACTACAGTTCCAATGTGATTTCCCACACCACACCCCTGGCTGACTTCTTCCTGCGCGAAGGAGTGGAAGTCACCTACGGAGACGAACCCTACGTAATTGAGGAGGTCGATTGTCGTGGCCCGTCCCTTTCACTGAAATCCTTGGAGGACGATTCTAGTATTGTCGTTCCCTTCTTTAGCAACGATATCAAGGTGTGCGACCTCAACGCGGCGTATGATGTCTGGAAGAAGAGTCTTCGCATCGGCGACGTGGTGGATCTGAAGTTGAACTCTAACGGACGTGAAGAGTGGGTTCCCGCAGTGTACAAGGGCAGAGAGAAGATGCAGGACGATTTCGACTACGAGTTCTCTTACCTTGACCTCTGCGAGCGCAAGGCCTCCTTCCACGAGTTCTCCGCCTCGCAGGTGTGCGTCGCGTCCTCACGGTGCGTTCTCTCCTCCTCCTTCACACACAGCTCTTTTCTGCCCGACGCTCCGAAGGAGCTGGCTTGCGCTCGCTTCTTCTCGCCAAACCACGACCCCTGCGCCACGAACAACTCCGTGTCGAACGACTCGGACGCCAAGTTCACCGCAGGGAGAATCATGTACCGCAACGAATATCCTTGCTTGAACACGTGCGCTTTCTTCACCTCACCTCGCCCTTCGTTCTCAACGCTGTGAACACGCTGGAACAAGCCGGGTTCATCTCATCACTCTGTTCGCTTTTGGCTGTTGTTCCGTCGTGCTCGTATCAGCAATAGACCGATCCGCTAAGCCCCACCGACTTCTCTTCGCTACTGGGCTGTCTGGAATACTATTCCTCGTTTCTCTACAAGGAGCGTTACATCGCCTTCATTGACGAAATCCGCCCGGTTTTGGTCCGCCAGCTTCGATCGCTCCTTCGCGTCTCCGTCTCCTCATTCTATGAGCGTTAGGACGGCTTCTTCTCCGCCTCGCAGCTGTGGCGAATCGTCCTCTTCCTCTCCGGTCATTCCAACCCGGAGGAAATCGAGCTGATTTCGGCCATCGCGGTCCAGCTGATGCAGGGCGCCGCCTCGCAGCAGAACACGGCCATGCAGCTGGTGAGGAGCTTCTGCGAGTGCCTCATGCACTGCGGAATCGCCATGGAACCCTTCGCGTATCCGTCGTTCGCCGCTGTGAGGGCTAGAGAGAAGACGGCGGAGGACCAGGACCTCGTTGTTTCGCTGCTGCGCCGGCTGACGGAGCTGCTGCTGGAGCGCGGGTTCTTCGCCCGCCTGGAGGACGAGACGACGGTCACTCTCTACTCTGCCTCGAACGACTGCGAGATGATGATGACTTCTCTGCTGCTGGCCCTGCACGCCACGAACCAGCTCACCGACGCGTTTGCCTCCACACCTCTCTTCATCGTAGCCTCGTCGCTCGCTTCACGCCGCTCTTCCGCGCGCACCTCCGCCGCGGGGTCGCTTCCTATCTCGCTCCGCTCTTCGCGCGCCTGCCCTCCGACACGCCGCTGTCACACACCCTCCAACAGCTCTTAACGGAGGAGTTGCCCCACTCGCGGAGTCCCACGCTGTTCCTGGAGGCGCTGGCGAAGGAGTGGAAGACCCGCCCCGCCGACACGCTCTTCGTGTTCTTCGATCTCTGCACCAGCCGTACTGGCCGTAAGACGTCATCACGTCTAGACGCACCGGACAGTGGTAGCTACGAGCGTGTTGCCGAGTTCATGCGGCCCTTCTTCGCGAAGAAGTACACGCCCACGACGGACCTCCTCCACTCCGTTCTCTTCCTCCTCCACGACAAGATGCAGCATGGCGAGTCGCTCCTTCGCGAGATGACTCTTCTCTCCTGGCTGCTCACCACGGACTCCACGCTCATCACGGCGGAATCGGCGGAGATGCTCTGCCAGCTGGGCTGCGCCGTCGCCGCAAACTCGGAATACTCCGTCTATTCCGCCTTCTTCACCAGCACCATCGCCAGTGCCCTTCCCACGCTCTCAGCACTCCCCGCTTCTGTCTCTCCTCATCTCATTCCTTAGCCGTAGTTCGCAGCGTACTGGCAACAGACCGCTCAGCGGCAGGGCAGCGACCCGCGAGCCTTCGTAGAGGTACTGTGCCACACGCGCGCGGGCGCCCTGCAGAAGGGCCTGTGGGAGGTGGTGATGAGCGGAAGTCCCGACGCCTTCTTCGAGGCGGTGCGCGCGGTCGCAGCGAGTGAGGCGTAGATGGACGAGGAGCAGTTCAACGCGCTCTATTCGGTCTGGAAGCAGCTTGGAGCCGCCAACTTCGCCTTCTTCGTGCGCGTGGCGGTCTGCTGCTATGACGCGACGCTGCGCTTCTTCGCCTGCGAGTACTGCACGCAGGCGTGTCTCCAGACCTCCGAAGCCACGCTGCAGACCTTCGTCGAATCCCTGCTGGACCTGCTGGCGCACGAGGCGGAGACGGACCGCGCCGAGCACCTGCTTGCCCTGCTGGAACACCTGCTGTGCAAGCTGTGTGTGCTGTGCGCGCCGGTAGGACTCCGTCGGCAGAGTTACGCACAGAGCCAATGGAAGACCATCTTCTCCATCGCCGTGCCGCCCACCACCGCCACTGTCTCCATCAACGGCGTGGCCTGCGCGCTGGCACCCTCACTGCCCTTCTTCCTCTCCTTCTCCGGGCTGTTCGCCGACCACACCACCGCCTCTCGCTTCCCGATTCTCTACAGCGTCGTCGGGTACCGCAAGACGCTTCTGCGCCCGTGGGACACGCCCAGCGCACTGCCCGCCGCCTCGCGGATCGAGACGGAGGAGCTGCCCGTGAACGAGAAGGACTACGCGTGGCTGACCAAGGAGCCGCGTTCGCCCGAATTCCTCGCCTTTTTCGGAATGCGCATGGTCCGCGCGCTGATGGCGCTGCAGAAATCCCCGGTGTTTTCGGCATTCGGCGAGGTGATGCGCCGACTGCTGCTGGAACTGCCGCTGCTGCTGGAGGAGCCGTTCGCAGGCCTGCTGAAGGCGTGGGGAGTGAGAAGAGGTGGTGAGCCGTAGGAGCAGGATCGACGAGGTGGGTCTGGCGACGCTGCTGGACACGGAGGACGAGGCGCTGAGGCTGTGCGGCCTGTGCTTCCTGGACTGTTTGAGCTCCTTCGAGAGCGGCGTGGCGGCGTGCAATGTGGGTCTTGTTGAGTTCTCTGACGCGCAGGCGTCCACGCTCCACACCCTTCTCTCGCTCTTCTCTCGCCTGCACGCTGCCCACTTCCAGTCCTTCATCGGACCGCTCTACGCTCCCTTCGCTTCCGCCGTGAACTATGTCGCCATTCCCGCGGACTTCGCCTCCCCCGCCGTCACGCCGACTCTCGTCGGTGACTGCCTCGCTGCAGTGTCGTGGCATGGCGTGGCCGTCATTCGTAGGCGCGAGGCGGCGCAGCAACTGACCGTGAAGGAGTGGGAGATGAGTGCGAGCTTCGTCGCGGCCGTGGCGACGCTGCTGCGTCTGAACGACGTGCGCAGAGCGAGGCGGAGTAAGGCGTAGGCGGAGTACGAGCGCGCCGCGACCGAGCTGGCAGCCATCGCGGAGGCAAACACGCACACGGAGCACGCGATCGCGCTGGCACTGATTCGCGTTGTGCTTCTCCTCTTCCTTCAGCGTAGCTCGCAGACCCGCGCCACACCGACACACTCCTGCTGCGTGCCTGCCAGCGTCTGAGCAGCTCGCTCTCTCTCTTCGTGCTGGACGAGCTGCTGACCACCACGCTCTCGCCAGCACTCCTCACCCTCCTCCTGCAGCAGCTCATCGAGCAGCTGAACGCATCTGAGTCCTCCAGCGCCCTTTGCGACTTCCTGCAAGCCATCTACTACTTCCAGGACGGGCTGCAGGGCCAGAAGGACCTGGTCTCTCATCCTCTCTACCACTCTCTTCAAACCAGTGGGCGTCTCCACCCTCCTTCACTCTAGCGATCACGCTGCGCGCGGCCCACCTCCTTCTCCACCCGTCCGTCCACGACGACCTCGCCACTATCGCCTACTCCTTCTGCTACTACTACCCCGCCCACAACGCACCCCCCGAACTCGAGTCCGTGTGGAACCAGCTCCTCGTCTGCTGTCGCCGCATCCCCCTCAGCAGCAAGGAGGACCTCGCCCAGCAGACCCAGCCCTACTGCGGCCTGAACAACCCCGGCTGCGTCTGTTACCTGCTCAGCGTCATGCAGCAGTTCTTCATGATCCCGCTCTTCCGCCAGGGCATTCTGCTGGTCGTGGCTTCTCTCCCTGCTGAGGCATAGGCACAATGGACTGACCAGCAAGCCGAACGCCCGCTGCGCGAGGGCGACGAGCGACCCGCCTTCTCGGACGCCGAGCGCGGGCACCTGCACCGCCTGTTCGCGGAGCTGCAGGCGATCTACGTCCGCCTGCTGGTGAACGACCGCAGCGCCATCTCGCTGGACGGCTGGTTCGCGCTGTTCACGGACGCGGCGGGCAACCCCGTGTCGGTGTACGACCAGGAGGACGCGCACGAGTACCTGACGCGGTTCGTGGACACGATCGACAAGTGCCTGATCTTCACAACGCAGCCGTTCCTGATCCGCGACCTGTTCGAGGGCGAGATGAGCGACCAGCTGATCTGTCCCAATTGCGGCGTCATTCGGGACAAGACCATCGCTTACTCCAATCTCTCTGTGGAGGTGAACGAAGATTCGCTGGAGGCGGCGCTGCGTGGTCTCAACGCCGTGGAAACGATCGAGGACTTCAACTGCGAGATGTGCAACCGCCGCGTGACCATCCAGAAATCGACCCGAATTCTGACCTTCCCGAAATACCTCATCATCCAAGCGAAGTTCTTCTCCTTCGACTACCAGTACTTCCGCAAGGTGAAGATCAACCGTCCGTTCCGCAACCCGATGGTGATGAACCTGAGCGAGCTGCAGGAGGCGGGCTGCGAGGGCTGCTGCGAGTACCGCCTGAAGGGCATCGTGTACCACATTGGGGTGGCGGACAGCGGGCACTACTACAGCGTGGTGCGCGACGAGAAGGAGAAGTGGTACGAGATGAACGACGAGATGGTGTCGAAGCGCGACGCCGACGCGGTGCGCGCCAACTGCGAGACGGAGGGCTGCGAGCGTCGCAGCGTGGGCGTGCGGCGGGTCTGTCAGGCGTAGCGCTTCCCTTCGACTCCCTACCTCTTCTTCTACGAGTCCGCCGCGGCGCAGAACACGCCTCTTCAGCCGCTGGCCGATCTGCTTCCCGCGGAGGAGTCCGCCAAGAAGTCTGTGTGCGCTCTGCTCACCTCCTCCTCCTTCGCTCCTCTTCTCACACAGCTCCTGGCGGCGGGCGGCTCGCCGCGCTTCGACGCCTTCGTCTCGTGGTTCGCCTTCAACGTGATTCGCGTGCTGCCCTCCGAGGCCAACAAGCCCGTTCTCGCCGCCTTTGCAGAGCGCGCGGCGAACGTCCCCGCCTCCCAGATCCTGTCCACGGCCGTTTCGTCGCGGTCGATCGGGTTTTTGCTGGCTGCGTCCAACTATCACTCGGCGGCGGTGTGCGGACCGCTGCAAAAGATCCTGATCGAGGCGGTGGAGAGTGAGGGATGGAGAAAAGACTCAGGCGTAGGACTGACCCCGGAGGAGCGTGAACTGAAATGGTGGGGGTCGTTGGGGCGCGTGAGGAGTAGGGTGAACGAGTGCCTGTTGTTCTGCTTCCGCGCCGTCCTGCCCGGGTTCATCAATTACTCCACGACCTTCCTGCAAGATTCCATTCTGCGGTTCATTGCGCTGCTGCTGAAGCAACGCTACGTCGTCGGCTGGCTGGTGTACAGCGATCACTTCCTCCCCTTCGTGCAGGCTATTTCCAGACACCTCGTCGGAGAAGCCAAAAAGGCCCTGATTACTGGAATCTGGGATCAGTTCATGTCCTGCTTGCACTTCGTTGGAGAGAACGACAAGGCGTGGGGCAGCGTGCTGGTGAAGGACGAGAAGATGAAACTGCTGGTGGAGAAAACCGCGGATAAATGTGCCGTTGACGAGATTGTGATTCCGGAAGCGGTTTCGGCGCCGGAGACGCTGGACTTCTCCTCCGAAGAGAAGGTGTCGAAGAAGGAGCTCGTGTTCTTCGCCTCGAACGATCTGGTGCACGCGGTGACGTCGATGTCCTTCCTGCGGGATCTGTTCTCGTTCAAGCGCTACTCGATGCTGCTGAGCCTGTACCAGGCGCTGTGCGTGAGCTCCTCGATGGGCAAGGCCATTCTGAACGGGCTGAAGATCTACGTGGTCAGAGACACGGTGTCGATCAGTCAGAGCATCATGTTCCTGTTCTCGGCGGTGCATGCGATGAAGAAGAACGAGGAGGAGGAGAAGGAGTACTGTCTGTACCTGCTGAAGGGGCCGCAGTCGATTTGGGCTGCGGTGATGTCGTCGTGCGGAGACAAGCAGTTTTTGGGAGTGAAAGTCGGGAAAGGCGGTGATGCGTAGTTCATTGCGGAGGTGTTCAATTATCTGTGCTCCAACCCGCAGTACTCGGTGCTGGAAGCGGATGACCCGGAAGTGGAAGGGTGGAGGAACATGGTGATTGACAGAATGAAGAGTGTGGCTGCATTGAGGGTGTTACGCACTAGATTATCCGACCGAGGGAGGAAATGCGCTGAGGAGCATCGAAAACTACAAGAACGCCGTGAGAGAGTAGTGCTTCGTGTTTGTTTGAAAGGGGATATTGTGGGAGGTGAAGACGCACATATTTGTTCCATGAGCGCCTATGTCCCAGAATCGGAGGAGGTGGTAGCCATTCATGAGCCATTGAATCCTCAAGCCAATGATTCCTTTGGAGAAACCAGTACATGTATTCACTCTTCGTGTGACGTGCAGAGGCGGCAAACTCAAAGGTCCGGCTGTACATCAGTCTGATGAGGCCGGGACGACTCACCTACTGGCTGATAATCGACAACAGCTTTTTGAAATCGCTCGTCCACTATTTTGCGTTCGTGATTCTCCCCATTCTGTCGAATACCATAATCCCGCTCATCCATAGACTCGGAATAGCGTGCATCACGCTGCAACTGGAAATCGAATCCACTTACCAGTATTACCACAAGTTCACCGATTCCAGCTGGTGGTCGATCTGCGCCCCTCTGCTCTTCGTCTTTGGCATTCCTCCGTGTGTTGCAGTGATCCGCTTCATCAAAACCGTCGTGAACGTCCACAATGTCCCCAAGCACTTGATCAAACTGCAGTTCGGCAGAGTCTTCTTTTTCTTCGGACTCCTCACCACCTTCCTCCTCCTCTTCTGTAGAGCCGTCGACTATGCGCCCGTGAACGACGTGTTGGCGATGATCCCTCTCTGTCTGGGTTGGGCGATCGCTGCTCCCTGCCTTCACGCGCGCATCGCCGGACTGAACGCCTTCATTCGCCGTTGGCATCTGAACGAGCCCGGTGATGATCACGATCGCCTCTTGATGTGGAAGGCGACAATGTTCAAGGGCCAGATCCTGCTCGAGCAGCTCGCCTTCTTCCTCCTCACGTGGCTCTTCGTCTCCATCGACATTGCGTGTTTCCACTCCACACTTCGTACCGATTTCTCTCCCTCTTCTCCTCAGCCCTTTCCGTTCCCGTCGCCCTCTTCCTCCAGGCCCCGCTTCTGCTCTTCACGCTCGCCTGCATGGTCACGCTCATTCTCACCGCGCCCATCCTCTTCGCCTACCTCCCGCCGGTCCCTTCTCGCCTCCCTTCTCACGCGCAGTGGCGGAAGCACTGGAAGCGCACCTTCGGCGAGGTGGACCTTTCGCGCCTCGGCAGAGCCATGGAGATTGCTGCGCGCGTGTGTCTCTTCCTCGTGATCACGTGCCTCCTCCTCCTCTCCGTCTTCGCGGAGGTCGAGTGGTTTTTCGCCGTGGTCGCTGCGGAGTACGTCGATCCTTCTGCCCACCTTCACTCCTAGAGCATCACCATGAGTCTGCTGCGTGTGTCGGCAGGATTGTGTCTCGCCCTCGCACTCGTTTTCTTCCTGCTGTTGTTTGTCCGCATCGAGATGGGCTCCTGCAGTCCCGAAAACGTTCTCCACCAGATCGCCGTTCGCTTGTTCGCCTCCTCTGACTCCCAGGACCGCGAGGTGGGCAATCGGCAGTGGCGGGACATGCTGCAGCAGCTCCCGCCCTACTTGGTCCGAACGGATGTGGGCGTGTACTCCGTCCTGCCGGAGTTCCTCGACGTGGCGACGGAGGTGACGGAGACGGAAGCGGAGGAGGAGGAGGAGGAGCTGTGCGTGATTTGCATGGCGGAGTTGGCCGTACGACAGAGAGGGGTTGGTCATGCATAGAACTGCGTGTTGCTCCCCTGCGGACACGTGAGGGTGTGAGGGAGCGATGAGGAGTAGGGCGGGTGCTGCTGCAACTGCGCGAAGGTCCTCTACCAGCAGATCTCAAAGCAGGTGTGTCCGTTGTGCCGACAGGTGCGGGATGGGAGTGGGTTGCGAGCGTAGCACATTGAGCAAGTGGCCAAGATCAAGCCCCGGAGCAGCAAGGTGTACAATAACTACCGCATCTACAGTGTGGAGAGAGAGATGATGTGACTGTGTCATTGTCGTGTTTTTGGAAAACGAAGAATGCAGCAGTGTTTGCCTCACCTTTGGCATTACATACGCATCATTTTACCTTATCATCGTTGTCTCTTTTCACATCCCAACATCCCAAAGATTCGACTCCACGATCTGCGGGTCAAAACGGCACAATCGGACAGCAATGAAGGCCGATGACTGTACTATGGATATGGAGGATGCGGACTACCATGGTACAAAGTACTCCCATGGGAAAAGGGGCGTTTGTTCTCGGTATTTCAGCTTCTGCCAGGTATCTCCCGCTATCTTTCGCACTAATGCCCTAGATCACGGTTGCAATCCTTGTGTGGTACTTGTCCTCCATTCTGGCGACGGTGGTGAATAAGAAGCTGATTAGTGGGAAAGAGCACGTGTTTCCGCTGACGCTAACATTTGCTCATGTGTTCATTAGTTCGTTGTGTGATAGTATGGCCTCCGTTTGCTGGTTGATGCGTAGTACTGAATATGTGTATGTTTCATCGGCGGGAGCTGAAGTTTTATTCCAAGAATCTGAACCTTTGGCTCATCATCCGCTACATTTCTCCGTTGGCGATTGCTATGATTTCCACCAAGCTGCTGACGTATGTTAGTTACGGATACATCCCCGTGTCGCTCACCCATACCGTGAAGGCGCTGCAGCCCTTTTTCAATGTGTTGATCGTGTTCGTCTGGACGGGTGAGGGAGTCGATAAGAAGACTCTCCTCTCCCTCATCCCCATTGTTTTCGGAGTTGCCTACGCCTCCTTCACTGAACTGGAGTATGCACTGCAAACCTGCTTTGAGCGTAGGTTTAACATGGTTGGCTTCATGAGTGCTCTCGTATCGACCGTCGTGGGCGTGTGGCAGAGCGTGTATCTGAAGATGCTGATGCGCATGGGGCTGGAGAAGAACTTTGTTTGCCTTCGGATTGGCGTTGAGTGTTAGCTTCACTGGTGCAATGGCACCTTCAGTTGGATCCTTCTAATGCCGATTGTCCTGTACTATGAGTACCGGGTGGGGTCGTGGCGGAACATCAATTTCAAACACCTGATCATATCGTCGCTCGTCCAATACCTGAGCTCGATCGCCTCCTACTACGTAGTCGCGGAGAAGGAGCCTAATGCACAGACAATGTCGTTGGTGACCTCGCTATCTTACTCCATCGCAAGCACGTTAAAGCGCGTTTCCATCATCATTTCCTCTGTGCTGTACTTCGGAAAGTCGATTACCCTTTCAAACCTCTTCGGCATTGCAGTCGCGTCCTTTGGTGCGGTTCTCTACAACATCCAGTCCAAGAAGACGAACCGGAGGAGAGTGTCTCCCCAACTGAAGGCGAATCGCGAGCTCTCATACACAGATTTAAGTACTATTACCATTTAGTCCTACTCTCATAAGGGGAAGTCGGTTTTCGACTGTTTGTTGCACTTCTGTTCACAAGCTGATGGATGAAACGCCCGTTTCATTCTCCCTAGTTATTTCCACGAATACCGCCCCATTCAGATGGTTGGCAAGTGAAATGTTCTTCACGCGTAGTCTAATAACGGTAAGCACACGATCCTCCTGCTCCAGAGAACGGGAGCCAGTAGCCGTACCTACTACGATTTCCCCTCCACCAACCAATGTATTGCACGTAATTTTGAGTGTGGAGGCGGGTGAGCCGCAGATATTGTCTCTCTCTTCGAGGCAGAGTTGATGCGCGTATGAACCCCACCATTCCCACGCTGCAGTATCACATTAGCGACATCAACAACTACGTTGATAGTTTGACGGAGTGCAACATCCTGGTGTCGGTGCTGTTGGCGTTCAGTGAGTTGTAGGTACAGCAATGAGATTGCCGCGTATATTCCTTTCGGAAAGGCGGGCATCAAGCAGAAGATCGTGGATTTCATGAGCCGCCGAGCGTAGTTTATACATTACGTCTGTTTCCTAACAAACGCTCCACTGTGTGTCTGGGTGGATGGAGATAAACTCGTCGCGCTTCCCGTTCGCCATGTGGGACACGCTGGCATTCTTTCCGCCCGAATGCGCCACTTCTGCAGTGTTAGGGGCCGGCACGTACTCCAAGTGACGTCTGTTCTCTCCCAGAGAGGGTTCCCACGACATGGGAAGCAGCTTGCCAAAACGGAGGTGCTGCATGACGGGGAACTTGCCCAGCACTTCGCGCACCCAGTACCTCTGCAAGTAGATGCTGATCTTCTTCCACGACGTCATCTTGCTGATGTTGAAGAGAATCGGGCTGTGCGCCTCGAACGGCCCCGTTTTTGTCTGCACGCATCAAGTCACACAGAAACAAGTACAAGGTTGATGAATTTGATGGCCTCAAAGTACATGTACTCCGTCGAGTACTTGTCGATGCACTCCTGGCTGTTCACCGCACTGGGCGGGATCTCTTTATTGCCAATCAGCTGTGCGGAGCCGAAAAGGAAGGGAAGCATCTGGTAATCGTCCAGACACCACACGCCGTGAGAGCCCGCGGGCTCCAGCCAGTAGACCGTCTGCAGGTGGCGCACTACCTTCAGGTACGCGGGAAACACGAGAAGGATCACGGCGCTGAGATCCTCCTTCTTCAGCACCAGCGCCTTGTAGAGGCAGCACAGAAGCACGAAAAACGTCGTTTCGTGGCCCGTTCCGTAATCCACTCGCTGTGAGTTGCCGAAGGAGTCTTCCAGATAGCCGCTCAGCTCCCTGCAGGTCCCCATGTTCTCCGTTCCCACAATGCGCTCCACCAGACTGTCCGAATTCTACCCTTCAGCGCCCTTGGCAAATCTACTTTGCACAGTCGGTCGAACCAGATGCGGAACGCTCTGTTGCCGAAGCGGGACTGCTGAACGATCGGCGGAATCTCGTCAATCCACTCGTTCAGCTCCCTCATGACGTCGATCATGGCCTTCACGATCTACAATCGACTTAGAGTGAAACACTTACCGGCGCATCCGCCTTTTGAGAGGATATGGGCTTTCCCACGACCGACTGCAGACAAATCTGCATGAACTGTTGTAAGTGTGTGTACTCCTAATGCGTGACTGGAAACGACACTTCATTACCTCGCTCTTTTGGAAGGCAGTGAAATCTGTCATTGAGAAGATTCCTCTCTGCAGCAGCATGTTCTCACTGTCTCCAATATGTTCCGGCTGCATATTAGGATTGGGGGTTTGATCCGAATTGTTTAATGGAGAAAATGCAGGATTCCATTCTATGTGTAGCAAACATTTCATGGCACAGTAAAAGAAGTGGGGGTCAATTAGCACAGAGGCGTTCCCTTCTCCGGATGCTGTCTGTGCAGATCGCGGAGAAACGTCTTCCACACCTTTCTGATCTGCTTCATGCGCGCTGCAAACAGCCGTAGCGACTCAGACCTGTGGGTGAGGAAATGACAGAAATTGCACTCTGGATGAGGGCAGTGAATGATAAACCCGTTGTTGAACACATAGAAGCGGTAGCCGATGTAGCGAAGGTGCTCGATCCACTGCACCTTGTTCCAGCCATATCCCACAAACCGCTCGTCATAGAGCGGCAACGAATCCGTCTTCTGGACGAGCAGATAGCTGTGCGTGAGCCGTGATAGAAAACCAAACGGCTCCTGGCGATCACCATGCAGACAAGGGATGCGGTAGAGGAGAGAGTCTCCCGACGTGAACCACTCGTCAATGAGGTACTCCTACACATTATACGTGCGAATCGCACGGTACGTGGAGATGCGATTTGTCCCGAAACACAGTGCAATTCCGAGTGGTTGTGAGCATGCACGGATGCAAGTTGTTCCTTCGTGGCAGGGACGGAGGGTAGATAGGCAGACATGGAGGCGGAGAAGGAATTCGGGGACACCTTCATCTTGGGCATGAACTCGAAGGCAGGAACGATAATCGCCATCTTCGGCGTGAGAAGGAAGGACTCGGGAATGCGCATCAGCTCCTCGTACAGATTCTCTAGGCAATCACGACTTGCGTCAGCAAGCACCCGATGGAAGGAAGTCAATATCGTTGTAAAAGAAGTGGCTCGTGGTGACATTGCGGATCGCCACGTTACGAAGCACATTCACAGGGAACGGTTTTGATTTGTCGAACATGTACGGAATGATCGACACACGCGACGGAATCGAGAAGGGGAGCAACGAGTGCGGATCTCGCCGGTAGTGCATCATCTCCCGCCCCGTCAGAGCAAATGCAGCCGAAATGCGTCTATACGTTATAGTGAAAGAGAAAAAGCAACCCGTGCCATCGGCGGATGAGCTGCTTCAAAAACGGAGCGCGATTGGGACTACTGGAAACGCGGTGCATCAATCTCACGTCAGCTGGGTCACCATGGTGATGTCAGGACAGTCCGCCGCTCGGTCAGGAGAACAGCGCGAAGCAAGAAGACTCGGTGTGAAGGAGTACTGCTTGATGACTCCGAAGCGCTTGAAATAGTAGCTGTTGAAATGCGGGTACTGCATGACGGCCCTTGAGGGAGAAATGGGAGTCGCTCTCTGCGTCGGACGTTCGTCTTGCGTATCCATCTCCACAACCTCCGTGTTACCAGTTGGCACACTCTCTTGGGAATCCTCCTCTTCCTCCTACGATAATCAGAAAGGTGCATGCAATGGGAACGCATTCAACTTCACTGGGTGGAGCTACCGTTGGCGGTGCAGTATTCAGGTTGATATGACTCAGAACAACGCCGGACGCAAAGTTCGGCTAAAAGCGGATAATTCATGCACGATAGGCACTTACATGCAACCGAGAATCGTGCCGGTTCATAATGGAATGCTACGGGTGAATGGAAGGAAACGCTCAGTACAAGTCCCAGAATACTAACAAAAACAAGAAGGAGTGTTAGCAATTCCGAGCGCATTGCCTCTCTACCAAACGCCGCAATGGAGAAGTAGGATTGTGTTCGGACCCAGAGGGAAGCGTACCCACGCGCAAAAAGCGTAAACAAGCGCACCGCGCCGTTGCTGCAACATAACGGTTCACAACGGAACGACTGGGTTTTGCTAGTTATTCTTATTCCACATGTGGAAGATCGCTATTTTTGTTTATTGTGTTGTTGCCGTGATTGGATGCGTTGCCCTCTCTCGATTCAACACAGTTTTGAAATCTGTCCATCCGGAGAGTAAAAGCGACAATTCTTTTGCACTATGGTATCGGAAGCATGAAAGCATAACTCCAGCTCCCAAAGCGGGCGGCCATTCGGAAAGCACTACCCATGTTGCGCCTCCACGGGTAAATCAGCCGGTAGTGTGTATCTATGTGTCCATGAGTCGTAGAACAGTTCAACGGGTCGGAAGAATGCTTCCTCCGAAGTGTTCAAGGACAGGACGCTGTATATCCGAGAAATGGCAGATATCGCCAAGCTGAAGGACATTCATACGGGTGTTTTCTACATGAAGGCCGCAGGTGGCATTGGGAATCAGCTGTTGTCCTTCATATCATCTCTGTTGTATGCAGAAGTACTTGGAGTTCCATTTCTCTGTGGTATTCCTGTCTTCCTCTTCATTGTAGACAACGATGATAGCTTGAATCGGATACTCTATATCCTTCGCCCCAGCAACTTGCCTGTCCTGTATGTGGGTGGTGCATGTGCGTTTTTGTGGAATGTGTCACCCGTAGTTATTCCTCCGTCGTTTCAAGACACGCGCAACTCGAGGGAATGCTGGACGTACGATTCCTACCGCACGTATGGTTCACGCTCCTACCAGAGCCACATCCTGCTCTTCAAGTTCAAGCAGATGACCCAGCGCATTTCCAACCAGTCGTTCGCCCAGTTTTCCTACGGGAAGAAGCTCCTATCCATGAAGGGTAACTGCCCCATCTTCAAGTACTGGCTCTCCAACCAGGAGAAGTGCAAGAAGATTCAATCCATGGGGTACCTTTCCGCTTCCGCCGACTGCTCGCACCCTTCGGATGCGCTCTTCTCCGAGTTCGTGTTTGCGTTTTTCCGCAGACACTTCCGCTTCCGAGAGGCATTCGTGAATTCGGTGAATGAGGTGCTGGCACCGGTGCAGGCGTCTCTGGAGGTGGACCGCGACAAGCCGTTCCTGCCGCCCTTCCGGAAGGCGAAGAACCTTGTTTCCGTCCATGCGCGATTCGGCGGGAAGATGTCCGACTTCGGCGATTCCTTCACCTTTTTGGACAACAAGGCGGTGCCTCGGTTCTATTCGTGCATTATGAGGAAGAACACCACGGATGATTTCGTGTACGTGGCGTCCGACTCGTCCAGAGCCAAACGGCAGCTGAAGGAGTTGCTGAAGGACAAGTACTTCGACTCAAACCGTAAGGCAGCGCACTCCGGACTGGATTGGCATCGGAAGCGGCACACCTCCGGAGTAGATGTGATACATGACGCGTCGTACAGTGCGTTCATCGACATCGTGATCTCGTCCATGGCTTCGCAATTCGTCGGTACGGAGGCGAGCACGTTCAGCTCGATGATCGCGATGCTGGGACAGACGGATCCAATGTACCTTTACAAAAACTACAAGCCGTGCCACCAGGCTGAGCTGTACTTACCATAATTCGTACCACATGGCTGTTTGTTCGTTCGTTGCAATTCTCTTCTGTGTGACACTGTGTCTGCGCGATGTGGACGTGGATCGACGACTGCTTCAAGACAGAGAAAACCAGCTGAGAGTTTTTGTTGTTTCTGTTCGTTAACGAGTGTAGAAAGTGGATGAGCAAATGATGAGCAAACGGGAGCGGGAGAATGAGGACCTATCGTTGAGTTCCCTGAAATCGATGTCTTCCAACATCAAAGTGATGCACTTCATCGACGTGAAATTGGTCGGTTTCCAGCGAAATGGAAACGGGGAGATCCGACTCCAGGAGCAGCAACTCGCTGACTACCTCACCTATCTTGGAACGCACTTGCCACTCTGTTTATCTCATCGTGTAGCATGAACTTTCCCGTTCAGTTCGTGAGTCAGGAGAAAACCGAATCGCTTCCGGTGTTTGACAACATCGTCTACCGCGTTTCGCACGTGAATGAGCTCATCAGCATTGGGATTCGCAACGTGATCACGTACTGTTGGCAGCGGGTTGTTCCCTAGACAATTCACCTCCAAGGCAGAATCCAGTCCCGCCATTCTCCCCAGCGACGTGTTTGATGAGCTGCTGCAAAGCGACCTGCACGACAACAGCGTGTCCTTCACTGTGTATCTCATCAACCCCAAAATCGCGCCGAACGTGAAGTACGCCTATCGCAGCGTGAACTCCGCATCCTGTTACACGTCGCTCCTCCTGCGCTACACAACCAACCTCCAGTACATGCTCCTCGACCTTTCCGCCACGCCCTCCCAGTACGGCAGTTTCATTCCCGGAGTGGGCTTCCGAATGGTCCAGTACCCTCGGCTGCTGATCCAGACAGAGGGCAGGCCCATCCTGAACCCCTCCTTCGTTTCCGAGATTGCCTTCGCCCTCCACCAATCCGTGCTGGGCTTTCTCTTTCCCTCCGTTCACTCCTTCTTCCTCCGCTCCGAGCTGGCCTCGCAGGACATCGACTCTTCCTGGGACTTCGGCGTTATACTCGTCGAGGTGATCACGGTGGTGCAGGAGAACCAGGACAACACCCTCGACGCGTTCTTAGCCGCCACGGAGTCCAACCGCACCGCGTTCTGGAGCCACGTGGCGAAGCAGCTTTCCTCCGTGTCCCTCACCGAAAAGCAGTTCGTCGTCAATACGCACTCCATCGCCCTGTCCAAATCGCCCGTGCTGTCCTTTTTGCTCACGGAGTGCCTGACGATCACGGCGGCGAAGAAGCCCGCGCAAAAGAACGATTTGACCACGGTCCTGAACAGCCAGCCACTGTTCCGTTTGCTGGACCGCCACAGAGCGCAGCTGTTCGCAGAGCTCGGCATTGCGAAGGAGCAGCAAGAACTGCAGGGACACACCGTCGGAAGAGTCACGGTGATTCCCGTGTTTTTGTAACTGTGTGTTTGTGTTCCCATCGTAGGTTCTCGCTCGTGTCGCCCAATGCCGTGTTGCTGGATGGCGAACACTCCGCACTCAGCAGGGAGGAAACGATCGTGGCGGTGGAAACGCGCGGCGTGAAGAAGGTAATCGAAAATGGGGGGCGTGAGGGGCAGGGTTTCCGCAAGCAGGAGTGCAACCGGAAGAAGGTGGAGTTCGCGCCCTACGACAGCCGCCGTTCGATTCTGCAGGAGGTGCTGAGCGTGTTGTTCGGACTCATGCCGTTGCATTTGTGCGTGTTGGGAGGAGGGTTGAAGCATAGGCACGGCTCGGCTGTGGAGGCAAGCGTTGTGGAGGACTATCGCGTGGCGATGACGGAGGATGTGTTGTCCGTGTTCAGTGATTCCGTGATCATCACGCCCTATCACCACTGTGGAGCAACAATGGAGACATTAGGCGTAGATCTGGCCCAACGCAACAGCGCGCTGGTGGCACTCACGACACTGTCGTCCTGGATGAAACGCCTGCTGCGTCATTACGAAGAACTAACGTCGTTTTACGGAATGAGCATCGATGTGTTCTTCTTGCCGCGAGATTATCACGAATGGAAAGAGAGTGGGAAGAGTGCGTGTGCGTCAGAAATAGGGTGGTTTATGGTGCAGCGCCTCATGACGGAAATCGCCATGTATTTGTCGATGAACGACTTCGCGACGACGATGGACCTGGTGGACCAGGCGCTGTTCACGCTGCGCCGGCTGGACGCCATTCCGCTGCAGCTGGAGTCCATCGCGACCAGCCGGCAGTTCCCCGAGGTGGGAGCGAGTGGGCGGCGTGAGACATAGAGTGCGTGGAACCCGATGGAGTGGCTGTTGGTGGTGCTGGGCAGTGTGGGCGTGGCGGCGGTGCTGTCTTTGTGGGGGAAAGAGGAGGAGGTGAGGCGTAGTATCCTGTTGCGCGTGCCGAGGCGGGGGAAGAAGAGAAACGCGTACGATCGAATTGTATCCTTTTCGCATTGATGTGTTTGTGAAACACGTCTTGGTCATTTGCAGTGTATGTGAGACAGACCAGCGTTGTTTGATGCAGTGTGAAACACCTCACAAGCAATAGACGCACTGTGAAAGAAACACATCAGAAATACTTGATGTACTGGGCGAGGAAGGCGTCGGACCACTTCTTGTCCCACGTCGGGTAGTCCACGTCCACGATCAGGTCGTAGTAGCTCTCAAACCCTGAAATGATCCAGCTGCGATACGCCTTCGGGCGCACGATGTTGTGCGTCTTGGTCTTGTACGACGCCACGCTGTCGACGCCGTAGTTCTTGTAGTTCTTCCCCCCGTTCAGCGACGGGCGCATGGGGCGCCGTCCGCACTCGAAAAACCAGGTCATCGACCCGTGAATGTCGTCGCCGTTGCGGTGCGTCCATGGACGGTACTTCCAGTAGACCTTGCCCATCACATAGGAGCGCGCGTACACCTGGATGACGAAGTCCACCGGCAGCGCCATCATGCGCTCGGTGCAGTCGACGCAGCTCATGCGGTAGGAGCCTGCGGTGTAGTTCGACTCGAGGATCACGCGACCGCCCACGCCCGCGGGCGCGTTGAAGGAGCGGACGGTTTCGAGGAGGCGTTGGATGGTTTCCGGTCCGGGGATAATGTCGTCGTCGAACACGATATAGTACGGAGAGAGGAAGAGGAGCGGAATCAGGTGACGCATGAAGAACGGCGAGTTCCAATTGGTCGCCCACACGTGCGAAATCTGGGGGTACTTTCGGAACACCTTCCAGTAGTTCTTGTTGATCGTGTTTTGGTACACGACGATTTCGCGCACCGGCACCGTGGAGTTGTAGATGGCCTCGATCTGTTCGTAGATGTACTCGCGCTTGTACTGCGACAGCAGAATGCTCACCTCCGTCACCTTCGGGCGGCGCGTCTTGCAGCTCACCGGCGTGATGCCCAGCTTCTTGCGGCATGTGACGGGCTGGACCTCGCGCGACTGGAAGAGACGCTTCAGCCAGGAGGCGCTGCGGTGCTGGGGCTGGAACACGAAACTCGGCTGGGAGACGAGGGCGGAATCGAAGAGGCAGTGGAAGGCCTCGGAGAAGAACAGGAAGGGGTCCATGTCGTTCTTCTTGAAGGCGGTGTTCACGATGACGGAGCGCAGGGACAGGGAGCGCATGAACAGGCAGCCCTCGGGATGGTCGATTCGGTTCTTGGCGGCGTACTCCCTGTACACACTGCAGGCGACGACGTTGTTGTTGTCACTCAGTTGCGCAACGGCGTCGTCCAGCCAGTCTCCATCGGGAAGGCCCTCGTCGACTCCCTGATCCTTCACGATCATGGTGTAGGTGCTGTTGTGGAGAATGGAAAGGACAAACGGAAGATAGCCATTATCCTTGAAATTGCTCCGAAGGATGTAGGGGTAGGAGATGCGCTCGTCCCTGTTCAAAAACTCCTCGTTGTAGGTTGTGAAGTGCGAAATAACGTAAAAATAGTTGATGGTGCAGCGAGAGGGCTGAATCGAGGAATAACGCTCGGCATCGATATCCTTCCTGTCCGTTTCAACTATGTAGGTAATGAAACACTCGCGACTCTCTATGGCTCAGGGAAACGGCCTGCACAGCACTCTCAAGCGACAGCACTGAATAGTCCGCGCGAGGCATCGCGCTTCCCGTCTGAAAAAGGAGAAGCGCAGTAAACACAAAGAGTCCGAGCATGCACAACACAATTGTGAGCTGCAACAAACAGGCGACGCAAACAGCCAACCCTCCGCCTCACGAGAACAGCACCGAGCAGACCATAATTAATGCTACAATGAAGAGGATAATAATCGTCCAGAATTGGCACTTGTTGTTGGTTTTCATCAGCGCCTGCATCTTGTCGCGCGCCTGGTTCAAACGGTTCTGCGCGTCCGACACGTCCGTGTCCAGCGTGTCCAGCAATTTGTCCTGCTGCTGGATCTCGTCGTGAATGCCGTTCGCCATGTTGTTCAGGTTGTCCACGCCCTCCTCCAGGATGCCCAGCGACATGTCCTGTTTCTTCATCATCTCCTACATGTCAACTCCCATACCGACTCCCACCGCCTGCTGCGCCTGAGAGCGGCTGACCACCTGGTCGTTCGCGTAGTCGCGAGCTGCCATCGTGGAAGACACCGCCTTTCCCTTTCCGAGGGCCTACGCGTCACCCATATACATTAGTTGCAACGGCACGCTGATCGGCAGCAATGCGGTTCAGCACACGGGGCGATTTCATAGCATCACTGACTCTCTTCAGCTTCTATGCGTAAGCAGGGGATTACGTAGTAGGTACCGCAAGAGAGCGGTTCACAAACTCGCGACGTCTCTTGATCTCATTCTAACGATTACATCGAATCGAGGACGAATCACAGCACTAATATTGGGGTATGCGGAGGGGGTCGTTTCCACCTTCAGAACAGCGTTCTCCACCTCTCGCACCGTGGCGGTGATGGAGTTAAGCTCCTTTGTAAGTCCTGCGCAAATCAAATCGCGTCCCCAGCACCCCTACCTCTGTTGAGCTTGTCGAACTTTGGATCAGAGGTGGAAGCGCCGCTCTTGATATACTCATCAAAAGAGGCATATTTCTTGTCCAGTCTAGCAAGGCTGCTCTCAATGGCTCTAGGGCATCACTCCCTCACCCCGGAAAACACTCTCTCATCACGTTATAGGGATCTTCGCTCGAACGGTTCTCCATGGTTGCTGAGGTAGATAGCAAAAAACTATGCATAACGGTCAACTCCCAGCGTCCACTACCTTTTCTTCTGAGACAGAGTGGCTTTGAATGTGTAGATGGGAGTTTCATTCACAATCTGCTTTTCACGGTCTTTGGTGTAAAACCCATTCCGCCCTTCGCTTTGCGTTCTCTGTGGAAGAAACACGGCTAGAGACCAACATACGAGGGTAGGTACAAAGGATGCGAGGAACACTGATCACTGTTCTTTGTTACAAGGAACGTCTCAGCGCCACTGATCATGGAGATCATCGTAGAAAAGGAGCTGACCCCCGTTCCGATAAAAGACTGTCCCAGCGAGGCTACAATCAAATCAGCCAGCGCGTTGCGAGTGGCCTCGTGGATCCGCGGCTTCAAATAGCTCTGGTACCAATGCACTCTCCGGAGGCCCGAATGGCCCACTTTCACGGGAGAGTGGACGTAGTTATCCCCGGCGTAATCGTGGATGGACCGCTTCGCGGTGGTGGAATCGGAGGCAACGTAGATGAAGACGGACGGGGGCGAGTGCTCTTTCAAGCACCTCACAAAGATGGCCTCCGATGACTTGCCGAGGAACGTGAACAGATCGGAGAAATCAGAGCCGCCGGTGCCAAATCGCGCATGAACCGTCACCAGATTCCGGAACTTCGGGAACGGGAAGAGACTGTGATCCTCAGGATCAACAATCAGTCGGCTGCGATAGGGCTCCAGAATCTGCTCCACGAACTGCAAGAAGGGCTCGCGGAAGCGGAAGTGGCGCTGGAACACGTTGTGCACAAGCTGCGCGTATCGACGATCTCCGTCGCCCGTGCAGGATACCGATTCCCCAATGTACCCCAAGGATTTGATGCGCTCGCACGTCTCGGGAGAATCCAGCCAGTAGCGGAAGAGGGGGCAGTTGCTCTCCACCACCACCCATTGCTTGCCACCGGTAATCGCCTCGGGAGACTGATCACGAATCGCCATGGTGAGCGCCTTGAACTTCTCCAGCACTTGTTGAGAATAGCCGTGGAACGGATCCACTGCCCAACACGACAGCGTCGAGTAGTCGCGCTTGCGTAGGTCCACTAGGAATGACAGCGGCAGGAGAGAACAACGGTTCCTCCGAATGAAAAACACCTTCTTCCCAGGAGAGCGAGTGATCCACACAAGGGAACGGAGGTCTTCATCATCGTCTACGACTGATGGCCATCAGCGACACCCTACACACAAACGGAACGTTCAGCAGTTCGGAAAGAAGAATCGCTGAAATCATGGAGAAGAGCTGGTTTCCAATGCCCCCAACCGCCTTCCGATAATACACGCCGGCCTCCAGGGCATCAAACGCCTTTCTCTGCTCCTCGGTACTCACGTACACAGTCCTGTCCACTTCGCTGTCGTTGTAACGCGATGTGAACCACCGCTCCACTTCGGGACCCTTGAAGTCCATCTACGCGTTATCTAACATACGTTGCATCCTGCCTCCATCGCTTTCACGCTGCAGCCTGAAGCCATCGGGCTTTCGAGAACCACGCCGTTGTTCGAGTAGCGAATCAGCTTGGTGTATGCGAGCGCACTCGCAGTTACGCAGCCATCGCCCGTCTGTTTCGAACTCACATACACGCGAGTGCGGCTGAGAGACACGAATTGGAGGAGTGCGAGAAAGTGGAGGGCAATCACCAACCACACGAGCACCCTCGGTGGCATTCCCGTGCGCGGTAAGGCAGATCTGACTGCCATTGTTTCGTTAAGGAGAATGGATGCTCGTCTCGATGATACGACAGCATTCCTACACTACATTCGCGGTGATCCCAGTCTCTATTCTCGACTCCTTCGGTCCGAAGATGTTGGCCTCTTCTTCACTCAGATTCCGTGTAGGTCAATTCGAACTGCAGGGCTGTGTCGGTGAATGCGATACTGGAGAAGGCGAGTCTCGATGACAAGGCCGATTGGAGCGAGGCCATAACGGCGCTGACGTCGCTTCTTTCAAACAAACAGTCAAATGCGTATCTCACAAATATAGCCCCTCCTTCCCAAAAGAAGGACCGGTTTACCGATTTGATTCTCTACTTTGATATTGTTCGCATTTTATGTGAGGGTAATGCGTTAGATCATTCTGTACCGTCACTCGAACACGCTCGACATTTCGCAGTGTTTAGTGGAATCCGTGCTGAACGAGCTGGAGGAGTCGGAGTACACAGCTCGAATCTGCTTCCTGATCCTCTACTGTGAAGTGCTCTTCGACGAGTGTCTTGCCAACGGCGAGTCGACCGAAGTACGCCTTCTTTCCATCCGTCAGGCCTAGTGGGTCCAGGGCAGTCTGCATCCTCTCCTCAGCGAAATCCAGTCCCTCTTGGCGAAGCGGGCCTTTCCTCCAGTGACGAAGCAAGTCCTGCTGTATCGCTACCACTTGATTACGTCGATTCTGATGATCATTTCGGGGAACGTGAAGGGGCTGAAGAAGAGCATCGTGGGCGTGACGGCCAATCAGTTTCCCTCGCTGCTTGAGTACGATACACGGATAGAGGAGGAGATGGCTGCCATTCGGCAGAACGACCCATTTGATTCAACACAGCTCGTTCTATCACAGTACGCGCAGAACAATTCCTTCTTCGTGAACCACCAGCTGCTGAAGTCCTATCTTGAATTCAATCGAGGCAATTACCAGAAGATTGTCTCCTTCTGCTGCAACGGGTCCCCCGACGACGTCACGCGACTGTCGCTTCTGGGAAGCAGCCAGTTCGCTCTGGGCCACTTCTCTCTCGCTTTGTTGTACTATCAGCAGATTCTCCACATTCACCCCGCCTTCGACCGCTCTCTCTACGGCGGTCTCTACCGCAACCTGGGCATTCTGCACTACGCTCTGGGCGACTTCGCTGCGGCCCGCGGCTGTCTCCAGCGGGCGCTGTCCTGTCTGCCTCAAAACGCGTGGTTCTGGTTCTACTACACTGAAGTGCTCGCCAAGTCCCTGCCGCGACACGCCTCCCGCGAGCATCTGGGCGAGCTGCAGATGGCGCTGCGCACGGCTCTCCAGCTCAAGGCGACGGAGGAGCTGCATCTGGACTGCCTCACGCGCCTGGCTTGGGCGAAGCTGCAGCTGGCGGACTTCGCAGGAGTCTGCGCGTTATGCGACCAGGTGGAAGCCATCGCCAAGGGCTGCGTGCCGCGCTGTCAGCGCGTGCACCTGTTCCGCGCGGAGGCGCACGTCGGCTGTGGCGAGGTGAAGAAGGCGCTGGAGGAAGTGGACCCGGAGACGCAGCCGCTGCTGTACCCGGAGTGGATTGTACGGGCGGTGAAGGAGAAGAAGGTGGGCGAGGCCGTACAGTACTCCGCGGATTCGCTGTGTGAGGCAATGCTAGTGGACAGTGTCGTGGTAGGCTTGGTAAATGGTGTTGAAGCGTAGCTGGCCATTCGGTTACAGGATGTGGAGAAGGCGGCAATTCTGAGCGAGGTGTGCTGGAAGGCGTTTCCCTCGCCGAAAAATCGACAAAGGTATAAATACGCGCTACTGCTGAGCGGACGGGGAGGTGACATCAGGCAGCTTGAGAGATGGTCGTGTTTGTTAGGAAACAATCCAGGTTTGGCTTTCGATCCGCTCGAGCTCCTCCACGAAGCCCTCGTCGAACTCTTCCAGCAGGGAATCGCACCAGTCATTCGAAACCACGGATGTGGGGCTGCAGTGGCACTGCCGCTTCGATTCCAGTTCGCCGGTTTCCGCACACCGCTTTCCCGACCCCGATTCCAAGCGCGCGAAGGACAATGACTTCTTCGGCGTGGAATGGAGATCATCCCGTTGTGGCAGAATTCTGCAGATGGAGGAAACGGTGCACAGCTCGCGCGAGGCGAAGAAGGAGGTGATGTACGACAAATCGGTGTCCTTGGGAACCATCTCCACTCCAAAATAGCCGAAGGCACCGTTCGTGATGTGCGTGCTGCCGTAGAGCCCGTCTCGGGAGCAGGGCTCTTCCTCCGATGCGAGTGGGGTGAGGTACTCCAGCTCGCTCGTGAGCGGGTTGAAAATCACTTGATGGTGGAAGCAGCTCAGTGTGTCTTTCAGCTGCTTCCCGTAGTCGGCGGTCCATTTGTGAATCGGGTTGACGCGGATCAGATTCAGGGCGCCCTCGATGGTCTTTCCGTTGTCGATGTACTTCTTCGCGGTCTTCAGTCCCACCTTGGGGAGATTGGGGAGATAATCACAGCCGCTCAGAACGCACATCAGCTCGAACAGGTCACAGTTCCACGTCGTCATGTGAAGCGCTTGGTTTGTGAAAATGTCGGGCAAATGCACGCACTTGCAACAGCCATTATCGCTCAGCTTGAATAGCGTGCACGGGCAGCGGTAGCACAGCGTGTCCGAGTCCTCGCTGATCACCGCATCCACGATGCCCGTCCGCGAGAGAAAGGCAATCTCGGCGTCGGCCTCGTAGGGAGCAATGATGTATGGGATCCGCATGCGAATCAGGAACAGAATGAACTGCTTTATCATTTCCTTGGATACGGTCAGGCTCTGTGTGAACATCTGCATCGCTTCCTTCTGCTTTCCCTGGGCCACCAGGGCTTTTCCCTCCTCGTGCTTCTTGGTGCGCCGTCTACGCATCACGGACTTTGACAGCGCAGACGCTCGCCTCTCTTCATCCTCCTGTTTCTTGGCAGGAAGACTCTCTCCGTCGAACACGAGAATCGGTTTGATATCGTATCTCTGGAGCAGTCGGATCATCTTTTCGCAAAAGTGGAGATAGCTACGCGTCAGAATCACGCAAAACAACAACCGAGTGGTTTCCATCCCCATGGACAGTTCCCACACGCAGCAGTAGCTACCGCGATGCAGCCTATCCAATCAATTTCCCGAAAAGCATCGGACCAACACATGGCATCGACGGCTACCACTTTCCCCCGAAACTGCTCCAGGTGCGCATCCTTCATCGCCGGGGCAACCAAGCCCAGCAATCCGGTGATTCCCATTTCAAAGGATTCACACCCACCCAAAACGCGGCATTCGATTCCTCCCGCCTATTCCATCCCGCGGTTATCTGAAAGTGTTGGGCGGTCTTTGTTGTCTTCACAACCTCAACGGAAAGGACTGCTTCTGCAGTCATTAACCACAGAGCAATGTAATGGGATGAAAAACAAACAGGACAAGGCTTATTCTGCTGATTCTTCCACATGCAATAGTGACTCGAAAAATGCCAAATCGAATAAAAGGCAATCACTTCCTTGGTGGTCTTCGTTTCGATCTACGATGGAGAGGACAAAACAGGGAGACAATCTTGGAGATCTTCTCAAAATGCTTGCCAAAAACGGACAGAGCGGCTTCAAATACAGCAATCTCGTACGCAGACCACTTGTCTAGTCATCAGTGCTCGAGCGAAGAACGACTCAGGATCACGTAGCTCTGGTTTTCCTGCTCGAGGAACAGACGCGTTTTCTTGGGCGCTTGCTGCTACCACCTCACAGAGACGGAGAGCACGTACCTCGCTCACATCGCTGCCTGAAGTGGCAGGTGTTCGCCGGTTGAAATAGAGTTCGGAAACGACGAGCAGTCTCCGCTCCAGCTCTTGTGTAATCAGTGCTGCGCTTTACCAATTCTGTCAACGCCCACGGACTGTGTGAGGGTAGGAGTGCACGTCCACTCCGTTAATGTGGAACTTCTGGCGCAGCCACGGACAGATAATGGAATCAGCTAGACATCACCCCGCATGGAGCGAACGCACTCGATCTGCACCCGCACTTCTCGCACTTGTAGCCTGACTCGATGGGAGCCACGGGATCGATGCTAGAAGCTGAACGCCCGCCCCGAACGGCTCACCGCTGACGACTATTCATCCGTTTTTCAGGTTTCAAGAACATCATCTTCCTGAGGGTTTTGACCGTCTGCAACTCCCTCTCGTCTGCGTGGTTATCGCCAACACACCAAGCACTACTCTCCGAAGTGACGGGCTCCGCCGGATTTCGTCCAATTTCCTTCAGCAGCAAAATGGAGAGGATAACCTTGTCTATCCTGAGTGATGCTCCCAGCACTCCCTACCACTCTCTTTCGTCCCCGACTTCTTGCTGTGGCTCTTTGTCTTTGTCATGTGTGCTCAGAACGAGAACACGACTCTCCGGTTGTCGTTTTGTGGTTGTGGACAGTCATCGACTCCTCGCTCTTTTCACCGCGTGTGCTCTATGTGCTGAAAAGGAGTCTTGGAACAAGCGGGAGGGGTTTGCTCCACTCCTCACTCCTCATCACAGCGGGTCCTTCCTCTCGCGACCCTTTACGGCATTCCAGCCCTAGTCCCTTTCGTTGTGCATCGATCGTCGTGTTCGTTTCACCGCAACACTCCGTTGCTACCACGTGAAAGCGCGACGAAGTGAAGACCGTTTCGCCTTTTCCCTGTTTTGGGCACTTTTCCCTTCGTTGAAGCACTTTTCAAATGCTTGCGATCTCCTCCGTTGCTCGGCACCTGGCTCCGGCAAATCGAGTCCTTGCGGCCTCCTTTTCCTCTGTCAATCCGATTCTGGAAGCAAACCGGGAGAGCGAAGTCCGCTCCGTCCTGAACAGTGTATGTGCTAGCGCATGGAGATTCTTCTTACAGTTCCTAGGTGATTGAGCCCTACACAAACAAGCCACTGAAGGCACTGAACTGGGTGAAGAACATCAAGCCCACGGAGAGAGGAGTGAACTTCGATATTGAAACCGTGACGAATGCATATGTGAAGAAGGACGAAGTGGATGTCGTGGTGCTGTGTGATGCGTAGCTGACGCTCGCCTGTAGAGATGCGCTGCGCTCCCTGTCGTGGTGCAATCCCATGGAGGTGAACATCAACGTGCGTTCGCAGCGCCCTTCCGCTCTGGTGACCGACCGCCACAACAAGATCGAGAATCTGAAGCACGTGAGCAACATCATCGCCGTCAGCAGGTACGCGCGAATGCCCGAGTTGATCGTAGCTGCAAGGGAGGCGTTGGAAAGTCCACGATCGCCACGAACCTGGCCTTCGCGTAATTGCGTCGTGCGTGCCTCAACAGCAGATTGCAGCAATTAGGAGGCCGCGTGGGTATTCTGGACTGCGATATCTTCGGTCCGTCCCTTCCGATCCTGCTGCACCACGAAAACGACACGAGTTCCCCATTGTGCCATGGCTGATTCGCGTAGTTCTCGCCTACAACGAGACCTCGTGGCTGCCGTTCAAGCTTAACGACCTGTTGTGCATGTCGTTCGGCTGGATGACGAACACCACCAGCTCCAACATCATGCGCGGTCCGATGGTGATGTCCATCGTCGAGCAGATCCTGAACAACACGGTGTGGGGCGACTTGGATTACCTGGTGCTGGACCTTCCTCCAGGCACGGGCGACGTGCAGCTCTCCCTGTGTCAGAAGCTGTCATTGTCCGGATCGGTGATTGTGACCACACCTCAGATTCTGTCCGTCGCGGACACGGAGAAGGGAATCCGCATGTTCAGCAAGCTGAAGGTGCCCATCAACGCGATCGTGGAGAACATGTCCTTCTTCAAGTGCAAGCACGGAGAAACCTACTACCCCTTCGGTCTGCTCGTCCAGCTCGGCTCACGGCGTAGGAACCAGCAATCTGGACATGCTGACGAAGAAGTTCAAGATCGACCATCGCTTCACGCTCCCCATCGATCTGTCGCTATCCAAGTCGGACGAGCTTCCCGTGGTGTGCTCGCACCCGGAGTCACCCGTCAGCGACATTTTCAGCACGATTGCGGAATCCGTGGTGCATGGCGGAGGTTGTGACGGCTAGCTGGTTGCAGACATGATCCGCCGACGGTACATTCCGCGCGACAACTACGAGGTGTCCTTCAAGAAGGATTCTGGAATTGTCTTCCGCAAGTTCTCCTCCACCTCTGCCGAGGAGATTCACGTGGACCCGCGCAAGCATATCCTTTGGTGCCTACAGGAGACCCTTAACGGACACTGCGGCTGAAGTGCCAATGCGCGAAGTGCGTGGATGAGATGACCGGAAAGAAGCTGCTGAAGGAAAGCGACGTTCCTGTGGACGTTGTGCCGACGAGCATTGACTACGAGGTGGGGAGAATGGCGGGAAGTGAAGAGTAGGGAAACTACGGCATTCGCATCCAGTGGTCGGACGGTCACAGTGGTTCCATTTACCCTTTCGACAGAATGGAGGAGTTGTTTAAGGAGTTCAAGTAACTCATTCTTGTGTTTGTTCGGAACGCGTTCGCATCGCCCCGAAGCCGATGTTCCACCGCGTTGTACCGACGAGCGTAAGATGGTGGGTCCAGAACACGGGCTTGTCTGCCATGCGCAGATGGGTCGGAAGTCCGTCCTATCTTCAGCCCATCGCTGCGGTCACCCCTTCCTCAAAACGGTTTCTGTCGCTGTAGCCGCTCTTCGATCATCGTCAGGAGTAGGGTATCTCAGATGGAAGATACGTCGGAAGCAGGAATCGTCGATTCTCATAAAGAAATGGAAAAGCAGCGCGCGATCAAAGTGATTCTTCGCTATGATCGCGACAGACCACGCGTTTTTTCGCCTTTCCCTTCGCGTCACGCGTAGTACAAGGAGAAGGTGATGAGCATCCTCCAAACGGCTGACTGCTTCAGTGAAAAGGTAGGTTCGGCTCTTTGCAGTAACCGTGTCAGGAGCTGTGCATTTTGCTTCGACACCTGTATCAAAAGAAACACTACGACAGCATCATGGACCTGACGGAGATCCTCCATCTGTTGAATGTGCCGTCACCCCATTCTCCTCACTTCTAGCACACCTATCCTTTGAAGCACACCGCGGAGATCATCATCAAGGCAGCCTCGGAGCAAAAGAACATCCGCGTCGCCAATCTCATGTCCGACCTCATTTCCCCCGATCCCTTCTCCGCCAGCATCCACAGCACGGAGGCGGACTATCCGTCCTCCAACCCCATCCGCGAGGGTGATCATCTCTCCATCGCATCATCCCCAGCTCAGGAAGTGAGTGCCCTCCTCTCCGTGGGCAAGCTCCCGGAAGCCCGCCGCATCCTCCAGTCCTGGTCCATCTCGCGCCTCTGCAGTCCGCTGGTGTTCACCTGCCTTCTCACTGGCTTCGTGACCGGAGGCTTCGCCGCCGAGGCGATCGGTTTCTACGCCTGGTGCAGGGACCACACGCTCTCACCCAAGGAGGCCACGGCCCTGCTGAACACGGTGAGCGTCTCGCTGCTGGTGCAGGCGTACCAGGAGAAGAAGCAGCCCGACAACGCGCTCACCGTGTTCGAGCAGGCCCGCGCGGCGCGCATCCCGCTGACGGTGGACGTGTTCGAGGCGGTGGTGGGTCTGTTGGATGGCAACCACCTGTGGCGGGCGAAGTACCGCGAGCTGATTCGGCGGGCGGAGTACGCGGATCGCGGCAAGTGGCGATGGAGTGTGGCTGTGAGGCGTAGACGCGAGGCGCTGCAGGCGGCGTTGGTGCTGGAGCAGCTGCGACGCGCTGTGGAGGTGGCGCGTGGGTGTGCGGAGCTGAGTGCGCGTATGGAGCGGTGCGTGCACCGGCGACGAGATGGGCGTGGCGTGGTGATCGAGGGCTCGCGCCTGTCGCCCGCGCTGCTGCGCGTGAGCGTGCTGGACCTGCTTCTGTCGCAGTCACAGTCATCATCCTTACCATCATCGTCGTTACAGTCACCCTCACAAGCAAAGCCACCACAAAGAGGAACAGTATGCGTGAAGGTGGGGCGGAGCGCGGAGAAGGAGCAGGCACTGGAGAAGCTGCTGCTGTCGGACCTGCAGCCGCCCATCCACTTCCGGAAGGAGGAGAAGGCGACGGTGTTCGTGGGCGGCGTGAAGAAGGTGAGCGTGGTGAGCTACGTGCTGGACCACGGCGACGTGAGCGCGTGGCGCGAGGCGCGCAAAGACTCTGTACTCTCTCCTGTTTGGAACAAACACGCGTCACCATCGAATCCTTCTAGGAAGACACAGATTCTTGAACCGCATCGTCTGAACGTACATGGGCTGCTCCATAATGGACTCCTTATATTTCGACGCTCGAGACGTCACCATGTGGGGGATATTGAAGCCGAAATCCGCGGGAAGAACGTAGGGAATGTACTCTACGCCTCAGCGCCGCCGCGCACACCCACTCCCCACGTTGTACATCCGAATGAAGTACTCCTGCTTGTCGCCGCCATAATCGATAAAGTACGGGTGGTAGAACGGGTCGTACATCGACCGCGAGAACACGCCGTACCTACGCCTCACGCGCCCGCGCGGCGGCCCACGGCTCCATGAACTCGAAGAAGCGAGAGGGAATGGGTCGACTGTCCTCATTGCGGAGCCACGGCTGGATGGGCGTGATGTCCTGCGGGTGACCCCAACCCCTCGAACGCACGTGGTACTTCTTCCCGAACTGCACGATCTGGCGCTTGTTGTAGCGGATCCGTAAATCCTCCTTCACCGTCGGAATCTGCTTCCAGCTACGCCTCAACGCCCACACCTCCCACAACAGTTGGTCGCAGTCGTTGGTGTTGTAGCACCGCTGCAACGCGGCGCTGTTGGCGTACTCGAACAGGGGGATGAACATCACCACCTTGTGGTTCGTCAACAGGTTCGCGTACTTGCGGAGATTGGCGTAGAGCGTCTTCGACAGGAACACGTCGGCGTCGATCATGAAGAAGTGCGTCGTGTGGATCGACTCGATCGCCAAGTCGCGCAGAATGTTCAGCGGGTACAGGCCCTTGGGGTACAGACGCTTCTCCTTGTTAGGCATCACGTAGAAGGGAGGGTTCTCGGGGTCGATCGTCTTCTGCACGTAGACGGTGTAAATCACACGGCGCTCCGCCGCGAACTGCGCCATCTTCTCGGCGAGCGCCGACACCTCCGACTGCTTGACGAAGATGGCGACGCTGACGTAGCCGGGCCAGCGCTGGAGAATGAAGGGGAAGCGGTTGAAGCGGTTGAGCCTGCGGGTGAGGCGACGGAGACGATGATACGAAAACTGAGTGGTGAGGGTGGTGTTGACGACGTTGGGCGAGTCGACGTCTAGGCGTAAGAAGAACTCGCAGCGCCCACAGGGCTGGCGCTTGAAGGGTTGGCAGCGCTGGGAGATGGAGCTGTACTGGAAGAGGAAGAAGGGCTGGCAGTGCGAGAAGATGCCTCCGTCCTTGCAGCTCACGAACAGCTTCTCGATGTTGTCGTCGAAGTACGCCGTGATCTCTGCGCCTCACGCCACACCCGTTCGCCCACCTCGCGCGTTGCGACACGTCGCCTGAGGCCGGTGGGCGAAGTCATACTTCGTCATGCGTGAAAAGATCATGCGATCGTACAGCAGGTACTCCTGCTGCGGGCGACGCACCAGGCAGCGGCGACGCACGTACTGCTTGTACATGAAGTCCGCTCGCAGCACCGGGTTCTGGTTCTAGGCATGACCGAAATCGGGGGAAAAAACGTCTTCGCCGGTGGGCTGGTCATACGAGGCAGGAAGGGCGTAAAAGGGATAGTTCTTCGTGGAACGCTTCGCCTTCGCGACCTTGGCTCGCTTCTCGGAGGGCGACACGAAGCCGCGTTTTGACAAGATGCTGGACATCGCGGTTCTCCGCTTGGTCGTTGTCGTCGTAGAACGGAGCTTGGCAACAGCCTGCGTGAAGGAAGGCTTTGGCTTCGGGTGCGTCACCTGCACAACGGAGGAGAACATGGGGATCAGTTTGGTTTGAGAAGCGGCGTCCAGGTTTGGCTTCACTTCCGCTATGCTCCATCGCTTTCTCTCCACGACGTTGCCTCGATTCGGCTTAACACCAATCACAGTCCACTTCCGCTGCAGCTTGTTCTCCACATTGCGCACCGTCACCTCCGAGCTGGATCCCTTCAGCTTCGACTCGAAAAGAGAGGTCTTCGGGTTGTTGGCGACAGGGGCTTTCTCAGGCTGCGTGGAGGGAGTAGGGTGATGTACAGACTCTTCCTCAGTAGTACGGACAGCCGGATCATCCTGGCTTACGGAGACCGGAATCTGCATAACCGACGAGTGGACGGCAGGAGTTGGAGTAAAGGATTCGGTGTCCTCCTCTGATGGGTCATCCAATTCCATCATCGGAGTGGGCGAAGGATCGAAGCTCGGTGGAATCGCTCGAACTACAAGCGAGGAGAATCTACTGATGACCCGACGAAACAACCGAAACGGCGAAGTAGTATCTTTGGTTGAGTTGACTAAATTGAACACGGAATAAAGAACATCGATAAACACCACAGATAGGAGAAAAAAGCGAATAAGATGCATTTAGGATGCAAGTTAGTTGCTTTTTCACAAGAGAAGGATCTAAAAGAACCAAAGAATGCGGATGGAACGTGCTTTCGAGTCTCGCCAACCCTCTTTCCCGTGATCTGTGCTGCACCCACTATGTCTTCATAAGGTCGAAATGCCCTTCTCAACATCATTCTCACTCTTTTCGTGTCCTTTTCATTGCTTTGGTTCGAAGAGGGCGATGAGCGAAGAGAATTCCTGGGTTGATTTTTCGGTCGCGTCGCCGTGGGAAGCGAATGTCGGTTCGATTGAGGAAATATTCGATTCGTTCCACATCGGCACGCAACTGCTAGGTATGCATCGCTCATCTCGGGATAACGCCTGTAGAGGATTCTCTCTCCTTTCGGCACATTGACAAGAAACTCGTATACGACGGACTCCACTATATCATTTCCTACTATTTCAGCAACATTTCATGGCTCGGCGATCAGGGTAGGTTCATTGTCGGCCTTTTCTTCGCACTTCTGGACTCACACCCTATAGAACACGATCACTGGCCCGCCTATATGCTGGAAATGGAGGACACGGCTGAAAAGGACTTCAGTCGATTCAGTACAATCTACGAACAGTACCATATCTCTGAATTCATCTACATCCACCTGGTATCCACGTCCTCCCCACTTCACTCTCCTAGGAGTTCTCTGATCTCCGCTCCTCCATCGATCTGAATCGTTCCCGCCAGCTCCTCTCCTCCGCCCTTCTGGCGATGCGAGGCCAGGAAACGGCGCTCCCCATTTTCGTCGAGGTCGTCACCCCTTCCCCTCGTCATCGCTAGGGCCAGCCCAACAAGCACCCTCTCATCGGCTTCTCGCTGGTTCCGCTTCACGGCTTCTCCTTCTGCACCGAGTTCCACACCGACTTCTTCCGCACCGCGCCGCCCGTCTTCTCCACGCTCGCCTCCACCGCCGCCCACTTCGCCGCCCAGACCCACACGCCCGTCGACGCCGTCCGCGTCGCGCGCTGCTACACGTGGCGGTGGTTCCCTTCCGCCGCCGAGCCCTGGCAGTTCCACTTCCTGGACAAGGAGGCGCTGCGGCGCGCCAACCCTCTGTTGTTCATCCTACAGGGCTTCAGCTCCGTGCCGATGTTGGGGCCTGCGGCGTGCCCGGTAGAGTGCCTGGACATGGTGGCGAAGACGAACACACAACCCTTCGTGCCTTCTGCGGGAGAGTGTTATGCAATAGGGACAGCTGGCGCCTTTTGACCCCCTGAAGGCGTCGTCCTTCTGGGTCCGCTTTCACCTCACCGATCCGATGAAACTCCCCCTCTCGCGCATGTTCGCGTCCATGAAGCAGTGTCTGGAACTGTGCGTGGAGCAGGGGCCCAAGCAGATCCTCTACCGGCAGGGCCAGAAGTTCTACCAGCAGCTGCTCAGCGACGAGCAGCGCGGCAACAGTAGCGGCGGTTTTGTGTGATCATGCGTAGAGATCACGACCAGCATGCTGTCAAATCTGATGGACCTGTTGACGGGCGTGAGCGTGCGCGCGGCGCGTGAGGCGTAGAACCGCGGCGTGAACGCGGAGGCGATCGTGGACGCGATCAAGTACCTGTTCAAGAAGGGCACGCAGGTGGGCGAGGCGGGGCTGGTGGAGGACATCACCCGACGCCCGATCGTTCCGCAGGCGTATCTGAAGCACGGTGTGCAGGAAGACGTGGAGGCGCAGGCGTATCTGAAGCACGGTGTGCAGGAAGAGGTGGAGGTGGAGGATGCGCGCATCGAGCTGAAGGAGCGCGAGATCGTGGTGACCACGCCGCGAGGAGACGCCTCCACGTACCTCCGTTGTGGTGATCGGATGGCGTGACGTGTAGTGCCGTCGTCTCCAGGGTCGCTGCACATCCCGCGCGCTACCGTGCCGCCCGACGCCTACGCCTTCGTGGCGCACTCGGCGCCCATTAACAGCCTGGTGTCGCTGCTGAGTCTGCGCTGCGCCGAGATCCTGGACGACCGTGGCGGTCGCCGCGAGCGGTTATGCGTAGACCTCTCAGAGACCTTCTCGCTGTTCTGGTACTTGTTCGTGACCATCGTGGAGTTCCACTTCGAGCAGAAGCGCCTGCTGCCCCACCTGGGCTGCGTGGTGGACAACGCGGACAACATCGCATCGCTGCGGCCGCCGCTGCCAACCTTCCAGTACAACCTGCTGCAGCAGAAGCTGATGCTGCTGAACTGCTGCGTGGAGGAGCTGCGCAACAACAATGAGGAGAGAGGCGAGAAGGGCAGTGAGGAGGACAGCGACGACTCGCCCTTGTTCTTCTCCGACTCGGAGGACGAAGAGGAGTCCTTCGTCCACCACCCGCACGGCAAGGGCATTCTGAACTGGAGCGGCTGGTTCCTCGGCGGGTCGGACGTGCCCTGCTGGCTGCCCATCACGCGAGACAAGGCGATCCTGACGGTTGTCGACGGGGCGAAGAATGACCCTTAGGAGGACCAGGTGGAACAGCAGCAGGAGCAGCTGGCGCAGAACTCGTCGCAGACCAACACCATCCGCGCGGAGTTCAAAGACACCATCGTAGACGACATCGAGGCCTTCAAAGCCGCCAATCCCCGCGGGTCCTTCGAGGACTTCGTGCGATGGCATTCCCCGCGGGACTGGAAGCCGAGCGCGGCGAACGAGCGCGGCGAGCTGTCCTTGCGCATGCAGGGCGACAACCAAGTGAAACGGCTCTTCGAGGAAACGCCGGGCGTGCCCGCGGTGGAGCAGAAGGGGCTGTTCAACGCGGAGCTGAGCGGTGAAATGGCGCTGGAGTTCCTGCGGACCGCGTCGCCGCTGACGGTGATGCAAAACCTTGTGGTCCCCTTCCTGGGGTGTTGCTGTTACCTTGTGGACGCGTGCGACGCGTGCGTGGCTCGCAACCGGCACGTGGAGGCGGAGGCGGAGGCGCTGAAGGTGATCGCTGGGAAGCTGAGCGAGGAGTTCGAGGAGAACGTGATCAACGAAGAGCGGCTGGAGGCGTTCGCGACCCAGCTCCAGAAAACGGAGGGAATTGTGTCGGTGGTGGGCGCGCTGCTGAAGATCACGGACGGGGACGAGGCGATCGTGGAGGCGCTGCTGGACGCGGAGTATGCGATGGACCTTTCGTCGCAGTATGCTCCTGAATCGGGGTGAATTCGTGCGACTGGTGGAGAAGCGGCTACAGGACGGGTCTGCGGACAGCAGTGTGTTTGAGATGTATGCGGAAAGTCGGAGGAGCAGCGAGAGTGACTCTCTGGATGATGTCACGCTGCCGGTTGGACACCGACTCCGCGTCGAAAAGAACGACCAGCACGTGATCGTTTCGTCAGCGATCAGTGCCTGTGACCTGTGCGCGCTATCCTGTGTTTGTTCGAGACACCCCACCGATCCCCCGTTTTCGGATCTGCAGAAAAGGGAACGCGCGAGCAACTCACTAAAAACGCTTGTCTTGCTTCTCGTTCAATGAGAATTGAATTGCTACTCCTCTGTACTCTCTTCGGGAGCCTCTTCATCTCCTCTATCTTCATGGGCGTGAGGCTCTCGGAGATCGCTCGCGATTTGAGGCAGTACTGTTTTCATCCTATCTTCGGTCCGTTTCATCGCTCTTCTTTTAATTCGAATGGGGGTTCCTTGTTCCCCCCAACTATCGCCCCGTCTCTTTCTCCTTTTATGCCGGCGAATGCCACAGACGCACTGCAGTCTTACAGTGCTGAGGAAACCGGCGAATCTCCAGTCAGTGAAACACGTGATCCCTACCAGTACGTTCACGACGATTTTCTGCGGCACAACTGCACGGTCCACAAGTTCGTTACGACGGACACCGAGTATGAGCCAGTCGTGTACCATCTGAGGGAGAACATTCTCTGGAACCACCGTTCCGTGTGCAGGAACGACACCTTCGTGCTGCTGATGTACCTCGTCAACCGGAAGGATTTGCAGCGCAGACAGTTCATTCGTCAGCGCGTTCGTCAGGGAATGGTCGTTGACGGCAAGGTCGTCAACTACGTAATCGTCGTCGCGTTGGATGAGAACGACGAGAAGGGAAGGAGGGTCCTCGATCAGGAGAACGCCGAGCATCAAGATCTGCTCATCTCGGTGCACAAGGACACGTACGTCAACGTGACCCTGACCGTTCTCGACGCCTTCCTCTGGGCTCGCGACTACTGCCAGCAGCCTTCGTTCGTGGCTCGCATTGACGGCGACACATGGGTGCATTTGGGCAACCTTGTACGTTTTCTTCGGCACGTGCCGGCAACTCGCTTTTACGGCGGCTATCCGTACCGCAGCACCCTGGAGAAGCGGTCGAAGGCGACCTATCCCGGATATGTTCCGGACGATTATCCTCCACAGAGGTGCTTTTACAACGCAGGCGGTGCGTACATCCTATCTCGCGATCTTGTTCCGTACTTCAACATCGGGACGCTTTATGTTGATCTTGTTTTCAGAGCTGCAGAAGATGCTCTTTTGGGCGTGATTCTCAGTAAGGTGGACATTTGGCCCTATTTCAGCAACCTCCAGTACATCGTGTATACCAACTACGAGTGGCTTCCAGGACTCGTCCTTCCGCCGAATGTCATTTTCATTCATAACCTTAAGAACATGACTCTTATGACGACGGTTCATAACCATTTTGCGAATCTCTATACTATTCCCTATCGCGTCCCTGCTTCTTCTGTTTGTTTCACAGCCCGATTCACTTTCCATTTCCCCCAAGCAGAAAAGGACTCTCCTTCAGGGCGCCGAACCCCAGCCATCCGATGTCCTACAAGCAGGTGGATACGCTCGTTATCTCCGCCAAGAAGCACTGCGACTTCGGCAAGGCGAGTCGAGAGCAGTTCTACATCCAGCGACTGGGCTCGCAGCAGCGACCGGTGTTCTGGAGTGATTTGGAGGTCGGCGTGCCGAATCCCCTTCACCGATAGATTTCGGACGAGATCCGCGTGCAAAACGTGACGTTCAAGTCCCTGAATGCCGATTCGTACTACCAACGCATGCCCCACCTGATTGACACCATGACCCTGTTCGATACATCCACCAAGGTGATCACTACGTATGCTGAGAATAACCTGTTTCTCTGGCTTGATTTCTCGGTGGGAATGCTGTCCCTGATGGAAGACAGCGGACTATCCTATGCGGAGTATATGGTGGCGAATCTGGAGAGGGAGCTGATGAATCTGTTCACTCCGAAGAAGAGCTCTTCCTCCATCCTCGAGAGTTCGTCCGGCCTCCAGTCTCGCGTGGAGATGGACCGCTTTACGCTCACTGCAACGCTGTTCGACGAGGACGAGTGCGAGAATGTGCTCTTCTATGAGATGGTGAACAAGGAGAGCGTCCACGCCGTCGTCGACCAGATCAAACAGGCGGTGAAATCGAAGGCAGCCAATTTCAAAGCCGACATCCCGCGAAAGGACGGCAACGCCATGCTGTCGCGAATTGTCCAGCAAACGTGCTTCTACATGAACTTTGGAACGACGTCTTCTTCAAACAGCATATTAGTTATGACAAACGGTGTGAATCCTGTAAACTCGTGATTCGTAGCAATGTTCGACGTGAACATGGAGGCCTTCTACCCCTACCTTCTGCTGCTTCTCCAGAACGACATTCCTCTTCATTTCCTTCTCCTCACAACGGAGAATCTGGAGCTCGAGTCCAAGGGCTTGCAAAACAATCTCTTCAACACAAACAACGCACAACAATTCGACCTCCTGAGCCACTTCCTGCGCGGCCGTCTGTGGCTGATGAATTCGCTGAATGCGTCCTTCTTTCAGTTCACCACGGATTGTTCCTCCTCCATCGTCAGCTACTCGAACCCCGCGATTCAGTTCCACTACGAAACGGCCTCGCCCTCCATTCCCTACCCCACCACCCATTGCATCATCAATTCCAGAATCACCGCCGATTTCGATTCCTTCATGGAACTGTGCGTCCACGACGGTTTCGAGCTGGACAACGTTTCCTTCCTGAACCACCGTTTCATGACCGTTTCGCTCGTTCTCCCTCTTTCCCCCACCCAGTTCCTAAAGATGATTCTGAGCACCGTCTCTCCTTTCCCTCCATCTCACCGCTAGACCGAGTGGGGCCCCCACATTTCCGCCTTCACGGCCGAGGTGAACATCACGAGCACCTCGCGCACACACAGCGCCTTCTCCGCCGTCTCCGCCATGGGCCAGAACCTCTTCCAGCACATCGCCGCCGCGTCGGCCGCCAACTCCCTTCTCGCCGAAGAGGCGTTGGCGCGTCTGCAGTACGTGCTGCGCATGCACGGCCGTCGCGAGAACGTGGTCACCATCCCAACCGCTCAGTCATAGAGCGTTTGCTTCACCGTGGTCGTAACGCCCAAACATCAGGAGAGTCGCGCGGCCGGCAGTGGGAGCCTGCTGGACAGCTGGCTGAGCAGCTATCGCGGCATGACCGGCGCTGCGCTGGCGGCGTGCGTTCAAGTCCTTGTGGTGTGTGAGCGTCAGAAATAGTCCATGTTTCGGTTCATGGGGTACTCGTGCATCGTGGAGTCAGACACACTTCCGCTGTTCGCGCGAACGGCGGAGGACTGTACCTTCGTGGTGCAGACCGCCCTGCTGCCGAATCAGTTCGCGCTGCACTCTACGCTGACGGTGATCACGCCAGCGCCGCTGCCGTTTCAGGTGGTGCAGAGTCTGCTGCAGAAGCAACTGCGCTATTTCCAGAACCAGATTCTCGTCTATGTTCGCCTTGTCTCCCTCTGTTCCCACTAGACCGCGCCCAACTGCTCCATCGCCATCGCCTCCTCCTGCTCCCATGTTTTCCCGCCTCCTTCTCTTTCCCTCTCTCTCCCGCTGGCAGCTCGCCTCGCCGCCCTCGAAGGTGAGACCACCCCACGCCTCTGCCCCTGCGTTTCGCCCTCCTACTCCACCATCTCTCGCGTCTCGCTCCACCAGTATCACAACCACGAGTCCTTCATTCTCTACTCCCACTGCGCGCGCAACCTTATCCAGTGGCTCTATCTCAATCAGTTCACCATCGTGCAGTTCACCGACAAGACGGACCCCGTTCAGATCCTCCTGGCGGACAACAAGCTAACGAAAGACATCATGATTCAGTTAACGGTCTCCACCTCCTTCATGCGCATCGAACTGCTCTATCTCTCCTTCCAACGCACCGGCTACACGCCTATTCTCACGCCCCTGATCTCGCTGTTGCGTCAGCAGGAAATGCACAATCAGCAGATCGCGGGCGGCGCGGAAAATGGCCCGAAAACGGACAGAGAGGAGAAGGTGGATATTTCGGAGTTGGTGCGTTCCATTTCCGAGGAGTTGCGTCTGAACTACGCAGTGTTCCTCACGCTCTCCGAGTTCTACAACTGGGACATGCAGCTCCAAAACGCCCCCAACCCCGACGCAATCGGGTCACCCGACTCCCCACTCTCCGTCGTGCGCACCAACGAAACCCACCTGTGGACGCTCCCCGCTCTCTTGACGGCTAGGTCGGAGGAGATTGTGATGCTCCTGCTGCGCCGCGCCACGCATGTCAGCGAGCACTTCTACGCCTTCGTGCCGATGGACAAGAGCACGTTCTTTCAGCAGCTGTCAGCGAAGGCGGCGGTGCAGGAGGCGTCCTCGGAGGCGTCCTCGGAGGCGTCCTCGGAGGCGTGCCTACGTGGAGTTGATGACGGAGATGAACAGTTACTTGTACGACCTGCTGAAACACAAGCTGAGTCTGATGTTCCACGCCTTCCCTGCGAGCTGTTTTGACGTGCTGAAAGAGATTGCCAAAAACAGCCTCGATTATGCGTACATCAACCAAGCGCATGCCTTCTTCGCGGTGTGCGACTCCCGTGGGAATCCGCTCATGTCGCGAGACGGCGAGTTCTTCCTCTTCCTCCTCTTCCTGCAGGATTTGGCCTCCTCCTCCCACCACCAGACCACCGGCCAGCAGTTCATGAAGGTAGACTACTTCTTCCTGACTCCTTCTTCTTTCCAGTCCGCCTCCATTCACTCGCAGCAGGTGACGCTGGACATCCCGCAGCAGAAGAAGATCCAGTTCCTCTTCAAGTCGTGCTTCTTCTATTCCCTCTATCACTTCATCGTCTCCAACGGGATCGGCAACACAGCAGAGGTGCGCAAGTTCCTCACCAACGAGAACTGCTGCGCCAGCGCCATCAACGTGGATCTGAGCATGCTTCTCCGCGTGCTCCCGTACCTGAGCGACGCGGACCGGGAAGCGATCGACGCGGAGCTGCTGACGTATCTGCGGAACCTGCGGTGCTCGCTGTTCGACGAGTACTTGGTGGTGAACTGTGATGCCTACCCCTGTTTTGTGAAGCTGGAACTCAATTTGGTGGTCAAAAAAGGGCTGAAAAGAGACAAGGTGTGTGTTGGGAAGCGGTGTGAGCCATAGACCCTGTGTTTGCCATTCTCGCTGTTGGAGGAGGAATCTTGCCACCTGTGTCGCAGTCTCATGAAGGTGGCTGATCATTCCTGCACCAAGTTCTCCGTGAAGGTGATGTACTACTGTCCCAAGGTCGTCATCGAGCTGCCTGAAGAGGAGCAGATGGTGATGCAGGAGGAGAAACAGATGATGATACAACAGGAGGAGAAAGCGATGGTGATGCAGGAGGAGAAAGCGATGGTGATACAGAAGGAGGAGCCACTGACAGAGGAGCAGCGTTTCAAAGTGGAAACCAGCAGTCCGCGGTTCAAGACGCAGTACACGGAGATGAGGTGATCACGCCAAATACGAATGAAGAATAGGAAGATCGTGAAGCAGGACCTGTCCGTGGCGACCATCAAGCAAATCGCCAACTCCTTCACGTCCATCGTGTCAGAGCGGTCGGTGCTGGAGTACGAGAAGACGATCCTCCACCACCTCTCGTCACTTCGCAAGGTGTCGGAGCTCCTGATGGACCTGAACATCGGCCACTCCGTGAAGAAGCATGCATTCACCGTGAACTTCACACTCGTCTCTCTTCTCTCCCACTTTTCCCTCTAGAACAAGGAGTTGCTGGACAGTTTCAATCACGTGTTCTTCCTCGAAGGCGGAAGCACCGCGACAGGGTCTCCGCGTCTTCCCTTCGTTCGCCACAAGAACTACTATCTCTTCGTGAACGACAACTCTATTCCAACGGACCAGGCCATTCAATCCATGTTGTCTTCCTCCTTCACCACGCCCGCCGCCACGCCCGCCGACTCTGTGCCCGGCGCTGCGGACGCCGAGCCGACCAACGAAGGCGACGACGAAGTGTTCCAACACTTCCACTTGGACCGCTTCTGCTTGCCCTTCGTGTGCATCGTTTGCTGCTCCGCGACCGAGAACATGTTCTCCATCCGATTCCACGACTACAAACACACCGTGGAAACTTTCTACGAAACGCACCCCGAGTTCAAGAAGGAGGCACTGAAGGCGATTCCCGTGTTGCCGTCCACGACCAACAAGGAGTTCTCCAAGATGGATAAGCGAAACTGCTACTTCAACCACTTCCTCCTCTGCATCCAGGACAAGTTGGAGTTCCAGCTGTTCGGCGCCAAGAACCAGAAGCGTCTCTCCACCATCATTTCCAAGCGCGTGATGCAGGTCGAAGCCCTCGTCGACAACCAGCGCCGTGCCTGTCTTCTCCTCCCTTCACCGCGTAGTGCGTTCCATTCGATTCCTCCTCCACCTGAACCCGCTGCTGCCCAACCGCTACTGGCTCCCCTTCCCACAGCAGGCGGTGCTGTACGACACGCACATCGTGATCGACGCCAACCTGCTGCTTCTGATGATGATTGAGATCTCCAAGATGCTTTCGGACTCTCTCATCTCTCAGCCCGAGGCCTTCCGCAACAAACTCAACCGCGAGTTCAACGTTCTCTTTGCCGTGATTCCGGGCTGCACGCAGTGCATTCTGGTGCTGACACTCACGCGCGAGCAGAAGAAGGAGGCCCACTGCGAGTGCGAGCACCACTGCGAGACGCTTCCCTGGCAGCTGAAGATGCAGGTGTGGGGCTGGGAGATGCCGAAGAAGGCCGCCTATCAGGGTATCGTCGATGCGGTCTATCAGATCGTGGTGACGACGAAGCTGAAGGACTTGTTCTTCCAGCTCGATCACGTCTCAGAACACGCCCACGAAGACGAAACGCCCATCGTGGAAACGGACAGCAACGTGATCCAGTGGTTCAAGCACTACACGGCGGAATCTCTGCAGGTGAAGCTCCACGCCCTCTGCACGCCGGCGGTGTTCCTGTCGCTCTTCTTCAAGGAGATCCAGGATCGCGGCTTCACGTTTGTCGTGTCCTCCTCCACCATGGACGGATTGGACACGCCTCGTCTGCCCGTGTGGAGCGGCGAAAGCAGTCCCGATTCCGGGCCGATTCTGGGCATCGGCAACCAGTTCTACTTCTTGTACGCGTCGCCGAGCCGCAAGACGTTGTACCTGACGGAGATTTCTCTCAAGCAGATGCAAAACAACGTCGAAACGGTCATCACCTCTCTGTTCACCCAGTGCACGTCGCGATCGGACGATTCGCTCTTCAACCACATCCCGCAGTCGTTGCACGGCGGCATGAGCAGCAATCCGCCCTATTCCGGGCTGTTTTTGTCCATCCAGTACTGGTCGGTGCACATCGACAATGAACGCGTCGAAGACGGCAAAGTGGCGGAATCGGAGTTTTTGTCTGTGAAGAACGTGTTGCTGGCCGTAGCCAGACAGGCCCGCATGGAGTGAGCGTTGCTCACAAGAGTGAACCATAGGCTGTTTGTGGAGTACCACCTTCTGAACCAGGAGCCGCGTCGCTTCGACCAGCTGGACACGCCCAAAACGGTCAGCATCCTGCTCAGCTACGTGCACTCCGTGTTCAGCTACAACCGCAAGCGCGAAATCAACGTGATGTCCGCCGACTCGGGAAGAGAGGCCGATGTGACCGACTCGATCATCCGCGTAATCGGGCCGTTTTTTGGAGTGACGGAATAGGCGCAGATTATTCACATTTCTCCGGAGTGTTTGCTTCATTCCCTTTCGGACGCCTGCTCTGCATGGGTCAAACGCAACGTCAACCCAACCAGCGGTCTGTTTTGCGTGAACGAAACGCCCTCGATGAAACTCCGGTCGTTCGCAACCTTCGGGCACAAGAAGGCGGCGCAATGGGAGAAGTACGAGGCGGCGAAGCTGAGCGAGGAGCTGGAGAGCGACGTGAAGGCGGCGGACCTCTCCACGCTCTTCGGTCTGTGCTCGTCGCTCGATGCCCGTTGCACTGGTTGCGTGGGGTGATGGGTAGGGTCCGAATTCGACGCGTTTTTCGTCGTGATGACGTTCGACGAGCCGTACGACGAGGAGGACAGCAGCAGCGAAGAGAGCGTGGAGGACGACTGTCCCTGCTCCTGCTACGAGGCGGTCTGCGGCGTGTTCTCTCACGTGCCGTACCTGCTGCTGTCCATTGGGTTCAACGCCGTTACGCTGGTGGGACGGGGTGTGGAGGAGGCGATCGTGGAGGGTCTGAAGGCGGAGTAGGTGTGAAGGGAGTGTGTGAGGAACAGGATTGAGACGCTGATGAACTCGCTGCTGTTCCTGTCGCAGCTGCGCAACACGCTCCTCCTGCAGTATAGTGGGCGGTGTTTCGACGCGGAACAGAGTGAGTGTGAGTGCATCACATCACCAGCAGATCTGACCTATCCTCAAGTCTCCTTCTCGCAGCCCAAAGCCAAGGTTCCGTTCCCTCCCCTTATCACGCACTTCTTCTCCTCTCTCAAGGACGTTCACCTCGTCCTCTCTTCTCCTTCGCTCCAGACGTCTCCTCTCTCCCTGCTCTCTCGCCAGCTCTGGGCACAGACTCTGCGACTGCAAGACGCTTCCGACCGCTTCAAAACGACGCAGAACCTGTTCGAGGACATCGTGATCGCCATGATGGACGGCAAGGCCGACGTGTCGCTGCTGCAGGAGGCGATTCTGCACGACGCGTCCCTCCTCCACAAGGCGTACAACCTATTCATTCCCACCAGCGGGATCGACGAGAAGGAGGAGGGTCTGGAGGCCTTCGGCAGCAACCGCAACGCCAAGCGCGCCAACAGCAACTTCCTCAACCTGTGGCTGCGGCCAGAGGCGGTCATGTGTAGCTTTAAGGCCAAGCGCAACTCGAAGCAGGAGGTGGCTGCCTCGGCCTCCGCCAGCCAAGCACTCACGCTCGAGGGCTTCTCCTCGCAGAACGCCATGCGCGGAGGTGGGCGCGGCGGAAGCGACTGACCCGTAGAGAGCTTCGACAGTCGCAACAGCAGCGACTTCCTGGCGGGCTACGGCAGCGGCGGACCACCGGGCGTGGGGGAGAGCCAGCCGGGCGGGCGTAGTGGCAGTACTTTCGCGCGCGGCGTGTTGGGATACATCCGGCAGCGACTGGAGCTGGAGAAGCGGTTTGCCGCGGTTATGAGCGACCACCGCGAGGCCAATCCGTGGATGTTTGCATGGTGAGGAGGGTTCAGAATAGGGTCGTTATCGCGTCGCATGACCCCTTTGTGTTCTACTACATTTCCTTCCGCACCTATGCGAAGACGCTGTTCGTCAACATCTACTCGAACCGCACCGCCATTTCCTACCGATTCCCGTTCATCTCGTTCTTCAACGAGTATTGCAACGCCACGCTGCTGAAAAGAGTCCAGAATCTGGTCATCCACGACGGGTATTCTTCTCTCCTCGAGTCCACGCTCGCCACGCTCTCCAACCGTCTGCTCCGGCCCGTTTCCTTCTACAACACCTCCTTCGTCTTTTCCTTCGCCGAAGCCAATTCGCCGCTTCCGTACAACAAGGAACTGTCGGCTCTTTTGTTCAAGCACGGGGCGGGAATGGGCCTGCAGTTCCACTCCGATTCGTCCCGGTGCGTGCTTGTGTTCCCTGTCAAAAGTAGAGCCGTTTATGCCACTGTTCACACGGAGTACCTTCACACCAACAAAACCACCCAGCCCGCGGGGCTCACGCTGGCCGACGACAGCACGGCCACGCCCTCGCCATTGCCGATGCGAGGAAAGAGCGAAGAGGCGAAGAAGCTGGTGATCGCCGTGGAGGGAATCGATTTCGTGGTTGTGTTCTTCCTGCCCGAGAAGATGACGTTTTTGGTTGTGCTGCAGGCGTGCGACGAGACGAAGGATCCAGCGCGTGTGAAGCGAGAAGTGGAGGGAATTGTGGAGGAATGGACGACGGACTTCTTCCACCAGATTCGAGACGTTTCCCTGCATGACTGCGGTCACGTCGTAGTTGTACATCAGCACTTCCTCCGACCTAACCCTTGTGGACACGAGTCGCAATCGAGTCGATCCAGCTCTGTTCGACGACCACCTCCGGCCGCTCCTTCTGTTCTTCCGCTCCAGCGACCAGTATGCGTCGCTCGTGTCCGCGCTCGAGCGGGAGTTCTACACCCATGCCATTCTCTGTGCGGAGAAGAAGCGCGTGCTGTCAGTGGGAGCCAAGCCATTCGTAACCGTGGTGTGGAGACGTGACCAGTAGCGATATCTCATCGTGGTGGAGTTCAGTACTGGCACCGAAGTCCATCTCATCGACACGAAGAGTTCCCTCAGTATTGACGAGAAGCAGATTTGCAGTATTCGGAGCCAGATCATGCGCATCCTTCATCTTCTTGTGTTCAGCTTTTAGTTTTTCCTTGTTTCTTATAGAGTCAACAAGTCATGTTGTAAGGTGACGAACAACAGCACGCTACGAGATGTGGAGTGAAGGGGCGATTCGGAAAGGACGGAGATGCGATTGGGCGTTTCATTCCAGTTGCCAAATCCAAAGAAAAGCAAAAGCAAAAGTGCAATTATGTCGGATCCAATTCCCCAAGTGTGTACCGGTGCCGTAAACCGGACAGAAGAGCAAGAGGAGGAAAGACTTCGCATCCGAAAGAACTGTATTTTGTGTCTTTACGTCAACTAACTCGATAGCTACCACTGCGAACATTCCGCCCAAGAGTCCGGAGCTCGTCCCTCCGTGCATTGACAACTCTGACGAGCAGTGCAAGCCCGTGAGCATGCCCCGCCCTATCTTCTTGTAAAATGACTATGGAAGCCCCTTGGGCGTTTTTCAACCCGTGTTTGTTTCTAACGATCATCGTTTCCTCTTCTCTATCATGAGCTGGAAAGCGTGTTCTCCGCCACTGGGTGCACTCCCTCCCTTTCGATGGAGTAGATGAAATGTACTGATGAACCCAAAGACTCGTTGTGATCCCGTAACCTCCCAGGGTGTTAAGGAAACAAGCATAGTTATTTCTTTGGCACAACCTGTCGTGTAATCGCACATCCTCCCGAATGGCCGCATCATACAGCATGCCACACTTCTTGCACTCTACAATCGAGCTCTAGCGATCAGATTCATCAAACACAATCACTCTTTGTCCGGCGTCAATCAGCAGCTGCTGAAGCGTTTTTGTTCTTTGTTTCCGTTGACTTGACAATTGTTTTGGATTCGGGTCGCCGAGCGTGTCATGATGGCGTGGTTTGCGAACGCGCTTCTTCTCTGGTTTTCGTTTGAAGAAGAAGTCGATTGTTGCTTGGGACTGCCTTTCTGAGTCTCTATGCGTGATTCCCTCTTCTGGAGTGTCCTGCTCAGAAAGGAGATCACCCTCCTCGTGGCAAAGAGATGGTTGCATGATGTTTTATGGTGTGGGATTGGAATGGGCGGGGAACGAAGATGGCATTCGTATTCCCAAACTTCATGGGAAATTGGCTTCCTCTGTTGATGTTGAAAGTGGGTGACGTATAAAACAGCACTTTCATCGTTGGAACTCCATGCTTCCGTCCTTATCGCTGTAAAGAATGGTAACAGTTTTGAAACAAACCTCTCTACTCTCTCAAGGAGCCGCCACCAAATGCATTGGGATTCTCGTTGCAGATGTTGATGAAGATCTTGTAGTAGCGAGTCGCGTATTCACTGAATCCGAATCTGTCCGTAAACTGTTTCATGGCGCGATCGTAGCAGGTAGTGCTAATCACACCATCGGGGAAGATGTTGTACGCCGGTTTCGTCAGCAGGCCCTTGAAGTACGCGTCAACGGCCTTGCGGCTGGCCACCTCGTCGCTCAGCTCCTTCTGCAGCTTCTGCTTCGTGGCTCCAGTGGAGCTCTGAGCTCTGGTGCAGAGCGCCTGCATTCTGACGTCGTTGCTGTACTGCTGGACGCACGTCGAACTCATCACTATGGGCTGCACTTGGACGTAATCGGTAAGCGGCTTCTCGGTGGGTCTGGGGATCGTGAGCATGTTCCAGCCGGTGTAGTTCCCGATAAACTCGGTCATGCTCATGTTCTTGATAGACATGTCACCGTAACGCAGCACGGGCTGCACCGTGATGTTGGTGGCGAGATAGTTGTACAGCGCGTCGAGGGTAGTGTCTCTCTGCTCGGGAACATCAAGGTACTCAATCCATCGCAGGGAGAAAAGGTCTGCCAGACAGAAGTCCATGTAGGTGTTTCTCACGTAGCAATTAACGCAGTGCGTCCATTCGGAGCCCATCTGGTCGTTTGTCGCAGAAAAGGCGTAGGCATGGATGTCGGTTGGAAGGTTCTTCATAATCGATCCGGCATATCCCGATTCCGTAAAGATGACCAGATTCTTGTACATCATGTTGTCATGCATCTTTTGGATCGTTTCCACAAATAGGTTGGCATGCAGATTATTGCCCGTTTCAAATCGAATCGTGTAGGGAGCGCCCATACTCACAGTGAAGATGAGTACATTGTCGTCAGCATTCGAGCGCAGGATTTTTCCCCCGGCTCGTTCATCGCCCTTCAGTGCAAAGATGAAATTCTCAACAGTCACGCTCTCACCCCAGTAATCAGCGACCACTCCCTGGTAGACATTTGGGGGATCCAGACCAGGCTTGTGGAAAAGCTCACCGGGGAAGGGATTTCTTTCATCGTAAATAGGATCTCCACGCATGAAGGTAATAATGTGATCAGCCGGAATACCACCGCGTCGAAGCATCTGATAGGCATGCGAAACGTCTGCGTGATGGTTGTAGCGATAAAAGCCCTTGCCACAAGCCATCAGCACTGCCCACTGATCACCCAGCACCAAACCCAACAAAAGGAACAGAGTCACTGTTTTCATTTCACTCAAAACAAAAGTGAGGATGGACTTAGAAAAACACTTGACAAGCATAATTGATGGGGATGGGCATTTGTCAAACGGTTATACTTGCAACCATGACGGGTGAACCCCTGGGTTCTGGGTGACACAGTCTTGTCAAAAACGTCAGAGAGTAGAGTGCTTTGACAAGGGCTCGTTTTGCCATTGCGGATGTTAGAGAAGTGAGGGGAGTTTGACAGGCAATAGGAAGGGGAAAAGGGCGGAATGAGAGAATGAACACTGGTTGTTGATGTGAACTGTGTATTGTTCGAGATAGTAGTCTAATAGAGTTGTGTGTGATAGTAGCAATGGCTACACGTGGTTTGAGAAGGAAATGACCTGGATGGGTTCTGAAACGATTTGTGCAACAAATCCTCAGCATGCAAAAGCTAATCAAGCAAAAAGCACTAGTGCCAGTACTGGTATTGATTTCCTTCCGCAAATGCTCTACTAAATGCAAGCGGATTTTCATTGCACATGTTCACGAACACGTTGAAGTACTTCAACGCATAATCACTCCTTCCCAAACTCGCCTCGAACTGCTTGATGGCGCGAGCGTAGCACTCGGTGTTCTCCACAGGCTCAGGCATCTGGTAGTACTTGGCCTCCTTCGCCAGAGCGTTGAAGTATCTGTCGATGGCCTGGCGGCTGGCGACCTCCTCCTCGTAGAGCTTCTGCCACTTCTTCTGCTCCTTGCCGGTGGTGTGCTGAGCCATGTACAGGCGGAACAGCATCTCATTGTCACGAGAGTCCCACTGCACAAAGGAGTGCTGGTAGGGCACAGTGTTTCTGTTACTGGGATAGCCAATGAACTCACCAATGACGTCATCCTTGAAGGACACATCACCATAGCGCATCACGTGGCTCTTGGTCACACCCTTCACCAGGCGCTTGAACTGCTCCTCCAGCGTCTCGGTCTTCTGCTCTCCTTTCTCCGCATCTTCCGTCCAGTATACCGTGAATTGATCACCCAGGCAAGTACCAAGTTTCTTACCCCTCACCACAGCCTCGTCACCGCAGTACCAACTCCACGACGACTCTTGCTCGTTCGCTGCCGTAACCGCAACCACATTCAGGTGCTCCGGAAGATTGAGGAACATGGAACCGGAGTAGCAGGCATCAACATACATAACGAGCTTCTTGTACATCTTCTTCCGGTGCATCGTCTCAATGGCGTTCATAAGATCCCTGCTGTGGAGGTAACCACCAGGAAGAGCCAGAACCTCCAAAGAGCCATGGTCGGAGAAGAAGAAGAACACATTATCTTCCTCAGTGGACTTGAGGACCTTCTTGCCAGCGCTGTCATCGCCTGTCAGCACCTTGATCAGGTTTTCGGGACTGACTTCCTTTTCCATGTAATCGACGATCACGCCGTCATAAACATCGGGAGCCTCGTCTCCAGGACGATTGAACAGCTTTCCGGGGAACGGATTCTTGGAAGAGAAGGGCACATCGTTGTACATCATGGTGATGATATTATCGGGATCCACACCTCCAGCCCTGACGATCTGGTAGGCATGCGCGACATCGGCATGGTGACGATAATTGCTATAACCCTCGGAACCACAAACCAGCACCACCCAATTCTCAGCCGAAACGAAAGTCAGCAGGAAAAGAGTGAAATGAAGAAGCTGCATTGTTTCCCAGAGAGATAGAAGCCCATTTGTGTTGAGGTAACGCGAGGGGGTACTTCTATTCTATGGAAAGGAAATAACAGGCATTACTTGAAATCACCCCTGGGTCTCGATAATTGTGTTTCACTTCGTTTCTGCAACAAGGAATCGAGCTACAACACACACGTTGTTATGCGAAATGACATGGCATACCTGAGTCAAACACGCAGAAGTGGCTTACACAGATAGCACTCATCACACAAAAACACTCCATTCGACTACCAAACAACGTACTCTGTTCAAACCCAAGCATCCCATGAAGGGATACACCGAAATGGAAGTCAGTCATGGAAAACCGACTCTCTGCACAAAGAGTCATCACACACATGTTCTGGAAGCATTCTTCCACTCATCCCATTCCAAAGACACATAGTCGGCGGATTAGAAAAGAATATGAACTTCCTCAAGTTCTTCCCATCCCAGTCTAGATCGGTCGAGGAGTGCATCGCGCACTATGAAACCAACCTAGATTCCGGTATTTCAGAGATGGAAGCAAATCGAAGATTGGACCTGTACGGTCCCAATGAACTCGCCAAGGAGAAGCCCACGCCCATGTGGAAGCTGGTGCTGGAGCAGTTCGACGACTACCTCATCAAGATCCTTCTCTTCAGCGCCGCTTTCTCCTTCACGCTCGCTATCTTCCAGAACAATGGCGAGGGCATCACCGCTTTCGTGGAGCCCTTCGTCATCATCCTGATTCTCGTTATCAACGCCATTATCGGCGTGTGGCAGGAGAACAACGCGGCAAACGCCCTGAAGGCGCTGAAGGAAATGCAGAGCGAGAACGCGCGCTGCCTCCGCGACGGCAAGCTGAACCACGACCTCCCCGCGTCGCACCTCGTCCCCGGCGACATCATCCAGATCCAGGTGGGAGACAAGGTGCCCGCCGATTGCCGTTTGCTGAAGCTGAAGACGACGACGCTCCGCGTGGAGGAGAGCGCGCTGACGGGCGAGAGCAAGACCATCATGAAGGTTCGAACTTGAAAGCGCGCTGATGCGTAGAATCCCGATGTGATCCTCTCCGAGGAGTGCGGGCCGGCGGAGATGACGAACATGGTGTTCGCGGGCACGATGATCACGAACGGGTACGCGACGGCGCTGGTGACGCGCACGGGCATGGAGACGGAGATCGGGAAGATCCAGCAGGCGGTGATGGAGGCGAAGGAGGAGGAGGAGAAGACGCCGCTGGGCCAGAAGATCGACCAGTTCGGCGAGCTGCTGGGCAAGGTGATCATGGGCATCTGCGTGGTGGTGTGGGTGATGAACTTCAAGCACTTCACGGACGAGGAGTACGGCGGCTTCGTGAAGGGCTGCATCTACTACCTGAAGGTGGCCGTGGCGCTGGGCGTGGCCGCCATCCCCGAGGGCCTCCCCGCGGTGATCACGCTGTGAGGGCATGCTGCCAACCTGACGCGTAGATGTCTGTCGCTGGGCACGCGGTCGATGGCGCGGCGCAACTGCATCGTGCGGAAGCTGCCGTCGGTGGAGACGCTGGGCTGCACGACGGTGATCTGCTCGGACAAGACGGGCACGCTGACCACCAACGAGATGTGCGTGGTGACGCTGCTGTCGCTGGACAAGGACGGCCGCGCGGTGGCGCACGCCGTGGAGGGCATCTCGTACAACCCCGAGGGCCGCATCGAGGGCATCGATCGCTACGACCTGAGTGGGTGTGGTGAGCGGTTGTGAGAGGCAGAGGACGTGGGCCTGTGCAACATCGCGAAGGTGTGCGCGCTGTGCAGCGACTCCTCCGTGGAGTACGACGACGCCAAGATGAAGTACCGCGCCGTGGGCGAGCCGACCGAGGCCGCGCTGAAGATCGTGGTGGAGAAGCTGGGCCTGCCCGCCTCCGCCAACGTGGTAGGCGTGAGAGTGTGGGATGAGAAGCAGGATGCGCACGCGGTGTCGACGCTGCGGAAGAACCCCGCGACACGGTGCAGTGTGGCGACGCGGTACTGGTGCGACCGCTACGAGACGCTGGCGACGCTGGAGTTCACGCGCACGCGCAAGTCGATGTCGGTGATCTGCGCGCCGAAGGTGGACGGCGTGGCGGCCAAGGGCCACAACGTGCTGTTCGTGAAGGGCGCGCCGGAGAACGTGATCGCGCGCTGCACCAGCGTGTGCACGGAGGTGGGTGTGTGAAGCGATGATTAGAACTAGAACGGAACCATTCTGCCGCTTTCGGAGGAGCTGCGCCGGCACTACGAGACGGTGATCACGCAGCTGTCGGCGAAGGCGCTGCGCTGTCTGGTGATGGCTGGCAAGCTGGAACTGGGCGCACTGGCGGACTACGACGGCCCGAAGCACCCCGCGCACAAGTAATAAAAAGGGAGGTGGCTCAGCGGCAGACAGCTTGTGGACGTCAACAACTTCGAGACAATCGAGCAGGGGCTGACGCTGTTCGGCATCTGCGGCATCAAGGACCCCGCGCGGCCCGAGGTGCGCGCCAGCATCGAGCAGTGCCGCGCGGCGGGCATCCGTGTGTTCATGATCACGGGCGACAACCAAACAACGGCGGAGACCATCGCGCGCGACGTGGGCATCTTCGACGCGGACGAGGACATCTCGAAGAAGAGCTACCTGGGTGGGCGTGGCGTGGGGCGGTGACAAACAGCAAGGCAGTTCATGCAGCTGTCGCAGGAGGAGCAACTGCGCGTGCTGCGCGGGAGCGGCGGACGCGTGTTCAGCCGGTCGGAGCCGGTGCACAAGAAGCAACTGATCAGCCTGCTGAAGCAGATGGGCGAGATCACGGCGATGACGGGCGACGGCGTGAACGACGCGCCGGCGCTGCAGCAGGCGGACATCGGCGTGGCGATGGGCATCGTGGGAACGGAGGTGGCGAAGGAGGCGTCGGACATGATCCTGACGGACGACAACTTCTCGACGATCGTGGCGGCGATCGAGGAGGGCCGCTCCATCTACCAGAACATGAAGGCGTTCATCCGCTATCTGATCTCCTCCAACATCGGCGAGGTGGCCTCCATCTTCTTCACGGCGATGCTGGGCATCCCCGAGGGCCTCTCGCCCGTGCAGCTGCTCTGGGTGAACCTCGTCACCGACGGCCCGCCAGCCACGGCGCTGGGCTTCAACCCGCCCGAGCCGGACATCATGCAGAAGCCGCCGCGCGACAAGGACGAGGGCCTGATCACGCCGTGGGTGTTCTTCCGGTACATGGTGATCGGACTGTACGTGGGCTTCGCCACCGTCGGCATCTTCGTGTACTGGTACGTGCTCGACGCTGCGGCGACCGACGGGCACCCGCTGGTGACGCTGGCGCAGCTCATGAACCACAGCAAGTGTCCCGCGTGGACCGACTTCTCTGTAGGTGTGTGAGAGAGGAGTGATGAGTAGTTGGGCGCGTGGGCCGATCGCTTCGCCGCGCCGTGCGACTACTTCGAGAAGGGCAAGGTGACGGCGTCGACGCTGTCATTAACAGTGTTGGTGACGATCGAGATGATGAACTCGCTCAACGCGCTGTCCGAGGACTGCAGTCTGCTGGTGGTGCCGCCGCACAAGAACATGTACCTGGTGGGCGCCATTGCCGCGTCCTTCCTGGCGCACTTCATGATCCTCTACATCCCGCCGCTGGCGACCGTGTTCAGCGTGGCGCCGTTGACGTGGCGCGAGTGGAAGCTGGTGCTGATGTTCTCCTTCCCCGTCATTCTGATCGACGAGGTGCTGAAGCTCGTGGGGAGAACGATGAACGAGAAGAAGCTGAGGGAGAAGAAGCACGAAATGGAGTCCGAACCCCTTCTTGGTGTGAAATAAAGTCATTTTGGTTGATCTGTTGTCGTTGTGACATACGCTGTCTTCACTCCCTGAGCTTCAATTCACACATTTCCTACGCCAAGTTGATTCTCACACGATGCCTAAGGAACGGCCTATCCGTAAGACGAGCGTGACGTCGGGACCTGCGCCAACGGGAGCGGCAGGTGGTTTGGGTCAGCACTTCATCAAGAACATTGCTGTGGTGCAGAACATCGTGGCGAAGGCGGGCATCAAGCCCACGGATATCGTTCTGGAAATCGGTCCCGGTAACGGTATTCTCACGATGGAGCTGCTCAAGAAGGCCAAGAAGGTGATTGCCGTGGAGTTGGATCCTCGCATGGTCAATGAAGTACAGAAGAAGGTGCAGGGAACGTGAGTATTCTGTTTTGAGGTAATGGGTAGGGAATATGCGTCCCACTTGCAGATTATTCACGGCGACTTCTTGAAGGTGGAGCTTCCGTACTTCGATTTGTGCGTTGCAAACGTCCCCTACGTCATTTCGTCGGGCATTGTGTTTAAGCTGCTTCAGCACCGTCCCTTCTTCCGCGCTGCCGTGCTCATGTTCCAGGAGGAGTTCACGCAGCGACTGTGTGCCAAGTAGCCTCTTTCCGGAATGCTTAGGAGTAGACCCGGAGACAATTTGTATTGCCGCTTGTCGGTGAACACGCAGCTGCTGGCGAGAACGCAGCAGCTGCTGAAGGTGGGACGGAACAACTTCAATCCCCCTCCCAAGGTGGAGTCGCGCGTGTGCCGCATCGAGCCGTACAACCCGCCTCCAACCGTGAACTTCATTGTAGGGGGTGAGGAGAGGAATTGAGAGTAGGAGTGGGATGGCATGGTCCGCCTGTGCTTCCAGCGAAAGAACAAAACGCTGTCTGCGATTTTCAAGAACAAGAAGGTGATTGAGATGCTGAAGCAGAATTACGAGACCTTCTGTTCCCTGAACAACAAGGTGGTGGTTGAGGATGTGCATGAGAAATAGGCGCCGGAGGAGAGAGATACGAAGGAAGTAGTGCTGTCTGTGCTGGAGGAAAGTGGGAATGATGCCGTGGAATGAGCATTAGCTGGATTTGCCGAGGCGCGTGCTTCCAAAATGGCCATTGAGGATTTCATGAAGTGCGCTTTTGGATAGAGAGTGAGGGATAGGCTGCTGAATGCGTTTTTGAGCAAGGATATCCACTTTGCGTAGTTGTCTCTTTATGTGCTCTGTTTGTTCTATTCCTTCCGATTTCTGAGTTGGTGAGCCAGAGAGAGAATCCCACCGATCCCACGTATTTGAGTGCCCGTTTCGGAGAGTGAAAAGCGCATTCTGCGCTTAAGGGAATCGATTTTCCTATCAATACCATCTGCGCTGGCCTTATCCCGGTACTCTACACAGGGAAATCATGCATGGCTATTATAGGGAGAAAGTAAAATCGTGGCTTCATTCCGTGCTGGATACTGCTGAAGAACAACATGAAGCCCCTGTAAAAGAAGAAGTACAATCCTCTGTTCCTGAAAAGCCTGCCGAGGAGGAAAAGCGTAGTGGAACCGGGGTCCAATTTAATCGCGTAGATGTGGAAAAGGAAAGAAAGAAGAATACGGAGTTGCAACGTCCCGTACAAGAATACATGGAATGCCTGAAGGATGATAGCTCGCTTCTGGCCGTGCATCCGGAATTGGACCGTCTCGAAAAGGCGCTTCTGGATGCTCTCGAGCCCTACTGCGTTACGTACGAATTGGAATGGGGAGTGATTCCTAGCGCAACCCTGCCCTGCGGCTCCAGGATCTTCATCCGACCCATCCTGCCGATTGATAAGATCGTGATGAAGGACCGTAGGGGAGCAGTGGGAATGTGAGGCGTAGTGATTGAGACGGGTGAGATATCGCAGCACTCCCTGTCTTTGCGCTTTAACTCGGTGATAACGAAGGTGATGGACTCGTCACTGGACTATTTCTGCAACGTCAACTTCGATTCCCACTTTGCGATCGCCGTACTGATTGAAGAAGGAGGCATCTGGAAGGGCGTTGCGTCGGGTCGATTTATTCAGGATACGTCCAATCCGAAAGAGGCCGAATGGGCGGCCATCGTGGTGGATTCCAGACATGGCCACAAGATTGGTTCCTACGTGTTGTATTATCTGAGCGTGGTAAGTGCCGTTGGAGGGGATGATTGCGTGTAGCTTGCTCACCGATTTGGCATCGACAAGTTGATGGCGGTGGTGCACCCGGACAACTTCTGCGTTCTGCACTGGATGAAGAAGCTGTCGGCAACGCGGTTGTTTAAGGAGGAATGGTGATGATGCACGATGGACATGATGGGTAGCTACTACTGGGTGTTTGACACCCCGATTGAGAAATCGTGGATCGCCTCAGAAGAGGTGCGGAACGCGCTTGAAGTGGGAGCGAATGGGAAAACCGAATTGAGCGAAGAGATGCGATCTGTATTGGTGTCCAACATAAGGGGTGAGTGTCTGGTTGTTGAATGAGGAAGTAGAGTTGAAGAATTACCAGAAGTCTGAGATGCATCACGAATGTGGGTGAGAAGAGTGCGGGATGATGAGTAGCGTTTATCGGATCGAGACGGGATATGAGCGTCCATCCTGAAGGGAAGTAGTTTCTTTATGATACTGAAGTGACGCCATTGTTTGTTTTGCAAGAGCCCAATGAATCCGGGGATGAGTTATTTCCACGTGAAGCAGGAGGTGCAGCAGAAACCACCGGAAAGTACCGTGAAACCGAACCCGGAAGAGGAATTGCAGAGGGAGCTGCTTGCTCGAGATGCGCGTTTGCGCGTATGGTTTCGTATGCGATACAACGTAGATTCAATTTGAAATCTTCTCAAAAGACGGTCTGAGCAGCAAGTTCTGGATTATCCCCGAAGTTGCGCAGAAGTTGAACGAGCTTCGGATCGAAAAGAGGAGCGGCATCCCGTCGGAGATGCTATTCCAGCAGCAGCCCATGGAGCAGAATGTGGGACTCTTTTTCGTCGCTGACATGTAGAACAAGAAGATATTCCGGATGACAAACGAAACGAAGAAGCAGATCTTCCTCCAGTATCCCGAAGTCAAAGCGGCGTACGATGCAAGGATCGGGAGGGATATGGGTGAACGGGACTTTTGGAAGGCGTTCTTCCGAACATACATTATTGACAACAGAGCCGCATTGATCGGAGAAGGTGCGACTGTTGCAGATGACTGAGGAGTAGAATCCAACATGTTCTTCAAGTACAAGAGAGAGCTGGAGCGGGTGAATGCTGAGAAGCGAACCAGTGGGAAGGAGGATGCCAAGGCTAGTCGAACGCTTCCTCAGCTTGAAATATCCGTGGAGGAGTGCAGCAACAAACCAAAAGAGGCGTACGTGGAGTCCTATGAGCCGCAAGCCAATGATGGTGTTTCTCGCATGGGTGAGTGAAACGTAGATGACAGGATAGAGAGCGCATTTTCTGAAGTGATGAGCATGCTAACGACACACACAGGCAACATCGACAAGCAGATTCAGGCGGTCACCCGAAACTCGTCGGATGGGTACAGAAGGCAAATCGAGCATCTGGAGGAGAAGAAACCGTCGGATCCGATTCGATTCGATTTGAAGTCTGGATTTGGCTATGACGAGCTAATGCACCAAAACGAGTTTCAAAAGAATGAGAATGGGGAAAGTGGCATAGAAGTGACGGATTCTGAACGCATCGCGTTTCGGAGTCGATTAAGCCATATCAATATAAATGTTGCGGAATGCATCGTCCGTAGTCTGATCGTCATATAAGTGAATAGAATCGGGAGGAGAATCGCGAATTCGTGAGAAAGCAGATGCAGCTGGCAAAGCAAGAAGGGTCCAGCAATGGTATTGTGTGAAGATGTCAAATAAGGAGTAGATGAGATGAGCCGCCATAACTCCATTCCAGAGGACATCAAGCATGATGTGTTGGAGGAGCAGTACTTTGTGTACTGCCTCATCCACCTCGCGTACTGCATGCGCGGGATGAAGGCAATGGAGGATCCGATGAAGCAACAGGCGTTGAACAAGGGACTGATGCAGTTGCTAATATCCTATTTGGAAAGGAATGGTGTCTTAATGCGTATGAGAGGCATATCAACGAGTTGAAGAAGAAGGATGCGCAATTCGTGGACAAAGTGGCGTACTTGTTCAACGACTGGGTAGAGCAGTTGAAGCGATTCATGCGATACTCGTGTGTTTGTTGCAAACAGAATACGTGGGTTGGAGACGGAACGACCGAATCTTCTCCCTGATCCCGTACTTTTTGTCCAAGTTCTTGCGGACATCCTCCTCCTTTGTCAGTTCTCGCAAATAGGGCAAGATTGTCTTCAATTCTGTATCTTTCTTGTCGTCGAACCAGGAAGTGATGGGAATCCCATTATCTGGCTCGTACCCGAATGCGTATATCGAATTGTCAAGAACAACCGTCTTTCTCTACACATCACCCAGTTCTCAAAAGAGCACAATATCGCGGTTAATCGCGTTGATGTCCTTCAGGTAGTTCTCGTCGATGCACAGGCAGTGTTGCCGGTAGAGACGATGTCTGCTTCTGACCCTTCCCGTACATGCCTACTTCACATAGTGATTTGGGTCGATGATGTCGAGAACAGCGTCGGCGTAGCAGCTTTGCGAGGCGGTGAAGACAACGATCTCATAGAGAGAAGAGACTTCCTTCAAAAACTCCTGCAGGAACGGCCGAAACAGCGCATACACGGAGATGGTGTCCGTGCCGTATGTGATCTACGCTAAATGGAGGGAAGGGGCGTTACATCGAACACCTTGTCGTAGACCTCGATGGGTTCCATAACGCAGTGAACGAGCGTTTCGTCCAAATCGAGAACCAGTGTGTAGGGAGGCGCGTCTGCCGCTTTGGGAGGAAGGAGGTTGGACTGTTTCAAAGAAGGGTCGATGGATTCGTAGGGAGGAAGGGTTTTGATGACGATCATGCTACAGTGAAGTCAGAGGAGAGTAGGAACGAGTAGGTCTCGTCGTCCAGTTCCGACTCCTCCAAATTCGCGTCTTCCTCGCAAAGCAACGAGTCGTCCACGGAAGAGACTTCGCTTGTGAGGTCCATCTTCGAGGCGTTGGTCGGACTCTCCTCTTCAGGGTGATCGAGATCCGTCGCGATTAACGAATCGCGTGCCTGACTGCGACTGCGAGTCATCATGGGAGGCGATGTGGAATGAAGGGGCAACAGTCAAAAGGAGTGGGATATGTGACGGAGATGGAGATGTTGGAGTAGCTGCTATCACTGTCCGACGCAGTAGAATGGCGAGAATGAAGAGAGCGTCTCTTTTCTGCAAATGAGGAGAAACGCAAATTCAAACTCTCTCCCAATTTGATGGTGGGGGAGAACAGCTCATCCTCCAAATCCAGCGTGGACTGATCGGCAGACGTCGATACTCTCCCATGGATGCTATCTCTCCGTATTGGTTTCCTTTTCCTAGCTCAATCACACAGTGGCCGTGATACTACGTCATCTTGCATTGTCGTCTGCCATCTCTGTAGCAAGTGTTCTTTCTATCCATGACTTGACGCGATCCAATGCCCACTCTTTGACATCTTCACACTCGCGATGGGAGTATCCTCCTTGTCGTCGATGTGCTCTCTCTTTGCCGACGTCCTTGTCATGAAGAAATGCCACAAGGAGAGAAGGTGATATTCAAATCGATGCTGCTGGGAGAGAGTGACTGGAAAAGGACTGATTTTTCGATCATTCAGAGAACCCAAATTCGCTCCTCTTTGTGGCATATATCAGCGAAATGAACGGAATTCCTCCTCACAGAAAGACAAGTGAACCGAATGTCTACCTCAGACATAAACGGATCATATGCGCGAACACGAGAGGACCGATATGAGGTTCATGAGGGTGATACTATTATCGAACGATGTAGGCGATGTATTGGACGCAACTAATAGTGTAGATCGGATTATCAAAACGATTGGCGCCGGTATTCATGATTCTTTCGGTGCGGAATGACGTGTAGGAAAATGTAGCACTGTAGTTGTTGCATGGGACGTGGAAGACGAGAAACATGTAGGGTTTGGTGGAGAGGATGATTGGCCAGGTTGCGCTAAAGATCAATAGAAGAGAAAAGAGATACGAAATGGCAGCGATGAGAGAGATTAAAACGATTGTCACACTGCATAAGCGATCTGGAGGGAAATGGTAGGGGGTGGATTTGGGAGTAACGCTCAGTTCCTCAATCACTGATATCCTCGCCTGGTTCAACCTGGACGGATACGTGTTTGAAGTGCTGCCGTTCATGAACAAGAATCTATTCGAAATTCTGGTGGATCGCCAGTTCAAACCCTTTGATGTGCAACGCGTCCCGCAGCACTCATCTGTAGACAGAGACCCTCCGCCTGTTGCTAAGGCAGATGGTGTCGTCACTAGGAAAGATGCACAACTGCGGCATTATACACACCGACATTAAGCCCGGTTGGTGTTGGGTAGCGCATTAAGGGGTAGAAAACGTCATGTTCTACCCAACGGAGGAAGAGAAGAAGGGCGTCCCCGAAGTGATTCCGGTGATGATCTCCCTCTCTCTTCACCTCCAGAATCTGACTCCCGACTACAACCACCTCTGCCTGATCGACTTCGGTAGCGTGTCCAGCTCCAGCGCGCCGAAGAAGGGTCTGATCACCACCCGCACGTACCGCGCGCCAGAAGTGATTCTGGATCTCGAGTGGAGTTTGCCTTGTGACATGTGGTCGCTGGGCTGTATGGCCTACGAGCTGGGCTGCGGCAAGCCGCTCTTCCAGACGCACCGCCACTTCTTCGGGAACCGCGAGCACTTGGGTGGAGGCGGCGGAGGGTCGTGAGGCGTAGCGCTCATCACGAAGCTGCTCGGGAAGATTCCGCAGTGCATGCTGAACGCGCTGGACCCCGTGAACGCGTCGATGTTCAACGAGAACGGCGATTTGCTGTGGCCGCCGCCAGTGACGCGCGAGATCCCGGAGGAGAAGCAGCCGGGCGGCTGGGCGTCGAACGACATCTCGTGGAACGCGCGCGTGCGGGCGATTCGCGCGGTGCGCACGGCGAAGACGTCGATTGAGTTTGGGGTGGTCGCGGGGCGACGTGGTGAGGCGTAGCTGACGGACGTGGACGCGGACTTCATCGATTTCGTGAAGCGGCTGGTGGTGATCGAGCCGTCGGCGCGCATGACCATCCAGCAGGCGGCGGAGCACCCGTTCATCACGAAGCGCGGCGAGCTGCCTCCGGCGGATGTCTCCGTGGTGTGTTCGAGTAGTGAAGAGAAGTCATGGCGTGTTTGTTGAAGAAACAGGGAAAGAGAAGTAGGTGGAGAAGCCGGGCGCGTTGGCGATGGTGCGTGTGGCGACGGGGCAGATGGGCAGATAGAAGCAGATGCCGAACTCCTCGATGGAGGGGACGTCTGCGAGTGAGGGAAGCGGAGCGCTCCTGCCGGTGACCTCGATCGCTCCGAAGAACTGGAAGTTGCGGTTGGTTCCCACGAAGCGTTGCAGAGAAGGCAAATCTACGTGAGAGGAACTCCTGTCGCGCCTACTCCGCAGAATGAGTTTGTTGCTGAGGAGAAGACCGAGACTCGTATTCTCCTCGTCGCCCTCGAAGCTCGCCTCCCCGACTTGCACGCGCTTCAACGCCGGCAAATCTACGCTGATAGGAAACAAACAAGCCCACCTCGAAACACAACAGACTGTGCCTTCTGGAAGCAGCTGCTTCCGATGCACACATCCGTCAGAGCCGGCAACGACTCCAGGCGGAACACACGGCAGAGAGGGAAGGCGAAGGACTGCGTGGCGGCGACGCGGAGGCGGCGGAGCGATGGGAGTGAGGTCAGAGAGAAGGAGGAGAAGGCAGAGAAGGAGAAGCCGTCGATGGAGACCTCGCGAAGCGCCTCGCAGCAGGACAGGGCGAAGGGCGCGTGTGTGACGGGCGGCATGACGTCCTCGTTGTAGAAGCAGTAGGAGGCGATCTCGACGGTTTCGAGGAAGGGGTAGTGGGAGAGCGAGAAGGCGCGGAGGTGGGGGTAGGAGTGCTCCTGCACGACGAAACCGTTCATGAGCGAGTTGTGGAAGAGCTGCGTGGCGGTGTTAGGGGGAACGACCACCGTGTTGTCTGCGAGGCGCTTGTTGCTCATCCAGTAGCCTGTGTAGATGGCTGCGCCGGTGCGATTGTACTGCGTGCCCTTGCCGCAGCGCAGTCCGAAGGAGAGCATGCCGCAGTACTCTTTTGTTTCCGGAAACACATCCGGAAAGTAGCCCGTGCCGTAACACACAGTGTACTCCTTATAGCGGAATCCCTCATAGCATAGCATGTTGTCGGCATTGAAAAAACGGCCCCATCCACAGGGATAGCCATCTAGAATGTCTCCCTCCCACCGCTCTCCATTGTCGGACAAATCGATAACACCGTGGCAAGTGTTCCGAAGAGGAGCACTCTCGATTCCCTTCTCCTTTGAATAGAGAGAGACGGACACGAACGATTTGGTCTTCTTATTTGCGATAATCAACAATTTTGAGCTGAGATCCTCCCGTTCCCTCGAATTGATGAAAACGTCGGGCTCGCATGCAATCAACTCCGAATGCGATCCTTGGATTGTCTTGTAATCACAATAATAGGAAACAGAATCCATATCTAAGAAGCCCGCATTCTCGAGGAAGCACACAGAGGAAGCAGACAGTTGATGATTCACCGTCTTCAGGAACTCCCGAAACCGCATCTCTGTGCACAAAAGGAAAGAAATGGGGGATTGATTGATTCTGCGATTCCTATCACTATCATTAGTGATAGTTTGTATTCTTTCACGGGATCCCATTCATTCTCAAAAACATGCCAATCCCTCCCATCACTCCTAACAGGTAACAAGACACGTACTCTTCCATTCATCCGCCCTACAAACAAAGAAGACGCCCACAACCCTATCACTGCGCTTCCAACTGATTGGCAAGTCTTATGTAGCCAAGAATGAGGAATCTCTCAGTGCTCGAATAGCTCAGCTGGTTAGAGCGTCGTGCTAATAACGCGAAGGTCTTGGGTTCGATCCCCAGTTTGAGCATTTTTCTTTTTCAAAGCAAACACACCAGCGCTTAAAACAACTTTACCTCGGAGATTCTCTTCACGTACAGAGCGCTTAGCCAGTAGGCGAGGATCAGCACCGGAACGCCGATCAGGTACTTGAGCGTGTACTGAGTCAGTCCGCCCATGCACATCGCAACAGCGGAGGCATCTGCATCTCTGCGTTTGCATAAAGGGTTCTACAGGGACTTGTGGAGGATATAGTTGACGTAGAAGCCGTTGACCTTGGTCATCATGATGAAGAGCAGATAGAAGTAGATGTAGCGCAGATACACGATGAGAATGCGGTGCTGATTCACAAACGCCTGCTCCGTATTGATAAAGGACTTGGGGGTAAAGCGGGTCTACTCATGACACTTTAACCATTTTGAGCACAATCATATCGGGCTTGTACTCCACCAACGCGATCAGCAGGAAGAAGAGGACAGAGAACAGGGCCTATGGATTCAACTTCACTCGCTTCCGTACGATCACCGTCATGGGTGTGAGGTGAGAAGAGACTACGGATGAGGGAAAGAGGCAACGGAGGACAGTTCACGAGGTCCATGGTGAACAGCATATAGATGAGATAGAAGGGACTCAGCAAGAAGGGGATCATGCTTAGTTTGTAGAGCGCGGCGACATAGAACCAGAACGTCTGCTTCTATCCATCAGGGATACTCCAAACAACATACAGAAATAAATGCCATCGTAGAGTCTCAAAGGCTTCGCAAAGAAGGGGAATTGTGAACAAACACTCCTAATGAGAGAGGATGCGAGACACCAGCGACCGGACTGTGGACACCACCTTCCCGATCACGCGGGTGAGAATGGCCACGAAGGCCTTCAGCGACGGCACAGACTCCATGATGAACAGCACGAGCATGACGATCTACCTTCATAATATCACGTGTAGAATATGACTTGAAACACAGAAGACGCCACAGTTCCCACGTAGCTCCGCTTCACGAGAGAAAAGAACAACGTCGACACTGAGGGTAAGGGGAACAGCAAGCAAATACGAAGGGAGAGAAGGTAGAGGGTGGTCTTGAGAATGCGGGGAGACTGGAAAACGGAAGCGAAGTATTTGCGAGGTCCTTGCACCGTGGCAAGAGCGACGATAATCATGAAACTGCCCATGGTGAAGCTAATGGCGAATTTGGCAGGGCGGAATAGCAGCTACGCTAAATGCAGCGGGTGAATCGTACAGTCGGAATGCCGATAATATAGGCAATCAGGAAAAACAACACGCCCACCGATCCGAACAGCATCGCGTCGCGAATGGACTGGCTTCTACGGATTACAGACAAGGCGGAGCATGACGTTTCGGTGATGCGCGTACCGACATTGGTGACCGAGTGCAACAAACCCGTGGATTCGACATCCGACTGGGATTGCGAGGGAAGGAAGGAAGAGAACCAGGATTTGGAGGGTCTCTCCTGAAATGACGCGGACTAGTAGGTGAATCCATTTCCGCGCGCTTGCCCCGCTCTCCTTCTGGTTCTTGTACCACTCACCGAAACTCTTTGACGACATTATGAGCTGATACGGGAAAGAATCGATTGTGTCCCGAAAAAGAATGGGGCCAACGGCACTGCTCTTTTCACCATCAAATAATCACACAAGAATGGCTGCTGCTAAGCGTGGTAGGCGTTGAAGTCGTTGGGTGCTTATTCTCTAGGACGTGGTGGTGCTGCTGGAAACAAATTCAGAATGAGCCTTGGTCTCCCTGTGGGCGCTGTGATCAACTGCGCTGATAACACGGGTGCCAAGAATCTGTACGTCATTTCCGTCACTCGCTGGGGTGCTCGTCTGAACAGACTCCCTGCTTGCTGTAGATGGCTCGGATGAGCGACTCACCGCATAGGCCCTGGAGATATGTTCATGGCCTCCGTGAAGAAGGGTAAGCCCGAGCTCCGCAAGAAGGGTATTTTTCATTCGCTCCCATTGACGTCCTAGTCATGCCCGCCATCGTGGTGAGACAGAGAAAGAGCTGGAGACGCAAGAACGGCGTGTTCCTGTACTTCGAGGGTAGTCTCTGCGGAATGGCGTGAGGGCTAGATAACGCTGGTGTGATCGTGAACCCCAAGGGTGAGATGAAGGGATCCGGTATCACGGGACCTGTCGCCAAGGAGGCTGCCGACCTTTGGCCCAAGATTGCTTCCTCTGCCAGCTCCATCTGGTAAGCGGAATCTATAGGACTTGAGTGATTTGCGTTGTTTGTTCCAACAAGGAGTCCACACGGTGAAGAGGGAGGAACTGCGCACGAGCATCGAGCAGCTCAACTCCGTCAGAAACTCTTTCAGCACGATGTACCTACGCTCGACAGCGCGCCGTAGCCCTACCCTTCCAAAAACAGGTTGAACGTGGCATCCACGGATAATTGGTCTTCTCTCTGCATGCTAACCGCATCGTCACGCGTGTTCAGACACGTTTCCGCGATCCTCAGATACCGCTCGAAGTTGCGCACCTCCTTCGACCGCGTCACCGCCTTGCTCCACAGCTACGTGTGATTCCGCCGTGCGACGCCCACCGCGTTGAGTTCCCACGCGATGGAGTGGGGCGCGGCGGAGAGGAAGAGCTTGGAGAAGAGCGGCGCGGGCGCGACGATGGCGAGCGTGGCGATAATCTGCGTGACCTCCAGGTTGATCTCCAGCGGCTGGCGCAGCAGCATGCGCAGGCGCGCCGTCACCACCTCCAGGAAGGGTGTGGTGGGTGTGTCACTCGCTGTCTGACGGGTTGTTTCGCCGGGTCGTGTGGGCTGAGGCGCAGCGGTTTCTTCTTTGTTTGCCTCAGGTTCAGCGGGCTTGTCTTCATTCCCAGCAGCCTTCTCTTCCTTCTCTGCACCCTTCTCTTCCTTCACAGCACCCTTCTCTTCCTTCACAGCACCCTTCTCTTCCTTCACAGCACCCTTCTCTTCTTCCCCAATAGACTCCACAACAAGCTCAACAGCCCTGCAGGCCTGGGCGGCAGCAGCAGCATGTTCCACGTCGCTGAGACAGCTGGCGACGGCGGACGTGGGCTTCTTCTCCAGCGGCCCGCAGGGCAGCGGCTCGGTGAACACGGCGCAGAAGGCCTCGTAGAACTGCCCGCAGGGAACGGCGTCGGCTTCAACGACAGGCAGAAGAGCCTTCATGACGACGGGGTGTTGGGACTTGAGGAGTTCGTTGAAGAGATGGAGCGTGGCGATGGACAGCGCGCGACTGTTGGAGTTGATGCGAGCCAGGAGCGAGGGAAAGAGCAGGGGCGAGTCGCTTGCGAAGAGGAAGCGGAGAAGGAGGTCGAGAAGCGGCGAGGCGGGCGTGGGCAGCAGCGTGGAGATCATACAGCGGAGCACGCGCGTGGCGAAGATGATGCGAGTGTTCCTAGAGGTGAGGATGGAGGGAAAAGACAACTGAATGCTGAGTAACTCCACGGCGAGAAAGCCCTTCAGCACCGTGTCGCTCACCGCGTCCAGCAGCGCGTGATAGAGCACGAGACTCTGCGCGGGCACGTCTTTGCAGTCGGCAGAGCCCTTGGCAGTGGCGAGAAGCTCGGAGAGGAAGAGGAGGCGTGTGCGAAGCGAGTCTTCGGGAAGCACGGATTGCGGGTGGTCGGTGGGCGGGTCGCGCAGTTGCAGGATGGAGTCGAGAAGACTCTGGGAGAGAAGAGGAAGGAGCGAGGTGTGGCGAACGAGGTAGATGGAAAGATCGGTCATGGGGAAGGCGGCTAGGAGGAGGAGGGTTCGGCGCGCCGTGGTGCCGAGGTGCGATATATCGTTTCTAGGATGAAGTAGGAGGGGAAAAGGAACATGTGAGGAATGAGCGGCTCCACCAGTGGGAAGGAGATGTGCCTGGTATTGGGGCTGGAGGGGTCGTCGATTTGGAAAAAGAAGGCATTGATCAGGACCGGATCCTCGCAGAGCTTGTTGCACAACACCTAACGGTGAATAAAAGGAGGAAGGGTCACTTCAACGAAGTCAATGATGGCCGATTCCAGGTCTGGAGTCACGCCGCTGCCCTGGTAGATCTTCATCAGTTTCTGGACGAGGCCGGAGATGGACACGTACATTGCCTCGGAGGACAGCAGCGGATATTTCACCTCCTTGAAGAGTTTCGTGAGCATGGAGACGACCAGCGCGGTGGAGCCCCGGGGGTTGTCGATCATGGCTACGCCGCACAACGTATCGATCACATGGTTTTGGATGAGATAATTCATGCAGGAACCCTTTTCTTCCTTCTCCTCTCGAGAATCCGCCTTCTTCTTCCCCAGCGCGTTTTCTTCCTTCACCAGGACGTCCACCATCTGCACCAGGTCCTGTTTCACGGTCGTCTTTTCAATCCACTCGTGCTGGTCCGCGTCGCTGCGCTCGCGCATCTCGTTGATGGTGTGGATCGCGTCGTCGTACATCTCCGTGAAGGACGCGAGCTGATTGTCTCCGACGATGCCGCTGGGCAGGATGTTGCTGATGAAGGAGGAAAGGGTGTCGTTGACCGCACTTCCGAACAGCCACATGACTCAGCGGGCGAGAGCAACAAACAAATGGAGATGAGAAAGACATAAAGATACAAAAATCGCTACTTTAACAACGATCCGGAGTACGGAAGTTCAGTCCAGCATACACAGCCTTGCTGCCAAGACTCTCCTCGATACGGAGCAGCTGGTTGTACTTGGCAAGTCTCTCCGACCTGCAGGGAGCACCGGTCTTGATCTGGCCCGAGCACAGACCCACAGCGAGGTCGGCGATGTAGTTGTCCTCCGTCTCGCCCGAGCGGTGCGACACCATCACGCCCCAGCCCGCCGCCTGGGAGTCGAGGCAAGCCTGCACGGACTCGGTCACGGAGCCGATCTGGTTCACCTTCAGCAGCAGGGCGTTGCAGGCCTTCTTCTGGATGGCCTCGGCAATACGGGCGGGGTTCGTCACCAGCAGGTCGTCACCCACAATCTGCACGTCCTTGCCGATCTTCTCGCGGAGCAGCGCGTACGCCGCCCAGTCGTCCTGCTCGAAGGGGTCCTCAATGGACACGATAGGGTAGTCCTTCACCAGCTTGATGTACAGCTCGGTCATCTGCTCCTTGGACTTCTTCATGCCGCCGCCCTGCTTGAACATCAGGTCGTAGTAGCCGTCCTGCGTGTAGAACTCCGAAGCGGCGCAGTCCATGGCGATGCGCACCTCCTTGGCGTATCCCGCCTTCTCGATGGCCTCGCTCAGGATGTCCAGACCCTCGATGTTGCTCTTGATGCTGGGGGCGAAGCCACCCTCGTCGCCCACGTTGGTGGCGTCCAGACCGTATCTCTTCTTGATCACGGACTTCAGGCTGTGGTACACCTCGCAGCCGATCTGCATGGCCTCGGAGAAGGACTTGGCGCCCACGGGCATCAGCATGAACTCCTGGAAAGCCAGGGCGTTGCCGGCGTGCTTGCCGCCGTTGATCACGTTCATCGAGGGCACGGGCAGCACAAACTTGTCCTTGCCGGCCATGTCAGCGAAGAACTTGTACAGAGGGATCTTCTGAGCCGCAGCACCGGCCTTCACACAGGCGAGAGAGGTACCCAGAATGGCGTTGGCACCGAGCTTGCCCTTGTTCTTCGTTCCGTCCAGCTGGAACATCAGGTCATCGATGGCGTAGATGTCGGTCACATCCATGCCGCAGATATGGGGTCCAATGATGGTCTTCACGTTGTTGACCGCCTTGGTCACGCCCTTTCCGTTGTAGGCCTTACCCCCGTCACGAAGTTCAAGGGCTTCGTGAATACCAGTGGAGGCTCCGCTAGGGACAGAGGCTCTAAACGTTCCGTCCTGGGTGGTAACGTCGACCTCGACGGTGGGGTTACCACGGGAATCTAAAACAGTACGGGCGTTAACGGCAGTAATCGTAGAGGCGGCACGTGTCAGAGCCTTAAAAGAAGTAGTAGAAAGACGAGAAAGCATTGTCGAACGGACAAGAGATAAAGAAAAAATGACTGGGGGACCAGAAGTCAACAGCGCGAAACCATTCGTTCCAATAGAATCCAACTATGGGCCATTGCTGCATGCCCCAGTTTTATTCCGACGACTGTATTCGAAAGGATTCTTTAGAAGTGGGATCATTCTCTCCGCGAACGGGATCATTCTGTATCTCTCTCCGAGCGAAGCTCGTTGAACGGAAAAGCGGCCTTGTGTTTTACGGAGAACACTTCCATCCCGTCGCCGTGCCCCATCCACACTGTACAATAGACAGCCCGTTTCGGGTCGAGTGGCGGCTCTCGCGGAGCGCACTCCACTTTGTTTTTGCCAACCATGCAAGCCCAACTGGAGCGCATTCCTCCGGAGTACTTTGACACAACCAAGGGCCACATCCTGAGGAAGAACGCTCAGCGGTCGCGAAAGAAGAAGCATCTCAAACGAAGGAAGACGAAGAAGGTAACGTCTCGGGAGGAGCGGAGGGAGAGCTGCAAGCTGACCCTCATCGTCGTCCTCAACGTGCTGCTGTGTATGTGCCTCGCCGCCTATATTCTGTGGCGACTCTCCATCAGGGTGGACGTCGTTGTCTGCCCGCCAGGCTATTTCGGCGAAAAGTGCGAGCGCAACGATTTCGTGGACTCCACGCCGTGGGAGTCGGTGGAGGTGTTCAAGGCGGCGAACGGGAAGTGCACGAACGGTTACTCCTTCCGGACGTGGGCGCCGGGCGCCCTGACCGTCAATCTGTGGGTGCGCAAGACGGAAACGGGGGAGTCGCAGCACTACTCGATGGTGTACTCGCTACCGTGCTCGTTTCAGCCCTAGGGAGCAGGATTACGGCTACTGGTTCATTTCCGTGTGCGATGTGAGCATCAACGACCGATACAAGTACCAGCTGATCTACAAGACCAGCAACGGCTACGTGCTGTCGCTGGGCGGTCTGCAGCGCACGCCGTGCGCATGTCTCCTCTCCCTCACGCCTAGTCTCAACCAGGAGGGCTACAACGTGATCGTCGACACCGCGTTCGACTGGAAGAACCAGACCGCCGACGTGGTGCCCTTCCCGGCATTACCCATCGTGTACCACATCCACCTGCCCACCTACAACCATTCGATGTGTACTCTCCCTTCTGTCTCTCCACTGTAGCCAACTCGCCCTTCGCCACGGTGAGCTCGCGCATCGAGACGCTGAAGCACATCGGCGTGAACGTGATCGAGCTGAACGGTCTGGAGTACCTCTACTGCAACGGCAACGACATCACCTGCTGGGGTGCTCGCCTCCTCTCCTCCTCACCCACAGACGAGTCCTCCTACTCGCCCGGCCTGCTCCGCCCGTCGCTCGGCTCCGTCGCGCAGCTGAAGGAGCTCGTCTTCCAGGCGCACGCCAACGGCATGGCGGTGGTGCTGGACCTGGACTGGGAGTCCTCCAAGCGCGACTCCCTTCTCTGGGACTACCACAACTACTTCCTCTTCTGTGCGAGCACGTGCTGCGTTTGATGACTAGATCAGGAGGAAACCGCCTCGCCCGAAATCGCGGACATTTTCCGCGACACGGGCTACTGCAGTATGGCGGAGTGTCCGTTCGACCTCGCGGGCAACAACCTGATGTCGCTGTACCTGCTGGCGGTGCTGCGTCGCTACCGCGCGGAGTACCACATCGACGGCGTGCGCTGGATCTCGTGCGCCTGCAACCGCTTCATGGGTGGCGACTGCTCCGCGGAGGACAAGCCACTGGACGAGGCGCAGAACGAGGCGGCGGTGAGCGACTTGTGGCGAGAGATCCGCGCCATGGGCCTGACCATCGTGGGCGTGGCGCGTGGCGGTGAGGCGTAGCTGACGGACAAGAAGTCCATCGTGCCCGACAGTGACTACTTCATTGACATCTCGTTCAGCAACCTGGTGAGCAGCGTCACCTCCACCACGGGACTCTCCTACTCGCTTCTCATGAACGTCATTCAGCGCGTCAACACCAGCTCCGCCGACCAGCTCCACGCGCTGGAGTACTATGAACGACTCTCCGTGGGGTCCCCCGTTTTCGATCACGCGTAGTCCCGTTTGCTCCCGCGGTCATCCTACAAGATCGCCAGCACGATCCTCTCGCTGTTCTACATCCTGCCGCTGAAACTCCACTTCTTCATGGGCACGCCGTATCTCAGCGACGTCCCCTTCACGTCGGAACCCAGCCCGCTGGACCTGGACGAGGTGGGCTGCTACGTGAACGGCGTGATGAACCGGCCGCGGTCCAAGTTCCCCAAGTACAAGATGACGCAGGATATTTTCGCCCTTCGCAAGCGCTACGTGGTGGGCGTGGACAGCGGGGGTTAGGCGTAGAAGGAGAACACGGAGGTGCAGGTGGTGCGTGACGACCCGACGCAGAAGATCCTGGTGCTGCGCGTGGGGCCTACCACCAACCCGCTGCTGGTGGTGATCAACTATGGCGACGTGGCGTACCCGAACGAGTGGGCGTTGCAGAAAGGCGTAATCCGCAGGGAATCGTCTTATTTCCTGCGCATCCCGCTGTTCCAGCCGTCGAAGGCGCAGATGCCGTGGAAGCTGGAGTTCACCACGTGCAACAGCGAGTATGAGTCGTCGGTGACGACCATCCAGCAGGATCTCTACAATGTGGATTGCGAGTGGTACATGTGCGGGTGCACGGGGGGTGTGAGGCGTAGTGACTACCGCTACTTCGCGTGCTACAGACTGATCATCGGAGACCAGACCCTGAGCGTGTATTCGCAGTGAAGATGTGTATTATAGACGTGCGTGGTTTGTTGCGCAAACAGGGTCACATAAAGTACAGGTGTCATAGCTCCATATCATACTCGCTCTCAATATCGGCAATCCCTGACAAATCACGGTCGTAGAGCCCGTGGTTCTCGAGGTAGGAAATCATGTTCTCGTAGAGCGTGCTCGCGTCGTAGTAGTAGTAGTGGTACATGGGGGAAAACCCAGCGTTGTTGATGCTGTAGTCAATACTCCCGTCCGGATTGACGAAGAACACGCGGGGATAGTACTTTCCTCTCCCATCTACCCATTACCCACTCTGCCAGCCCAAACCGGGAAACCACTTCTCATCTTCTGGTTCGTCCTCATCTCCCGCGAGAATCATCACAAACTGCTTAGACAGCTCGATGATCTTCTCGTCCTTGGCAATCCGCTTCCCCAAGCCCCTTGACGCGCCGCTCCAGCTCAACGCCACGATCACGACTCCCGGCTTGCCTGTCTCCGCAATCTGCTGCATGCCGTCCTGAAAGCCGTACCAATGGATCTGATTACCGAAAGATCCTCCATCGAGCGCTGCCGACGCTATCGCAAGCACGGAAAGACCGAGCAACTACGCGTGAAGCAAATCCCGTGGAAGATACGACCGAATGGAATGGAGAGAACATTTTTCTGAATCGCGTTTGCAACAAGCAACAATCCGCACAGATAGAACACCACAGACCAACTACTTGGAAACAACCTCCACGCCCTTCTTGACCACCTTCTTCATCGCCTTCTTGTCCCACATGAAGTAGCCCCAGACGATCGACCAGATCCAACCGATGACGATCGGGGAGAGGATCAGCTGAAGAACACCCACCAGATAGGCGGAACACTTGGACCCGGCCATGATGGCGCCGACGATCGTTCCGATGCCTACGTGTCAGTCGTCCACCCAAAATCTACCGGGAAGGATGATGTTCACGATGAACAGGATCAAGTGCCACGGCTCCTTCACCTGAGGAATGGTGTCCATGACCTTCTTTGCGCTCTGCAGTTTACCGAACAAACCCATTTCAAAACAAAGTGTGTTCCGGTGAACACTGCAGAATGTGGTGCGTGTGCATCACTGGTTCGATTTCCCCATTTCGCCCCGATTTCGATGCTTCTTTGGAATTCGAGAATGGGCAAGGGTATTTCGCCGTAGGTTTGCATTCTCAGTCATCCGCGGGGATAAGAAGGCAGAATAGGCTTCCGGAATCATGCGTTACGGAAAACGGCTTTCAACCCATTCGACACCACAGCCGGTTTGTATTCACAGAGTACATCCAATTGCCATAGTCCTAGTGCCAACGAGCAAACACATCCCCCATCCTCATTTCTATCTCCAAGCATCGTAAATCCACAGTGCTTCCACTCATACGTCACAACCAATACACCCAACGCAATCCATGGCACATGGCTAACAAGAAACAAAACTAACCCACAATATACAGATTACTTAGTGTCAACAGCAGGAATAAATGGAATGAAAATGTGCGTGTGTCTCCGGTAGGCCTCGTACTCCGGAAAGAAAGACAGGAGGTACTTCTCCTCGTAGGGAATGCGATAGTACAGGAGGAACCAGTTCATGAACGTGGAGAAGAGGAAGTTGATGGGGTTCATCAGCACCACCTCTCGCCCGATGCAGTAGTAGAACCATCCCGTGTACGACGGGTGCCGGAAGAAGGAGTACACGCCCGTCGTCACCAGCTGGTGCGAGCCGCTCTTCTCCTTGCGAATCACGTGGGAGAAGTTCGCCTCCATCTTCACCTCCGCCGCAGCGCGCAGCACGACGCCGCAGACACAAATCACAGCCCCGACATACATGATGGAGTGACTGTTCTTCTGCCTAGAGTATATATATCCACTCGCCTCTACTCAGGGAAGAAGTAGTACTCCACCCAGAACTCGATAATGCCGGTAATCGTCGTCACAATGTAGGGAACACTCTGATTGATTAGGAACGCTACACGGGTCAATGGCATACGCTGATTCGCTTACACTTATAGCACAGCTCCGTTGGGCGATAAATGGCGGTCAAAACAAACTCCAGCAAATGGAATAGGGGAACGATCACCCCATAGAGGCACCAGCTCAGCTACGTGGAATAAAAGAGGGAGAAACACAAATACAGGGAAAGGAATTTCAAATCCGAGCAGCCAGCAGCGAATACAGAAGAGCGAGTGGGCTAGAAGAATTCCCAGCACCAAACCACAAACAATAAGCTTTGTCCACTCCAAACAACTAGACCGCGGCTTCTCTTCGTTCATTCGTAACAAACAATGCAGGCAGAACAGGCATAGAGTTACAGCTAAAATCACACGTGCATATCGCTACGAATGGACGGGCTCAGCTCATTCACCATCTCCTCGTCCTCGGCGCTCAATTCCTTCACGACGTAGCTATTGGTCGGCAGAATGCCGTACTTCTTGAACAGCAGGTGCTGGACCGTGTTCCTGTCGTAGTACAGCTGGCACAGGTACTCCGCGAAGAAGGTGACAGCCACGAACTCCATAAAACCCCGCCAAAAGTGCATCACGCGGCAACGAGGATAGTTGCGAAGCACGGTCCCTGCGTCTCACCCCGCATACCCTCCCTCACATCCGTCGTTGTAGGCATCGATGTACTTGTAGCACTCTTGCTCGGACGTGAGGTGAAGACACTCCTCCAGCGTGATTACCACCGCTATGCATGATTACGAGGAACAGCACCCACACTTGCAGTGCTCAATGCGCCCGAGGAGAGTGAAGCCGGCGATGCCGCCGACCGCTCCGACGATCAGCATAAACCGAAACAGGATCTTCTTCGTGTCTCGCTCGCCAACGTATTTGATCATGTCCACGCAGTTGATTATCATCACCAGCACTAAAGGGACGGCAAACAGCACCACGCTCTAATCCTCACGCGACACGAAAACGGGAACATATTCATGCGTCATTGGATAATGACCCATGTCGAAAAAAGCGGTGGCGTGCATTCCCAGAGCGGACAAGGCATTACACACCAGCACCACCTACGTTGAAGCAAAATGAGTTTTCATACCTTCTGAAAAAAGAGGAAACAGTTCTTCTTTCCTTCGTCCTCGATGGACACGGAATACAGGTTGAACACCTTGTAGTAGTTCCAGCTGAAAATGACCCAGGGAATCCACCCAGCCAGCGTTCCCAGGAAGAAGAGCAGCCAGCCCACTCCATTCCGAGCGACTTCCGACAGGTACGGATACTTGCACCCGCCCTCAAACCTACGGTTCAACAGCTGGCAGCTAGCGTACTCGTTGAGGATAGGAATAACAATGCTCGCGCCCAGGGCTCCAATGGCAGCGCCGTAATAGGCTATTACCGAGCCATACGCCTCGCAAAATCGCAGACACACCGTAAGCGCTTGCTGAAAGAGAGAACAGCGAGGGTCCACCTTCGACTGTTCTTTCGTGTCTCTGTAGGGAAGGGTACCTTTTGAGCGATGGAACAGATGCATCCCTCTTATGACATGCAACCAAGACACAAACTCAATGTGAAAAGAGTCAGTTCGGAAGACCACCGAAATCCCCTCAATTTCGGGAATTGTCACTGCTTTGTTATGCCGTTTTTCTCAGCAAAACCATGTTCTCTACGGCGATTCGGAGTCGCGTTGGTCTACAGACAGTGAAGCGGATGGGCACCTATTCTGCCTGTCGTTTCTTCGCAGCCAAGAGTGATTTGGGTGGGAAAGACGTCTCCAAGAAGGCAGAAGCGGCGACGGAGGAGAAGAAGAGCGAGACGCCCGTTGAGAAGACGAGCAGCAAAAAAGACGCGGAGTATCCCGATTTCCCCGAGTACCCCCAGATTCGCGCCGATTTTGAAGCTGGAATACGCAACCGGGACTACCTGAAAAAGGTGCCAAAGCAGAAGCGCATCGACCTCTTCCAGCAGAAACCGGGCGATGTCGTGTATTTCGACGACGAGGAATTCAAGTACTACTTTCCACATGAGTGAGCGATGCATCCGTTGGGTACCCTCTAGTTTCTACTCCGGTTTTGAAAAGCAGAAGGAGCTCACGCTCATGAACACGCTGCAGGTCCGCAAGGAGACGATCAGCATCATCAAGAAGCTGAAGGGTGGAGCTGCGCGTTCTCGCTCACACCTAGCCTTCCAGGAGGGTAACGCGGTCAACATCTACCCCTTCCTGTGCCTCACCGGTCTCCGCGGCAGCGGCAAGTCCATGGTGCTGCGCAGCCTGTACTACTACTGCCGATGCAACAACTGGATCACGCTCTTCGTGCCCTCGGCGCACACCTGGACGCACAAGGGTATTCGGTGTCCTTTTTGGCGTAATGCGCAGGCTACCAGATCATCGAGATGACACGTCGAGCGGGCGGCTTCTTCGCACAGCCAGAGCACTGCCAGAAGCTGTTGCTGGATGTGAGCCTCCCAGCGCCTTCTGAGCCATAGCTGCACATCACGAGCGGGCATCTGCTGAAGACGCTGCCCTGTCGCTGCGAGTACGACCGCTCGCTGTTCTGGGCCAAGTCGCAGTTCGGCGCGGTGGGCGCGGCCTGCATCCCTCATGCCTAGGCGATCGACTCGGGCGCGATCAAGTCGATGAACCTGGACCAGTTGGTGCTGTACGGCGTGAACAGCGCGCGTGACGTGCGGGCGAGGAGAGGTACTGAGGCGTAGTCCTACGAGATCGTGGCGTACGTGAAGAAGGAGCTGGAGCAGTGCACAGAGTGGGTGTATGGAGACGTGGTGAAGTGAAGGTACCCCGTGCTGATCGCCGTGGACGACTACAACGCGCTGTACGACTACTCCTGGTTCGAGTACCGCAACGAGCCGTGAGTCTTCCTCCATAACCTCACTCGCAGCGTGCACGCGCGCAAGCTCTATCTGGCCAGCCTCTTCCGCATGTTCGACGAGCAGGATTACCTGCCCTCGCAAGACCCCATCTTCGACTTCGCGCGGTCCTCGCACTTCCACACCGAGGTGCCCGCCGACACTGTCGAGGAGCCCATCGCGCCGCGCTGTCACTTCAAGAACGTGCTGCGCAACGGCATCGTGGTGGGCGCCGTGGAGAGTCGCTACGACCACTTCGTAGGCGTGGTGGTGAGACTTCACAGCAGATCAAGTTCCGCGACGTGGCGAACGTGGGCCGTGAGCACAACGTGACGATCGGCGCGTGTGACTATGCGACCTTCAACGAGTTCATCGACATGTTCGAGAAGAACGGGATCATCTTCCGTGAACATATGAGGCGGGCGTGAGGCGTAGCGATGAGCGAGGCGCAGCGCGAGTACATGCACAGCTACACGCAGGGCAACTACCGCGAGATGGTGTGGAGCGTGCTGACGAACCGGCGGTGGCTGATGGACTATGCGCCGAAGGGCGCCTTCTTCGAGTGGGTGGAGAAGAGCAACAACGCGGAGCTGAAGAAGCTGTGGAGCGGGATTTAGTCTTTTGCGCTGTTTGTTGCTCACACGGGATTGCATTCTTTTGGAAGCCGAACATGGCGGACTACTCTTCGGCCGAGTTCCTGTTCCGGTAGTTGCTTGCGCCCCTTCTCACCCGACAGGTGCTTGAATTGGAACAACCAACCGAAGGTCAGCGTTGTCAAGATCGACGACGAGTACTACGTGCGGTCGGACGGATACGAGACGACGATGAAGGATCTGAAGTACTTCTTCGCGTACTGCAGGAAGCACGCCCAGGCGATCGCCATATTCGTGATCGTGGCTTTGTCGCTCCCTTCTGACTCCGTAGGTCATAGCGGTGGGCATCCTCGCCTTCGGATTGTCGACACAGCGCAAACTCATCATTTCCTGTTCCGTCATCTACGCCCTCTTTTCCATTCCTCATATCGCCGTGCTTTCCCTCCCCTACGAGAAGATGGTTCCATCGGTTCCCTCATTGGCGCCGTTTTATCATAGTACTTTGTGTGCGCGTTGGTTCTCCTGATCTCCGGAATCATCGTGTTCATCTACTGGCTGTCTCTTCTTCTCTCCCACATTCGTCTTCTCGTGTGCCTGTCAACCTTCCTCGACTGCCTGGGGATCTTTCTGGTGGTACGCGAGGACTGGAGTGGTGAACCCTAGGCATGTACCTCCTTTTACGTGGGGCGGATTCAAGTCGTTCTCCACTACATCCCTGAGGAGTGTACCTCATCTTCTCTCCGTTGTCACTCCTAGACCACTCGCTCCTCAACTAGCATCAGACAGTTGTTTTATCCCAGGTCTTCCCAACGTTGCACGCTACACTTCCTGCTTTTGTTTCCACTGTATTCGCATGTGCTGTTTGTTCTCAAATCAGACTCCGTTTACACTGGGTCGGTTCAGCAGCGCCTCCTCTGTCTATGAGTGGTTATCCATTTCCTGCAGGTAAGAGGCGATGAGGGGTCTTCATGTTGAACAGGCATGTCTTCTGGAAGTGCGAGGGATGACAACGCGGATTATGTATCACCCTATGAGTGGGTCTTCATCGGAGCTGCGATTACCCGTAGAGAAGAAGGGGCTTACAAGTTGCAGCAGAAGAAGATGAATCACAACGAGGCCGAAAAGAAGCGCATCAAGACGATTAACAAGTGCGTGGACGACATTCGGGATCTCCTAGATGTGAGTGGAGCCGTAATGCTTGTCAGCTTAGAATGCAAAAGTGCCACACAAGTCGGACAAGGTTTCTACGCTGGAGGCCGCGTCTACCTACATAAAGACGCTGATGCGAGAACGCGATCGTCTAGCGACGATGCTGGGATGTTGGTGCTTTCCCTGACCGTGATTCGCAGACATAGGAACAATGAATTTCTTGGATTCCTCTCCCTCCCCACAGGAGGAATTGTCTCCTCCGGACGAGGTTGTGGACCAGCCCATTCTCGTCCCCCACTACTCTTCTAGCGCCAATTCCTCTACACAGGAGAGAACGCAGGATATGCCTCCTCCCACCTCATGTTCGGTCGCCCATCCCCCCTTGCGCAATACCGCCGTGGACTCCATCGACTATCGTCGGCTGTGGATGAGCAACGACATCCCGGCGGTGGTGATCCACATCGAGACGGGGCAATTGCTGAGAGGCAATGAGATGTTCATGAAGTGTTCGCTCTTCGTCCTGTCGATCGTAGACTGTTCCACTTCTCCTCCATGAAGGAACTGACTTCCTTGAGTCTCTTCGACGTGATTGTGGTGAATGATCTCTCCCTGTTCTGGAGGTGGGTCTGGCGTATGTCTCTCATGCCTAGCGAATACAGCCAGCTGGTGAACTGCAATCGGCAAATCATCCGGTCGTTTATCGCTACGGTGACAAATCCCGCCCAAGGCGTGTCGATTCCATGTATCCTTACGATGGGACCCATCATGGACTACGAAGGCTACGTGTTCATGGTCTCCGTCTCCTTTACGCCTTTGAAAGTGGTGAAGGGCAATGGGGAAGAAACTTGCGCAGACCCCATTGGCGAGAACGCTGTTTCTCTGGAGAAGATTATATAGTGCTATTGGTCGCATGGGCTGTTTGTTCAGATTCTTCTTTCTTGAAGTCACTCGCTCTCGTTTCGAGTTGTGGTTCGAATATACTGTGGATTTTGACAGCGTAGAGCTCATTATTCGCTGGTACTCTCATTCTTCGCTCAGGAAAGCAAATCCTATATACGATGTTGTCGAACTACTACAATGACGATCTAAACGAAGATGAATATGGTGGGGCGTTCAACGGTATCCTGCTCTTCCAGCGCCTCACCTTCTAGACTCCACAATCCACACAGAAGACATGTCCACCATGAACTATCAAACCCTGCAGCTCGGAGACTTCGCCGTGGAGCCTGATTTGTCCCGTGTCTCTCTGGGTGATGCAGATGCGGCTCTCCTTCAAGAAGCCGAGCGCGAGAGGCAGATGGGTGCAAACCAATCGGAGGACCAAGAATCCCTCCATCTCGAAGAGAGGGTCCAAACCCCTGAAATTCCAATCGGCAGTGCTCCCAACGCACCGGAGATGCAGACGGAGGACAAAACGCCTTCGCATGACATGAACCCGTTGCCCTCCGCCTACGCAACTACGCCGAAGCAGTCCATTCCAGCGAAAGTGACTCTGACCAAGCACATTCCCCTGGTCATTCCATCCTCGATTCCATCGAGCTCGGCATCCTCTTCAAAGCCCATCACGCCGTGCATCCCCTACTCTGTCGTTTCGTTCCACCGAAAGGGCTCCGACGCCTCCACCGAGTTGCCCCTCCCCATCACCGCCCCTCCCTCGCTGCAAATGCCCACCTCCCCGCGGCGACGCGACAGCATCCCTTCCATCCTCCACCGCGACGACCCTTCCCGCCTCTCTGACACTCTGAGAGAAGTGACTCCGTCAGGGACGCTGAGAGAGGTCACTCCGTCAGGGACGCTGAGAGAGGTCACAGCCACGGGCACGCTGAAGTCGAAGGAGGTGGTGGCGCCTACGCCGGTGGCGCTGGCTTCACCCACGCCGGCGTACACCATGACGCCCAAGAAGCGCACCACCGTGCTGTCGCATAACGTGTTTCTCAACTCGCGCCTGCCGCTTCCCTCTGACTCCGAGGACGCCTCCGGCAAGCCCTCCGTCGCCTCCGCAGCACTCGACGCCATCTCGCCTCTCCGCCCACGAGACCCCGCCACAGCACCCTCTGGTGAGCCGGCAGGGAGTGCACCCTCTGTTGAGCCGGTGGTCGCAGCACCCGCAACGGAGTCGGCGACAGTGGAGGAGTCGAGCAGTGTGTTGGCGTTCGATTTCGCGGAGCGGCCGAAGCGCCGGGTGCCGCGCGCGCTACAGCAGCGATTTGCGCGGTATGGCGCGGCCCCGCGGGAGAAGGCGGGCTTCGTGCCGTTGCAGGACAACCACCGCGCGAGTCTGGAGCGCGACTGCGACGCATTCCTGGACAGCGCGGAGCCGCAGCTGCCCGAGGAGGACCTGTCCATGAGTCTGCCCGCCGTCTGTCGGCCCGCCCAGCCGACGGAGCCTGCTGAGTCGGTGGAACCTGCGCAGCCGAGTGAGCCTGTGGAGCCTGTTCAACCGAATGAACCGATTGAGTCGGTGGAGCCCGTGGAGCCTGAACAACCCATGGAACCCATGGAACCTGTGGAACCTGTGGAACCTGTGGAACCCGAGCAACCGACGGAGTACGCGGAGCAGCCGGCGGAGGAGTACTCAGAGCAGCCCATGCGCCCTCTGGAGAACATGGAGCAGCCGGCAGAAGAATACGCGGAACACCCTATGGAGGAGCCCGCACCGCAAACGCCGTTCAGCGAGGAGCCCGCGCCACAACCCACTCAACCAGCGTCGCTGACTGCAGCCGAGCCGACCGCCCGCCAGGACACGCTGTCGCAGCTTAGCTCGGCGATCAGCCGCTACGGCCGCGTGAGCGACGCGAGCGAGGCGTCGGCGCGGCCCAGCCTGGCGCCCTCCTTCGACCTTCAGCAGGAGTCCGAGGCGCTGCGCCGTATCCGCCAGCGCGTCCAGGGCCTCGCACGCCCGCCGCACCCCGCGCCTGTAGCCAGCATCGCACAACCCACCACTCTGACCACCACGCCCACTCTGACCACCACCGCACGCGTAGCAGACACTGCGGAGGGGAACGGGGTGGTTGGACTGGGAGCAGAGGGCGCGGACTTCTCGGTGGCGGTGGCGCAGCGCATCGGGAGCGAGGAGCGGCGGTACACGCTGAGCGATTTGATTGCGGAGCGCACGCGCGCGGCGCACGAGGGCAAGGAGAAGTACAAGGTGAAGTTCAAGGTGCTGGAGGGGCAGTTCGAGGCGCTGAGCGAGGAGAAGGCAGAGGAGGCGGTGTGAGGTGATGCATAGGAGAAGGTGGAGGAAACGGTGCGAGCGCTGCAGGAGCAGATCAAGCAGTTCAAGGAGAACAACACGGACATTCTGAGTGGTGGAGAAGAAGAGGCGTGAGGACTAGACCTGGTGAAGAAGACGAAGGAGGCGACGACGGCGCAGCTGAACAGCAAGTGGAGCCACGAGCTCATGGCGGAGCGCGCGCTGCAGGCACAGGAGCAGGCGGCGCTGCAGGGCGAGGTGGAGAAGAAGAAGAGCGAGTGCGCGCGGCTGGCGGTGGGTGTGAGAAGGGGCGATGATGCGTAGAAGCAGGTGGCGGAGGCGAAGAGCGCGCTGGAGGAGAAGGCAGCGGAGGTGAGACAGAAGGAGGAGGCGCTGGGCGAGGCGCACGATCAGATGGAGTAGGCGTGGTGAGTGGGCGTGAGCAGCAGCGAGCTGCAGACGGAGCTGGAGCACGTGCAGGCGCAGCTGGAGGACGAGCGCGGCGGGAACCAGCGCAGCATGGAGCGGCTGGAGCGCGACGTGGAGGAGTTCAAGAAGCAGCTGCGAGAACAGATGGCGCTGAACGCGCAGCTGCGGCAGGAGCAGCTGGAGATGAAGAAGCAGCTGAGTCGGGAGCGGCGGAAGCGCGACGAGACGGAGGAGATGCGGCGACTGCGCGAGGACAAGGAAAAGTGGGGGCGGTGAGGGGGCGTGAGGGATAGAGAGGCGACGGAGCGCGCGCGGCTGGAGCGGGAGGTGGAGCAGATGAAGAGGGACATGGCGGTGCTGGCGGATCAGCTGGAGGCGCAGGAGCCGGCGCAGAGGGGAGAGGACGACCCGCTGCAGAGGCGAGTGAAGGAGCTGGAGGAGCAGCTGGAGAACGCCAACTCCATCATCGACGAGCTGGTGAAGGGCGTGGAGGAGGCGCTGTGGGAGCGTTTGTTAACAAACACGCGATTGCACTGGGATCTTCTTGAGGGTGGTCTTCAAATCTCTCTTCATCTTTCCTATCCGCACGATGATGACGCCGTTCACGTAGGAACTCGTAGCCGTCTTGATGTCTGAGCATGTGGGGAGGAGAACCTCTCGCTCGAAGGAGTTCTGTGACCGCTCCGAGTAGTACAACGCCCCGCTGCCCTCACCAGCCGGTGGCCGCGTTGCCGATACAACCATCGTGTTATCCTTTATCATAATACTGATATCCTCCTTGCTAAGTCCAGGAGCGTCGATGTAAACCATAAAGCAGTCATCATCCTCGGTGATGTCCATTAACCCGTATTCCGGCTTGTTATCTGCGTCCGCGTTGTAGTAGCTCCCATTATCCAGCAAATCCTTGGCCGCCTGGCACAACGAGTCCAACCGTCCTCCAAGCGCGTTTTTTGCAGCAAATCCGTCTGCAAATGAGTTGTCGAAGTAAGCGAAACGTACCACTGCTGCCCTGCTGAGAAGGCGAAGAATGCTCCAATGCGGAGTCCGTTGGCGAATTGGACGGCGATACCACGTTCTTCCCGGAGAGCGGAGCGTCGGAAGGAACAGAGGACATCGTCCACTAGAAACACAAATGGATGCAAAGTCGGGTTGAAATCAAGCAGTAGGTATAGTCTCTCTTCGATCCATAAGGCTATGATACTGCTTCTCTTCATCAACAGTCCGTCTCACAAACCCCTCCCGATGACTGTCTCTATTCTCCTCTTCCCAATCCACTTTTTCCTGGGAAAGAAAACGGATAAACGGACGGGTTCAGAATAGTGTTACCTAGTACCCCGGAGCGTCCCAAATGACTTGCCCTACACAGAGAATCAAAGTCGAAATGAGGGCCATTCGATCCGATCGGGCCCGATTTCATGCCCTGCGAGATTTCTCACGTACGAATATTCAGGGCTGTTGTTTGAGCGCCGTGGTCAACCATCAAAAAACTGTAATCGAATGTCCGAAGAGGCTGTTTCTACTCCTACTGAAAAGAAGAAGACCCCTATTGGTGTCCTGATCCTCTGGATCACCCTGTTCCTTGTCTCGGGAACATGCTCGCTCATTTTCGGAAAGCTCCTGTATTTCGCTCGTCTGCGAGGCTCACCGTCCTAGGTACCAGACCCCGTCCATCGGCAGATACGGCCAGACGGAGAATTTCCAGAAGCCGTGGTTCTCGAACTTCATCATGTTCTTCGGCATGTCCTTCCTGTTCATCGGCTTCGAGGTCCGTCATTTGCTCCGCACGTCACGTCTAGATCAATGCCTGCAAGATTGAGAAGAAGATCAAGAGCAATCCCGAGCACGCTGCCACCGCCTGGTTTGGACTCTGACCGTGCCTCATCTTTCAGGAATGCGGAGAACAAGCGCCCCATCAAGTCCGTGTACTACAAGGTGTTCGCCCCCGCGTTCTGCGACTTCCTGGCTTCCTTCATCATGTTCGTGGGCCTCCTGTGGATCGATGTGTCCATCTGGCAGATGATCCGCGGCTCCATCATCATTTTCACCGGTCTGATCCGCCAGTTCTGGCTGAAGAAGCCCCTGAAGGCCTCCGAGTGGGTCGCTCTGGGCGTGATCTTCCTGTCCCTCGCCGTCGTCGGCGTGGCGTAGCGACGCCTCCAACCGATCACGCGTAGGCAGCTGCTGACCCCCAAGCAGCAGCAGACGGAGCCGGTGCCTGTGGGCAAGATGGTGCTGGGCATGGTGTTGGTGTTCGTGGCGCAGGGCATTCAGGCGCTGCAGACCGTCATCGAGGAGCACCTGCTGCAGGGCATCGAGGCGCCCGCGAACATGGTGGTGGGCATGGAGGGCGTGTGGGGCTTCGTGCTGACGGCCTTCGTGGCGCTGCCCATCGCGTACTTTTTGCCGGGCGAGGAGGGCAGCGGTCTGCACGAGGACTTCATCGACAGTCTGTACCTGTGGTAGGCGTGGCGCGTGCGCGTGAGCCGTAGCAAGAACAGCATGACGGTGCTGACGCTGAACATCCTCTCCGTGGTCGTCCTGCTGGTCTTCAACCTGTCCTCCATGCGCGTCACTTTAGTGGGCGTGGCGGGCGCGGCTGACGCGTAGTACACCAACTCCGTGGTGAGAAACCTGCTGGAGCCGTTCCGCACCTTCCTGGTGTGGGCCACCGCCGTCTTCATCCACTACTTCATCGACAAGAAGTGAGGGAGAGAGCGGGCGGTGAGGCGTAGGTACGGCGAGGGCCTCACGGTCTACTCGTGGCTGCAGCTCGCCGGTTTCGTGATTCTGTCCATCGGTATGCTGATGTTCAACGGAACCATCAAGTGCGGCAAGGAGAAGAAGGAGGAGGTGAAGGAGTCGCTGGTGTAAGGGTGGTGTGTTTGTCACAAACAAAACGAAACGTAAACTAAACTAAGCAAACAGGTCGGAGGTCCCACTCCGCTCCAAGTCAATCACGCCTCCTTCACTCTCCTTCACCATCTCCTTCGTCGCATCCTCGTTGCCCCACTGCATATTGATGCTGTTCCGCCGCTGGATGCCCATCAGCCGGCTCTTCATCTCGTTGATGCGCTGCTTGCGCGCCAGCTCGTCCAGGTTGTAGGTCTGCGCCAGTCCCGCCTTGGAGGTCTCGCGCAGCGAGTCCTCGATGTCCTCGCCGGTCAGGATCATCGTCATGATCACCTCGTCGAAGCTGATGATGTGGAACGTGTTCGTCATCAGTGCGTACTGCGCACACTCCAGCGCGCGGCCCGCCGCCATCGCGTTGCGCTCGATGCACGGCACCTGCACCAGCCCCTTCACCGGGTCGCACGTCAGACCCAGCATGTGCTCGATCGCCATCGACGCCGCGTACTCGATCTGCTCCGTCGACCCGCCCATCAGGAACGTCGCCGCGCCCGCCGCCATGGCGCACGCCGTGCCCACCTCCGCCTGGCAGCCCGCCTCCGCGCCGCTGATGGACGCGTTCACCTTGGTGATGTTGCCGATCACGCCCGCCACCGCCAGCGCGTCGATCACGTCCTCGTCCGTCACGTCGTCCGTGTGGTGCCGCAAAAAGTACAGCACGCCCGGCACGATGCCGCACGCGCCGCACGTGGGCGCCGTCACCACCGTCTCGCCGCCCGCGTTGTTCTCCGACACCGCCAGCGTGTAGGCGAACAGGTACGCGTTGCGCTATGCGTGAAGAAAGGGTATGAGAACAACTCCCATCACTTCGTTGCTGCGCTTGGCGGCGCGGAACATGTCGTGCGCCTTGCGGGGCAGGTTCAGACCGCCCTGCAGCACGCCGCGGCCCTGCAGGCCCGACTCCACGCACTTGGACATGGTGTCCCACACCTGCTGGAGATAATCGCGGATCGAGTCACCCTCGCTCTGGTACACGAAATCGCTCAGCTTGTAGCCCGTCTTGCGGCACCAGCGCATAATCGAGTTCATCGTCGAGTAGTTGTACACCTGCACGAATGTCTTCTGGTAGGGACCCTTGATCTTCTCCAGCTCCGAATCCGTGACGATCGCACCACCGCCGACGCTGTAGTATGTCTCCTGACCAATCTCCTTCTCTCCCTTCATGGCCTTGATGGTCATGCCGTTGACGTGGAAGGTCAGCGTCTCGTTGGGTCTCCAGATGAACGTCACCTTCTTCGGCTTCAGCTCGTTCTCGATCGCCACATCGGTCAAGTGACCCTTTCCGGTCGCGGCCAATGAGCCGTATAAAATGACAGTATAATTGTCGGCTTCGGCGTCATACAGACTCTTGAACATCTTGGCGGCATTGGAGGGACCCATGGTGTGGGAGCTGGAGGGTCCGTGGCCGATGCTATTCGTCATTAGACAAGATGAGATGTACCGGAACAACTCACGAAGAGAAGGCATGCCGCTAGTTTGGGTAACAGAAGAGTAGTAGAGATGAGAAAGGCCCTAATGGATTACACGCACACGGGAGAACGCACGTTCTTCGAGATTAAACGAATGTAGGTGGGAACCTTCTTCTACCCATCATCTTCCCCAACCCAGTCAAACCATTCCGGTTCCATCGTTCGAAGAGTTCTCTCCAAGCGAATCGTCCGTATCAATATCCATGAAAGCGAAAAATGATAGTGAAACGAGGCGCTGCCCAAAACCCCCATCAGTTGGCTCGGGGCGTTTCGGGGGATGTGTGGTTGACCGTGGGGGTTGGATTCTTCATCCTCGGATTATCCATTTGAGCATGGCTTGTTGGAGGGCTTTTGAATCGGCCTCGTTTCCGCGAATTGGAAAGGAAGGAGAGGGATGAACGGCAAAACGGTCGTTTTATGCACCACGTTATAGAGGATAGGGAGATAGAGAGAAAGAGGCTATGAGAAAAGAAGAATAGGGCGCATAGTTGATTGTTATCGATGCTGCCGCTCCGGTTCCTTTCGGCGAGTAGCACCCTGTTCCAGTTGGTGCGGCAAGGCGGTGGCGTTGCAGTGCGCGCCTTTTCCAATTCACTGAACAGCAGCATCCTGAAACAAATGAAGAGCAGCTATGCGTATTGTTTGGGTAGAACAGATGAGGAAATAGGCGACATGAGGAATTGTCTCAACGGTTGGAGAAATCGACCGATCTGCCACGAGAAGAGTATATAAAGATGAATCACGAATTGTCCGTTCTCTACGACAAGTATGACTGCTACAAGAAGTACATGGTACTTGCTGTTAGCGTATTTGACGGCGTAGCGCGTTACAAAGGAAATTCAAGAGGCAAAGGAGATGATTGCGGAGGAGAGTGACAAGGAAATGATCAAATTGGCGGAGGAGGATCTATCGCGCTTACTGAAGGAGGAAGAGAGCATTATCGAAGAGGCGAATCACATTTCACTTCCCTCGAATCTGTAGGGCGTGTGTGGTTATGCGTGTGAGTCCCTAGAGAAGACAAGAAGAATTGCACGCTGGAGGTGCGCGCTGGGGCTGGAGGAGCGGAAGCTTCTCTCTTCACAGAAGACATTTTCAACATGTACAAGAACTACTGCGCCCTCAAGGATTGGAAGTGGTCCATCTTGTCGCTGAACACCTCCAGCGGCGGCGGGTGCCTCCCTCCCCTCTCTCTCACCCGTAGCATCAAGGAGGCCATCGTGAAGATCACCGGCGAAGGCTCCTACGGCACGCTTCGCACCGAAAGCGGCGTTCACGTGATTGTGGTGCTTTCTGTTGAGGGTTAGCGTGTGCAGCGCGTGCCGGAGACGGAGAGCCAGGGCCGCATCCACACGTCGACCATGACAGTGGCGGTGTTCCCGGAGGTGGAGAATGTGGATCTGCTGATTCGTCCCGAGGACCTGCGCATCGACGTGTATCGGTCCAGCGGCAAGGGCGGACAGCATGTGAACAAGACGGAGTCGGCCGTGCGGATTACGCACATTCCCACGGGAATTGTCGTGGCGAACCAGGACGAGCGCAGTCAGGTGGGAACGATGCGGAAGTGTGAGGGTAGCATATGAACAAGGCGAAGGCGATGCAGATCCTGGCGATCCGTCTGCAGAACCGACAGGATGCGATGATGAGCGAGGAGGTGGACTCGGAGCGGCGATCATATCCTTGGATGGGAGAGAGCAGGCCTTAACGGACAGGCAGATCGGGAGTGGAGAGCGCTGCGAGAAGAACCGCACGTACAATTACCCAAATGTGGAGGTGGAGAAGGAGGATGAGGGGTAGAGTCGCATTACGGACCATCGGATTGGGTTGACGTTGTATGGGATGGACAAGATGATGAACGGAGAGCTGCTGGATGAATTCGCTGGAGCGTTGAAGCGGTGGAGGATTCAGAAGGAGTTTGAGGCATTGGAGGGTTGGGGTGTTTGTTGGAACACGGACAGTGGGCGTGTGAAGTGCTGGCTTAACTGAGTTCAGAATCTTGCATTATCAGATGGGAAGTTTGATGAGTCGTACTTGTGCTAGTGATTATGAGGTGAAGGAGCTGCTAGGAAAGGGGTAGAAGGTGTATTGAGGAAAGTGAAGTGTAGAGGTTTTGGAGAAGTGTATAAAGCATTCAGTAAGGTTGACGGGGAATATGTGGCCATTAAGAAGGCGAATCTAACTGTACCTGACGAAATGCTTCGATCAGAGAGTGCCATGCTGAAGGACTGCAATTCGAAGTATGTGGTGAGGTATATTGATGCCTTTCAGAATGGAGACGAGTTTTGGGTGGGAGCTGATGGAGTTCTTGATGGCGTAGATTGTAATGGAGTATTGCCACTGTGGATCACTCCTTAAGTATATGAAGAGTGGCAACAAGTTGAATGAAGAAGAATTGCGGGAAATCACGAGTTGTTGTCTATTGGGGTTGAATTATCTCCATAATCACCGAAGAATACACAGGGTATGTGGCTAGGATGAGGACTGACTGGATAGGACATCAAGCCGGACAATCTGTTCATCTCGGAGAATGGTTTGATTAAACTGGGCGATGTTGGTTTGGTAGTACAATTGCAGCATACAAACTCTGTAAGGAATACAGTATGTGGGACACCATGCTTTATGGCTCCTGAGGTGTACGACGAAGCCACTGAATTGAGGAGTGACGTGTGGGCTCTTGGGATATCATTGATTGAGATGGCCGAGAAGCATCCTTATGGAGGCCTATCCCCAGCGGGAGTAGTGAATTACATAATGAACAAGCCACCGCCATCTCTGTCCTCCTCGAGATGGTCTGCTGCGTTTGTGGACTTTGTGAACAAGTGTCTGGTGAAGGATGTGAAGGAGCGATGGAGTGTGAAACAACTGATGGATGTGAGTGTTGTGTTGTGAAGAGTGATGATTAGCACCCTTTTGTGAAGGACTCGGTGAGGAGAATTCAGGATAATGGAAACTCTGCGCTTCTGTTTGCATTAGCAAATAGGGCGAGGAATGTACCGTCTCCAGAGGTGGGAACTCCGTCTGTGAATGTGATGCCTGTAACGCAGATTGGGAGAGCCGTTCCCAAGAGAAGGGTGGTTGTGAAGAACAAGGCGGATTGGATGGGATTATTTGAGGTTCCTGAGAGTGTGGAGGCGATTGAAGTGGAGTCATATTGTTGTAATGAAGAGGATTTGAAGGAGGTGGATTTGAGGAGGTTTGTGAGTTTGAAGGAGTTGATAGTGGGTAATGGCTGTTTTGAGAATGTGGAAGAAGTGAAGTTGATTGGATTGAGTGAATTGGAGAAAGTGGTGATTGGTGAGTTTTGCTTCAGAAAGAATTCTGACTATAATCCAAATCGTCATTTCTATTTGAAGAATTGTGAGAGACTGAAAAGACTGAAGACTGATCGTTATTCCTTCTCTGATTATTCCGTGTGTGAGATTGAGAATCTGCCTTCTTTGAAAGGGATTGAAATGGGTTATTTGAATGGAGATGGTTACAGTTTCTATCATGCTTCATTGGAATTGAAAAGTGAGGATGGTGGAATGGAATGATGAATAGACATGCCTAGTTTGAAATCAGTTCTTTTTGGTGGATATGCATTCTTCCTTTGTTCTCGTGCAGTGTTTGAGAGTGAATGGTTTGAAGAGAGAATGATGAATAGACTTGCCTGAATTGACTTCCATTCGACTTGGTGAAGATGCATTCCAATTCAAGAATAATGATTCAACTGAATTGATAATGCGAAGTGGTGATGATGAAATGAACTGATGAATAGACTTGCCTAAGCTCAAATCACTCACTACTGATGAAGGGAGTGGTACCTTCTGGTGTCCTCGTTTCATCACTCTGGAGGGTAGTTCCCATCACTCTATTATCACAAGCAGATATGCCCTCTCTTACTACTGTTACTCTAGACAAGAAATATGCTTTCACACAGAAGAAGAGGATTAGTTCATCGAACATCTCTTATCCATTTTATCCATACATAGGTAATGAATCTCTTGCCGATTATGCTCCGCAGAGTTCCTATTGTGCTGTATTATGATTCTGTTTCCTCATTACCCACTCATGCTTGATATGTCACTAATCACGCCTCTCTCTTTCACACCATCATAAACCCATCCATTTCCCACATTTCTCTCTCCCCAACACGAATCACCTCCCAACAAACACACCCACACCCCCAACAAACTACTATACACAAACACCAACTCCGCCTTCATTCTCCCCTCCGGAAACGACGAAATGTCAAAATACGCCGGCGCGAACTCCGCCAGCCAGCTGCCCTCAACCATCGTCACTGTCCTCAAATACGGATTCGCCGTCTTGATCAATTCATTGTATACCACCCACTGTGCCGATTTCACGGATGAGGAGGGATACACGCGCGCCCTCTATTTCTCAACCCTTCTCTACACTCTCCACCTCATTATCCTTCGCGGTCAGGTAAAACCCGTCATGATCGAACACCGCCGATTGCATGAAGAACCCGCAGCACAAGCACCTCCTCACATTCCTCTTCCTCTCCAGCGCCGTCAGCAGCGGGTTCTGAACCAGCGGCAGTCGCAGTCTGTCCACAATGCCACACAACTGCTCTCGCACACTCAGAGCGCTGTTCAGACTGCGACAATTCAGCCCGTATTTCGTGCACCACAAAACCCGATCCTCCTCTCGCACGCGCTGGAACGCCTCGAAGCTACGCCTCAGCAAAACAAATCGGAAGCACATGCGCATCAACGTAATATGCTCGGATTCCGGATCCGCAAAATTCTGCCAGTTTTCGTCCCCTCCGCCTCCCGCCAACTCCTCCTCATCCTCTCCGAACGACCGCATTCCCGCGGTTTCGCGCAGCCCGCGCCGCCGCCCGACAGTCCGGCTGAATACGCTAGGCACGGACAGCATGGCCACAATCGAGAGGATTTCGGGCAGGCAGAAGAACTGCGGCGCGACGAGCAGGCACTTGGCGAGCTGCGGCTCCAGGGGGAAGTCCGCCAGGGTCTTGCCCAGCTCGGTGATCGCGCCGTCGCCGTCCAGCGCGCCCAGGAAGAAGAGCGCCTCCAGCGCGCGCACGAGGGCTTGTGAGGGCGGCGGAGACAAAAAGTCGAACTTGGCGAGGTTCTGCACGCCGAGGCGTTTCAGCGTGAGCACGACGGAGGTGACGTCGCTGCGCAGAATCTCGGGCACCGTCTGCTGCTACGCCTCACGCCCACCATCTGCACCCACCGGCAGCTGCGTGCTGAAGGACTGCTCCGTGTACAGGCGGAAGCACTTGCCCGGCCGTGTTCGACCGGCACGACCGGCGCGCTGCTTGGCGGAGGCCTGCGACACGGGCGTGACGACGAGCGCCTCGACGCGCGTCTTGGGGTCGAACACCTTCTGCTTGCAGAAGCCGCAGTCCACCACGTACACCACGCCGTCGATGGTCACCGACGTCTCGGCGATGTTCGTCGCCACCACCACCTTGCGACAGCCCGCCGGCGCCGGCTCGAACGCCTCCGCCTGCTGCGCGGGCGGCAACGACGCGTACAGCGGCACTGCCAGGAGTGGGGGCTTTCCCGCGGGAAAGGAAGCGGCTTCGCGGCGCAGTGCGGTGCAGGCGTCGAGGATCTCTTGTTCGCCGGTGAGGAAGAGAAGAATGTCACCCGGCGGCTCGTAGAGGTGGATTTGAACCGCGGTTTTGACGGCGGCCGCCACGTAGTCACGCTCGGGTTCCGCCGTGTAGAAGACCTCGACGGGGAAGAGGCGGCCGGGCACGCGGAAGAGCGGCGCGTTGTTGAAGTACTTCTAGAAGTGAGAGAAGAAAACGAAACGAACCAGGAAGGCCGTGGCGTCGAGTGTGGCGCTCATGACAACCAGCTTGAGGTCGGTGCGGTAGAAGAAGATCTCCTTGATCATGCCCAGAATGACGTCGGTGTTGAGCGTGCGCTCGTGCACCTCATCCAGGATGATGACATCGTACTGCTTGAGGAGGGGATCGGTGATGGCCTCGCGCAAGAGCATGCCGTCGGTAACGTACTTCAGCATCGTCCTGTCGCTCGTCTTCTCCTCGAATCGGACGGAATAGCCGACCTCCGCTCCGCACTCTACATCCATTTCCTCGGCGACACGCCGTGCGACGCTCGTTGCGGCAACACGCCGCGGCTGCGTGCAAGCGATGTGGGGAGTATGGTCCAGTTTGGCGTTCAGCAGGTGGAGAAGCAGTGCCTACGCTTGAGAGAGAGGAAACAAAACATACCTGGGGTATCTGGGTCGTCTTTCCACTACCCGTCTCGCCCTCAACGATAATCACGGAGTTCTTGCTGTAGGCATCTTCAAACACATCGAGGAATTCAAACACGGGGAGAGATCGTCGCGTGCGCAGGATATCGAAGAACCGTCTTGAAAGCGGCCTTTCATTTAACGGATTGAGTCTTGATTCGAATATAATCTGCCGAACGGATTTGCGCTCCTTGGGAGCAGAGGGGCTTCGATGTCGATGCCTACTGCTGGAGCGAGACCGACTCCTCTAGAGATGAATTGAGAATGATTGTCTGTGTACACTCCGGTGATGTCGAGACATCTGTGAAGAGAAGATGATAAATCATTCACAAAGCGATGCCTCAGTGGTCAAAGAGAACACGATCACAACACCTATTCAGAAAAGAACTGAAAGCACCCATAAGAAGAAGTAGAAACAAACACAGGCAATCCCTAAACACTCGAGGACCCCAGTTGTTCGGTAAAATCGTAGCAAAGAAGTAGTATACACACAACCAGATATCTCCCAAAAAGCCCTTCGGCGTGAAATCCACCACTACACGTGAGGCGAGCGAACCACACCCACTGTCCTTCTTCATCGAGTACTTCGCCTTCACCAGCTCGACGGCCACCGGCAGGGCCAGACGAAGTCTACTCCTCATGGCAATTCTCCATCCCCACATCACGATGAGGAGAAACAGCAGGATCGTCGGAATGGTAAAGCCCTACACTCGAGTGGAAGCGATGGATGTACGATGTACTGTTTCATGTACTTGTCTATGGACGTCTTGATGCCGGTGAAGAACAGGATGTAGAAGAGGGCGATCGCTTGAATGACCTCGTTCATTGTCTGCGAATCAAGGGATGAATGGGTTAATCACGATCCGCACAACCACCACACGATGTCCCTGCTCCCGCATCCTCCTCTCCAAGTCCCCGTTGCCGTCGTCAAGAAGGAGTTGCTAGGAGTGAAGCACCAGCCAGATACAAACGAAGCGATGAAATGCCACTCCCGGCACCTCTTTGACCGTCTCTGGCACTTCCTCCGGCACATAATCCTCGAAAGGGCATATATCCTCGTAACGCTGCCCATCGGTGAAGGTAAAGCAGTTGAAGTTGTTCACATCGCATGGCTACACATCACTCAACATCCATAGACTGACAATATCAAAGAGAAGTGTGTCATCCTTCAAAACCGCTCCATGATCGTCCATGACAATGGAATCGATGTTGATGGGATAGGGGTAGTACTTTACCATCAGTTCCTTGATTTGCCTGATGGTCGCATTCTCCGCAAAGGCGAATGTCATTTCGTCTCCATACTCTTCGTAGCGCCGGATCTGGACATAGCGCAGCGCACTCATTTCCACTCCCACCGAAAGAAAGAATGGCCGAAATGAGAAGAAAACACGGCCTCGAGAAAAACGGTTCGATTTTTGCACCCCGCTCCAAACTATCAACGCGAAAAAGCGCTTGACTGTTGAAGTATCTGAATCCGACAACGAGAAAATGAAGTTTTCTTCCAGCAGTGACGAGGAAATGGATAAGGAGAGCGAACTGGAAACGGGTAATGCTCGAATCCCCAATCTCATTCTCAAGTGAACAACTCCTATAAGAAGCTGCAGCAGTACGTCGACAAGCTGCAGGAAGAGGTGTATTCGTTAAGAGAGGAAAAGAGCGTCTTCGAGGCGGACAACGCCAAGCTGAGAGAGGAAATGAAGGTCATGTCCGAGGAGCTGCAGAGTGTGAAGGAGCAGCTGCAGGAATCGCAGGCCTCGAAGATGGAGCTCCAGGACAGAGTGGAATCGGCCGTCTCGGACCAGGGAACGACGGAGACCAAGTACCAGGCGATGATAACGAGTATTCAGAAACTGGAGGATGATTTGGACGCCGTGACGAAAGAGTCCTGGCATGTGCTTTGCCTTAAGTGTAGACGCGATGCGCTGAAGAAGGAAAACGAGACGCTGCACAATGCCAAGCCCGAAGAGCAACCGCCTGTACTTTCCGTGAATTGCTTCCTCATGGACTAGAAAGAGGAAATGAAGGACGACTCTGCGAAGATTGCTGAGCTGGAGGGAATGGTGCAGGCGCTGAAGAAGGAGAACAAAGAACTCAAGGACAAGAAGGAAGAGCTCATTGTAACTGCATACAGGGGACATGAGGGGTAGAAGCAGCTCGATGATTCCCGTGAGCGTGAGGTGGAAATGGAGAACAGACTGTCGAACGAGATGATCGGATCTTCTTCCTCGTCCAGCGACGAGGACATTCTCGCCGAAACACGTGTATCCGCATTGCAGCGTCAGTTTGAGTCTGGAGTGGGAGAAGCAATCGAGCATGATGTGATAGAGCGTTGGAGACAAGAGAAGCAAGGCGCAGCTCATCGATGCGCTGGCGGAGAAGGAGAGAGAGATTGCGGAGCTGAAGAAGCAGATGGAAGGCGAGCACCGCGTACAGATCGTGCTGCCGCCGGTGACTGGCGAGGAGAAGGGTTCGTGCCCTCCCGCCTACGTGGATGCTCTCCACAAGCTGTGTGATTGGTATACTGTGATTGAAAGTCGCTTGTCGCCTGTTTGTTCTGGTGCATGCGATACGAAAGCAGTTGCCTCTCGAAGGATCATTCTTTTTCTTCAATGCGATTCTTTCACTTGCTTTTTCTGCTGATTGCACTGCTCTCTGTGGCTACCGCCTATAACCCATTCCCCCAGGGCGCAAAGCTAGAGTAGTTCATGGAATGCTCATTTAGGCGTAGCTGGCCGGAGTGCGTCGGAATGAACGCGGACGATGCAGTGAGCGTCATTCGCTCGGAGTGTACCGACTGTAGTGTGGTTGTTCTCGACGAGGTGGATTTCGTGGGTGCGGATGATGGCATAGGATTCTCCCGTTACGATGGACCTGCGCATCGATAGAGTGCGCGTGTTTGCTGATGGAAACAATGTCGTTGTCGTTGCCCCTAGAAGAGGCTAGTTGTGTGTTACCCTACTCTTTGTTTGACAAACACGCAATACACTCACGGCTTCCTCGTACTTCTGAATCGTCTGTATGAACCGCAAGAACACCTTATTGTAGGACCACCGCACGTGGCGCTCCGTGTAGCCGGAAACGTACTTGTCGCTCAGCACCCCCGCGAGGAGATTGGGCTCCTTCTGGAGTATCGAAGCGTAGCGCTGGGCGAAATAGGCCTGGATGGCTTCGCGCTGCGTCACGATGAGAATCAGCATCAGGTTGGAGGCCCTGGTTTCCAGACCCTCTTTCGTGATGCACCCCGTCTTCGGAGAGATAATCTGCTTGTACGAGGCGACGAACACCCGCTCCGTGACTGCGGGGTTGTTTTGGATAAAGGACACTAATCCCACGTTCGGATCCTGGTTGAAGGCAATGGCGCCCCTTCTCGCCTCGGCGAAGTGGTAGTACACCAGATACAGACACTCCATCGTTTTGAACTCGCAACTACACATCATCCGAAATGCGCGATGCGAACTCAAACCGCTCCAGCGACGGCAGCATAAACTCCAGGAACAGCTGGATCTCCTCGAAGGAGGCCATGTCGAACCCGCGGATGACCGTGTTGCAGACCATCAACGAGGCGTTGAACACGGTCTTCATCAACAGCGGGAACAGCGTCAGCTGCGGCAGCAGCAGCGACAGCAGCCGCACGTACGCGCGCACCAGCCCCGCGTCCCACTGCAGGCAGTCGGCGAGGGCGGAGTTGGTGATGATGGAGGGCAACATGCCGAATAGCAGCGAGAGGGTCTTCACGCAGAAGTCGGAGTGTCTGGGCGTGAGGGAGTGAAGCTACCGGCACTTGCGCAGCGCCGCGTCGTCGGCGGGGAAGGCCTTCGCCGTGAGGTCGATGATCTCCAGCAGCGCCGCCAGGAAGCTTAGACTCTGCGCCTCCGTCATCCGCGGTAACTAGGGATCACTGCACGCGCACGCCCGCACCATGGTCGCGACGTCGCCCAGCAACTTCAGCAGCTGTCCACGCAGTTCCTCGTGGAGGCGCGTCTGCCGGTACAGCGCGGGCAGCAGCTCCAGAAGGCGCGCGGCGAAGGGCAGACAGGGCGCGCCGTCCTCCTGAGCGCAGACGCCGCGCGCGAGGGCGATGAGGGCCTGGAGGCGTTGGAGGTTGGAGATGGTTTTGACGTGGTCGGCGAAGTCGGACAGCGCAGCGACAGCGGTGAGCTGCTCCAGAACGGTGGAGAAGAGGGTTTGGAGACAGGGCGCGTAGGTGGCGGTCTATGCGTGAGGCGGACGGCGGGCGCCTGCGTCCATCAGCATGCCGCGGACGACGCAGGCGGCGAAGGCGCGCCAGTGGTGCACGGGCATGTCGTTGAGCGCCTGGAGCGAGCCGTTGACGTGGTCGCGCTGCACGAAGTCCATCAGCGCGTTGACCACCTCGCCCCACACCGTCATCTACGCATGAGACAGCGGCGAGGCGGGCACGTTGACGGCGCCGACGCCGTGCTTGAAGGTCTGGTCGAGCAGCAGCTGCAGCACCTCCACGGCGCTCTTGAAGGGCAGGTTCTCCTGGCTGGTGCTGGCGAGTGTGATAGCCACGATCACGTAGAAGTCGCCGCTGAGCTGCGGGCGGAAGGGCAGGTACAGCGTGACGAACTTGCGCAGGTAGCCCAGAATGCTTTGCAGCACCGTGGAGGAGATGGTCACGCCGGGCAGCGACAGCGTCTGCTTGATCATGTCGTTCTACGCCTCACGCGCACTCCGCACACGCACCACGCAGTCCATGAAGTGAAGCAGGGGGTAGTCAGAGTTGTGCTCCAGCTCCAGGAAGGCTAGCGGGACCTCGTCGCAGTCGAAGTCGCTCACGAAGTGCTTGATGAACGTCACCAGCCAGTACAGCTGCTCCTCAAAGTAGTCCGTCTCCGCCTCGCTCCGCGCGCCCGCCAGCGCGCCCGCCACCTCCTTGAACGTTTCCAGGAGCAGCGCGCAGCTGTCTCCAGGACTGACGCGGCCCAGGCGGCCGATGGCGTCCTGTTCCTCCTCGAAGGTCCACTGGTCCTCGTTCTCGTCGCGCTGTTCCAAGTCGCGCCACAGCGCCTCGCTCGCCGCCTCGGAGTAGCGCAGCACCACGGCCGCCAGCTGCAGGCGCGTGCGCAGCGACAGCGCGTAGACCTCCTGAGGGAGTGTGCCGAGCGTGCGCAGCGTCTCGGGCGTGTCGCACCAGTAGGAGATGATGTCGACCACGGTGCAGACGACCTCCTCGCCCGCCTGCTGCAGCTCCACGCAGTCCTCCGCCAGTGCCGGCGCGTTCACGATGCGCAGCAGGTCCTGTGGGTGAATCCCCAGCACAGCGTTCACTTGATACAGCACAGTCAGCATGCCCTGCACGCCGCGCGTCACCTCCTGCCACGCGGGGAGGAAGACCAGCACGTCGGCGGCGTGCGTGCACAGCACCGTCTTCAGCAGCACCGCCACGCGCATCTTCTCGCGGCTGTCGCTCTCCACCTGCTCCGCCGTCACCTCGCCCGCCGGCAGCAGCGGCTGCGCGATCACCTCCAGGCAGAAGGCCACGAGGCGGTGGAGGTGCTGCGCGTGCGTGCGCGTGGAGGCGAAGGACTGTGGCGCGTAGGAGCCCAGCAGCGTCAGCACGCCGAAGAGGCTCTGCGGCAGCGACGAGTTGCGGCGCTTCAAAAAGTAACTGCGACTCACGAATGGCCGAAATACCCACATTTTCTGGAGTTGCTGGAGGAGCGATTCCTGGATGAAGATGGGCTCGAAGGTCACGTCCGGCGTGATCAGATCCGTGGACATGCCGGTTTTGCTGACGGACCGGAATTCCTTGGGGGTGGGCCACGGCCACGACAGCGTCTCGGAGAGGAGCGTCAGAGAGAGCTCCAGCATCTGCTCCTGCTGCTGCGAGGCGGCGGCGTCGAAGGAGGAGGAGAGGAACATCACGGCATTCACGACCCACTGCGCCGTCTAGGAGTGAAACGCATGGACAGAGACTACTTGTTTGAGCCCATTGTTGTAGAAGGCGCTCAGCGCCGCGTTGTGCGTCTCGGTGGGGAGAGAGAAGTCGGAGGCATTGTTGCTCTTCATGCACTGGAGGAACGCCTCGAGCAGCTTCATGCTCCGCCAGGTGGGCGTGCCGAGACGCTGGAAAAAGGCGGCGGAAAGCCCCGAAGGGTCGGTAATCCAGAGCTGCTTCAGGTAGAAGCAGAGCACCAGCTCCACCTCGGAGTACCCGAAGTCGGAGATGGTTCGCGAGGTGTCACCGAGCTGACGGTCAAGGAGGCGCGAATTCGGAGGGGAAAGGATATGATCGTGAACAGCATGTCGCAAACGCCGTGCTGCTCCTCCGTCGACAGCTGGCCCCATTTCTTCATCAGCAAAATGCCGTAGAGCTTGGCACTCTAGCGATGATCGCCCACAACGGCCCCCACGTAAAAGATGCAATAGGACTGGCTGCTTTGGAACAGGCAGGACTTGAAAATCTCCTCGGCCGACGGATGTTGGGACAGCGCTTGGATGATGGCCTCTCCTTCTTTGAGATTCCTGTAGTCACCCATCATGATGCATCTACACTCGCAGAGAGGGAAAACAGCTACGCATTCTCAAACAGCTGGGTGGCTTCTTGGAGCGTTGTTATGTTGGATAAATCGGGCATGGCGTGTGATCTGGTGGTGGAGGACCCGCGATGAGACAACAAACAGATCACAATTGAAGGACTCAACACACTCACTACCACTTTAAACCTTGAAGCCTCTGCTCGTTCTGCGACCACGAGCTCTCTCGAACTTGCGACCCTCAGAGCGCACGTACGGCTGCGTCTTGCTGCCGGGAGCACCGGGAGTGCCGAAGTGCTTCACAGCGTCACGGTGCGTGCGGCGACCCTGCAGCAGCACGGTGTTCGCGCCAGTCGGGGCGCGGAGAGCCAGCTGGTCGAACGTCAGGCACTCGCCTCCGGCCTTCACGATGCGCGCGCGGGCAGTCTCCGTGAAGCGCAGGGCGCACACCTTCATCGCGGGAACCTCGATCAGGCGCACGTCATCCGTAATGGTGCCCACCACCACGGCGATCTTGCCGTCTCTGCCCTGCATGTGTCTCGCCAGAGAGCTCAAGCTCATGGGAGGACGGTTGATTCTGCTCATGTAGAGACGACGAAGCACCACCTCGGGGAACTTCGCGCCCGTGCGACGAGCAATGAAGCGGTAGAGCTACGCATCAGCGCATTCTATGAGAAAGGGGAATACCTTCACCAGAAGGGCCAGATAGATGTTATCGCTCTTGGGAGCCTCTCTGGTCTTGTGTCCGCACTTGCGGCCTCCAGCAATCAGATCAATACCCTACAGAGCGTTAGAACGGTGCGCCGCAGGACAAAACGACGAGTCACGAATTTCGATCACCCACCATAGCGTTAGTTTGATTCCTCCAAAAGAATACTGCTGTGAAAAGAAAGGCAGAAAGGAATCGAATTTACCCCCACCCTTTCCCGAATCCTACTCTCTGTTCATACAGGGAAATGGCACCCAGGGGGTACGATTTGATGTGTTGGAGGGACGGCTCAAAAGGGCCTCCTTTATCACTACAATGCTTTGTAGCAGTCAGTATAACTTATAGGCAAGAAATGGAGACTCCATGGATGGAGGTCTCGAAGCGTCTGGCTTTCTTTCCATGAATTCTCTGTTGCATACACTGCAGGAAGCGTGTGGAGATGAAGAGAAAGAGTGCCGGTAATGAAACGCCCTCTCTTGCACTGTGTTTCGAGGTATTGTACTATTACCAAAGGAGATTAACACTATGGATAGTCAGAGTGCGTTTTTCTGCGTCCTTTGAGAGAGTAGATAACCCGAGTACGATCCCGAGTGCGGATTCTGCATTCCAGAGCCACTTGACGAATGCAATCAATGAATTGAAAGTAAAATCGGAAAAGAAGGTAGTGTGAATGGGTTAGCCCTTAGCCGCAGATCCCCTTCTTGTTTTCCCTGTGCTGCGCGCTTCAGTGCGAGGGCGATGTGCCGTTGCTGCGAGCGGTGGATAGGTAAGGGGTTGGCACGCATCGTATCACGGGTAGTTTAGAAATGAAAGAGAACGGGATCGTGACCGTTCCGGACGATCTCTCGCAGGGGTATAGCGACGTCATCGTCGTGTCAATCGTGATCCATCCCGCAGCGCCTAAGGCATAGAACGAACCCCTCCCCGACGGTTATGAGTACCTTGTTTCCCAGGACCAGCTTCCCAACAAAGTGCTCGATCGGATGGCTGTGTCAGGGCGTAGATATCCACTGTCATTGCCGTAAAGCGCTCCACCGCGAGCTCTCCCCATTTCCTCTCTCACATCGTCCTGTACTCCCCCGACCACAACGAGGCCGTCCCTCCGGACTTCACAGTCATCCGCAACACCCCCGCCGGTGAAGATGCGAACCTGAACCCGCGTGCCAAGGGCAGTGCGGTCTACCTGTGCGTGAAGTACAGCCGCCGCCCGCTGCGCATCACCCGTTTGCAGATGGTTCCCCAGAAGGAGAAGGAGTTCAACCAAGGTGCCAATACAGATGCGCGGTGAGGCGTAGAGGGTTTCCGCATGCTGAAGACGGTGGAGGGCCACGAGGCGCTGCTGGGCGAGAAGAGCGGCGAGCCGTACTACCTGGCGTTCAACAAGGTGGCGGCGCGCGGCGCGTGTGAGGCGTAGAACTGGCTGTCGCTGTTCCAGTCGCCCGCCTTCTTCGCCGAGGTGTCTGCCGCTGCCTCTGCGGAGGTGCCCACTGATTCTGAAGTCCCTGCTGTTGCTCCTGAAGTTGTTCCTGAAATGCCTGCTCCTGAAATGCCTGCTTCTGAAGTTGTTCCTGAAGTGCCTGCTTCTGAAGTTGTTCCTGAAGTGCCTGCTACGACGGCGGCATCCCCAACAGACGAGGTGATGCAGAACCTGGAGAAGATCCCCTCCTTCGCGTCGCGCCGCGCGGAGTCGCTGCACGCCATCTCGGAGCAGCTGGTGTTCAACACGCGCCGCGTGCTCCCGCTCCTCGTCACCGTGCACTCCAACGACGCCGCCCTCACGCGCAACGCGCTGGAGCACCTCTACCACTTCCTCGTCTGCTCGCCCACGCTGGTGACCGACGTCGCCAACGACCCCTTCCTCGAGGTCATCCTCGCCTGCATCTGCGACAGCGGGCTGCCCGCCGTCGACGCCTACGCCACGGAGCTGATCAACCTCGTGCTGAAGGTGGTGGGCTCCTTCGCCACCATTCCCCAGGCCTGCATGTTCTGGGTGACGCAGATCGTCTGCCGCTTGCAGTGCCGCCTCTTCGTGCTGACGGATCGCGGGCTGGGCGCGGCGCAGCTGGGCGACCAGCTCAGCAAGGGCGTGAAGAGCTTCTTCTCGCTGGTGGAGGAGCGCGCGCAGGACGTGCAGGAGCTGGCGAAGCAGAGCGCCGCGCTGGCGACGTGCATGGCGGACTTCGGGTCGATGCTGGAGAGCGCGGGCAGCGTGCGCGTGGACGACGTGGCGACGGACATGATCGCCATCGCGGAGCACCTCAGCGACCAGCTCTCGCACCAGAACTTCGCGCTGGTGCTGCTGGCGGAGATCATGTTGCTGCGCAAGCAGGGCCGGGTGCGCGCGCGCGGGCGGAGTCACACGTAGAAGGAGTGCTACGACGTGCTGACGGAGATCGTGGGCTACGGCGGCGCCGCGGCGGGCCTGCCGACGCACGCGTTCTTGCTGCCGCTGTACCGCACGATTCTGTGCCCCACGCTGCTGCTGGGCCTGACGGTGGAGGAGGTGCTGAGCCTGCCGGTGCTGCAGGGCGCGCTGGACCTGATCTACACGCTGTGGAAGTGTGAACGCCTTCTTCTCTTCACCGTAGACTGTATCGCCAGGAGCTGACCACGGAGCTGGGCATCCTCCTCAAGTTTTTGCAGTCGCTGCTGCAGTCGTAGGCGCGGGCCGCGGCGCTGAGGGATAGGGCGGCGACGCTGGCGGCGACGAAGCTGGAGATCCTGCGGTTCTTCCACAACCTGTTCAGCATCACGGAGTACCTGGTGGACGCGTTCGTGAACTACGACAACAAGGAGTCGCCGTTCAGCCCGGTGACGGAGATCATCGACTGGTGCGGCGACTACGTGGCGCAGTACAAGGACGGCTGCAGCCCCACGCCCGAGGAGCTGCGCGTGGCGCTGGAGGGCAGCGAGCTGCTGAAGATGATCGCGCGCGAGGTGACCGATGCCGCGAACTCCGTGCACGCGGCGCCGGCGCCGGCGGAGACGGGGGCGGGGTCGCCGATGGAGGAGGCGGCGGAGATGTACAAGTCGACGCGCGGGTGCGTGCCGTCGCATATCGCGTTGGAGAACAACCTGGGCGGGTCGGCAATCTCGCCGTACGGGCAGAGCGTGACGAAGGAGGCACTGGCGCTGGCGAAGGAGAAGGGCGTGAACAAGTGCATCGCGATGCTGATCGCGTCGCGCGTGGTGGAGCGCACGGCGGAGAGCATCGTGAAGTTCATCTTCCTGTACCTGCCGCAGCTCGACGAGACGGAGCTGGGCGACTACCTGGGCAGCGACGGCGGCACCACGCGCGAGCAGCAGGCGCTGATGGACCAGATCCGTTACCGCTTCCTGCGTGGGGTCTGGCAGGTGGAGTGAGGCGTAGGCGGCACCAATTGGAAGGGGATGGAGTTCGATATTGCCATCCGTCACTTCCTGACCAAGTGCGGGTTCCGCCTGCCGGGCGAGTCGCAGAAGATCGACCGGCTGGTGACGGCGTTCGGACAGTGCTACTGGGAGGACAACCCGACGGCGTTCCGCAACGCGGACGTGGTGATGATCCTGTCGTACTCGACGATCATGCTGAACAGCGACGCGCACAACCCCAACGTGCCGGTGCAGTCGAAGATGACGCTGGAGCAGTTCCTGCGCAACAACCGCGACATCGACGACGGCAAGCCGCTGGACAAGGTGTGCAAAAACGGGGGGCGTGAGGGGTAGGGCATGATGACGAAGCTGTACTGGTCGATCGTGAACAACGAGATCAAGATGCCGAACCAGCTGGAGAACAAGGTGGTGATCGAGCTGCCGCCCACGCAGAAGGAGCACATCGCGCTGCTGAGCTGCGTGCAGACGCACATCGCGCTGCTGAAGGAGTACGCGGTGAACGTGCAGCTGTTCGACAAGCGCCGCTCGGCGGACACGATGGAGACCTTCTTCCGGTGCATCTGGCTGGAGCTGGACATCTACCTGGACGTGGTGCTGGTGAAGGGCCATCTCCAGCGCGAGTTGCTCCCGCTGTCGCTGGACATTCTGCGCTTCTGTCTGATGTGCTGCTGGTCGCTGGAGCTGGAGGCGCCCGAGAAGTCGTTCCTGGACGTGCTGCGACGCGTGACGAGCCAGCTGAAGGACAGCATGAGCCAGGAGCTGCAGAACGAGGCGGCGACGGACGTGGACGTGGTGGATGACGCGGAGAAGGAGGACGTGGACAAGATGCTGCACCTGGAGAAGCTGGTCTCGCTGCTGAAGGACTGCTACTCCGCGTCGCTGGACCTGAAGAAGGTGGAGGACAAGCTCGAGCTGTTCGTCGGTGGAAGCGTGCCGCCCGCCGAGGGCCGCAAGTTCCTCTACGACGGGCTGCTCACCAAGAAGACGCACAAGGGCGTGCTGAAGGAGTACCGCGTGGGCGTTCGCGCCGCGGCTGACGCGTAGTTCTTCCTGTTCAGCGATGTGCTGATCTACGCGAAGCTGAACATGCTGCGCAAGTACAAGCCGCACCTCGTGGTCCCGCTGGAGGCCTGCGGGCTCGTGGAGGTGGACCCCGCCATCGAGCAGTACGCACTGCTGGTGGGTGTGGCGCGGGTGCGTGAGAAGTAGGTCACCACCGACGTGAAGAACATCTTCCTCGTGTTCAAGGACGCGCGCGAGCAGGCGCAGTGGACGCGCTGGCTGCGCGTTGCTGTGGGCGGGAGAACTGACGCGTAGGCCGCCATCTTCACGCGCGTGCGTCAGCAGCGCGCGAATGACATCGTGCATCATCCCGACCCGAAGGAGGTGGGGCCGCGGCGGCGGACTGACGGGTAGAAGAGACGCGTGCGCGCTGGATCCATCTTCACGGAGCTGCCCGGAAAGGAGAAGGCGGAGCCGGCGGTGATGCAGGTGGCGGTCGAGAGCGACCTGCCGGAGAACCTGAGAGCGGCCCTGGACACGGCCAAGGAGCTGTTCACGAGCGTGGATGGAAAGGCGATCGACCGGATGAGCACGCTGCACGCGCTCTACATGCAGATCCGCTTTGGCGACTTCGACCGTGCTGCGGAGGAGACGAAGAGCGCCCTTCCTAGAGATGTGGCGGTGATGTGGGGTACGCTGCGCGGTATTTCTCGAGAGAGTTTGTACTTCAGATTTGCGGCGGAGTTGGCCTCTCAGAACGTGTAATTGCGAGCTTGTTTGTTGCGAGACCCCCTGGGTTCGTTTTGCCCCACGCGCTTTGAGTGAGCATTTCTTTTCTTTTCGGAAGAAAGAGTTGATATTACGGTACGTTGTGTGCAAAATGGAGTTGTCCTGCTCTTTTGGGAAAATTGGGGAGATTGGGAGCAAATCGGACTCACCGCTGCGTAGATGAGACACCTTAGTGCTTACCTCATGCTCGTTCTCGGAGGAAACGAGAAGCCCACCGTACGACTCGACGGGTCGTGTCTGACGCCTAGGCTGAGAACATCAAGACCGTTCTTGAATCCGTCGGTGCTGAGGCTGAGGACGAGAAGATCGAGAAGCTCCTGGCCGACCTCGAGGGAAAGAACGTCGAGGAGATGATCAAGGAGGGACTCGAGAAGCTTGTCTCCATTCCCACTGGAGGTGCTGCTGCCCCCGCTGCCGGTGCTGCTGCTCCTGCTGAGGAGAAGAAGGAGGAGGAGAAGAAGGAGGAAGAGGAGGAGGAAGAGGAGGATGTGGACATGAGCGGAGGCGGCCTCTTCGGTGGTGATGATGATGACTGGTAAACAGCTTAGTTGTAATTTGCTCATCGTTATCAATCCTGTGTGTTTGTCTAAAACGCTGTTAGAATCCTCCTTGGCATGCTCCAGATGTGGCGCTGGGCATGGACGCATGGATCCTCTTCCCATACTGTCTCTCGACTATGTGGCGTGGGAATGCGCTAGGCACTGCGAACGCACTGTTCATAGCTCGAGATGGGCACAATTCAACAATCACAAGTCATACGTGAGAGGGAGGGCGGCTGGGAAAACAAAGAATGCTTGATGGCGATTGCTGAGGATGCGACGAATCTTGTTTAATCTGTTGTCCATTCTGTTGATTTATCGAATCTACGGATTCTCCTTTTCGGGTATGCGACTGGCTCAACTCCTAACCGTCAAGACTCTTACGTGAGAATACTGCGCAACGAGACGTTCGACAACACAGTGAGGGATGGGAAGTGGGTCGTCTTCTTCCAGAACGTAGGGACTGTTTTCCTTCCCCGTCATCGCTAGACCCCCTTTTCCAACCGCAACGAAATGAACATCAACGTGGACTACCTTGCTGCAAAGTACAATGGCGAAATTGGGATGGGCTACGTGGATTGCTCCGCGGATGGCGCTCTCTGCGAACGAATGAGTGTGCGCACCGTTCCCTGGATCAAGTACGTCGTTGCCAATGGAATCCACGACTTCTACGGAAGGCAGTCGCTTCGCAGTCTCGTCGACATGTGCGATGCGCTGAACGGTTTCTGTTCCTCCTCTCCTTCACCCTAGTCGAGTCCATCACCTACTTCGATTCCAAGGAGGGATATGACCAGCTCGTTCACTCCTCGGATGTTGTGTTTATCTGTGCTTACGTAATTCTACTGTGATGGCGTTATCGCAACAGGACGATTCGGAGAGGAGCAAACGGCTAATCACGGAATTCCGCAACATTTCGGACAGCCTCCTTCTGTACACCGTGTTCGGTGCGACGAACAGTCTCTTCCACGTGTTCCCGCCCATCCAGCTCCCCTTCGTGATCCGCATCGAGGATGGCGTGGATCCCATGTACTACCAGGGAGATTTGCATGGAGAAGAAGCGCTCTCCGACTGGATTCGCCAACGCACCCTTCCCCTTCTCCCCGAGGTGCGATCGTCATTGCCGCATTACGCGTAGTACCGCGGCAAGGCCTTCAGCGACATCGTGCAAAGCGGGAAGCAGACGTTCCTTCTCGCGGTCAACTCGGCCTTCCTTCTCGACCCTCATCGGATGGCCGAAATCAAGCAGATTTTGCGTTCCCTGCCGGTGCGCGTGTGTCCTGCGAACACGGCTGAGCCGTAGTACAAGAAGCGAATCGCGTACGCGTACCTGGACGGCGAGGAGTGGGGCGAGTACCTGACGCAGTTCGGCGTGCGCGCGGAGGACGTGCCGTGCGGCGTGGTGTGGAACGAGCGTGTGAGTGGAGGTGGGAGAGATGACGCGAAGACGGGCATTTACTACCCGCAGGTGAAGATCGAGCGCGACGCGATCTCCGCGTATCTGGAAGCGATCATGAATGGTCGTGGCGAGTGGGGGCGTTGAGAGTAGACAGAATGCAGCCGGTGCTGGCGTCGTCGGTACGGTTTTACTACTCGCAGTTCGTGACGTCGTTCATGAAGCTGCCGTTCATCACGCGCTTCTTCCTCTCCATTTCCTTCGTCTTCGCGCTGGCTGCCATGACGCTGAAGGTCATCTTCTTCTACATGCCACCGGAGAAGCCTGCGCCGCCTGTTGCCAAGCGCGAGGAGACTCCGCGCGAGGGCCTGCGGAGGAGGAGGAAATAGTTGGGTGTGTTTGTTGGACAAGAAACAGGGGCTAAAGGAACAACTACTCATCTTCGCTCTCTTCTTCCGCGCCATCGTTCGTGTCGTTGTCATCATCGTCACTGTCATCGTCACTGTTGCCATAATCAACATCGCCATAATCGGCATTGCCATAATCAACATCGCCATAATCGGCATTGCCATAATCATAGCCACTGTAGTCAACATTGCCAGAGCCATAGTTCGCGTAGTCATCATCCTGACTCTCCTGATACACGCCCTGTCTCCCAAACTCGTGTTTCTTCACTATCGCTCACTCCCACTCCACACACCTACCACTCAATGACAAGTTTGACACATCCTTCAACTCGTACTGGCACTTCTTGCAACGGTACACGCCATTGCGATCTTTCTACTCATCACCTCAATTACACCTCCAATCACGTTCAGGGCGGAGAGGACGTGCGTATCGCAGTAGCTGATCTTGCAGCGCATGCATGACCACTGCCCGCGCTTGTTGCACGAGATGCACTTGAAGCTCTCGCCCTCCAGCGTCTGGCACATGGCCTGGTGCTCGAACTGGTCGTCCTGGCAGTTCCACTTGCCGCAGATGTTGCACTGGTACATTCTCCCTCCATGACTCCACACATCACGATGGCACTCCGAACACTTGATGCTCAGGGACCCAGGATCCGGACTCTCTCTGAAGGGACATGCGCAGGCGTGCTCCTGGATACACTTCTTGGAATGACATACAAACGCCTCGCAGAAATCGCAAATCGCCCCTACGAACTTCATTCCCGTAACTGTGGATCCCGGATGCTTCACCAAACAGTCCGTGCCGACACCAGAACACTTCATCTGTCCGCAGTGCGCGCAAACGGGGAGCTTTTGTACCTACTCGTTATCGCATACAATTGGCACTACGGCGTGACAGAAATAGCAGAAGGCGCGGTTCTTTTGTTTCATTCCGCACTCCTGGCACTCCATCTCAAAGTTTCCAGGCACCTTCGACATGTCTCCGTACGCTATCAGCTGCGACGTTCCCATCAACCTTGACAGCGTGTTCTTCTCCTACAATGGTCACACGCATGCTCCTTCGCCCTACAACTTGCGCAGCACGCATCTTATCGCGCTTCTTGCGAGATCCCGTCTTCTTGGGAGGCATAGAATCAAACACTGACAACAGCGACTCTTCATTGCTAGAATGGACATAAGTCACTTACTGCACACAGTTTTGCAACAAAGACGCCAATCATCAAGATCCTCCTCCTCCACAAACACAACGTCCTTCTTCTCCTCCGAGTTCTTTATGATCTCCTTCAGCAGTACCTTCACACTCTCTTCGCATCCCTCCAGAATCGCATCATCCATCTCCTTGTTCCAGAACGTCAGGGAGACAAGTCCCGTGTTCACCTTGTTCGCCACCAGCCCTGCGTCTCATCTCCCCCACCACCCGTACATTCCTTCGTGATGTCCTTCACCGCGGGCACGCGCTTCAGCCCCAGCACAGCGCACACAATCTCCATCTGGTTGAGCGAGGCCTCCATCGCATATCGCAGCACGGTCCTTCCCTCCATGTCCACCACCAGCACGGGCACGCGACAATGCAACAGGCGCCGCACCACCAGCAGCATGCCCTCGCGCGCCGCCAGCATCAGCGCGTTCTGACCCTTGTTGTTGGCCACCGCCGGCGCCGCGCTACACGTCAGAATCTTCCCGCACTGGCACTAGTAGACACGCAGGTGGTTTGGGCCGAGGCGGCTGAGCGAGGCGAAGGAGAGCGCGACGGGCTCCTGCTTCTCGAGGATGCTGGTCATGAGCGGCGTGTTGCCCGCGTTGTCGCGTACGTCCAGCAGCGAGCCGCAGCGAATGAGGGATTGAACCATCTTGGCGTCGTGCTTGTGGATGGCGCAGAAGAGCGGAGTCTCGCCCGCCTCGTCCTGCTGCTGCAGGTACTGCGGGTGAGGAGAGTGGAAGCGAATACCATTGGCAGATCCTGCTTCTTCGGCAATGCGTTGATCACGATGCGGAGGAAGCGGTAGTCGCCGCACATGGCTACGTAGTGGAAGATGGTTCTATGGGGAAGCCAACGGAGAGGGCGCACTTGCCGCGCTGCGCATTATTCCGGATGAAGGAATGCGGCTCGTTCAGCTGGATCAGAAACTCATAGGCAGCCTTCTTGTGCGTGATCAGTGCGATTGTGAGGGGATTGAGTGACTAGGGTGGAGAATCGATACCATCGCTACTTTGAAGTTCCACAGCTCGCCGCGATTCTCTACATCCACGGCGCGTTGCAGAAGCGGTAAGTCGCCCTGCATGGCCGCCATGTGCATTAATGGAGGGCGGACACCGTAGGGTTTTCGCAACGCATAGGGAATGAACAGCGCGATCGTGTGAAGGGTGGCCAGGATCTGCCCGTCGTCGTTTAGAAGCGGAACACTACGCTGTAACGAGTTTAAAGGATCCAACTCAATTTGCTGGAAGGGGAGTGTGTAAGCGATGCAGTCTTCTCTCGAGAGGAAGGAGACATGCGGAGTAAACGGGGTCTCCTCTTCGACAGCACTGAACTTGTCGCCGGAATCGTTCTGCCGCTCCAGCATCCACTTCAGGTAGATGCAGTTCAGCAGCCGGAAGGAGCCCGTGCATGCCGTCCTCCACCCGCCGCATAGCCGATGCGACAGCAACGACACGGTGATTGCAGTGTTCCCGTAGTAGACGATTCCGTCAAATACGTGGGACTTGCCAATCGTGGCGTTCAGCGTTATCGGTTTATCTGTCCGTCAGGCCAGCACATCAAGCAGTACCAAAACGCTTATCACGGTCCCATATGTGCACATTCAGGTAGTACTTCGATGAAGCTAGTCGTGATTGCTGACAGCCACAACTACGCTTTGCGCCCGCGGCATTCGCATCCTTCGTATCGATCGAGAGAGCTATTCCTCAGTCTCCTGCGGATTTCCCACCCTTCACGTATAGCATTCCACACCCATCTCCGTAGGAGCACGAAAACGCCATTGTGGCGAACAGTGGGAGTGGATTACTGAGTCTTTCTGGATGGAGATGCCAACCATACAAAAACATACAATTGGTTGAATAGTGTGCATGCCATATCGAATCTTTGCGATATGAGGGCATTCCTCGTTCTCTAACAAACAGGGCGATAAAAGAACGGTGGGCACTCTCAGTAGTCCAGGCCCATGGAGAACACTTCCTTGCAGTCCTCCCTACACATCATCCTCCCTCGCCATTCCGACTTCACCAAGAAGGTGTGCTCCAGCTGCGACGAGTAGCTGCCGATCTGGTCGCAGAGCGGCGGGTAGTCCTACACCTCACCCCCGCCTCTCGCGCCCACCTCCACAATGCCTCTCTCCACGAGGCGGTTCAGCGAGTCAATGCACTTCGCCTGGCGGCCCTGGTTGCCGTTCACCGCGAAGGACCCGCCGTCGGGACGGTCCAGCCAGCGGCGGCAGAACGGCAGCGTGTTGAAGGTGCGCAGAATGTGCTTCAGCAGCCGCTCGTCCTCCGCGCACATGGGCGGGTACTCCGCCGCGGGGTTGAGCGCGTAGTGACTGGTCATGCCGCCGGGGTCGGCGTAGCCCGTGCCGGTGGTGGCGAAGGTCTCGATGGCGAAGATGTCGCCCGCCTCCATGCGCTCGGACGAGTCCTCAAACACCAGCGGGACGCACTTGTCGCCGTGGATGGAGCCCTTCACCAGGTTGTGGCCCGCCAGGTTGCGGATCGGCACGACTACGCCTCAGTGTCTCGTGCCGCCGCTACTGGGGTACGTGCGGCCGTCGATCGTCACCTCGTACGAGTTGATCACCTCCTCGATCACGCCGCCCAGCTCGCCCAGGTTCGCGTCCACGCCCGCCGCCTTGATCGCCGTGTAGGTGGCGTCGCGCGTGGCGGCGATCAGCGGCTCGAACTGCGGGTCGAACGAGAAGGTGAACGCGCTGTCGATGATGTAGCCTAGATCTCACCACCACCGCCCACCACCACCGTTCACCTCCGTGCCAAAGTCCAGCTTCATCACGTCGCCGTAGTGGAAGCGGCGCATGTCGTGGGGGTTCGGCGTGTAGTGCGCGGCGACGTGATTGATGGAGCAGCCCGTGGGGAAGCCCATGCCGGCCTACGTGGCAGCAAAGAAGAGCGACCCACATTCGGACCGTTCTCGCCGATCAGCGAGCGCACCTTGTCCTCCAAATCGCAGCACAGGTCCCAGAAGCGCATCTCCGGTTTGATTTTGCTCTGGATGTAGCTGCGCGCCTCCTTGTGCACTTCGCCGGCCTTGCGGAGACTCGTCTCAATCTCGTGGAGATCGATCGACGCCAGTCGCTTCTCCTCTCCCGTTTCGCGACTGCGCGTGTCGTTCTCAACGTAGTACTGGAACGTTCCCTCGGGGAAGCCGTTCGGGAAGAGAGAATCCACCTACTCCGTCAGGAGTCGGATTTGGTCGCACCGGAACCGATGCGTCGCTCGTCTGCCCCTCTACCGTGATGTTGCTGGCGTGGTTGATTCCATGGAGAAGAGATGCGTCTACACGTCACCTCCAGCAAAACTGGCAGGTACGTTCGTTATTGCACGCTTTCTGCTGTGTGTTGTGGCTCTGTTCGGTGTCCTTTCCCTTGCACACCACTTTCGTCGAGTTTGACTCTTCGCCGGTTTCCTGTTCCTGCTCTTGGTCCGAAGCGTGACGCTTCTTTGAATGACGACTCATGGGAGAAATGATCTGCTATTGGCTATCAGTATTGAAACCACCGGGGCATGAAGGAGTAGAGAGGAGAGCAACGCTCGGAAACAGTTAAGATGAATCCAATGAAGGAGCGAATCCTCCCGATACTTCGCCTGTATTCCACGTGAAGGAAGAGAACGCTCAGGCATCATTGACACTGGACCCTCAGGCTATCCAGTGTGTGGATGCGGTTTCAGTATTGCAAAAGCGGGACTAATTTGGATCCGGGCAGTGAAACCGCTTTCCACTGGATTCTCTTCAGTACAGTAAAGCATTATTTTCTTGAGAAAGAAGATCGATATTGACAATGGCTCCTTTCGATAAGTCACAAATGAACTATCTGCTCTCCAGCTGCTCGACCCGTATCACCATTGTATTACCCGCTCGCTGTGGCTGATGTGTAGAGACAGAGAGAACTGAACGGCCAAGTGCTTTCGCTGGGCAAGGACATTTCAAAGAAATACGCAAACGGTGACATTGAGATTGCTCAGATTTCTGTTGCGAAAACGGACCTGCTTTATGGTGTAGACAGAGACTGTGATAAACCTGAAGAAGACGGTGGCCGCTTTGGAGATTCTGAACCTGTACATCCAGACGCTCAAGACCCGCATCGAGTCCCTTAACTACGAGCAGACCATCCCCATGAACATGCGCAAGTATATCGCCTCCATCCTCTACTGCAATGGAAGAGTGGACATCACGGAGCTGCCCCAGATCTGCAAAGCCATCACGAAGCGCTATGGAAAGCTCCTGGAGGGCATCGAGGCGGACGTGGATCCCCGCATCAGCTCCCGCCTCACCCCCTGCATTCCGAACCCCAGCAGCGTGGAGGAGACCCTGCAGGACATTCTGCGCAAGAACAACGTGGCCTACCAGTACTCCGATCAGGTGAACCCGCTGATGCTGATGGAGAGCCAGGGCGTTCCCGCCTCTACGCCCTCCACCTCCAGCCTCACGCCCTCCGCCATTCCTCCCACGGTCTCCAGCACTGCCATGCCGCCCGCTCCGCCGATGGACCCCACCTTCCCCGCCATGAACGGCAACGCCGGCTTCACTCCTTCCGCGCCGGCTCCTATGGCTCCTGCGGCTCCCTTCCCGCCCGTGGGTGGCTCCGCGTTCCCTTCTGCTCCTTCGCCCTCCTCCTTCTCCTCCCCGTCCGCCGCGGGAACCTCCTTCCCTCCCGCGGCCCCCACGGCTCCCGCCTTCCCTGACGCCCCTGCCGCGCCTGCCTTCCCTCCCACGGCTCCCTCCTTCCCTCCCACGGCTCCCACAGCTCCTTCGGCTCCTTCGGCTCCTGCCTTCCCTCCCACAGCTCCTTCGGCTCCTTCGGCTCCTGCCTTCCCTCCCACAGCTCCTTCGGCTCCTTCGGCTCCTGCCTTCCCGCCGCAGGCCGATCTGCCCTTCGGAAACAACGCGAACGTGCCCACGCTGCCTCCGGACCTGCAGACCCCCTCCGTCCCTCAGATGCCTTCCGTGCCCGACACCTACGTCAATCGGGGTGGCTACAACGTGGGCAATCCGAACATGATGAACGATCTGACCGACCGCCTGAACAACCTTAAGTAGTTTCAGTCCTGTTTGTGGAACAAAGACGAGAGTGGCGGAGCTTCCGATAGTTCACAACGAGAAACTGGCGGTAGTGATTCCAGAGGACGTTCTAAACATGAAATCGAAGTTCCTTGCTGACCCGGATCGGCTCGTAGAAGTAGCCGAAGGCGGCGCCTCCAAGATGGGCAGGATGATCGAAGGGAGTCTTTCCCGAGATCATTCCGAAGATGTCAAATAGAACAAGGCCCAGGAAGGCCATGGCTGCGCTTCAGCAGACTCCGGAACACTTACGGCCTGCGATGGGAATAAAGGGGAGGAAAATGATGGAGACGGAGATTCCGGGGAACTGCTTGATGGCCAGCGCCATGACGGCGTAGACCGCGCCCGATGCGCCGAGGGAGGCGATTGCCGTGCGGTGCATGGCGAACTTCGCCAGATAGGAGACGTAGGAGGAGAACATTCCCGCGGAAAGGTAAAAGGCGTAGAACTGGTCATTGCCGAGCACATCGTAGGCAAGGCGACCGAAGGACACGAGTCCGACCATATTGCACGCCAAGTGCCAGAAGTCCTGGTGTGAAAAGGTGGAGAGCTACACGTGACATCGTGATTCGGCCCTTACACAGAGGGAAGACACCTTCGACACGTAAGGTTGGCACAAGAAGTACCTCACCATGACGTTGCTGCAGCGCGGCACTCTCCAGAGACACCACACCAACACATTCAGCCCCACGATGGGAGCGATGCAGCGGTAGTAGTCGTCGAGGCCGAGCCACCACACACGGAACCGCGCCCACAGAGAAAGAATGGAGCCCTTGTTCGCCTTTCGAGAGTACTCCGTGCGCCGCAGCATTTCGTAGCGTCTCCAAATGTCTCTCCACCTGAGGGTAAGAAGAAACGAAAGCAACAACTCCACTCCCGCAGACAGTTGGACCATCGCGTGCCGGAAATAGGCAGGGTACTTCTTCGACGCAAACTGCAGCTTCTCTTCCTGCACAATGATGGCTCCTGTGTAAACCGCTAGAATTGACACATCGACCCAACTCTACCTCCGATACCGCAGAAAAGGAAGAGCGTCGGCTTTCCGTATTTGCTGCATGTCGTAGTTCTGTATTCGGAGAAGCGGGATCTTCGCGAATAATCCCGAACTTGCCTTTGAAATGTGGCTTGAAGACCCCTCGTTGATCTCGAAACGGGGAACGCGGCGAAGAGAGATCGTTCAAAAGCACTCGCACAGCGCACCGACCGAACGATTGACATCCTCTGTTGTTTGACGCAAGGAAATGAGCACGAATGGAGAGCCTGCCTGCAAAGAGTGAAAGACAGAAGCACGGTGATTATTTACCACCCATGCTAAATAAGGAATCACTGGACGGGCGGTCCTTTTTCCTACCTCAAATGGTTCTGCTTAAACTAGCGTTGTGTGACTGCTACAAGTGGGTAAACGTGATGAAGAGAGCGGTACGGCGCCTCTGAGGGAATAGCCCTCGTTCGATGAATTGCTCTGTGTGCTTACCGCGTTGTCGTAGAAATGTTCGAAAAGGAAGTCGTGATTGATTGCCGTGGACACACCATGGGCCGTCTTGCCTCCATCGTGGCCAAGGAGCTCCTCTCTGGCCAGAAGGTGGTTTGCGTGAGATGCGAGGACCTGAACGTCACCGGTTCGAGTATTGCACTTTTACTATTTGAGTAATGGAATAGTGATGAGAAACTTCATCCGCCGCAAGGCCTTCTTCCACAAGAAGATGAACACCAACCCTGCTCGCGGTGCTTACCATGAGCGCGCTCCCTCCAAGATTTTCCAGCGTACCGTGCGCGGAATGGTGCCCCACAAGCTCCCTCGCGGAGGTGAGGCTCTGAGCCGTCTGCGTTGCTTCGAGGGTTGCCCCGCTCCCTACGACAAGGTGAAGAAGATGGTGGTGCCCGCTGCCTACCGTGTGTCGAATCTGAGGTGATTTCTGCTAAGAGGAATGAGAGGTAGACCCGACCGCGCCTACGTGGTGCTGGGTGATCTGGCTCAGCGTTTCGGCTGGAAGCACCAGGATCTGGTGAAGCGTCTTGAGGCGAAGAGACTGGCTGAGGCGAAGGAGTACTACCAGACCAAGAAGACTTCCGCTTAAGTCATTGTAATTGTTACACGACCCTAACGCGTGTTTGTTACAAACGAGTGCAGATTACAGATGGAAGGTGATGATGGGCACCTCAACCTCTTCCTGCGCCTCCTTCTCCCCCGGCTTGGTCGCGTTCTCCTGCGTTGTCTGGTCTCCTGGAGTTGCCTGACTTGCCTGTGTCGCCTGCGTTCCCTGAGTCCCTTGCGCAGGCTGAGCATTCTGAGCATTCTGAGCATTCTGAGCATTCTGGGTCTCTGGCGCCTTGTCGCCCTCCTTCTTCTCCACGTCCTTGCCGACGATGCGGACCTTGAGCGTGGCGGCCATCTCCTCCTTCTTCTCCTTCTCGCTGCGCTCCTTCTCCACGATCTCCGGCCGCAGCTCGCGCAGCACCTCCTTCTTCGCGATCTTCATCACGAACCTACGCCTTACGCCCGCGCCCCACCGCTACAGCGAGGGCGTGTTGTACACGCTGCGCTGCTCGGGCGTCAGCGACGACACCAGGTAGGAGGGCTGCCGGTGCGCCGCCTTCTTCTCGCCCAGCCCGTGCGGCGCGAAGATCAGCACGTGGTACTTCTTCTGGTGCTCCTGGAACACCAGCGACCGCATCTCCAGCGCGAACACGTTCATCAGCACGCCCTTCGCCTTCTCGTGCACCGCCACGGCCTCCGTGCACCCGTCCGCCTCCAGCCGCCGCGCGCGCCGCGTCAGGATGTTCAGCACCGTGTTGAACAGCTTCCAGTAGTCCTTCACGCCCTGCTGCTGCGGGCTCTCCGCCACGCTCTGGAACGACGGCAGCGGCTCCTCGAGCGCCGGAATCTGGGGGATGCCCCCACTCTGCCCGTCGCTGAGGAGGACCTCGGAGGCGATGGAGGCGTCCTGCGGCTTCTGCGTGAAGAAGCGGACGTCAGTGACGAGGAGGTCCTGGTAGTGCGCGCGCATCTCGTTGCGGAAGGAGCGGAAGAGCTTCTCCACGACGTCCTCCTTCAGAAAGTAGCTCTTGATCACGCCCTTGTACATCTGCAAAAACTCCCACGTGCCGCCCTCGTCGCGCAGGCGCAGCACGCGCCAGAGGTCGCTCAGCAGCAGCGCCAGGTACTCTGCGTTCTTGCTCAGCATCTCCTTCTTCTCGCGGTTGGCGCACAGCAAATAGCTGTTGTTGATCATCGTCAGGAGGTCGGTGCGCAGCTGCTCCGGCGACGAGTAGAACCCGAACCGCAGGTTGCTCGCGATCTCCGACCAGTAGCACAGCCGCTCCACCTTGCTCAGGTACTCCTACGCGTCAGCGCCGCGCCGCGGGCCCACGAAGGTGTTCGCACGGGGCACGCGCTCGAAGTAGGCGTTCAGCGCCTTGGCGACGGACCACTTGGCCAGCTCGTCCAGCACCAGCTTGCACTTGCGCGTCTCCTCGCCGCTCAGCCGCGTCTTCTCCACCTCGAACACCTTCACGCCCTCCTCCGCCGGCTCCTCCACCGCGTCGCAGCGCACCTCCGCCGCACTGCCCCCGCGCGCCAGCACCGCGCGCGCCACGTCGGCGACGGCCTGGAACTGGCGCTGGAGGTACTTGGCCTCGGCGAAGATGAAGGCGGAGCCGCGGCCGTTGCAGTGGTAGCGGCAGGCGGCGTCGAAGACCTCGTTCACGAGCCCGCACCAGTCCTCGAAGGAGCCGCGGCAGTGCAGCGTGTCCAGGAAGCCCATGGGCTGCCGCGTGGCGAGCGTGTAGTTGCTGTAGTACTCCAAAGGGTTGCGCTCGAAGTCGAAGTAGGGCTCGTAGCCCGCCAGCCGCACGCGCTTGAGGTCCTCCATCACCGCCTTGAACTCGGCGGGCCCCGCGGCGGGCGGGAGCTTGGCGGCGAGCAGGTTGAACTCGTTGTAGAGGAAGCGGCAGGGGTCGCGGATCCAGTGGATGGGCGCGCTGTCGGCCAGCTTGTTGTAGGCCAGGCAGTTGTCGAACATCACGCGCATGGAGGCCACGAAGGCCGTGCGGTCGTAGGTGGGCAGCTTCGCCTCGATGGTGCGCCAGCTGATGGGCGTCAGGATCTCCTGCGTGTACTCGGGCTGCTCCGCCAGCCGCTCCTCGGGCGTCAGGAAGATGGTCCAGCACCAGTGCGGGAACGTGCGCGTCTTCAGGATCTCCAGGCAGCGCTGCGCCACCGCGTGCCAGCTCGTCCTACGGCTCACCTCGCGCTCCGGCCCTCACGGCTGGCTCTCGTATCCGTAGGCGCTGCGCGCCTGCGTGCGCGTGAGCGTGGCGGGCGGAAGCAGCACCGGCGCCATGGGCACCATCGGCACGGCGGGCGCGGGCGCGGACACCTCCTCGTAGCTGAGCGAGGGCGTGATGAGCGTGGGCCGCGCCTCCGTGCGGCGCTTCTCCAGCTGGCGCGCCTTGCGCTCCGCCTTCTGCTGCTCGATGGCCTTCAGCGTGTCGGCGACGCGCGGCGACATGGCGGCGACGGCCTCGCGCAGGATGTCGGCGACGCGGTTGGAGAGCGTGATGGCGGCCTCGATGTAGGCGCGGCCCTGCACGGCGTCGAACTTGCGCCAGTAGCTGACGCAGTTGTCGAAGAGCAGCTCGAAGTCGGCGCCCAGCTTGGTCGTGGAGGTGTACTCGAACGACACCAGCCGCGTCTACGCGTCAGCCGCGCCCGCCGCCCCCACCAGGATGGCGCGCAGCTGGATGGGCTTCTTCACGTACTTCTCGTAGTCGGGCAGCTGCTTCGGGTCCACGGCGAAGTAGCGGATGAGCTGGAAGTCGTGGGCGCGCACCTTGTAGACCGCCTCCAGGACGCCGAACAGCGCCTGCGCCAGCTGCACCAAATCCTCCTTGTCCACCGACCCGCTGTCCACGGCCGCCAGCTTGCGCAGGAAGGCGGCGTGCAGCGAGTAGGCCTGCTTGCGGTTGTTGGTCTGGTCGGCGTCGTCCAGCATGTTGTAGTACAGGCAGTTGGTGATCAGCGTGAACACGTCGCGCTGGAACCCCGACACCGACTTGTACCGGCAGTTCTGCGTCTTGCGCAGAATGTCGCGGAAGCAGATCGGCGTCTCGATCAGCTGGTAGTAGTCGGCGCAGCTGCGCGGCACCGGGTCCACGAACAGGTCGTAGCTCGGCGTCCGCATCAGCTCCTCCACCACCGCCCGCAGCTTCTTGTTCAGCTCCGCATCGCCCGATCCCGCTGCTCGTGGCTTCGACGTGCTTGCAGTGACTGTGTTGCTTGTAGCACCCGTGGTGCCCGTGGTGCCCGTGGTGCCCGTGGTGCCCGTGGTGCCCGTGGAGGGCGCAGCGGAGGCCACGCTGGAGGGCACGCTGGGAACCACCTCGGACGCCAATGCCGGCGAGATGGCGCTCGCGGCTTGCGAGGACTCCGCCTTGACGTGGATGCTCGAGGACTCGATCTTCACCTTCACGTCCGGAGTGGCCGCCTCCGAACTGAGCTTGATGGACACGACGGGGCGGATCTTCACCGAGGCGGACTTGGACGGCTTGAGAGTTGCCCGGCCATCTTGTGACGACTCCGCGTGCTTGTGCTTCTTCGACTCGGCCTCCTGACTCACGGACACGGAATAGTCGTCATCATCGTCGCTGTCGCTGATCACGGCCGTCCGCCGCACGCTCTTCTTCGGCGGCTCTCTCTCGTATGTGTTGGCGGCCGAAGCAGAAACCGTCCGCTCCATCTCGCCTCCGGAAACGGTAGCCTTGATGCTGCGCTTCCGTTTGAGACTCTGCCTCGCCACGAGCGCGTTGTTGGGTCCGGAATACCAGTGCTGATGAAGACTGCAGTTATTCCAGCTGTGAAAAAAGGACCTGTACTTCTCCTTCTCGATCTCCCTCTCGAGCATTTCGCTAATCAGCGTGAGACTGGTGTTCAGGTCAAGGTCGTCAGTCATATTCGCGTTGTATTCGACGGTGCACTGAATCCACTTCCGCAAATCAGACAGAAAGGACCCGCAGGACGCCTGATTGCGCAAAGTGACCTACGCGTGAGAAGGAATCCGTTTGCATACGCGAAGAATCCCGGGAGAGGAAACGCGTAAGATTTTGCCGTTTAGATAGAAGCAATTCCGTGACAATTCTAAACGGGGCACTGTTTGGCATACCGACTCGAACCACTCCACGAGGTCTAGGCAGATGTTGTAGCTCTCGTTATCCATAACAGCAACGATCACGGATGCGCTTTCGCTACAAAAAGGGATGGCAAAAAGAGGGGCGATTCGGGTGGAAAGCGCCCCCATCCCAAGGATTTGAATCGCCGCTCCTTCTACAGAACAATCATTATTCTTTTGTATCTTTGCGTTCTTTTTCGATATGCCTATTGTCCTGTCTGAGTCGGTGCCGGTGGCGGTCGCTCACGCGTAGGCATTGCCAGAAGCTGCTGAAGGAGCTTCCCGAGCCTAAGGCTGTGTGGAAGTACATGCTTGCCCTCACCCAGATCCCCGTGGGTCCAACAAGAGAGGAGAGACCGTGAACAACAAGAGAGTTACTGCCTTCCTCAAGGAGAGAGCTGAGGAGCTGGGCTGCGAGACGTATGTCGACAAGGGTGAGAACCTCATTATACGCAAGAAGGCTACCCCGGGTGCGATCTGTGTTTCCACGATGATCCGTAGGATTCGAGGACAAGCCTGTCATTTGCTTCCAGGGACACATGGATATGGTCTGCCAGAAGGATGACAACGTGGTCATCGACTTCTTGAAGGATCCCATCATTCCCCGTATCGACGGTGAGTACTTGAAGGCCACCGGCACGTCTCTCGGCGGTGATGATGGCGTGGGCGTCGCCATGTGCTTCGCGATGCTGGAGGACGAGACCCTGCAGCACGGTCCTCTGGAGGTGCTCATCACCCGCGACGAGGAGATCGGTCTGATCGGCGCAGCCAACCTGGAGGCGGGCGTGCTGAAGGCCAAGTACATGATCAACGTGGACTCGGAGGCGGAGAACTCCGTGTGCGTGGGCTGCTCGGGCTCCTTCACGCTGGAGATGACGATGCCGGCGGCGCGCGAGCAGGGCGCCTACGTGCTGCGCCAGGTGGTGCTGAACAACTTCATCGGCGGCCACTCGGGCTGCGACATCCACCTGGGCCGCGCGCACCCGCTCGTGACGCTGGGCCGCATGCTGGCCAGCGTCGACTGCGACTTCCGCCTGGTGTCCATCGACTGCGGCACGGCGCGCAACGCCATCCCGCGCAAGTGCGTCGCCACCTTCGCGGTGAGTGCGGACGAGGCGGCGGAGTTCGAGGCGGGCCTGCAGGCGGAGTTCGGCCGCTTCGCGCACGAGTACGCGCTGATCGAGAAGACGGCGACGTGCACGGTGTCGGAGGCGACGAGCGCGCTGGCGCCCTGCGACAAGGCGACCACGCGCCACTTCGTGGACTTCATCAACGTGTACCCGTTCGGCGTGCAGCGCTACTCGCCCGAGTCGCACGACTTCGTGGAGACCTCCGTGAACTGCGGCATCGCGCAGACGCTGGAGAACGGCGACCTGATGTTCACCTCGTCGATCCGCTCGTCGTCGCTGACGCAGATGGACATGATGTACAACAAGATCGTCTCCATCTGCTCCATGTGCCACCTCTCCATGTCCGAGAAGATCGGCGCCTACCCCGGCTGGGAGCCCAACCTGCAGTCGCCGCTCACCAAGAGCATGGTCGCCAGCTACGAGGAGGTCACCGGCATTAGCCCGCGCGTCTACGCCATCCACGCCGGTCTGGAGTGCGGCCTCTTCCTGGAGAAGTACCCGCACCTCGACTGCTCGTCCGTCGGCCCCGAGCTGAACTTCCCGCACTCGCCCGAGGAGAGACTGCTCATCTCCAGCGTGGCGCCGCTGTACAAGGTGCTGACCACCTGCATGAAGAAGCTCTACGAGTGGCGTGTTTGTTTCAAACAGGTGCATTGTACAGTTCAAAAAACCCTCGCCTGGCTCGCCCGCATGCGCGCCAGCCAGCCCTTCGGCTTGTACTCCCGCAGCGTCCGCAGGTACGCCTGCATCAGGGAGGCGTTTCCCAGCTACGCGTCAGTCCGCGCCGCGACGCGCACGGTGTGCACGCAGTGGAACATGGCCTCCTCCTCGCGCTGATACGAGTTGAACAGCGTCTCGTTGCGGTGCTTCGCCTCCTCCAGCTGCTCCTCCGTGCTCTTCCGCGCGGCGTCCAGCTGCTGCAGCTGGATGAGCACCTACGCCTCACGCGCCCGCGCCGCCCGCACCGCCTTGAACTTGGAGGCCATCTGCTTGCGCTTCTCCTCCAGCTCGCGGCACTTCTACGCCTCAGCCGCCGCGCCCGCGCCCACGGCCACGCTGGAGGTGAGGTTCTCGGTCATCTCCTGGTAGTCGGTCTGGAGCTCCTCGATCTTCTTCAGACACATCACGCGCTCGCTGTCCGCCTTCTCCGCCTGCTTCTTCAGCGACTCGATCTCCTCGTCCTTCACCTGCGCCTTGATCACCATCAGGTGGAACTGTTCGTACGGCACCGACTCGCCCGACGGCGTCGCCGTCACGTTCGCCGTCTGCGACAGCGCCGCCTCCTTCAGCGCCGCTACCTCCGCGCTGAGCGACTCGATCTTCTGCTACGCCTCACGCGCCGCCGCCGCGCCCACGTTCAGGCTCACGCAGCGCTCCTTCGCCACCAGCAGCTCGTTCGCCAGGTCCAGGTACTCCCGGCTGCTCTTCACGTCCACCGGCTGTAGGCTCAGCTGCGTGAGCGACGGCGTGTCGGACAGTGCTCCCTGCTGGGTGCTTGGCTCCGCATTTGACGGCGTGTCGGAGAGTGTGGCGGGTTGGACGGCCTCGGAGTGGGAGACGCGGAGCAGGTCCTGCAGCGAGGCGCTGTTGGAGGGCGAGAGCGGCGCCGAGGCGACGCCCTCGGGCGACAGCAGCACCTGCAGTGACTCGTTGCCTGCGCCTCAGCCCGCACCCGCGCCCGCACCCTGTCGCAGCCGCTGCACCTCCTCCTTCAGCTCGCTCTCGCGCTGCTCGCGCTCGCGCACCTTCTCCTGCAGCTACGCGTCACGCCGTACCTACAGCGCTACTGCCTGGCACTTGGCCTGGTACTCCAGCACCTGGTCCAGGTACTCCTTCTTGTCCTGCTCCAGCTTCGCCAGCCGCGCCTCCACCGCCTCCACTGTGCTCTTCAGCGCGCAGTTCTGCGACACCACCTCGCCCTGGTCCATCTGGCTGCGCTGCAGCTGCTGCAGCTCCTGGCACTTGCCCTCGTACAGCTCCTTGTACTACGCGTCACGCCGCGCTCGCGCGCCCGCCTTCTGCAGCCCCGCCAGCTCCTCTGCCTGCTGCTCCAGCTGCGCCCGCAGCGCTGCCGTCTCGCGCTGGCCGCTCGTGCTCTCCACCGTCCGCGTCAGCTCCGCCATGCGCAGCTTCAGCGCGCGGTTCTCCTCCTCCGCCTTCTCCACCTCCTCCTGCATCATCACGAACTGCTCGTGCAGCTCCTGCGCCTCACACCCACCTCGCGTTTACTCGCATCGCCGCGGGGTCGGCGGCCAGCTCGTCCAGCTTCATCTGCTGCTGCACCTTCTCCTTCTTCAGCTCCGTCACCTCGCTCTACGCCTCACGCCGTGTCGCCATAGCCACGCCCAGCTTCTCCGCCGTCGCTGTCAGCTCCGCGCGCTGCTGCTCCAGCTCCGCGCGCACGCGCTCCAGCTCCTCCACCATCACGTCGCGCTGCGCCACCTCGTTCTGCAGGTCGCGGATCTGCTTGTCTGCGCCTCACGCCCGCGCCCACACCCCACCCTTCTCCTCCAGCAGCTGCTCGTAGTCCACGCCGGGCGACGGCTCCTCTACGCCTCAGCAGGGGCAGCGACGCCCACCCACGCCGTGCGACGGCGAGTCCGCGTCCCAGTCGTGCCAGTCGTCCTCCTCGTCCTCCATGTCCGGGTACTCCTGCAGGATCTCGTCGAACGTCTTCAGCGGCCCGTCATCCTCCTCTCCCGGCTCCGCCTCGGGCTGCATGCTGGCCAGCACGTCCTTGAGCAGCTGCATCAGTGTATCCTGGGTGTCTTTGTCGAGGGACGTGATCTGGCTGACGATGACGCTGCTCTTCTCACTCTGCATCGCCACGCCGAGAATGAGCTTCACCAAAAACAGCACCTCTTCATTGTCGTGACTACTGCTGAATCCCACTTCGCACACAGCACTCTCTGTAGATCGCCTCCACATTAAAAACGGGGTCGCTGTTGCTGTCGTCAACGATTTCGCTTTGCATGAATGATTGGATCGCGTTGAAGAGCGCCTTCGATTCGTCCTCCGTCACGTGCGTCGTGTCGCTCACCGAAGGGTAGGAGAACGAGTCATTGCTACACTCAACATGCCAAAGAACAGTTACATTTGTTTCAGCACTTGGCACAGGACCAGTCCGTCATAAAGGTCGTTGAAGGAGGACACCGTCTTGGCCAACCCTGGAAAGGACTCCATCTTTTCATGAAACACCCCTTGAAACGCGCTACCCAGGTGATAATCGCGTGCTCCACTTCCGGTGATACGGACTCCATCGCAAGTGCAGTAATCGATGCAAAATCAGGACAATCCCCTAATCCAAAAAACGGGTCCAAACGCGTTGCGCCACAAAGCCCCCCGATTATTACATCATGATAACCGCGGGAGCATCAAAGGATGTTGAATCCGCAGAATTCAAGGATGAAAGGTTCTTTTGCTATTATCGTCGCAGTACTGGTATGCGGTATCTTGTTGGGAGGTAACCTATAGGCTTCGGTGGCGTTGTCGACGGACTGTTCTCGTTTGCCGCTGCGGCTCCCTTGTAAGCTCCCACAGAATTGACCGTTCTCGTGCCAAGACCAACAAGTACATTGTAACCTACGATCTCACTCCCTCGTGTCCAATAGCCAGTTTGCTCTGAGGAGCGTCCTCATCTCCCTAGGTGGGTCGTGAAGGAGGAAGGATCGTCGCTCGCAACTACTCGTGCGTTGTTCTCCCTAACTGTGAGGTTGTAGTATAAGACCAACCTGTGCAAGGGAGTGAAGTATCCTCCCGTGTACGGTGGAACGTGAGCACCTGCAAGAACAAGACAGGTACGGGGAGGGCTGGTGGCGCTCACCTGCGGGTACGGGCACATATCCCGCCTACCAGCTGGATCGCAACAACGGCTGCATCAACCTCGGCTATGGCACGGACCCCGACCACATGAGATGGTCTCCCATCGATTGTTGTTTCGTACCGGCGCTGATTCGAAGATTGCGATGACCCCCCCACGGGCGTAGTTTGTGCGCTACACTGGCGCCAGTGACGCCCCGTGCAGCGGCAACCAGAGAAGCCTTCGCCTCTACGTTCTTCTGCATAAACAATCCGCACACCCTGCCTAGCGAGACCTCCATCGTGGAGTACCCTATGTGCCACGTACAACATCGAGATGCAGACGCAGTTCGCGTGTCCCATCTCTGCAGTGAGTACAACCCCAAGCTGTGCGGCGGCCGCGGCGTCTGCGGCTAGCGACCGCGACAAACAGAGAGCGCGCTGCTTCTGCAACGACGGCTACTACGGCACGGCCTGCGGAGAAGGACGGCACGGGCCTGTCGGAGCTCAGCTCTCCTCGTACATCCTGATGT